>OZ025280.1:7507927-8201427 GCA_964019165.1 Mastigias papua
GTAGAAACACTCTACCCTAATCTTGTACAGTGCAAGACCATAGTGGTCTTCTCCAGAGACAGCCGGTTGCTACCACGTAACTAAGGACTAAGAAATCCACCAATCACGTTCGATCTCACTTTACACCCGTATACAACATTCGTTACGTCAAAGCACAATACATGTTGACAGGGACAAACACATCGCCAGGAAAGAGTGATACTGACACTAATACGCCATTCCAAAACGCAACATCAAAAGTAAAGCGACACGACATAAAACACAGATTAATCTAAGACATAGAACACCAATATGCTACATTGGAAAAGGGCAGGAGGGCCAGCAGCCCCCCTGCCCCCATCGTAGGCATCCCTGCTGCTATCATTAGACATTAGCAAAAAGTTATTAGCCCCCACCCCCAAAGGAAGATATGAATAATGCCAAAAGGAAGTTATCTTAGTAAAAACATAAAACTTGCTCATTACGTTCATTAGTCTCTACAAAACATAATCAAACTCAAGCATGTATGCATTGCATGTAGAAACCTCCATATCATTGGATGTAGCTCTCTGCAGAATTAGTACAAAGTTCATTAACTTTATGCAATTGTGTTCGGTCTCGATGGTTGAGGAGGGAAATTTGATGTGCATTAAGCACCATGTGAGAGCCTTTCCCCAAGTTACAAGCCATTTGTGTTCAGGCAAAAGAAATAAACCCTTTTGAATTCAACGTTTCAGTAGAGGACATGACTTACTGAGATGCTTCATGTTTAATAATTAATGAATTTAACGATGTTGCTAGCCTATGTGGAAAGAAGCCTCATTTATAAATACCTTTGTAAAAGTTAGTCTACCACTGAGAATTTTCGATATTTTACGAATTTATCAAGCCATTCAAGGCGAGGCTTTTTTAAGCCCATTATGCTCAGGGTTTACGTGCTGTCACCCAAACATAATATTCTCCGCACTTGAGCACTGTGAGTATTCAGACAATTGCAAATACGCGCGTATTTTCAACTTTGACCATTGCACTCTTCCCACTGATCAATGATCAGTGATCTTGAAACCTGTGATCTTGCATTCAATGGACATCGGACAGAGGCTAAATTGGACTATAAATAGACAATAGGGTGATTCCACGTCAAGTTAGCAAAATTTTCGAAGGTTTCCCAGGTGACCCCCTCCGATTTTACTCATATTGCCAAATGTGGTTACATTGCACAAGAAATGAATGAATGCACTGAAAATTTCAGCTTATTATCTCGTACGGTTCTTGAGATACGGCTTCTCAAAGTTCGATACTTTATGCGTGCATTTTGTGACAGAAATGGAGAATTGCATAAGTCACCATCTTTAGTTGTGAGTAACTCCAAAACAACAAAAGCTAAATCTATTAACTTTAAGGTGACGAAAATAAGTCTACCATACTTTCTGATACTATAAAATTCAAGGTCTCAAAATTTCCACAAATTCCATTATGGTGGCCCAAATCTACGTAAAAATTGCATAAATCCACCCTTTTGCAAATTCTAGGTGGCTAGTAAGAGGCATTCATAGCAAACAATGCATCTTCTTGATAATACCTGGCAAATAGAGTTAAAAACTACCCATTTGTAAATGTTTGATCAAATTGGGGTTTTACTTGAATAGTTATTGTAGCTGGAAATTCGCTCTTTTGTAAAAAGCTCGCAATTTGGTACATTTTCAGTCTCTGAAAACCCTATGTGGGCAAAATCTCTAGACCTTGAAACTTCAATTAAATAAACTATCAACTATATGTATTAAGCTGAAACAAAACAATTTCTGGGCTCCAATCATTTTCGCCGCTTACCATGCAATTGAATTATGGGACATAATCCATAAAAATGACAAATTTCGTTTGGACAACTCTAGAAATATCAACGGTCTATGAATAAATTTTGCCAGACTGGTTCACTTTCTTTATCTACGCCTATAGGAACAGGCTTCTGCTATAAATTGATTATAAATTGTTAAAAAGTTAGCACAGCATTAATTAAATTTATGGACTTTAAGAACTGGTCCAGCTACGGAAATTTTGAAATAGCGCAAATACAGAGGAAAAGAGAGACTATAAATTTTACTTAAGATAGCTTTTACGAACTATTAAAATGCATTAACACTATAGAAAGTCTACTGTCGAAACTGTCGGAAAAGAGATTCAATTTTTCTAATTTTCTTTATTTCTATTTTGCACTGACTGCCTACCTCCATGACTCTGTAGTTCTACAGGCTCAATCCCGCACAAAACGTGAGTTATTAAAACCAATTGTACGCGAACTGGTGGTTGTAGCGTTCGCCATATTGTCAGAATGAAAGAACAATTTACATGATACTTAATAAAGCCAGTAATTACCCTCGCCCATGAAGCGACATATCGGCTAATTACTGGCTAATTACATCAAGACCAATCAGCAGTAGTCAAAAGGTCAAGTCTTAAAATTGGACTTTGAACTATCATTATTTGAACCCAACAGAAGTCATTACGATGTGGCCATGAAAAGTTATCAATTGCACTCCATCTCATGAACTAAAAATATACATCTTCATGTTCATGCGAAACTTTTTAACTCTATTTGCCAGGTATTATCAAGAAGACGCATTGTTTGCTATGAATGCCTCTTACTAGCCACCTAGAATTTGCAAAAGGGTGGATTTATGCAATTTTTACGTAGATTTGGGCCACCATTTTTCATTTTTCATTCTATAATATTTATACAGGTTAAAGGTTCATACAAATATGTTTTTCAACCTGACCTGTTTAAAACTAAAAAAGAAATTAATACTAGTAGTAACAAAATAAATTTACTAACTAACATAATTTACAATATATATAACTAAGGCTATAAAAAGAGAACGTAAAGATTAAATAAAAAATGGTTCCCGACTAGAGCTGTTCTTTAAAAGTTTTCAAGGAGGGGGTCAATTTAGTAGCTCTTTCTAGACTGTTCCACAGTTTTGGACCTCGATAAGAAAAAGCCTTCTGGCTATTTATCGTTTTTAGGAGAGGTATCTTGAGATCAGTTTCAGATGAACGCAGAAATCGTTCTCTATCATCCGAACATTTTGCGAATAATTTACTTAAGTAGTCGGGTGCAAGCGAATTTAAAGATTTGTAGGTTAGCGTGGCTGTCTCCTTTCTTATACGATCACTGATAGTTGGCCAGCCAAGATTATGGAATTTGTGGAAATTTTGAGACCTTGAATTTTATAGTATCAGAAAGTATGGTAGACTTATTTTCGTCACCTTAAAGTTAATAGATTTAGCTTTTGTTGTTTTGGAGTTACTCACAACTAAAGATGGTGACTTATGCAATTCTCCATTTCTGTCACAAAATGCACGCATAAAGTATCGAACTTTGAGAAGCCGTATCTCAAGAACCGTACGAGATAATAAGCTGAAATTTTCAGTGCATTCATTCATTTCTTGTGCAATGTAACCACATTTGGCAATATGAGTAAAATCGGAGGGGGTCACCTGGGGGCCTGTTGCCACTTCATTTTGAAATAGAGGTCTGAATGTTGAAAGCGAGGCTAACTATGATGTCTTGGGATTTGCAATAGCGAAGCTTTATTACTTTCCACAATTTACACTAAGTTTACAAGTTTTCTGATATTTTTTGCTTCGAGAAATAATGGCAGAAAGCATTGGCAATGAGTTGAGTGTTATGTCGGCTGGAACACAGTTCTGTGAATAGATTTTATAGCTGTGATGGAGTACCGATGGCCTTAATGGGATATCGTTAAAGTCTCAGAACAGTCCAGAAAGACACATAAATACTAGCTTGAGATTAAATTTAGGAGGACAGATTCATTAGTTACAATATAGAATATCATAAGTGGACGCTAATTCTCAAGTTTCAAGTATATTTTTCTGCATACTTTACACACAATTGCAAGTCAAGTATTGACAGTCCGTTTTTATTTACTGTTTGAATCCTTAACTTGTTATTGTATAGCTTTTTGGTCCTAAGTTATATGTAAGTGCAGCTTGTTACAGCATTTGATCCATTTTATTTAGTATTCAAGCTAGAGGGCTTCCACATAGAGACAAAACAGGTTTTTAACAATGAATTGTGGCTTTCCCCTCAAACCATGAAATAACACTAACTTCCTTTTAGTCTGGGCACTGCAGTTAAGCATTGTGTTTGAATTATGGTTCATGATTTTTCTGCCCTTAGAAGTCTATCCACTATGTAAAATGGATTTCCTATAGCCAAAAGAAAAAAGAATAGTCAGCTAAGTGGTGCTTTTTCTTTAGCCCTAAGCTTGTCTGTAAATTTTGTAATAGACTCACATGATGTGCAATGAATCGTCTCTTTATAATATAAATTCTAAACCTTAAATAGATTATTTTTAAGCTTTTGACACCACAGATGTATGCTATACATATTGCAGATAGGATGCATATTGGTTTCCATTCTCACAGGATGTTGCAAAACTTGAGAATTCACTAAACATTGAGTTCACTTTTGAAGAAGTTTCCACTATGCAGGGTCATACAGTCAGGAAAATCAAGAAAAACCTGTATTTGTAAGGACAGTCATTAAAAGTCAGGAATTTTATTGAATCCTGAATAAGGTCAGGAAAAAGTCAGGAGTTTTTTCATCCATGTGAATAAATTCTGTTGTGCCCAATAGTCAACTCTACACATTGTATGCAGTATATGATAGTTTTTGTTCCTGTTTGAGAAAGTAGTTGACCAGAGAGCCTTCTTTTCTTACCCAAATTGGAAAAATATGTTCAATTACTCAGTTTTAAAAGATGGGGCAGTTGCATCATTTGCAACACAGATTGGTCAGGAAAATATTATGCATCTCTGATATGTAGTCAGGAAAAGTGCCTTAATTTTCAAGAAAAATTGAGGAAAAGTTTGGAAATAATATTAGGCAGGACGTGTATGCACCCTGCTATGTTGGCAGTGCTCAGGCAGATTGCATTGGAGAAGGTACTCGTCTGTATAACCTGTGTTTACACCATTAATCATGTAAAAGCTTATCCTTATTTTGATGGTGGCCAAGATTTGATGCTTCTTGAGTCATAGAGCTCGATGAAGATTGAATCTGGGCTTATATCTTTTATCACTTTATTTATCAATGCTGAATTTTAATAGAAGAACCTAATAGAAAAAGCTTTTGAGGATGAGGGAGCATCCTAATTCCTCATCTTCCAATAAACAAAATGCCACCAATATAACTAAATTTCCAAACACACCTAAAATGAAGCCTGTCAAACAGATGCATGTACTACTGACTGCATTTCCAGAAGAATCAATAGCAAGAGTATCTCGGTATCAACATCAATTACACTCTCAGTGTCTATGATGAATAGTCACTACAATATTCTTCTTGCCATATATTTATCAGAAAAATACGGTTGCTATCTTTAGCAACACAAATTTTTCACATTGAAAGTGTTTTAACAAACTTTGAACTTGGCATTTTAGCAGCAAACCTACTTTAGGATCATGTCTTTGCATTTAAAATTATGCAGAATCGCGCTGTCAGTTGTCATACAATTGAATGATCAAGTGGATGGTGCAATATCTCACAAATCAGAACTCCAAGGCAAATACCCACACTGTAAAGAATCTATGTCTTAATTGTAAGCCTGGGCCAGCAGGCCCTTGCTTAGTGCAGGTTTAACAAAATGATAAGATGTACTTTTTATATAATTTCCAAAAATGAATGACAACAATGATATTACAAGTTTTCAAAAGCGATTCGTGCAATCTCTAAGGCTACGTTCACACTGTGAATCACAGAGTTCTACTCTCTAAACTGTCACCACTCGGTTGAATAATTCTAATGCATGACTACTATCATTAGTTCACAAATGTCCAGTCCCTTACATAATATATGTACCAAAACGACTCCTTACCAGGGGCGTCGAAACGATTTTGACAGTGGAGGGCCTACTTAATCGGATTCACCAGGATTGCGGATAAGCTCGGAATTCTGCTTTTTGTGGTGGCTAGAGCATCACATTTTAAAGTTTTCGAAATATTAACACGTAGGAAATGGTCTTTTGTGGTACCTTGTTCTAAAAAAATTTGTTGAATGATAAAAGTTCAACGTCTTATTTCATTACATCTTTACCATGTAACTTCTACAAAGTAGCATGTTTTATAACAAAGTATTCTATTATTTTAATGTTAGTTAGATGCTTTTACCATATGCATGATGTGAAAGCATTCAATTAAATGCGTTCAGTGAAATTTAAAGTACCGAAAGCAAGGTTTCATTCATAAATGCACCTTTTCCTACAAACATACCAATTACTCCAACGCATCAAATCTGCCTAAACCAGACCTATGCTGCCGCTGTGGTAACAAAAATGGAACGATTCCTTTGTAAATTAATGCTTTCCGAAAATATTTGCAAAAAAACTCTATCTGAAATATAGTTACAAATCAGATTTGGTAAAAGTTCCAAAATTGCTGTATCTCACACTATTCAACGGCACAAAATCATTGGCAACGCTGATCACATCCAAACCATCTACCAAATCCTTGTGTGTGTGCAGGAAAGATAAGGCATTGAACCTTGACGGTGTCATGCTTGATCGCAGCCTGCCTTTGACTCTTCTTGCGACAGAAAATTATCTTTCTAGGGTAGCCACTTGTGGCGGGGTTTATGGGCAGCAGTTGAATTACAATCATAACATTTGGAAACAACAACCTGGCGTCTGATGTTGTTTCTTCCATAGCTTTTAAGATGTCATCGAAGTGGTTGACTTTTTCCTTGAAAATTTGTTTAAAAGTAGAAGCTCAGCCTTCATAGCACTTACGTCTACACCATCAGTATACCTTGAATGCATCCAGGCTAATTCATCATTGATCTCCTCTCCAGCAATAGATTTTAGTAATAATGTTTCCATATTAGCATCAATGCAAGGCTTACTAAATCTTTCACTCAGAGCCAAAATCGTGCAATCAATGGCTTCAAAGTAGATTCTCCGAAAGTGGTCTTGAGCTGTATTTTGGTTCTTTACGCGGCTTTCGAGCCTAACTTGGCTCCTGGATAAAATCATCCTTTTCAGCCTTTCTTACCGTTGTTTCATAAAACAAAACAAAACTTTCATCGTTGCGCATGGTTTCAATTGTTTTCTTGGTTAATTCAGCATTTCTTGTCCCTGATAAAGCTGACAGTTTGTGCGATTGAAGAGTTTTTGACAAATTGTCAGTCAAGGCGTATAGCTTGTGGCTTAGGTGTAGAGCGAAGTACAATTCAAATTTTTCCATTTGAAACTTGCATCCAATCACTCTGGATTTGATATCCGTTTCCAGCTACTGTGATAAACATGACAGCCAAGGTTTATAGAGAGAAGCATAGTTATCAATGATTCGCCGAAAGCAATCAGCACGAACGGTCCAACGAGTTGTAGATAATTTTGAGAGGCTTTCTGGTTTGAACAAGTTTTCTTCGCTGTCCTCATGCTCCCGTTCAGACAAAGAGGAACTTCTAATTAATGGTCCATATCAAATGTCAGTCATGCTGGGACAACACGAAAGTAAGGACCGGATCCTATCTAGTGAAAAAGGAATCAGTTTATTGTTTCAATATTTTTTATGCATTTTCCTTCTATGCTCCACTGCTAAACAGTGCGGGGCCAGTGCCCCCCCCCCCGGCCTCCCCGTGTTCGACGCCCCTGCTTTCACAATCTGTGGATGATTGAGTTACCTGCTTTCTCCTTAAATGAGGCCCGTTTAGGGGTTCCGGGAACAGGGCAACATGCCAAATCTATCAAGGGAACAGGGGAAAATTGCAAACATTAAAAAGGAACAAGGGAACCCAAGGCATTGTCCAGGGATCAGGGGACAGATTGTCCATGGCTGAATTATTTTGCGCCAGTGCAGAACATTTAGATATCTAGCGCCTTCGGAGCCTCCATATTACTGTGGAAACTCGTGAAACTGAGATAAAGTGAAATTGAGGCTCAGGTTACTCCAGCCGCGTGAAGCAGAAGTGTCTACTTCCTTCGGGGGCTTTATGCAAGCGTGCAAACTCTTGAAAATTGTAGATCAGAAGTGTATACTTCTTTTGTACATGCTTCCACTTGATATAGTATTCCACATGTGTTTCTCTTGCTCTTGCTTCCGTTGAACATAGTTCTTGCCATAGCCCGCTCGTAGAGAAAGTGAAATTTTCTAAGTGTGAAAATGGATTCGACAGGAGTCACTACAGATTTGTTTTCTTTGAAGGTGCCAGTAACTGCAGCGGCATACAGGAATGGCAAAGAAAAAGCCGATATGAAATGGAATTTTGAAATTTCTCTCAGTCTGGCTGACAGCGCTTTAGCAAGCTTTAAGAAACTGTTGTATGAATCGTAGGGCATTCGAGAAAGGTGCTCAGGATTACAGAAGGCGAATTTCGTGATTAAACTGCAAAATATCAAGCGACAGGGTGTCGCAGATGCAACGCGAGAACGGGATAGAATGTTTTCTATAGATTCTCAGGAGCAGTGGAAAGATGTTTTTGATAAACTCGTAAAGCTTGACAGAGAAGTAGTAGGTGAGTATTCCAAGCCCTATGTCAATCTGTAGCTACTTTAGTATCCATGTGGCATCCAGTTTCCTCTAGTATCCATGTGGCATTTTCAACATGCCTCTAAGCCTTATCCATTCCTAGCTATTGATATGAATACGCGTTGTTATAAGAAACCCAGCTCAAGGCCTAGTATGGTAGGGACCATTCAAAAAGTACCCACGCTCAATAGTCATCGATTTTTGACCCCTACCTCCCCCTTGTACGCTTTCGTGGAGGTGCCCCCCTCCCCGGAGCGTACATACTTGTAAGTACATTTTGATAGAAAGTTTCCTAGAACTGTCAGGGAAAGATTGAAGCGCCATTTCCACTGTTCTTTCAATTACTTTACACACGTTGACACATACTACCCTACAATCACGTCACTTGTTCCGTTTAATACTTTCATGAGAAAAGATGAGTATAGGATTTGTAACATCTCGCAAAAATCAAACGTAAAGATATGCGCATGCGCACTTAGTCGGACATGTAAACCAAAGATGGCGGTACACCCACAATCTGCAGCGAAGGAATCTAGAGGATTCTACGAGGAAGTTACGGCCCCTCCTTCTCATTCAAAACTTTTCGTAGCTATCTGTGTTTATCATATCAAAGATATTGGTGAAACCTTTCGTCTTGTCTTCTCAATTACATCTGCTACACAAAGAAGTAATATATGCAAGGCGTGCAAATGGTCTGTGAGTGTGTGATGAGCAAGAATAGATGCAGAGTGTGGATAACTATGTGATCAATAGGAAGTCATTGAAAAATGCGCCTGCTTTGCATCCAGATTTGGACTCAAGTGTTCCTTTTTTGTGGGGCAAGTCATTGATCTTGTAGGCCCTTGCATATTGACCACTGTCACAGAATGACCATTGTGTAAAGGCCATGTCCTGTTTCTTGTCTTTTGGGCACTTGCACCTTTTGCAAGTGTAGGCTCCAATTGCCCCTTCTATGTCAGTTGCAAGAGCCAGGAATTTCTAGTGACCACCTAAAAGCCATCCAGTCTCTTAGTTTATATGATCAAATGAGAGTTTTGAATGTATTGATCTCATTTATGATATCTTGCAGTTCTAGTTGCAAGTCCTCATAGTTTTCTGTTGTTCTGAAAATTGCAATTACATGATTGCTTTCTGACAGTATAGCTGCAATCCCTTCATCAGATTGATAATGACATCAATTACAGTGAGCTCTATTATGAATACATGCATACAAAGATGCATGCACACATCTAATTATTAGTCTCATCCTCAGTCAATTTAGCCCCTATTTTCTTGTATTGTTTCAAAGATCTTAAGGCTACTGTTTCCTATAGACTTCTATAGACCTATATTGAAAATAAATCATTTCTATTGCCCATTCAATTCTCTCATTTGTTTGTTCAGATCATATTCCATCAGGGGTTGTTTGTATGCTGATGCAAGTTCATGATATGCACTATTGAATATATTGAAGTTATCCTATAGTATCAATAACATATTGACACTGTAACTGGCCACATCTGTTATTCTTTCCTCAGTTAGTGCACATGTAGCAGAGATTCTGTGTTCTCTTAAATGCATTACTTCCCTCAATGAATATTGTTACTTTTTGTATAGTATTAACATGAAAACCTGGAAATAACATGACTATCTGAAAGTCATTTCATAATATTTTGTAAACAATTGCTGGAAGAGTTCCTTGCTCAATTTATGAATGGACAGTGCATAAAACTATTCAATTGTGCATTTAAACATTGAGATGCTCTTTTAGACAGCATAATTTCTAGCAAATGAATAAGCTGTGCTTACAACAGTAAGGTATATGTGTATGTAGGTATAAATGCATTTATTTAAACTGTAAAGAGTTTATAATTGCAAGAGAGGACAAGTTGGAGATGTGAGGAGCTAAAATCCCTAAATATGTCAGGTGTACTGATCTTTGTATAAAAACTGCAGGCAGTGGTAATTCCAGGGATTAGTATAAGAGTAGAAATGGGCTCACACTTGTAAATCTTCAGTGAGGACTTCATTTTTCTTGGTATATGGGTCTATTAGCATAGTCTGAATTGTTTTCTTTTTATCACCTCTATAGTTTTGTTTACCTGTACCACTGTATTCAAGGCTTTTGATCTCTCATATCATTTTTATAGATATTTTCATTTTTATGGCACTTTAAAATTTTTTGACATTGATTGTGGTGCAACTTTTGGCATAAAATTATCAAATACCCCTGGTGCAAACTTTCTTAACCACTACTGCATGGATGAGGCCTAATAACGGGTCATTTCAGCCAGTTTGAGGTTTGAAAATGTAACTGGTACCATAGTGATTTATGACTGGTGGGTGTAGCTGGTGGGCTGGGGCTTCAGCCCTCGCGCTTTACATACCAGTGATTTTCTTAGCCTTTATAAATCAATTTTATCGTCCGTAGCCCCAACGTTTTATGCGTATCCCCCACTTTTTATTTGGCAGGACCGATACTGTATGACTTTTGTGCACATATTGTTTGGTAATTGTCACAGAGGATATTACTTTGGAGTAAATAAACTTACACCAATGAGGCAGCTACGTTCTATTTTATTTTCTATTCTCTCTTCAAACATTATGAAATGTTAGTTCTAAAAATCAATTAGGGTGTGTTACCAGTAGGGTTCTTGTGATAGGCCTATAGGGGTGCAAACTTGGATGTATATCCAGGACTTAATCCTGAGTCATTCTCATCATCGGCACAAACTGCGAAATGAAAGTATCGAAGAAGTATGAAGAGCAGAAATGTTCCTGAGATAAAATTTAACGTATCCAGGATTTTCTAAGTAGAACTAGCTGTCTGCAACATGAAAGACACCCCTGTTTCGAAGGTTGGCGGGTATATAGCTCGTGTTTTGCCGCAAAATACCTCGCAGGGGTGACTGCGCTTCACCCGAGAAGCAGCATATTGTGCTATAGACAAAACGTAAATTATATGCCAGAAATCGTAGAAATATATTATGATAATTTATACTGTAATATTCCTTGATAATTAAACTATTCAGCCTCACCTGTCATTTTCTCGATTTGTAAACGAGTTTTGTAGAAACTGCTCTTATTCATTCACCAACGAAAAAGTGTGGCAAATCAATAGGCCGAAACAATGGGCGAAGTCGCAAGTGAGAGTTTTGGAACTGGATTATATGCCGAAGAACTTCTACAAACCATGTTGAATATTATATCAAAGTGTTCGTAGAATAATGAAGTATGCTTATCCACTTGTCATTTTTCGATTAAATGCCGCACTACTCTGAGAGATGAGAAAACGTTACTCATGTGGACGACTTCGCGTACATAAACAGTGTGTAATCTGATCCGCGCATGACATCGAGTAAAGTGTTAAGCAAATGTTACATATCTTTTGAGTTGCAAAGCCTCCAAAAGTGAAGACAGTTCATCTTTCAAAAGAAAAGATTGAAACAATGAAATGCTGGAGAGCAGAGCATACACAAAGTGTCCTTCAAAAAAAAAGTTCGAAATCTCTCTACGAAAGATAATCCTAGAACGCTACCAGTCTACTTTTATCAAAGAAAGAAGATTGCTTTGAAGCCAATCGATTCAGACAGCTTTCACCAAGCTACCGAAAGGCACCGAAAAGAGAACCAAGCCAATGTTCAATCATCAGCATTTACGAGGTTCAGAACGTTGTCTGCATGAAAGCAGAAAGACTGAAGATTTGCAGACTGTTGGAAGGGATAGTGCCTAGCGAGTGTGGCACGCGATCACCAAAGAAAGTTAAAGCGATTAATTTCAAGAGAGATCCATTTAATTCAAACACATTTTACAAACTAGGAGGGGCAACAATTGACAGTGGAGATTTTATCTGTCTTGTTGAGAATGTAACTTATTCAAGGGATGAATCGAGCTTGAATATTGAAGAAGAGACATACCACAGTCTCCTAGCTCATGTATTAGACCAAAAAGATCTAGCAAGTAAAGATGAATTGAAAGATGAAGAAAATGAACCGCATGTGCAAAAGAAGATTAGGCGCTCACTTAGAAAAGAACGTTTCAGAATTTTCTAGCTTATGACGAGGACTCAGAGTGAATCATAGTAGGCAAACTGGTAAATGCTGGAGCACAAATTGAGAAATCGATCTTCTCCTGTCGGTTACCCATGATGTTGCATAAGCACCTTTGCAAGGAGGGGGGTTTAAGAAAGTGCCGCTTTGTGTGTCTTTGACTTTGTGGATTGTTTAGAACTTTAGGCTCCCAATTTTTCAGTTTCAGTGAGTCTGGGCTATTTCCTACAATCGATCAATTCCTTGTAACCCATTCGCTTTTGCACCGTATTTCTAGTAGTAGTTCCCAGTACGCTCAGAGATAACACCAAATTATTTGGGCTCCAATAGTTACCTACAGAACGTTTAGAAGCACTTTGACCAGTATTTTGTTTTTGTTTATTATTTGCTTGAAGCTTTGTTACATTTAGCTAATCTTTCTTCGCTTATTTTAACACTTCTGCCAACAGTAAAAATGCAGACAAATGTAGATAATACAAAAAGGGGCGTAGCTGGCGGGGATTTAGGAGTGCATCACCCCCCAACCGTCGGCGATCTCATTGGTAGATTTAAGTTCAATGGCTTTTGTCGGTAAATGACTTTATGACGCAGTCACAGTAGTGTTGAAAACAGGGGCGGATCCAGGGGCCGGGGGGCCAACGGTATTGTTTCCTATAAAAAAACCATGGTTTTAAGAAAATTTCGCATGAAAATAAAGTATGGCCCCCAAAGTCCATTTCTGGATTATGGACCCCCAAAGTCCAACTCTGGATCAGCCCTTGGTTGAAAATGCCATTTCTTGCATCAGCGCACCCCATAAAAATAAGCAACTCTTGCATAAAGCGTCTTTGTCGGTAAATTCGCACCTCTGTCGCTAACTTCACAGTTTTATCAGTTTCTGTCAGTAAATTATTGTTCTACACCCCAGCAAAAGAGTTCACGTGATGCCATTGAATATAAATATCAATGTAAAACATGTGCCAACGAAACTCTGGGGAACAAGGCGATTTTCTCATGGGAACACGGGAATAAGGTGATTTTCTCAAGGGAACAAGGGAACACGTACCCCCCTAAACGACCCTCATAAATATAGAACGGACGAGATCGGCATTGTTAGTACACGGTTAAACTAAGAGTATTCTGTGCTAAATGACTGTCGGAGACAGTAAATCATCTAAAACAATAATATATTTTCCATCTTGAACAGCATAGTGGACAAATCTTGATTGGCTGTTAGCGCGATCCCCAATTGGGGAATCTTCTGCCTTATTGACCAATCAGAAGGCCAGAATCTCCAATTTTACTACACCTCCTTCAAAAAACCCGGTGTAAAATCTGCTAAGACTTATCCGAAATGTTTTTTAATAAATATCATCACAAGGTGTTTCTCCAAAAATCTACCGCGAACTTTTTCGAGATCGCTCCCCGTTCAAGAAATATCACGCTTTGACCACGAAGCAACGTTTACGTACCTTCCAGTCGATATTTATTGATATGTTAATCCATACAATTCGTCTTCATGAATAAAATGTAAGTTAGATAGTATCGGCCTAATGTGTATTCGTCCTCTCAACTCTAAATAAAGTCGGTAAATGGCGACAGCAGGTGAATTTTGATTGAAAAGTCGCGGGGACATGTCACGTGGAAAATGGCAGGAAACCTTTCATGCTTCCATTCATGCTTTACTACTGTACACGCTATTTATTCCGTAAAACGTAGAAATTGTCAAAAATATCTTCAAATCACTTACATAACAGATGGTATCGTTTCTTATAATCTTACATCATACAAATCTTTGAGATAAATATAGTGTGTACTGTCTTAATCATCATTATAAAAAGACGTCCTCAACATTTCCACTTGACTTTTGCAGGCTGATATTGGGAGTCTTTGCTAGTGTAAAAAGACACCACACTCGCATTCTAGGTTCCTATGCTTATGCTAAGCAACATAAAATGCCATTGTCTACCAGACGTTGGCAAGGAAAGTCTCGATGATTTATGTAGGCTACTTTCATTCATGCTCTACGAACTCACTGTCTGCCTCCACCACATTGATAGGAATGGCATTTGATAAATGCTAATAATAATATATAACTGTTAAGATCATTGTCATAATAATCAATCCCATCATAAAGAATTAATACTTAATTATAAAGCTCAACTCATATTTTCAATAATAGCTACAAAAGTAATCCAAACCTCTGAATTAAATTCAAAGATAAAAGGGGGACTCTCCATTTCCTATAAGTTCCCAAGAAATTATATCTGGCTTGGAAGACTGATTTGAATAACTTTAAGATTTGCTAAGGTGCCAGGTAAGTGCAAAGCCATGTGCTATTACCTAGATAGCCTACAATTATCTTCTAGATATATTTGGGCGTTCTGTTCAAAATTTTGCCACTGATTTCTCCTCCTCTTCTTATCGTTCCCCCCCCCACCTAGTAATTTTTTTTTCGTAGGCTTCTCTTTGTGATAAGCATAAAATTTCTCTTCGATAACAACATTGATCTTTCAGTTAGGAGATGTGGAGGGGGTGTGGAAGAATTAGTGGAAGTCCAGTGATTTATGCCAAGGTAGATATTATGTCATTGCCATCTTGAGCGTTCGTCAAAACCTACTTAACCATTTTAGGAATTTCCAAAATCTCTTTATATTTCATGAGATGATACTTATAGAAGTTGCCTACTTACTCTGAAACAAGGGTTAAGATACTTTTGCTAGAAATAATGGTGCACCCCCTAAGTTTGAAGATAGCTCGCATTGATCATGATTTTCAAATGCCCCCATTGGCCTTTACAAGGTCAGAAAGTGTTGTTTTTGAAGATCTTGATGTGCAGTGCATGTCACTTGTTGACTTTCGTGGTTCCAGGATCACCTCTGGGTAGTGCTATTACTTGTGATGAGTCCTGTTTTCGTTATCCCTCATGATTGAATGCATTGATTCTGAAAACGTATTGAAGGTAGTTTGGGTACCTGTAAGTGTTTTCTTCAAAGCTGTAAACTTGCAGATTTCATAGTATAGTTTCGTTAAGTTAAACTATCAGAATATTTTCTCTGAGGAATGGGCATGGCTGTAGAACATCCAGGCCCCTTAATGACGAAATCCCCTAATTAAAAGCTTTAGAAATCATCACTACATTGAAGTAGCAAGTAAGTGCAAACCAGTTCCATTTCCTTTATATACCATAATGAAAATACTTTTATTGCATCTGCTCTATTTCTCTAGCAAATTGTGTGTGATGCTTGTTATGCCCTTCAGATGAAATCTTGACTGGTGTTTACTAACCTTAGTAAATTATGTAACGCTCCTCCGTGTTTTCAACGCTTAATGTCACGTGTACTCCATGGCCTCGAGTGGAAGCTTTGTCTCGTTTACATCGATGACGTAATCATATTCGCCCCGACACTTGAAGAACATTTATCTCGCTTGCAGTTAGTCTTTGAACGATTACGTCAAGCTAACTTGAAGCTTAAGCCTTCCAAGTGTTATTTCGTTGAGACTTCCGTTAATTTTCTTGGTTTTGTAGTGTCTGCTAATGGAATTTCCCCCGATCCAGACAAAATCTCTATCGTTAAGTCATTTCCTACACCGCAGTCAGTAAAAGAAGTTCGTAGTTTTTTGGGCCTTGCCAATTATTACCGACGTTTTGTACATAATTTTGCTAACATTTCTTCACCATTAAACAGACTTACTGGTAAAGACGTTGCTTTTGTGTGGACTCCAGAATGTGAAGAAGCGTTCCTTGAGTTGAAACGTCATTTGTGTTCCCAACCTACTCTTGCATATCCTGATTGTAACCAGCCTTTTCATCTGTACACGGATGCAAGTCAGTATGCTTTAGGCTATATTCTAGGTCAGTTTATCAATGGTCGAGAGCATGTTATTGCATATGGTGGACGAGAGCTCAGCTATGCAGAAAAAAATTACAGTACGACAGAACGAGAAGCTTTGGCTGTCGTTGCTGGTGTCAAGCGCTATCAGCCTTATCTTGCGGGAAACAAGTTCTATATTCACACTGACCACGGCAGCCTTTCGTGGCTCATGCGGATCAAAGATCCAACTGGCAGACTTGCACGTTGGGCGTTACAATTACAGCAATATAACTTTGAAATTATCCATCGTGCTGGTACATCAAACGGGAATGCCGATGCTCTTTCTCGTCGCTCCTATGCTGCTCCACTGTCTGTCTCACCATAGTCTTCTGTCACGTTACCTTTAAGTGCAATTGCGCCACCTTGTCCACCTGCAGCCACCCTACACACTTTACAGCACCAAGACCCAGATCTTGCTCCTATTATCCAATACCTTGAAACTGCAGAATTACCTATTGAAGACCAGGCAGCACGTTCTCTCCTCTTGCAAATCGATTCTTATTATCTCGATGGTAACGGTCTTTTATGCCATCTTTGGACACCTGGAAAGCGTCACCTTCAGTCCTTGTGTTCTCAAGTCGTGATCCCTGCATCATTACGTCATGAGGTCATATCTGCCTGTCACGACGCGCCTCCTGCTAGCCATTTTAGTACTCATAAAACGTATGAAAAGATTCGCCGTCGCTACTTTTGGCCCGGTATGTTTCAAGATATTGATCATTGGTGTCGAACGTGTGTTGATTGTGCCATGAAGAAAGTTCCCAGGGGTCAGCGTAAAGCTCCCCTGTTGCCTATTCCCGTTGAAGGAGCTTTTGATAGAGTTGCAATGGATATACTCGGTCCTTTGCCTGTCACTAATGATGGTAATCGTTATATCATTGTCTTTTCTGATTACTATACTCGTTGGCCCGAAGCTTTTGCATTGCCATCAATTGATGCTCCTCGGATTGCTCAGCTCATTGTTGATGAAATCGTCGCGCGCCATAGTGCACCACGCACGTTATTGTCTGATCGTGGACCTAATTTTCTTGCTACTATCGTTCAGGAAGTTTGTCATCTCATTAACACTCGCCGACGGCATACTTCGGCATACCATCCTCAAACAGATGGTCTCGTTGAAAGATTTAATGGTACTTTAGTCGAAGGCCTTGCTATGTACGTCAGTTCTAACCAAAAAGACTGGGATAAGCACATTCCTATGGTTCTCTTTGCCTATCGCGTTTCCCTTAATGCCACTACTGGAGAATCGCCCTTTTATCTACTGTATGGTCGGGAACCCAGACTCCCTATTGATGTTGCTTTGTTGTTACCAACATCTAATCTTTCACCGTCTGTCGCTGAACATCGAGCTCGCATCGTGCAAAGGCTTGAGGAAGCTCAAAAGATTATTAGCAGCAATACGCAGCTTGCACAGCAACGTATGAAGCTGCAGTATGACAAAACCAGTGCACCAGTGCATTATGAAATCGGGTCTAAGGTTTGGGTGTATACGCCAAAAACAAAGAAGGGCCTGACAAAGAAGCTCAGTCATAATTTTCACGGTCCATACCGTATCGTTACTAAGTTATCTCCCGTTCACTCTCGGCTACGTACCCTAGATAACCGCGTAGTTTCTGTCCCAGTTCACGCTAACCGATTAAAGCCTTTTTATGATCCTGCTGATCGTCCAGTTGACCCTTTACCGCCAATAGATGACTCGTCGCCAGACCTCGCAGAGTCGGACATGCCATCGGATAGTTTTGCTCCTGAGATTTTGCCCGATGCTGCAGATGTAGTTACTCCTCCTGATCCGGCAGTTAATACTCCTGATCTGGTATCGTCACCTGTCGAACCAGCGATTACTCGTCCCGAGGACTATCATACTCCGCAGACTATTGTAAACGTCTAATTTCTTGGACAAGCCAGGAGGCTTGTTTTAAAGGAGGGGGTTATGTTGTGATACGGACGCTCCCCCTTTGTTTCTTGTTTACGTCAATGGTTGTTTTGCTGGAAAACATTACGTAGCACATTGAGAATAGCGAATAAAGGAATCGAACAGTTACTTGGATCGTGGTCAGACTTGTGCCTTATTTGGCGAAAAGTAATGTGTGTGCCCACCTGGACGTTGAATAACGTGAATAACTTTTTATTGTCTTTTACTTGTTTATGCACTTGTATTTTCCTTTGTATGGTTGACGGTTTTGTATAATTGTTCTAGTTGGGTATTTGTAGATTGGATTTTGTTAGTTTAAGGGAGTCGAGAAATTGAGCCGAACTGTGAAGGACGAACCTGTGATGCCGCGCATCAAGACGAGTTAACAGAAGAGACGAACCTGTGATGCCGAGCATCAATACGAGTTAGCAGAAGAGACGAATCAAAGACGAACCTTATCGGAACTAGTTAATTAAATAATAGTTAGCACCTTATGTTGAAACGCTGATGGAACCTCGCTTATGTTTGTTAACTTGATTTACAGAAAAGATTCAAAGATAGTGTTTTTCAAGATCGTAAGTTACTTTTGTCAGTTCTTTTATTTTTCTGTGCCGCGCAACCAACTCACGCAGTTGTTAAGCCACGCCACGCTTAACAACACCATCACACTGTACGAAGTATGAGGACATCGTCGTTAGCCTCGCTTTCGACCTTGTAGATCCACGTGACTTTGGAATGTGAAAAGGGAAGCAGCTGGGCGATAGCTGATCGGTAAGGGATTGTTTTATTGTTACCTACTTGGAAACCTCCTATTGACATGTTATTCTTTGAAACCTTTGCAAATTGGACACTGCAGGCTGAGGAAATTTTTGAATTTTTACCGCCACTTACCTCCCTCTTAATACAAATGTATTTTTACGTTGATAGGCCTATATGTGTGGTACATTTCAAACAACTGTATGACATTTTAAGAGAAGTCAAACTTACGGCAGTCTCAAGAATGTTGGGTAGTTTAATGAGGAGGAAAGCCCTCCGTGGTGGGGCCCGATGTGCGAGGAAATTTGTTTGATTTTACCATCTAGATTGGCTAGACAGACATCTCCCAAACTAGGGGGGGGGGGGGTAGACAAACTTACATGAGGGTGGGCGAGATTGTTCATATCCTTGTGTCAAGAGGGCCAAAAGTAAAGTAAACTACCTAATTCATTTGAACTATTTGCACTGCAAAATGGGCAATAAATGGAGCTATCCACATGTAGACCACAAACCTTCCTTTTGGCAGCAGGTTTGTGGCCCATGGGTCATAGGTTGCCCTCTGTCCCAATCTAAAATTTAAGTGAACTAGTGAGGTGCTCAGGCACAAAGCTTAGATAAATCTGTACAGTGAACAGTCAGATGGACCAGACATACTATTTCCTTGCAAAAATTGTAAAGGCCTATGCCCTGAAGGCCTCAGTGGACATGTGCTTGGGCTCAGTACTGTTGAGAATATGCAATACTGGCTTTTTAGCTTATATGGTATGTTAGAAAAATGTTCACGCCATTTCAAGCTAAAGATAAGCAATACAATTCATGTTGAGAGATGGACAAGAACCTACTTTATCCCACTCATATAACTGAGAAATCGTACTGGCATTATTGATTGTGTTATAGCCCCAACAGTCCTTTATTTGCGTCCCTCTTGATAACCATTCTTGTTTCATAAACATGCATTAGAACTAGAAACCAACAAGCTTAAGCTATTTTGATATATTTCCAATTTGCAGAAAAGGAATTTTTAGGGAGAGAATGAACAGAAAACTGACTTCTTTGTATCTATGGAGATGGTAGACCAATGTAAAAATTATTGGTGTATTTGGACAGTACTTGGAAGTCTCTCCAATGCAGTGTCTCATCTAACTTCTAGTATAAATATAAGAGAAAGTTTGAATAACTTGGGCACTACACCCCCCCCCCCCCCCATTTGCTGTTCCAAGGTAACATCACTAAAATAAATGTGAATCTGAATCACTTTGTGCAGTTGCATATTAAAACTTCACTGCAGCATGGAAAAGCAACAAAATTATTTAGATATACTGAAAAGCGCTTTTCATCCGACACTCGTCAAAGTATGAAGCATCTGATAGCAACTGAATGGTGAGCTGAAATATATAGCTAGATGCAGATACATGTGATATGACAGATAATGTGTCCAGTTAGCCATATAATTGGCCACTTGGACCTAGTCACTGTTGTTTACTTGAAGAGTCCAAATAAGAAAATGAACACTTTTTGTTTACACAAGAACTGCGGATCTGTAATTAGGGTAAGTGTGAATTTGCAAGTAGAGCTTATCTATCTGTCAAGAGTAGTTCATCAAAACTAATGAAAATTAACATAATTGCTTGTGATATATATTAAAATCTTGTATATTTGGATGACACTAAAATTCATCATTTTGTCTTTTAGATGATTTGCTAATTCTTTTCCTACCACACCCTTTCTGTTACATTCGAAGGTAAGATTACACCAATTTTTTAAATGTTTCAATTTGTATATAGGTATTTGTTATTTTAGGTTCTGCTCCCACAGGACTGATACTTTTTATGTACTGTCATTTTTTAAGCACTCCTAAGAGCAATCAGCTTCTTGAATTGTTTGATCAGCATCATGTCAACCATATAGTAGAAAGACAGCATTTTGCTTTAAATCTTAAATAGGAGACTGAGTAAAATATTATCTTTCTCTAAAACTAACCATAAATATATTTTTATGTTCTTCTCTGAGCCTTCACATCATAGAAAAATCTTTTGCACATACGTTCTAAAAGCACCAGTGGGATACCTTTGCAATAGGCAGTCCTTTGGGTGTGGCACAATTTTTCCTTGCATGGAATATTTCTATGAGACAATGCATGAAGTTCACATATTAAGATATTTAGAAACAGGGTTATTTCAGCTGACTTGTCAGCTAAATTCATCTCTGAAATTAATCTCTTGAAGTACACTTAAGGTGATTTGCAGCTATTAGACATTAAAAATGAATTTCTAATATTTTACTTTACGATGGCATAAATCTCTGATATATAAAGTACATCTTCAAGTCATTGAATACATAAGGATTCAAATATACCAACATGCTCATATTAACACAGTAATTGAAAACTTATTGGTATGCACAAATTGTCTGTTTACTAGAACTGAGAATCCTCTGAGATTGGTTATAAGAAAGCTGTTCAGTGACCGCAGATTAACCTGTAGGAGGTTGGCCTGTATTGCAAATAATAGGAGATTCCTGCACTTTGCAGGAGTTTTGGCATATATGCAGGTCCAATCAGCTATAATATTTGCAACCAGCATGTTAGAATTGTTATTTCTGACTTTTATGTTATCACCATTATCACAATCAAATGGATAAATGTGTGCAGGAACAGAATGAACTCAGGGCTTTGACGCTCTGAATTTAAGGCGTCCGACCAAAAACTCGCATAGCCAGAGTGGGGCGAGCGACTGGCAATTATTTGAGGACACAACATAGCGAAGTTCTTTTTTGAAAAATTGAACTCAACAGTGTTTCCCTTTCATTTTTCTGCAACCAAGCCATAGCCTAGAGCGTTAACTATGGTAAAGATTTCCTTTAAGTGTTTAGTATGGAAAATGTTACATTGCTTTAAAGTACCTACAATCGGTTTTGCTCTATACCCTGCAAGCATTCAACTTCAAATGATAACGGGATATGACACTGATTGAAACAACTGACTCTTATTTCAAAACGATAAATTTACTTGATCGGAATAATGTTATCAGCCCATGATAAATGTTTCAAACAGAAGTAACACACTTCCATGTTGTCTTGTCTTCTAACGTTCATTTTCGGCTTCAAAAAGGCCAAGTTCCTCAATTTCCTCAATATCACTGTCTGACTCTGATAAATCATCTGGTAAGGGAGCATCGATTTCTGTTGAAGTTTGGATGCCTGGAAGATTATTTGTTTTCATTCGCCTTTTCCATTTGAGGTACATATTGAGAGCTCTCTCAATGATTTCTTCCTTCTCATCCTTACTCCAAAGAGAGTGATTTCCAAATACTATCACAATTGTCATTGAAGGCACTGTGTGACATAGAGAGGCATTTGTCAGAGGCGTTTTAATGCTGTTCAGAAAAGTGAAAGACAAACGAACAAAGAGAGTGTTACCAAATAGGAACGAAGAAGCACCCCCCTGCCTTACCAACAAATAAGAAATGACAGCCATGTGTAAGTCCGTTACAAATCAATATCAAAGTTTCCTTTGGAAAAGGAGTTTCTCAAGTGTGCAAACCTACTACTCAAGAATGGATCATAATGATTGTTGGATTCCGGATGTCGCTCTACACACGGGAAATGTTTATTACTGGGAGAGCGATTAATCGCTCCCAACTGTAACCATGGACCCATTCCTGCGTGCGCGCTATCGCTCCCCCCCCCACTGAAATCCCTGGAACTGCCTCTTAAAGGTCAAATTTAAGATCAACCAAATGTCTGGAGTTAGCTCGTTATCGACAAGATAAAGCAATAATAGAAACTGCAGAAAAATTTCTTCTATAGGTGGCAATAGGCTGGAATCCTGTTGAACAGAGTTGGCATTTGGTAACCCAGGGAGCCCCATGGCTACTGACCTGTTATAAGGGCAGAATTTGCTGTAATTTCTTACAGCGCTTTGAGTGCGGAGCGAATTAAATTGGCAATGTGATGAATCATCACCAATCAACGATGAATCAAAAAAATTTTGGTGATTAAGCCTTGTTGCGCATGCCCACCAAATAGCCTGTAAAGCTTGAGTAGAACAGTATGGCAACCTTCAGAAAGGCTTGCTTGAAAATCAGTGAAAAAGGAGATGAAAGCAATGAGAAAGATTGGTGTTATACTCAGACCGTAGACGAAGATGATCAGGAGAGTTCTTTTGATAGAACCTCCATTGTTAGTGAAGCCGAAGAAGAAACAGATGAGGAGTATAGTGAAGCTGACCCAATTTCAGACCAAGATTTGCGTACACAACGATCTGTAACCTTGAAAGAGAAGAGAAAGGCTGGGCGAAAATCTTGCTGGCCAGACGAAGTAGTGAATGAAGTTGTTAATGTAATTTGTGAGAATGAGCTTTACAGAAGGAGACTGATTTTCACCAACAATAAAGCATCAAAAAACCTGGAACTTTATTCAAAAGTTGTGAATGAAGTTAAGGATTGCCTTAACGAAAGGGGCAAGGAGTCCTTTGCATTTACACCTGTACAAACAAGGACAAAATTTAAGTCCTGTGTTGCTCTATGCAAGAAAGCGTCAATGACAATAAAATGTGGGTCAGGAATTGAAAACTTTATGGATCAAAAGCCAGCATGGTTAAAAAAATTCTTCCCTTTTGTTGCATCTCGGGATTCGTGCAATCCAAGTTTGGCATCTGAGCCATCATTTGCTCTAGCAGCAGAAAGAAATGCAGGTACTGGTGAAACATCAAACTCCAGAACATTTGAGGATGTATTGCCAAACAATGCACCAAGGGATACGGGGCTCTTTCTGCCAACTCCATCAAAACGAATGTAAAAAGAAACACCTATAAGCCTATTGAAGGAGGCTGTGACAACATTCAATAAGTTTGCTTCAAAAGATCCATTAAATGGGATGATTGAATGGTTAGAGAAAGAAAATTGAAAAAGCAGGGAGCATGAGAAAAGAATGATGGAGATGCAGATGCAGATGTTCCAAACAATGATAGCCATATTCAGAAACCAGGAGCAAGGGCCAATGACTCCACAGTGTCAGATTCCATTTGCCTCTCAAAGGCAACCACAAGTGTATGAAAACCCATGCATGTTTAATCACAGTCAACCTAGAAACAGTGAGAGCAACTATTCAAGAAATAATTCTTCCTGGGTATCATATATTAATATGGAAAATGGAATATCAAGTTACACTACTCTGGAAATTTTCACTGAACAAAATACTATAACTGATAAAACTATATTTGTATGCAAAGTTTACACTTTCAAAATCAGAAGTTATCTCATGACTGAATAGAGACATGTAGATGAAAACTTTGTCTTACAGTTTTGTTGATCCTTTTTATGTAGAAGCTTCTTAAATCATGATGAAAATTCATAGCAAAATTCTTCAACCTTAATATTTTCTTAGATTTTACTTTCATAGAATTGAGTAAATAGATACATCTCAATCTATCTACTGCTGGCACAATATGGGTCTCTAAACCCAGATTATGCTATTACAGGTTGGATAATGCTTTTTGAAGAAAATTAATGTGATAAAGCATGTTTCTACATGCAGAAAAGAAGTATCATTTCTTGCATTGTACCATGAGTGCAATTCCAAAACCTGAACGAACCTTCATAAACTTTTTTAAAAAATTCCAAAATAAAGCTGTGATGCTAATCAGGGAGCTGTAATTTTTAATTCTGGGTACAGGGTTGGAAGAATTTTTGAAACAAATAAAAAAGGTTACTTTCTCCATTCACTATATTCAATTATGTTTGAAGTCTCATTTTGAAATGCTTTATGTCATTCAGTTTGGATCTAAGGCTTGAGAGTGCTTATATCAAAATCTGGATATGAAGGAAAGTGGAAAGAATGGGAATCAAAAAACATTCAATAATTTTTTGAGTAGCTTGTTGCTCTCAAACATTTATTTAGAGAAAGTAATCATGTTATGGATATCTGTTAGAAAAAGAAATATTTTGCACTAGGCATGTAAACAAAATTTATGATGGGAATTTATTCAAATTGATTCTCCATCATGAATTGCCAAAAATTTGGCTTCCCAATAAAACAAGTCAAAAACATTTGACACCCCTCTAAAATTCGACACCCTGTACCCAGCATTAAAAATGACAGCTCCCTTATGTGATATTTAAGAACACATTACATAAGATATTTCTTATTATATATTTTAAAACTGTTCTTTAAAAGTGTTCAGCTAACCATCTAATTGAAGTTTCTCATCCCAAAATTTTTTTTGAGGTGATCTTGAACTTGTCTAGCTTTTTGTGAACTCCCAGAAAATGTTCTGCAACTAGTCACATGAAGCATGTTTCTCACAACTTCCCTTGGGTGTTGCTTCTGTGTTTGCTCATCAACTGTTAGGTCCCATGCCCTCATTCCTGTGCCTTCTAAATCAATGCATATATTGTGCAAAATGATACAGGCAAGGGACATTAGTTTCAGTGTTTCACTGTGGCATTCATTCTTCCTAAGAAGGATTCTCCAACGGCCCTTGAGCTGACCAAATGCTCCTTCTACTACCATACGCGCCCTGCTTAAACGGTAGTTGAAGTACCGCTGCTCCTTGGTTTGAATGGCATTTCCATATGGCTTCATCAACCATGGCAGAAAAGGGAAGGCAGAATCACCAAGAAGAACTGGGTATATCTCCATTTCAGAAGCCACGATACAAGTAGGAAGATAATTTTTGTTTGAAATCCTATGGTATAGATCTGTTGATTTCAAAATTATTGCATCATGGCTATTCCCAGGATAACCACTGCTTGCCCACATAAACCTGTCTTTTTCATCAACAATGGCCATTACAACAATCGAATAAAAATTCTTGAAATTATGGTACTCCTTTGCACTCTCTAATCCACCTTTGGGGCATTTAATTGGGAGATGGCATTCATCAACAGCTCCAAATGAATAAGGAGATTGCAATAATTCATCAAATAATGTCATGCCCTCTTTAAGATCTTGCAATGTGTTTTTGGCATATTTTTCTCAACCAATGGCTTCCACAATCGAGTAACCACTGCACTGCACACTTCTTGCATAATTAAAGACACAGTTGATGTTCCTAACCCTACAAGCTCAGCAATGGTGTGGAGGTAGTCCCCTCTAGCCAACCTGTAAATGCACACTGCTAATCTTGTCATTGGAGGCACTGGCTCTTCACAAATAGTTTCTCTTGTCATTAAGTCACCTACTTCTCCAAATATGTACAAAAATGTTCCTTTCGTGATACCAAAGTTGGTCTTAAAACGCTTATCATCAAAGCTGTTCCATACGATATCCCACCATTCTTGCAATCGTGGAAGATGACGACAACTTCGAGGAATTGGCCTAGCAATTTGTTGCTGGTTGAAAACCAATAGTACAAGTTGAAACGACAAACATACAGCACGATTCCATTTTCGTAAATTTTCTAAAAGAAGACGAAATGTCTGCTTTTGTTTTGCTTTCTTTTTTTTGAATCGATTGAAAGTGCCTTAACGCAGAAAGTATGGTAAAGCCCTGCAGTTGTGATGCTCTCTTTGCTGTTGGCGCCATTTTCTGCCTAAACATTCAAGTTTTCGCACCTCTGCTTAATTCAATTCGATGGATTAAATTCGGTGTCTGAAACCAATGAGCAATTCGAAGCTCTCCATCGGCGCTTTGAATTGAATTTAATTTGCCGCGCTCATAATGCGCTGTATGAACTAGGCCTAAGAGTATCCAGTCTCAGAAAGAGACCATTTGCTGAAATACTTTATATGACAGACGATCTATACTTATTGTTTGGTAAGGTATTGCCTGTAAAGATTAATCAAAGAAGCTCAAATGTAATAGAAAGTAACATAGACTAGTATCATCAGCGTACATAGAAACGTTTATGAAAGAAGTATGAATTTGAATAGTTTGGTCCTTTATTGTTTAAAATTGCAAATTGAGGAAGGTGATCAGATATTTCAGACATAATATTACTACTGAAAATCTGACAATTTATAGCATTTGTAAATATATTGTCAATTAATGTTGAAGAAGTATCCGTAATTCTTTAAGGGTGGAGAATAACAGGCTGAAAGTGGCTGGAGACCGTACAATTGATGAAGTTAGACGTTTTTGAGTGTTCATAATTTAATGGATTTATATTGGACTCTCCCTGTATGATTACAAGCTTGTTTCCTACTGGCGCTTAACCTATAAAATCATTGATGTGATCAGTGAAGAGGAAAACTTCGGATCAAGGGTGTCGATAGGCACAATAACATAAAGCATTTTTGGAATTCGTATTTCTATTTCAATCCAAATCGTCTCAAAATCCTGTCTACTTGTACTAAGATCAGATCTCTTTTCTGAATAGAAATGCTTCATGAAGTAATGACTATCTGGAGGGATGAAGTTACCTGCATAGTTTACATTGAGTGACACGAGATACTATACACTTGTGTTATTAAGCAACGCAACTGATGGAGACATGATTATTCATCAATTAGCAATCTATGCATAAAATTTCTATAGAGGTTTTTAATGAAGGACGGTTAATTTGCATAGTACTATTGTGGTGCGTTGTTGTCCATAGCGGGGAGGCCGCAGGGATATCCACATTATATCTCAGAGTTTACCTAAAGGTAGCATAAAAATACGAGGAAGCAAAGAAGAAGAAAACGAATATTGACATACGCACACGCAACATACAATCATAGCTGTACTTATATATAAATGAATAATGAGAGTTTTACAAACCTAACTCAAAATGGCACCCAAACGGAAATATTTAAACTTTTGCTGTCATTTAGTCAGGTTTGCCATCAGTTCATTCATTGTTGTGAAGAAAAACCTTTTCTATCTTTCAGTTTAACTGTGAGATTACAGTGATCATCAGCAAAAGTGTGTGCACACTTATCATGATCTTTTATCAACTCTTGTGCATTAACCAATAATCATAGGCGGTGATCAGTAAGGTCAAAACTGACCTTGATTTCAGATTTGTCATACAGGCTTTTCCGCGCTCTGTAAACTTTCGCTCGGTCTCTAAAAGAGCTGAAGCGCACTGTTAATTGCTGATAACAGCTTTCATCTTCGTTTTGATAGCTCCAATCCTGTGGACACGGCCTACAGAATCTATTCCAACTCCACAATCTAGATGACCAAGAGTTTTTGCAATTTTCTCTGTGCATCTATCCTTTGTAATTTGTCATCGACTATGCTGCGCACCTTTATCAATCCGACTTTGTCCTCAATGGTAGTGATGCGTTGTTCGAATTCAGAAACAGTGACTTCATTGATATGAAGGCTATCACCACGTCCCTCTAAACGTTTGTTCTTAGCTTCCTGGCATGCAAACTTTTGATTGATTGATTGATTGATTGATTGATTGATTGATTGATTTCAAATATTTAAGGAGGGTTGCCCTTCAGCGTTGCTGATTTTCAAGGGGCCCTCCACTTAAAAACTTACAAAATAGATTAATGTTAATATATAGGAATAAAATATTACTTACATACTGTAGAATAAAATATTACTTACATTACTTACATAATTAGATTTAAAAAACTAGAATAAAATATACAATATCAAAAGAGAAAGAAACAGAAAAGTCTATAAATATGATTTAAAATCACGTATATTTTTCGCTTGCTTGAGTTGGGTAGGTAGGCTGTTCCATGTTTTGGCTCCCCTATAAGAAAAGCATTTCAGGCCATATGCAGATCTCTTCTGAGGCAGCCAGAGATCAGTGGCAATATTGCGAAAGTTGTAAGAGCTTAGCTGGGACATTTTTGTGAATAAATCACTCATATACTGAGGAGCTAGCCTATGTATAGATTTAAAAACCATCAATTCTGATTCATGAGCTATGAGCTCCTCAATTGTTTTCCAGCCCAGTCTACGCACTAGAGGTAAGCCTGGAGCATCAAAGCTACTATTTGTTATAATTCTTGCAGCTCGGTTTTGCAAGTTCTGCAAGTAGTGTTTTTTAGTTACACCACAGCAGCCCCACACGGAACAGCAATAGCGAAAATGAGGTTCTATAATTCCTGCGTAAAGTTTGTTTAATGTTTCTAAAGGCAAGATGGATTTATCATGTTTTAGGAAACCAACTGCTTTAGATACTTTAGAGGAAAGAGTGCTGACATGGTATTTCCAATCTAAAGAATTGTCAATTTGTAAGCCAAGATACTTGGTTGTATCAACGACTTCTAATTCATGATCCCTGATTTTTAGTGAAAGTTTTAGCTCTAGATTCCTCAGTACCGCGTGTTTCTGTTTTGTAGAAATGAGCATTGACTGAGTTTTCATTGCATTCAGGGACAATTTGTTACCCATTAACCATTTTTGCAGCCTTTCCAGATCGCTATTGATAGCCTCATTAAGTTGATTAATATCAAGCGATTGATAGCACAAGCTGGTATCATCAGCATACATGGAAACAGAAGAGTCGGATACTGCCAGAGGGAGATAGTTGATATACATGATGAATAATAGAGGACCTAGGCATGATCCTTGGGGTATACCGATATTTGTACTATTGATTTCCGAATCAATGCCATTGACTCTGCAAAATTGTTTCCGGTTAGATAGATAGGATTGAAGCCACACTAGCTCACGTTGCTGTATGCCGTAGCTATTTAGTTTTTGGCAAAGGATATCATGGTTGACAGTATGAAAAGCCTTTTTAAGGTCAATGAATACTAATCCCACTTGTTTGCCCAGGTCTAGCCCACTGTACCAGTCATCGCTGTTTTTTAGCAAGCATGTTAAAGTTGAATGTAGGCGCCGAAAGCCAGATTGGTTAGACGAAAGCATATTATTTCGTTAAATCTTTTCATTAAGTCTCTTCATAATATCGTCCTCGACTTTATAGAGACATACTTTAAGATCATCTATAGTAGGAATATTTGCTAATCTGTCTTGAATAGGAGCCAATACTTCCTGTACTAGCTCTTTGTAATCTCTCTGATGTTCCATTGCATAGGCCTTAGAAATTACGTTGGATCTTGTTTTTTGACCTGATATTTCATTCATTAAGGCTAGAATCAATACTACTCCCACAAACTAGTAATACATAACGTCACCCAGCTACTAAAACAATCTATTGACGCAGTACACAGCACCATGATGTAAACCTTCACTTCACATAGCAACCATTGCCCAGCTCCACGCAGGCGTCATGGTTGTGCAAAATGCCATGGAACAATCTACAATCAGTCAGCTTTCTATGTTCACCTAGCTTTAGGGGAATTATGCAAAAGTAGAATACTACATTAGAAACGTATGTTTATATAGAAATATACTTATGAGCTGTTGGGTTGCATGTATATTTATGCAGATGTTCTATACCCAAGAAGTTTCTGCTAACCGAATGTTTTGGACAGTGCTGGCTTACTTTTGCTGTTTTATGAGTACTTTCTTTACTTATTACTCTTTCAATGATCCTGTCTTGCATATGAAATATTGATTTTTAAGGTGATTCAGATCGCCGAGAGGTGGGCAGGGGACAAATTGCCCCACGTTCTCTAGGTCTATTAAGGGTCTATAATTTCCAATATGTCAGGGTCATAGGGCCTTTATAAGGTAAGACTACCAGTAATTTTCTGAAGTTGATTCCTAGGCATTCAAGTTTTTCTGCTCGCCTCTCTCACAGGGGCCCCTACTCTTCTCTTTTTCCACAAGTTCTCTCGCATCTCTCTGCGGCTTTGCAAGTTGCTATTCTAGTACATATATGTCATGTAATATGCTCACTCTTTCACTACATGGTTAACTAAGATATGACATTCAACTATTATGATACTAAACGGGTACAATAAGAAAAGGACTTTAAGAAAATTACCCCCTCACGACTTTGAGTATTAGTTCTTCTGAATTTCTTCTTTCCATTATACGCCATATTAGCTATCAATTAAAATGTAAATCATAATCGCTATTCCAAACTTTATTTCTTTCGATGCTTTTGGAAAATTTGCACATTTCATATAGTTTGAATAGCAAACAGCAACTAATAGCACCATACTACATAGCTCCAAATCTGCATTGTTCTACTTCCCTTCTAAATGGACTCCCTTCATCAAATTGTCTTTTTCTCACCTGTAATCATGGGCGCTGCCAGCCAACGCAGACTGGAGGGACTTTGAAAGCCACTCCCTTTCGGACCACGCCCATTAGTACTTGTGTAATAAGATATGCCACTAAAGCTCACAAAAAGCTATGCAAACGGCTATGATATAAGAAGCAGTGAATTATACTTTGCTAGATAACCCCCACCTCCTCGAATCTTTTCAACTCGAGTTGGGACGAATTACAAAATTGATCTTGGGGAAAATTATGGACATACCCTTCATTTCCCCCCCCCCCCCCGCCCCGTGGCGCTGCCAGTGCTTCTAATATATGCTAATAGTAAGCATGACTAACTATTTGTTAATGTTTAGAGCTCTTGGAAGTAAGAGACGGCTTACTTATCTGTCGAGCTACTTCTGTGGTCAATGTGGCCCTTGTACTCAATGTTAAGTACACAGTTGGACTTAGAATGCTATTATGTACAATTATACGACCTTTATTTTGCAGGAGCTTTGTTTGATTAGGACTTCAATTTCCTTTCGACTTATCAGAGGAAGCTTGTCTCGAACAGGCATATTTAAGTTTATGATTGAGATTGCTATCTGAATACAAATGGTAGTATTTTGTCAAAATAATAGACACTGCATCAAGGTGGTTGCATAACAACGAAAAACAATTCTCAGCCTTTATTGCTGTAAATTTTCGTGAGCAGACTAGCTCGTATTTCAATGCTAATAAACTGGATTAAGGCCTGTTCGTGCATGGTTAACTCATCATGATGAGTATACATTGTGTCATCATTTCATTCTGATTTACAGGTCTGAAACGATACAGCGATGGGTCTTCTAAACTACATTTTTGGGATTCCAACTAACCTGATTGCGATGCCAGAAGGTTTTGATATTTTAACCGTAACATTCAAGAGCCCTGATACAATCGTCGTGTGTTATGGAAAAGAGGATGAAGTTACGATCATCAGGGAGACAATCAAGGAACTCTGGAAAGGTCAGCTAATATCGCTTTTTCATTGTACATCTGAGCCTATGGATGCTTCTAGATTACATTTGTAATGTTTGATATATAACTGACATAACCGAACATTTGCCCAACATCCATGTTGGGCGAAGTGTTGTTTCGTTCGAACACTATGTTGGCTCATCCAACATTGGTAGCACTGATGTTGGATGAAATTGCTCTGGTGTTGATATTTGCGCAAGGCTAGGATTGCTGGGTTTAGTCAGCCAACTGTTCTATTTCGTTTTCAAGTGTTGGATGAAATTTTTGGTCATTTGCATTCATCTTCATTCATCTATCCAATAGTTGAGAGATTTGTTGGGTGAAATGTTAGGTACACTGTTGGATCATTTAAATGGGGCTGTATGTTGTCTCAACCTAGACTAGTTCCTGACTCATACCTAGTGATATGAAATATCTATTTTTTGAAGGAAGGATAGAGAAAATCTAACTTTTATTAGTTATTTGCAAACACTACATTTCAAGCGAAACGTTTTTGTAATCTGACCTATGTGAGGTAATTCAAATTGTCCTTGTAAGTACTCGTAGCTTGATTTGTATGAAATGCACCCTTTCGTTTGTCCTGTATCGGGCTCCGTTGATATATACTGGGCAATAACTATGATAAAATGACTGCAATTCACATAAATGACCGCATTTAATAACAGTGAATGAATTTGTTATCAAAACTTTCTCCATGATATATGAAAATGTATTCCACAATAATGGGCTATAATGTGTTCGACCAGGCAACTCGACAATAAATCAATTACTGTTGATAGCGGACAAGATCTGCATTGGATTTGAGGAATCCCTAACCTGGAGACTCTTTCTTGGATGGCTCAAAAGTGCTTGACAGAGTCTGACATAAAAGTTTAATTTACAAATTTAAATGTAGTATAATTTTTGGTTATATGCTCATACTTCTTCTAGGCTCTCTTCATCTCCGCACACAAGGAGTTATCTTAAGCGGCATGGCCTCTGCATAGCGAACTGTATCATTAGGTGCACCTCGAGGGTCTGTGCTTCTCCCGTTACTTTTAACCTATATCAACGATGTAGCGAACAAGCTTAACTATGATGTCATGCACTTTGCAGATGACACATCACTTTTTGTTGTTAATGATTCTATATATATTTCAATTCTTTATAGGAGGGTAGCTCTTCAGCAATGCTGATTTTCAAGAGGCCCTCCACTTAAAAAGTTTACAATTTATTAAAATAATAGCTACTTAAAATACCTAATTACCTAATTACAATTTTTCAGTCGATTACCTAAAGTTATTAAAGTATATTAAAATCTAAAACAAAATTAAACTAAAATGAGAATAAAAACCACTGCTGAAAATAGCCAGATTTACATAAAAGAGGCTTTAAAGCTGGCCAAGTTTGCGGCTTTCTTTGACTCAACTGAGAGGCTGTTCCAATATTTCGCTCCTCTGAATGAAAAACATCTTTGACCAGTTGCAGTTTTCATTAGTGGCAACTTTAGGTCATTTGAAGTATTTCGCAAGTTGTGGACAGAGTTTTGAGAGTTTCTCGAGAAAAGTTCGGTCAGATATTGTGGAGCATAACCATTTAGTGCCTTAAATACCATGATTTTAGTCTCAGAACCGATCATTTCCTCAACTGTTTGCCAACCAAGACTTTTAATAAGGGGCGCGGCGGAGTCATCAAAACGACCACCAGTAATTATTCTAGCAGCCCTGTTTTGGAGTCTCTGCAAGCGGGTTTTTTCTATTGAACTACAGCAACCCCAGACAGAGCAACAGTATCGGAAGTGCGGTTCCACAATACTTTTGTACAAATTGATCAGGGTTGTCGAAGGGATGAGGCTCTTAGAATATTTCAGAAAACCAATAGCTCTCGAAACCTTCGACACGACATATTTTATATGTTCCTTCCAATCAAGGTTTTGATCGATTTGTACACCAAGGTATTTTGTCTTGTCAACTATGGCTAGACTATTTTCCCGAATTTTAAGATCAAATGTTTCATCAGAATTTTTGATGGATCTATGCTTAGATCTTGAGCAAATGAGCATAGAGTGAGTTTTAGCGACATTTAGCGATATTTTGTTTCCTTTTAACCAGGTCTCAAGATTCCTGAGATCATCATTAATATCCTCATTCAGCTGAGTCAAATCCTTAGATTTGTAAGAAAGGCTAGTATCGTCAGCATACATGGACACGGTTGAATTATGAATACCACTTGGAAGGTCATTGATGTAAACAAGGAATAGAAGGGGGCCAAGGCACGAGCCTTGCGGTACACCAACTTCAATATAGTCAGTTTCTGAGTCCATACCCCCAACCCGACAAAATTGCTTTCTGTTTGAAAGATATGATTCGAACCATGTAAGTTCCCTGTTGCGAATGCCATAATGCATTAGTTTTTTGCAGAGGATCTCATGGTCAACTGTATCGAAGGCCTTTTTCAGGTCGATAAATACTGAGCCTAGATATTGTCCTGTGTCAAGTCCCTTGTACCACTCGTCAGTATTCTTCAGTAAACAGGAAACTGTGGAATGGAGTTCTCTGAAACCAGATTGGCCCTTATAGAGAAGGCCGCCCCCGTTTAGATATTGGTATAATTGATTGAATACTAGTTTTTCAAAGAGCTTCGATATGACAGGAAGGACAGAAATAGGGCAATAATTTGATTTTATAGCCTTTTCGCCATCCTTGTATATTGGTGTTACCCTGGCTGTCTTCCAACTGGCAGGAAATACGCCAGTTTTAAGAGATAAATTGAAAATGAGAGCAAGAGAATTCTCTATGGCTGGCAAGGCAACTTTTAGAAAAAAGCTCGAGATACCATCTACCCCAGAGCCCATTGTAGTTTTGATCTTGCCAATTGCTTCTCTAATATCTTGCAGCCCTATAGGTTTAAATTCAAACATTAGATTTCCTTGGTTCAGTTGGTACTCACCTGACAGAAGAGGGTTGGGAGTATCCTCAATCTCCTCTGCAAGGGCTTTTCCAACTGAGCAAAAATACTTATTCATAATATCGGAAATCTCTTTCTTATTACTAATATTCTTACCATCTTGTTTCATGAGATTAATATTAGTAGACTTGGATCGTTTATTCATAAGCTGATTTAAGGTTTTCCAATTCTCTTTCATATTACCTTGGGAACTTTGAATTTTTGTAGTGAAATATTGACGTTTTAAGTCTATATTTAGCCTATTGACCTTGTTTCTTACATGTCTATAAGAGGCCAGCAGGAGAGGGGACCCAGACTTAAAGCAGCTGTTAAGTCTGGGTCCCCTCTCCTGCTGGCCTCTTATAGACATGTAAGAAACAAGGTCAATAGGCTAAATATAGACTTAAAACGTCAATATTTCACTACAAAAATTCAAAGTTCCCAAGGTCAACTCAGACTTCTATAGAAATTAGTGAAAGCATAGATAGGGTTAAGAAACAGGCTTGGCGATGGGAAATTGAATCTAATAGTTGTCTTCTCTTCTAAAAGATAGCAATCACTTCATGCACCAAATGGGCGGGAAGTGAAATCATCACTAGAAAGGGTGAACGCAAACGTCAACGAATAAAGTTAGATTCTAAACTAAGCCTTTCAGCATCAGGTTAGAGAAGCGGTAATTAGAGCTGGGAAGGGCATTGGCCTGATTAAATACCCCTCAGAATTCTTCTAGAGCTGTTCTAGATAAAGTTTACGAGATTTATGTGAAGTCTGAGCTAGATTATAGTGACATAGTAGAGCATCAGTTTAACCGAGATATGAGGAGCTTTATGGATGTGATGTATGTGTTCTAGGACTTTTGGCAGTGATATTGGAGACATATCCTAGATCTTGTAGTTTATTTATGTACAGTGTTTCTGTTGAGCCTCGAGGTTGCAATGCATTCTCGTTCTCCTTGAGGTATTGTCTTGTAATTATGTGATGTTATTGTAGACCCTTAGAATGATGTAAAAAAGGAGCTCTATCACAAAAAGCATTGAACAAATGCAGTATACGACTGCTCGAAGTTCCCTCTGAGGTTAGACAACTTGCATAACTAGGAACCTAAGAAATTATGTCTCAAGGGTCTGTAGGTGAAATCATTTTTCTATAGTTATGTTAATAACACTAGTGATTAATTTATCTTCTTTACAGCGAAATTAAAACTTTAAAATTACTTTCTGAAATTAAACGTAAGTTATTGTCTCTATAACTACTGAACAAAGGACTGGCCTTTCTAGTTTCTACTGTAGCAGAGTAAGATATTGAAAGCAACTTTGATTGCAATTCAACTCATTAAGTTGCACACCGGTTTAGACAGCTTTGATTGACTGAGCTCCTTGTGTTTTTGTGACACAAGGGAAGAAGACAACGGAAAAATTTTCTGCGCTGCTATTTATTCCAACCAATGCGCATTGAAGTTTTGACTGACTTTTGAAAATACTAGGACTCAACATTTTGAACCTCGATGCACCGGCACTCTGTGAAGTAATACTTTATGGACGCTTTGAAATAAGTATATTAGCTAGCAGACTTACTATGGAGGCCACTTTTCAATTCATCAAAATACTAGCAGATCTTTTAATGGAAATAGCACAGCAGCAGTAACCAGTTATTTGCAATTTTCTTTTGCTTTGTTTTGTTTTATTGTGCTTTGTATGCACCTCTTAAAACAAGGATTGAGTTAAAAGTCTGTGAGCAAATTGTTTTTTCCAGAGGCAACTGTTTAGTTTTGTTTTTCATGTTTAATATATAGTTAATGTGTAGATTTATTTGACAATTGTAAAGGTTAATCGTGTTGAATACAAGATGACTTTGTATCTTTCAACGCTAGGCATAGCCATGTACTTAGGTAGCAATAGTTAGAAGTCAATCATTCCAATTTTAGGACTAAATTCACAGGGAATCAGTTAACCCTGTTTAAACGAACAATACCCATTCCTATTCATGCCCAACACAGGAGTGTACGATTAGTTTGTATTTAGGCCAGAATACAACTTAGTTTTATTGGTTGTTATCATTGGTCCCAGTATATATTAATTTTGATTTGACAACCTTTGAAAGTCTATTCAATATGTAAAAGTATTGATTTTCAATTAGAATCAATGAGAAGAACATGTATTACCGCGTTTCTTCATTGTGCCAAGTTCCTCATTAAGCATCTAAACGATGTATTAGGCATCTAAACGAAAATGATGTACAATACGTCATTATGATCCTGATTTTCAAAAGTTTTTGTTCTTCGTTCTAGGCGGTATCAGCAAGGAAGAGCAGTTGTTTCTTCATGCTAATATTTTTCAATTAAGTAGGAAGCCTTTTGCTAAGAATTCTTTCTTTGAGCAAGCAGCTGGTGCCAAGCAATTAGCTAACCAGTTACTCTTCCGCCTATATAACCATGGGTGTAAGCTACTGGTGTCAAGTGAACTTTCCCAGAAAACAATACGTAGTACTTGGTTTCTTCATCGAGAGCAAACTGTTCCTGTGCAAGTTGGGTTCGCATCCATCGGCATCAGTGACAGAGATATACTGCATTTCGTGGATTTCCCGGAAAACCTTGGTCAAGTGGTCCTAGACGTGGTAAAGGAAAATTGGCCTAAAGGTATTCAAAGGACAAAGTCAATTGGACAAGTGTTGGAAGTGAAGCTCAAAGGGAGTCCATGGAGAGCCCATGGAGATGATAGTATACAATCTAAAGTTTTACTCAGAGCTTTGCTAAATGAGCTTGTGTCTCGCAATTGGGTGGTGTACGGCAGTACAAATCTTAGGGGCAATGCAGACACTATTTCATTCAAGTATGATCCGACTATCGAAAACTTGGATTCCTTTAAAGTCGATTTTATTCTTAGCTTAGACCGCGATGACCGCATGTGTTTACATAATGCCCCACAAGAAGCAATTGATGCTGTGAGAGCTACGTTGAAGGATGAATACGAGGAAGGGATTCAAAGAGAGAAAGAGAAGTCAACTGCATTTGAATTTAAGCTAACTGGATTACCATGGTGTGGACTGCTCAGCTCCGCTGTTGACAGTCGTCTCCTCCTTTGCAAGATTTTCGAAAGGTTGGTTGCCATTGGCTGGAGGGTGCAGTTAAGTATTGATCTAACAGAAGACATTGAAGATAAAAGTAGTTTTACGTTCGTGCGCTTTCCCGCAAACCCTTTCAAAGTGTTATGCATATCACTTAATTCCAGCAACAAGATGCGATTGATCAACTTTCCTGATGACTTACTAGACCCCTTTCTAGAAGAAGTCGATAAGTGTTGGCAATTTGATGTGAGTAGGTTTGAGCAATACTACGGTGCGCCCGAAATCAAATTTCATGGTAATCCGTGGAGATGCGATGTCCTGGGTCACGATAACGCGCATGGCTGTGTTCTTATTTCACACATCGTGAGAATGCTTGCAACACTGGGTTGGTTTCTTATAGTCTCAGCTGACATATCCTCTAGAGTGGTTTCAAAGTCGAACGAGTCTGATTACCCACATGATGTTGATAGTCTGTGGTTTATGCAGTTGTGGACACCTGCTAATTCTCAGGATGTAACATAGTAGGCATATCATGTAGAGATTTTTACCATATATTATGCATAGCTATGATGGGTATTCGTAAATATGATAATTTTATTATTCATACATGTCTAGATCACATTTTTCGTGTGCTGAACTTGCAACAAATGATTTTTAACTGATATAGTATTCAGTAGGTATAATATATTATCTTTTAGTCAACAGTATTAACAAGGAATATCAGACTTCTGTCCCTTAGGGCCCCTATAAACACAGATAGATAAAAGTAAATTTCTCTACAATTTCTTCTTGTAACAATATGTAACAAAATAAATATAATTTCCGGACTGTCCTTTGAATTCTAGCCGTTCTTTTGTGATATTTGTCCATTGCCTCGCTAGTTTTGCCCTTAGTGATATTTTGTTATAGTGTGTTCATGAACTATGAGATTCCTCTGTTCGGATTATCTGAACTGCGCCACAAGCTCGAATTGGATTTCATTAAGCCTGAAATACACTATCCAATTTATTGGATTGCGAAAAATTGGATGGTGTAGACGCAAAAATTTGATGATATTTGGCTCTTCCAACAAATTGGAACGTCGATTAAAAAAGGTTGGACGTGTTCAACTTTCATCCAACTTTTTTCCATTGTTCCTCCTAGTCCCTATTGTTCTTCTTGGCGCTAAGAGGACATTTCCCAAATATTTTCACGTCTTCATCTTTCGTGTACAAGCTTGCGAAGTGAACGCGAAATGAATATTGCAGGTCTGCATAACTGTTGGTAGTAGCTAGAAATTGAATGGATGCAGCCAGCTTCACTCGCGCGGGAATTGCATCGCGAAGTAAAGTGTCTTGGTTTTGAATCTCTAATTCAACAAGGCTTAGGGGCTCCTAGAAATTTTAGAGTGACATTCTTAAAAACTGTTTGAATTCCTCGTCATACTCCAGCCGAAATTCCTCTAAAAGAGTGTTACCTACACCGAGCTCATTACGTTGGGTTAACCCAAACTGATCTTTGCCTTTTCAGGCGCTTTCTTTTTCGCTTTTTACTAGTGATGGCAACTATGATTGCTGCAGCGAAACACTCGTCCTCAGAATCTATGATGAAATGAGGAAGTTGTACAGAAATTGTTCCAATTTATTGGATGAGTGTAAACAGGCGTTTTCATCCAGAAAATTGGATGATCCATCTAATCGAATCCAATAAATTGGACAGTGTATTTCAGGCTTTATTTTTCAGTCTCAGAATGCTTAACTGAAATGTTAGAGGATGAACAGTAGTAAGGAGAGTTTCGATATGAGAATTATTTTTATCACTGTGTCATATAATACATGTATTAGAATGATCCAATAAACCGAATCATTATTTATTGAACTTGCTCTTTGCTCATCTTGCTAAATGGCATTTTAAAAGTTTTAAAGACAACTGTACAAGGATGTTGGATAGACAACGATTTTCATACAGTGTGCCACCCCTTGTATTAAAATTAACTGATTTTGGCATTCTACAATAATACCGACTTGTGCCAGTTACTAATAGTGCTAAACTGAAAATAATATCTTTATGATGTTATAAGATATAAAAAGTTAGAATGAGCTATGGATTCTAACGCCTATTTGGCCAAATATATCAGAAATAAGATGTGTCTAAAGTCTTGATGATGAAACATAGTTGGATAAAAAGTATCAAGTTTGCATATGTCTGTATGATATTATTCAGCGTTTTTAGGTTGGAAAGTAGTGTTGAAATCTTCTGTCGAAAACTTTTACCAGGTTTGTTTGTTGTAGATGGCTCAGATAAATATAATTAATTCCTTATTAATACTTACTTAGTACCAGCCAAAAAAGTCTATTTTCAAATACTGTAGAAGCATTTGCTGATTTGTTTCTTTTAGCCCCTTGACCACTGCGGCAAGTTAGCAGAATGGGCAACCTAGCTCCCTTATTGCAATCCATTTCTCAGCATCATATCTCATAGAATATAAAATATTCAGCTCATATTCGTAGCATCTTCGTGGCAAAAAGTTTTGCAATTGTTTTGCTTTCAACTCAAAAATTTCATGGCTTATAACTGCTATGTTTGCTTCTTATGTAGGACATTCCCTGATTTCGTCTGGCAATCGCTATGTACTTCGTAACAGCCGTGATAAATCTAAATAAAATGGTGTAGCGAACACAAGTTTGCTTCGAATTATGTTTCCGCTACTTATCATTACTATATATATATATATATATATATATATATATATATATATATATATATATATATATATATATATATATATATATATATATATATATATATATATATATATATATATATATATATATATATATATATATATATACATACATACATGCCTTTTCCTTGACCTTCAACCTTGTGACTATCACCTGGATTGCGAAGACTCTGCTGTACAATTTTCAATTTTATTCCTACCAATTATTTTTCAAATTATCAGTTCTTGATTTCTTTGCATTCTTCACGTTCTCATATTTTTCAACATAGACCTGTGGAGAGAATTCATAATTTCAGGTAGGAAATTCTAATACATGGAGTGATTTCAAAACTTAAACAAAGTTATGTTTCATTGAGTTTGACCCTTGGTTAAAATTCTAAACAACTTAACAAAGTCCTCCAAATAATAGATATATTTACTTTGACAGCATTGACATGCTGACTTGAATCGTGTTGTACTTAATAGGGCATAAGTTTAATTGTTCTCTGAATAACACATTAACTGGAAGACGGCAAAATCACCAATCACATCACAGTTGTCCCTTTCCTTTGAATGTTGAAAGGCAATTAACGCGGTTCGGCAATTCTAATGATACGAAGATGCATTGCGATGAATCAAAGACTTGATGTTGTCTCTAGCCTACGTGGTCTGGATCTACGACGTTATTGTTTGGACTTATTTCATTTAAGCTTACTATAACTATATCCATCATAAACCTATTTGGACAGCGTACAGCGATACATATTATTAAATAGAATTATAATTGAAGAAGAAATGTTAAATAATATATTGCAATAAAATAAAAACTCTAGATTTGGATAATGTAGGTAAATCAGGTACGCACCTACAGGATACTGGGTGTAAGCCCCTGTACTTTTTTCAGCAAAAAGGTTAAATCCCCTTTTCATGGAATGTTTTTGAAAAATATCATTTTAAGCTATATCATCTGTAAAGCAATGTTAGTGTTTCCGTTTTGTAGATTTGGTAATGGCCCTTAAAAACCATAGCTGTGTGCCTGGTTCACTTATAGGGCAGTAAAGAATTCACATTGTCTTGCATTTGTCAATTCCTCCTAATAACTTCCCTCTTAGTACTTGAATTGATTGAATGATTTAAGCTTGATTATATTTTCGTACATTTCACCGTGTCGCTTCCAAACTTGTTTACATTTCCGGTAGTCCCAGTTGAGCATATCATCTAGCTAATTTTTTCTCTTTAAAAGTTTGTCTCTAAAGAATCGATTACTTAGATATCTTTCAGTTCTACTCTCCAAGAGACATATATAGTTACAGTGATAATTTCATATTTATGTCTGAATTGTGTGATTATTCGACCTATCGGTATATAACCTCTAAGAAAGGAGTCTCAAACCTGTGGCCTACGGACCACTTGCTGCCCTATGATGAATGTTTCTGGCCCGCTGGATAAAGTAACAGGTGTATGTTAATGCAGTAAGCGAGTTCTGTGTTAATGGCATCTTACCCCTTCATGGCAATTGTGGATTTGCCCATGCAGCATATCATTTCTGTCATAGGCATTCTGCATCTTACTGTCTCAAATTTGGGCAGATTTGACTGATAGACGAAGTCAAGCCAGTAGTGTATTCCGTACCATAAGTATTTTATAATAATTGTACAATTTGTTTGTAAAAGCTACTAGGGCCCCTACCTGATGCCTCCTGCGGTCCCCAAGTTTGAGACCCCTGCTCCGATATTCAATGCAGTTGCTTTAGCAAAGCGATTAGTTTGATCTTTATGAAATAGTTTGCTCGTTATTGTGTGCACACATGGTAATTAAAGGGCCTTCGATCAATAATGGATGAAAATTAAGAGTGCATATGCTTATTACAGATTTATATCGTGTACACAATAAACACAAATGAGGGTGGAATAAATCATTAGTTAGTACTAAACATAGGGAAGACGAGAAATTCAGAGCAAAAGCATCGCTACATCCCCCACTCCACTAAATAGCATTTCAATATGCATTATTTTCATTTCATGTTATAAATGGGAATTTTATTTCAACTCTGAGAGAGTTGCTACTTGCAATGAGTTCTGGGAGATATTTTGTACGTGTTTTGGTTAGCAGTGGTTACGTTTCGATAGCAGTGATAGCACAGGTGAACTCAACTCAAAACTCCATCCGGATTTAAGTCAACTTGTGTGCTAAATGGTCCTATGAAAACCTACTCAGGCTCTATTCTAAACTCATTTCCTAAATACTTAAGGCAACTTACTTTTAATGCGCATAATGAGTCCTATGTGCATTTAATTGTAATGCCAAATATGGCTTAGCTCTGCAGCCTGCAATATGATAAGGGAGGCAATTGATAAGTTCGTTTACTGCTGTAGGGGACCCAACTTGATTGCGTTCAATAAGGGAGACACTTTTGAGTTTCAACTCTTTAGAGCATCTAATAAAAGCATCTCCCATATTAACATTTTAACTAATATTTATAATGCTATCACTTGCCTCTGAGAAAAGTCTACAATGAAAGTCAAAAAGGAAATAGAATAAAATTTCCGTGACTAGATGCCTAAAAACCCCCAGGAAGACTTGCTTCATCTCGCTCGGTGACAGGCTCTGTTATTGCCCGTTGCATACTACCTATCTGGCAGATAGGCCTCTGTCGTTCATTCTACTTGTAGTCATAATTTGAGATCTGTTGAAGAGTTTAAACTATATATATTTGAACTTCAGGAACTTACTAACTTAGATATGGTACTATAACTCACCAGCTGTTTAATCGATCTCTGGTAGAGCAGACATCCCTGGCATCAATGATCTCCTCTTTTGCAGCGCATAATTCTGCGGTGTTCCTCCGTTTGCTGTAGTAAGTCTACCACTATCATTGTTATTTCCCGAAGCACATTGTTCACCGAATAGCTTGCTATCTCTTCTTCCGAACTTCTGCATTCGGAGCCTGGTACTATCCATGTCGTCAGCGGATAAGTTTTCTTGGTCCCCTGTTATCATTACTGTGCAATGCTGGCTGTTGTCCTTACTCTCCTCGTCATCACTAGGTGCCACGTCATCAGTGAGCTGCGTCTGCTGTAGCTCCAAGTCAACGGAATCTTTCAAAGCATTTGCCGCGTTCACTAGTACTTTCCTTTTCTTTTTCGGTAATTTTAACCGTGCTTGCGCATGTGAATAGTATAAATTGAAATTATTGACAATTACGGGAACTGGCAGTGCTATCATCAGTACGCCAGACACAGCACATAGACTGCCAATGAGCTACGTATAAAAATAGAGATTCAATGTTAATCGCATTGTTAAAAACATTGTATAATTTGTTACTTGTAGAACCACCTTTCATACCCTGAGGAATTCTCGCAAAGGGGAGAGTGATATTTTAAGGGGGGAATGGTAGGCTCCCATCATCTGTCACAAATCACAGATTTCTATTGTAAGCCTTGGACATCATTTTTATGAGTAACTTGGTTTTCTTCTATTTCACATGTAGTAGCTAAATAGGTTATATGATTGCATTACATTTCTATCGTAAACTGTAGTTGAATGACGTTAGCCACTGTCATTCCAAAGATAGTTCCAGTGTAATTTAGTGAAGGAGGAATCTCATTTATTGCATTTGTAAAAGGGGAACACCACGAAGGAGGTCAGTAAGCGAGGCTAAAGAACATGTAAATTCTCATATATTGAGGCTAGTTCTTTCTTATCACTAACCGACACACTAGAATCAGTTGCCGGACCGAATTTAGTTAGGACTAGTCCATATAATATTGCCCTCAAGCCTTTAAGACTACAAAATGGTCCCTCAGAAATTACCTTCGGACACATATCTTGAAGTGAAAGTGATTTAGTAAATGAATATTCCCTATTTAACAGTACCCCTACTTCTTCGTTTCTCATTTATTGATCAAAGTACTTATTCCTTATTTCTGTCTAGAGTTGAGAAGAAATTTTAGGGGAAGGGCCCTCAGACAAAATATAGTATGTTAGGCCTTGAGCCTCAACGTTGCGTATCTGACTTGAATTGATGAGGTACTAGAGTAGTTGTATGCTATGATAAAGGTAATTTACTATTTGGAATTTGCATCTGGCTTAATGAATGCTTAAGAATGCATTTCTGAGTTTATAGGAACCTTGTACAAACATTTACGGTCAATTAAAGAATCCGATCAAGGAGCAATAGATGACCATTCTGGTATGCTTACGACACTTAAAAAAGGAGGAGTGTCATGTATGGGAATGAAATATATTTGAATCGCTTTATGCGCGAGAAAGTGAAAGTTATGTTCTTCGTTACTCTGATATAGACTTGGTAATTGTATTGAGGGGCTTAAAAACGATTCCTGGATTTAGTCACATTGTTGGATGAATAAATGTGCGATAGATAGTGTGATCAAATCGTCTTGGTGGCTCACTGTCCACCCTGCAGCATAGGTTTATGGAACAGCAACAATAAAGGAATAAATGCGAAATGAAAGTGAACAGCGCCTGCTTACTTTTGGAAATGTCAGCCGACAAAGGGTGTTACTACGATGCTGCGCTTCCATGAAGATTCTTGCTTAGATAGTCACATGGAAACGTAACTCATGGAACAGCAATAAAGTAGAGGTGCCTAAGCCATCCATAACCCGAACAGCACCCACAGACAGATGAACAAACGCAACTTTAATAACAATAATAATAATAGTACTGCCATAATAGTACTAATAAGACTGGAAACGTATTCCTTTTCTAAATTTCACTACAAAAAGTTATTAATCCCTCACTATAACAAGGTAGTTAACAAATGGTTTACACTATCCTTATAGATATAAAATACAACAAATATAATATAATAATAATAATTGCCGTTAAAGTCACAAGACATACTTAGCATAATTAAATAGATAAAGTTTTGTATTATTCCATTCTTTCCCTCTCTTGCAAGCCATATAGTGGAATACTAATAATATAATATGGATGTAATAGAAGCATTCTAATTAAAAAATGAAAATAATGCAAGTAATAATTTCGATGAAAATGATCAATTCGGATTTAATTGAGATGAGTGACAAAATTAACATTGTAGGTTTTGCACTGAGTTCACTATACAGAACTAGGCACCATGTCAAAATGTTTTGACGTACTTGTGATAAGAAGTACATTAGGCAAGAGGAAACAGCTTAATTTCCACAAAGTAGCATCTTTTAGCGCCTTAAAGTCATTGAGAAAAGGTTGGAGGGAAAATCTGATGTTTCTACAAGAATCAAACCTGGTGTCCATTCAAGAATAAACTTCTGATTTGTCATTGAAACACAGATATGGAGTTTTGTATTATTTTCAGTGAATTATTGAAATGTGTTTAAAAAAACTTAAAGATGTTCTTCCACAATCAAAATTATGTGATGTATATCACGCTCTCTTTGAGAGTCACCTACGCTACGGAAACGTAGTATGGGGTAGCATCTCTTCATCTGAACTCCAAGCACTTCAACGTCTCCAAAACAGAGCCTTATCAATTATCGAGCGCGCAAGATTTAAGGACCCGTGGCCTAAAAAATGGTTAAGCGTTAAGAATCTTATTCGCTTTGATCGCTGTGTTATGGTATATAAGATTGTAAACAAACAATGCCCTGAAAGCCTGTGGAATATGTTCCAACAGAGATGCTCTATATCACATTATAATACGAGGAATTATAGGGATCTCCATATTCCCAATCTAAACCTTGAATTCACTAAAAAAGGGTTTCATTACTCGGGCATTAAGGTTTGGAACGATATTCCAGTTAATATCAGAGAACTGTCATCCCTGCACCTATTTAAAATTCATCTGAAAAGGCATTTGATGAGCCTTGATAATTAATTCAAGCCCCCTCAAGAACGACTCCCTGGAAGATCAGATTAATTAATTAATATTTTATATTCTTAGTTTTAGATTTTTACGTTGTATTTTACTGAAGGGATATCGTTGTTTGAATGAATTATATATATATAAATGGCTGATATTGAAATCCTGCATGATTAATGGGTAGCATCAGGAAAAACAAGTTACAAACCAAAAGTCCGGCTAATCGCTGTTATATCCACAATATCTAAGTCTATTGCAAAATTTATTTGTTGCATTGTGGTCAGTTTTTCCCTAGCTATTATGACACGGAATCATTTCCGTTTTCCCCAAGTATATGCTTAAAGCAGAGATTTAACTAACTTTTAACTTTAAATTATGTGAATCGTGCCTTTTTTTATTTCAAGTAATGCTGTTTCAGCTTTAAAATAAATTTCTTTAAAGTACCTTTCTAAAGGTAGCAAATTGTAAAGTAAATGATATGTTGAATAATATTGAAGAATCAAATATCATTTGCTCTTGGTTCTATATAAGGGTAGATGTTATTTGATTTATTGCCGTTGACATCTTTATTTTATGTTAATTATTTTATGATATTCTTTGCTTGCAATATAGATCATAGGACTTTTGCGAAAGTACTTGAATATAGCATGTGAATAATTGTCAGCTGATTTTCAGGCAACATTATGAATTTTATTGAAGAAATTCAACTAGTCTAGAACTATTAGTAATCTCTAGCAAATCACGATTGGATTACTACCGATTATTATGGGTGGTTTGTGACAGAGAGACAAATGCCAACATTAAAGGAATCTAAGCACGGGTATTAAGAGTTGTATGTATAGGTAGTGAGTCTGACAATCATATGATTATACAAAATCCGCTAACAACTCATTCAATTCAGATTGCAGCTGCTTTCAGAATAAAAAAGGATCTTCATGCAAGCTCCTGAGAAGAACCTCAACAGGCTCTGTTATCAGCTATCTTTTATACAAGTAGAAGACAAGCATTTATGCCAACAGAAGGAAGGGTCGTTTGTGGTACACAATAGTCACTTTGTAGTGGTCTAGATAAATCATTAGATTACGAAAGGCTTAGCTGAGTTGCAAAGTATCATAACTTTGGAATATTAAATGGTGGTCTATATAGACGTGCATTGTGCAGGATTTACCTTTGTAACATTATTTATTATTTCTTTATATCAATTATATTGCCTGCAGTTTTTAAGTTGACATTTATCATTTGAGCCTAGTAGCTTCATTAGTGCAAATCAGTAGTATGTAGATGGAAGGGAGCCATGCTACACAAATAGTTACAGTAACAATAAAGGCTGAGAAGTACAATGTTGCATGTTTTGATCATTGGGGATTTTTGACAATTTTGAAGTTTATTTTATTTTATCATATACATACAATTATGGCTAGTTTATTTGTTGGCCTCAATTACTTTCTTTGGTATTGCAGTTCTGTCCTCACAATGCAACACAAAATTTTCTTTCATCACATAAGCATATCAAATACTACTGAAGGGTTGGTTTTCAATGGAGTTATGGAAGTTCTTACCTGTCCTGCTGGCGTTGTTGGTGCCATGTCCCCATAACCAACCGTCGTCATTGTGATGACTGCCCACCAAAAGGACATCGGTATCGATGCAAATTTCGTGTCTTTTTGTTCCTTTTCACAGTAGTATACCAGACTCGCAAAAATCACTATTCCAATGCCCAAGAAGAAAATCAGCAGAAGCAATTCCCTGAATGAGGCTTTGAGTGTATGGCCAAGAATTTGCAATCCAACATTGTGCTTGGAGAGCTTGATGATTCGAAATACCCTAATTACCCGTACTACTTGCAGATACTTATGACTTGGATCATTTCTAAGGTCAAAAATGAGCTCAATAAAGAATGGAATTATGGCGAGGAAGTCAATCCAATTCATGACATCTTTGATGAATTTTAAACGACTTGGACAAACTATAAAGCGTACAGACAATTCAATGGTGAACCATGCTACGCAGACACCTTCAAGAATTAGAAGGATATCTCCATTGTCTTTGACAGACTTTGTGGTTTCCAGGCAAAACAGCATAACTGATAAGACAATCAGCACCATGCTGATGTAAGCCAATACCTGAATAAGAAATTGTATAAGCTGTCATAATCGAGATGAGATAGAGAAATAGCCATCAAGTATTCATCTTAATGCTGGCAAAGATAAACACACATCTCAGCTTGAGATGACTACTGTATACGGCTAGCTGACAAGCAAGCATTGTCAAAAATGTGTATATGCAAAGTGTACTGCAGGATCAGTGCCAGAGTTTAATAATTGTGACCAGAACAACTTAGCAGTACGTAGTGGTTAGTGACTATTTTTTCTATTCATATAATGCAGTTACAATACAATGGCATTCTTACTATACTTTATGATAACTATACAACAAAACAGGGACGATACCATGGGGAGCAAAGGACAGTGACTACCCCACGGCCGTAGTCAGTAGCGGATCCTGAGGAGGGCTGGAAGACCATGGCTCCCAAATAGTATGGTGCCAAAATGGTTTGACAGGCCCTTTTGAGCCAATCGGATTTTTCTCCCTCCAATGGACAATGCTAGATCCACCACTGGCCTTCAGATAAATACACACAACATTAACATATAGAGTAATGACTATTTGGAATGCAGAAGAGTAGGTAGCATCATTACGTTGTTGAGGAGAAGCTGCTTCAATTTCCAATATTAGAACATATACTTGTAAGAATCATCGTAATAGACAAGAAGTTGATTGAAACAACATTACAATACATTTAGCTAGATAGAAAAACTTTGGCTGGTCAAATATGACAAATGGAAAAAACTATAGCTAACCTTTGCAGCCTTGGACGACGAAGGATCATCGAACAAGCTCCATATCTTTGGCCTTAACTGCAGCCATTTCTGATATCTTGTTAAATGTTCTTCATCATTAAAGTCAACTTGAAATCCATACCTAGCCAAATCAGGTTCACTGTCATCGTCTGGGTTATAGTCAAATTCTATCCCTAGAATTCAGTAGACATGACATTTAGTAAAAGACAACTACTTTGAGTTGATCGATCAAAGGCATGTTGTTTTCTATTGCCTTACTTTATAATATGTTTCTATCAAATTCGGTACTTTAGAAACTTATTCACGAGTTGTCAATAGTGATTTAAGAACCATTGTAGTCTAATTTGCTTATAATAACCCATTTAGGCTAAATTGTAAAATTCAGGTTCATATGCGAGGGGGTTTATTTTGTACTCTATGCTATCATGAAAAGAACAATGATGTCGCTTTTTCGTTTCTCGGCGTCATCCGATTTACGTCATGTTCACTCTAAGGAGATTATTACAGGTGCCGTATGGAATCCTGTTCAATGAGGTATATTGCAAAAAAAGATCAGCTGTTAGATACAAAACTGTATCGATATCACATTTTTATGGATGGAAGGCAGGCATGCAAAAGCTGCGTTCTGTCGACCACAAGAGACTTATAAGTCAATTTATGCTGTTGTTCTCTGGGATTATCTTTTTGTTACAACTTCGTCAAATGTTCGATTGGTGAAGACTCAAATTTCAAAAGTTGTTAGCAATGTTATTCTTTTTAATTATTTTTGACGAGTTACTTTTCATGGGATAAATGGGAAATGAAAAGTTCACTTTATGAGAACTTTTGTCACTTGCCTATTGCTGGAATCAAACGTAGGCATTTGCTAATCATTCATATCAATCTCATTCAAAATTGGTTGAATTGAATTTATCGTTTGCTAGCAGTAAATTGAAAATGAGACTAGCACATGAAGTCTTGATCACCATTTGATGTAACTAATTGTCTTCGTTAATCACCTTGATCTTAGCGTAGATTCCAGGATAACCCCCTGACCAAATCATCATTCCATGCTCGGCTGTTGCCATGGTAGGTAAATTATTGATTACATAGAAATAAAAGGCCACCTGTTATTGTAATTACCATTTTGCTGGTGACCGTCAACTTTCTTCTTTAGAAAGATCCACGGGCTTATGCCGAATGAAATGGCAAATGCAAACAACTGCATTGCTTTCTATTATTGAATTACGTACGATGAAAACAAGGCAAATTTGACTGAGAGATCATTGGTGTATACGAGGCTGCATTGTTTATCAATATTTAAATTTAGCTGGCAGTATGGCTATAGCTAGTTTTCTAACTGCATAAGATTTTAAACATTCGTAAAGGAAGCATCTTTCAGGATATTTTGTTTCTAAAATAGTCACACTTTAGAGGAAAAATAAATCAACTTAGTAGAAAAAGCACTAGTTAATTGTGGACTGTATCTAAAACAAGAGATTTGTCCAGCAACAGCAACAGCAACAGCAACAGCAACAGCAACAGCAACAGCAACAGCATCAATTAGAATAATATTATAGATTCTCTGTGCCTTCACACAATTAATAAATCTATCTTAATCCTCACATGACTAGTCACATTGAATAAAATGCGACAAAACATCATAATATAAACCAAAGCTTCGGCAGTGCTTCGGCAGTGCTTCAGCAGTGCTTCAGCAGTGCTTCGGCAGTGTTTCGGCTGTTAATCGATGAAAAGTCAATATTCTCACGGAAAAATATTTCTGCAAGCAATAATTCATAGTATATTACAATAAATGGTAATTTTTGATGTTGTAAAATAAAAATATAGAAAAGGCCATAAATGGTACTACATGTTTTTTTTATAAGAAAAACACTTTTTCTCTTGAGGCTCAATTTTCTTAACTTTTCACGAATGTGAGGCTGAGATTTTCTTAAGATTTTCTTAGCTTCTGCTGGGAAAAGCTGGCTGTAACAGGCTACTCTGTATTTGTTGGGCCACAATAAGTCTCGATCTTTGTACGAGAGTTTGCAAAAATGAGCCAACATCAATTTCTGGCATGTAAAGAAGATGAACTGTAATTTTCTTAGCATTTTCTTGAACTTGAGCCTTGTGATTTTCTTAGGATTTTCTTAAGATTTTGGCCATTTGAGCCTCATTTTCTTATAAACTTTTTTCTTATAAAAAAAAGCACGTGTATTTTACCCGTCAGAACTATCGCAAAGATGATGCTTCCATGGAGGAGAGGGATGGAATATGAAATTCGATTTTGCAATGACGTAGGCGTGGGTTCGACTGATTGAGTGTGATTTCTGTTTAACATAGCAGATATTTTCCAATACACTTCTGATATTTCTAACGGCGTGCTACTTACCACTTTGGGATATCTGTGAAAATGACAATCTGCGCCGCCTTGTCACACTATTTGGTCACAACATTAAGACTTTGCTGACAAAATACAAAAGTTTTCTCAACAAAGATTCTTCCTGGAATTACAAAGCCATCACGCCCCGCCCTCGTGCGGCTGGCCAGCATCTCGTGTAGCATTAATATGACATGCAATGATTTGAATAGACAGAGACTTGAGTATAAAGCTTCTACGTAATGCAAGATAATTCTATGTCATTAATAGTACTGCTCCCCCTTAAAATAGAATAGGGAGAAATGCCGACTTATAAAGAAAATTGCTTTATATGAGTAATACCATTTCGAAAATTTACGAGAGTACGCTTACCACTTGAAATCAGATGTCACCTATGTCAAGTAACATTCTTATGCTGCCTGCAGACATGCGTAGTTGTTCAAAGGCTTCATGTATACAAAGCTGTCGTGCTCCCGGTAATAATGAAACGCGGTTTGTGGACAGGACATTGTTAGCAAGAGTTCAATAATTTAATTCTGTCAGTTCAATGGGGTTTATAAGAGATCAGTTAACTGCATGGTGAAGAAATATCTGACGTTATATAATTAGATGTAAGAATAACAACATGCATACCTTCAAAATCCTTTAGAGTATCTTGGGCGTCCCTGTGTTGTCTATAACTTATCCAGCAGCATGACTCAACTTGAGAATCATCGATCCCCCAGAACTGTAACTCCTCTTCATAAAGTGGTCCGCAAACGTCATATGGTACATGAAGTTTCCCCGTTCTATAATAGTTTAGAATATGGGAGAATACAGTAGGATGCCTATCAAAGTAAAACTCTCCCTTTTCGCGATCATAGTCTGCAGAGTGGATTGCCGATCCATCTGCTAACCACGATAAGCGTGTATCTGGAATATTTCTTAGCGTAGACCGGTAAGTTAGATGCCTTTTTCCGCCAACATTTATAATAACCTTGTCTTTTCTTTTGATATTTTGGCTTGCTCTGGATTGTCTAAGTTTTGCTTCGTTCGGTATCGTACTTTGCGATTCTTGAGTACTAGAAGTTTTTGAACTTAACGAACCCTCCCTCTCAACTTCGGTCTCATTTACTTTGACCTCAGTGTTGGCTTCCGCTTCATCATCAAATATAATTGTTTGATTTACGTTACTATTCTCTGATGATGCATTTTTCATTAAACTTGCCTCGATCTCAATCAGTTGCTTGTCGCTAAATGTTGTATTCCTAGTTTCAGCAATCGTAGGTTCGCTTCCAGCTCTTACCATCGTGCTCTCATTTCCAGGTGATGCAACCTTTGTGTCAATGCAAGACGAGAATTCTTCATTGTAAAGTAATGGAGGCGAGCGGAGAGACTGAGTGCTAGCTATATAAGAAACTGACGAGTGTTGCATACTTCGATCTCTTTAGCTTCGATTGCTATGCTCTGTGCTAGCAAATTTACATGCCTCAAAATTGTTTGTTCGCATTTGGAGTTTGTTCTCTTCTTATAAATTCTTGGCCAATTTACCTAATGAAACAAGTGCCTTGTGTTAAGCTCTGTTGCCAACAATTTATATGGGTAAACTGAAAAATTGCATTATATTGCTATTTCCAGCAACTTCCAGTACGGTACCCGAAGTTGCTCATTCTGAATGGATTAATTTCCATTACTTGTAACATAACAAGTCATACCTTTCCTGTTTAAGTTGTGCTACTCTTCATAACAATGGCAAAATTATTGTTTTTCAATCTGTCGTCAAGGCAACATGTAGCATGGCGCTTACTTGAATACATAAAAATTAGTTTCTAAAAGCCGATATCCTAATATCAGACTCTGATGAGCTACGGTGGAAGATGAATATCATCCAAAATTTTGTAGCGATTTCATGCAATTTAAGCATGTGTGCATGAAAGGATATCACAGCCAAATCTTGAATAATGTATGTATGCAATACTTTGGAAGACACCATGTCGAAAGATAGAATTTATAAATTTCCATTCCTAGGTTATTATAGCTACCCTTCTTAAGGTTGTATTTTGCAAGTAATTCATTATACATTGAGAAAAGTGATTGAAGACAAGATACTTCAATTGTATGCTTAAAAACTGCGAGCTCCGAGTAGTGCATATGAGTGTGCAGTTCACAATCGTTCTTCTCCCATTTTCTGTTACAAAATCAATAAATATCCATATAGAATGCATTGAACTCGCATACTAAAACCAGCGCCTGTCTTCCTATTTCACATGCAAATTTCACTGAGAGCATTCATAACTAGCGCTGTATTTTATTTAATTTTTATTACGACAGGAACTATTTAATGACTGGTGTTCAAAATCACTGGGCTCTTTAGGTGGATTAGATATTCAAAAATTTCGGAAATTTAATGTTAAGTTTTCTTGCAAAATGTTCCAGGTGCAACCATCGATGATGTTATTGAATTTTGGTCCATGCTATGGCTGCTATTTTCTATTCAAGATAGCGAATCCTTAACAAAAGCACTGGCATAGTTAGGAATATCCTAAAACACTTTTAATCTGAGAACAATCTGTCCTTGCTAGTCATTATTCCACATGGGTGTCTCCCAGCAGCCGTTGAATTCATCCAACACCTGTTCTAGATGGCCATTTGTCCAAAGGATGCTGTTTAGCACAGTGCCAGTTACAGTACAGTACCCACCAAAAGAAACGTCCCATTGGAGATATGCAATACAAAACTTCATTAAAAACTATAATGTACAGAAATATACAGAATAGAATATACAGAAATGAAGCTTAAGTAAGATCTCAATTGATTGCCGTTGTTTTTCTGTACCTAGCTTCGGAGTTCTCGTGGGAATGGCAATACACACCAAACGAAACAGTACTTTAAACTCGATCGAGCATGAAAAAGTCTCATGGGACGTTTCTTTTAGTGGGTACTGTATCTGACGATGGGAGTCTGAATTTAGCTGGAACTCATATATCGAGTGCGCATGTTTTGAAAAGTAGGATATGCAACTGCTTGATATGGGAAATCGTTTTTATTGAAGAGTTTTTTAATCTAACAAAAGAACACGAGTATCCGATTGCATCATCCTAGTCCGTTATCGTAATTCTCGCTCTGTTCTAAAGAGATGCGAGTTTTAATCGCAATTTTGATTGTTAGGGAACCAAGTGGTTAGTTGAAAACAAGTCGTATTTGCTGATTATGAAGGAACCGTGAATCGAAATAGAGAGCATTGGCACAAGCAGTTTCTCATTGGGAAGAGAATTGAAAAGATGGTTGCAATGGTGATAATAATACATCTGAATATCAATGCAATCAACCGAAAATGGTTAAAATTGAAATAACGATAACAGTACTTGTTTTAGCCAACATAAATAACAAATATTCCAGTTAAGAGTATCTTCTATGGAGCTGTATACCAAACTGTGAAGCGATTTAAATCCTGTATCCCGAGCCGTAGATTGAGGGAACCAGAAATTATGATTTTCTAACAAAAATATAATAACTACATTCGCTTTTACTTGATCTGCCTATTTATCTACTCAGCCATGTAAACGCTCTCCATTTCAAAATTTTGCACTTAGATAGAGGGGAAATATAATTACGTCACTTTCCGATAGGATAAGAAATTTTCCTACAAAATGTTAGTCTTGTTCTACAGGGGGTTTATCGCCCCCTCCTGAACCCCCCTGACTATGCCTTTGGTTGCATCAATTAACTATTCCCGTTATGTCCATATTTCAAGTCAAAATTCCAGATTCAGATGGCCTAAAGTGGACCTACTAATGAGTAAACAGCCAGAAAGCTAAAATCCATTAGGAAATCAAGAAACTTGCATTGTAGGTAGAAAATGATGACAAAGTTTATTCATGAACAACAATTATTCAAAAATATGTTTAAACACGCTATAATATTACTGCTAGGATGCTAATTTAAATTTTCTGATAAAAATGACAAGACACTGCACTGTGAAAGCAAACTGATTCATACGTAGCATTGGTTAGTAAGCCATGAAGCATTCCTCTTCCTCGGCAAACTATCACATTGCTGAAATTATATGCTACTCTGTCTGGCTTTTTATCTTTGTAGGGCAAAACACAGTATAGTTCTTAATCACTTCCAGGTGCCTATTAGATTCTTTTGCCTTGTGTTAGAATTTTCGTTGGAACTGGAAGAATACTTTTTGCAATTTCCTATAGAACCTTTCTGCGCCTGCCAAACTTTGTTAATGCTGTAGCTGCTTGGATCTCATCTCATAGAGAGTCTCAGAATGGTTCAAGAAACCAGTTTATGCATTCCACAATCATTGCTTGTAATCGTAGTCAACTTCAGCATTATAACTACTTTCATATAAAAAATTAGTTTCACAATATTTACCTTCGAAAATGATGTGTCTCACTGTACAACCATCATCATTATATCTCTTGTTCGATTTGATGAATTAAAGACGAAGATCATTTCAAATGATCATATTGCTACTTACAAGGATCTTCCCTTTCAATGAAGGCATGCGACTTTGATTAGATCTTAATCACATGTCTTTTGAAAAGAAAATACTAACCTAGCTATTAGATCATTTCATATTTTGTTCATAACTCTGAAATATTGAGTTGTTGTTTTGCAAATGCAAGCTATCAGTTAACAACATGCAAAGCCGTTGAAAGAATGAGATGCTTATCTCTTTATTTTTTCATTCAGTGAGAACAACTGAGTCTGTTTTCAGCTTTAGAAATCTGGCTGAAGATTTTAGGTGGATGTGGAAAAGGACATCTGGAGCCTATAAATACAACAGTATTGGAAAAACCCACGTTAAAACTTTTAGTGATAAATTCTGTTCACAAAAATATGTGAATGCATAGAGGACTTTGGTCTGCTTTCATACTTCGTAAGTTAGGGAATTTCTCTTGTTTGAGAAGAGATGAAATTTCAAATAGAGATGTATCGGAGGCTCTATGCTAAGGTTCAAATTGGATATGAAGTGTTCTGCACTGCAAAATTTTGTTATATTGTGGAACAATTAGTTCAGACTGTTTTGCATCCTAACATCCATAATGTTGGAAATTTCATAAGAAGTTTGTAATTTAGTTGGCGTAAGAAAAGTTGCAACCGTCGTGCAGAAGCCATCATCTACCAACGAAAGTCATTGACACAGCTTTTGGACTGCAGTTTGACATATACGTATTGCGCATCATGAATACGCTATTTGTAAGCCTCCTGAAAGTTTGAAGTAAACTTTCATCTGGAAACCTTGGGAATGTCATTTTATAACCCAGCAGTCGGTCCTTTCTTTCCTTTTAAGACCATATCATTTAGCAATATGTTCAAATCTCCCCACCTGACAGTTGCAAGGCAGCCTTTGCAAAAGTTTGCTGACCTATGTAATTGCAAAATGCAAAACTCACTTCAGCACGAGCTGCTCGGCATACCTTTGTTTTAGGTTCTTATGGCAGTTTCCCTAGTAGAATCCATTATTGGTTATACCTCAGAATTCCGTGACTACATACAGTTCGTGTCATCGTTTACTTCAGAAGACGAGAGGTTTGCACACATAGTCCACATGCAGCTCATATCCAAAGCATAAGAATAGCTCAAATTTGATACCTTATTGTTATAGCTGATAGTACATTCTAAACCTCCAGTAGTACTCTCAATCTTTTCTATTCTAGATATCTTGAAGAAGGGGTCTTTTGCAAACTCTCCTTTATCTAAATGTATTCTGATTTCTAGATAAGCTCAAAATTTGGTTATACCATTAGAAAACTGTTCACTGTTTAATGTCCTTTCATTTATTTGTCCTTTCTCAAAATCAGTGTTATCACAGCACACCCATCTACAAATTCTAACCCGGGTTTGCTAAACGCGCAGAAATTTCGAGGCAAGGCTGTGTGTCTGTCTTCATCTCGAATAGCTATGAGCTAGTGCGGACAAACAAACTTGATGAAACTAAAGAAACACGAGCCTGTGCAATAGCATTACTACAGTGGTGGGCATGAACAGATTATAGCTACAGTATCCACATACTCTAAGATATAAATCATTGTCAGCTGCTCATTTTCTGTTACTCGTTGTTGTAAAGTTGACTTTGTGGTGGGGATGGTTAAGCTAAAACAGAATTATGAAGGCTGAAAGCAGACCTTAGATCGATAGGACATGAATTTCATCGCAAAAACACTTCGAGATATGCAAGAGTTTCAGGTGGCAGAGATGGATGGGAATTTTGGGTCATTCTCAAATAAATTGTAGCAATGGAATGTATGAAGCCATCCATTTTCTTTAGGGAGAAAATTGGTGGAGGAAAACCAAATAAGAACATCAATAGAGCCATGCCTTTAAGCTGACGATTGATTAAATAACTTCCTGTCATCAGCTTTGCACATACTCTGCTAGGCGAACTCTCGCTTAAATTTCCTCAGATATTTCAAGTCCAGCCTCAAAAGCTTCATGCTGACCCCGACTGTGTTAATCGAAGCCAAGGGTAACGCGGGTAAGTGGTCATAATACTACCGTCTAGTTTGGGTTGGTTGCAGATAGGGCGACGCTGAGTTACTTTTTGTCGCATAGGCACGGCTTAACGTTTTGCTGCAGTGTAATATTACAACTCTTGAAGCAATTAATGAATTGAAATAGAAAGCTCTAATTTTCGCATTGAATTAAAAATTTCAGAGTTTCATGCAACATTCGCATAGAGGAGGGTCTGTAGAACATTTATCCGGGGCTGTTAGCTTTATGAGGAGGGATGGCCAGTTCATTGCTCTTCTAACTCTCTAGACTTGACACCATGTAACTATTTACTATTGGGAGCGAGCATCAAAACCATAGTCTGATGCCAAGCTTCAACCCGTTTATCTTTAACACAGAAAACGACTCGTCTAGCCACTCGGGCAGTTGCTCAGCCCCATAAAATGATGTATACCTGTTGATCCGAAAAGAACTGTTATGAATGCTGAACTCCATGATCTCTCTCTTTCAATGCACCAGTCTCTAAGTGTTATTTATATGGGTACATAAAAACTGTTCAGGAATTGTCCAGTTATGGGAAAACCTCTCCCAAAGGCCAGAAATATAGAAACATAGTTTGACCATGCCCTGAAGACACATTGATAGAAATAAGGCAATATTCATTCCCCGCTCACAATGATGATGTCACAATTTCCTTCTGCATGATACTATAACAAACCTTGGTGGTTATGCGATCTAAAGGAAAAGAGCTTTGTCCAATCAACAAGAGTATATTGTAGATTTTCCCAGTCACTACTAGAGAAGCCATTAGCCTAACTAGGGACTTTTCCCAGTAGTTAGTACAGAATGTTAAAAACGCTCTATGTTCAAATCTGAAGAAAAATCTGCCCAATCTAGTTTGCTACGATGTAATTGACTGACAGCATCAAAGTGACTGACACGGTTTATGGCTGTGTTTTCCTGCCCAAAATCACTACAAGTTCTTTGAAAACTGTTTTCTTTTTAGAGTTTGTTACTACCTTTAAATTTCTTGGCGATATTAGCCTCTCTGAACTCTATTTATAACCTCTTAAGCTTCTACCCAAGCTCTTGATAGTTGCCAACTTAAATGAAAAGAGAATGAGGGGAAGTTTTTCTAACTCAGTTAAATAAAACGAACATCAAGGAAACAAAGCAATTTATTATTCAATGGAATGGATGAAACTCTGAAGTCTATTTGATGATAATTGGTTAATTTACCTGCCAGTAACCGCCTTTCTTCTGTGTTAAACTGGACTGGCTGGTGTAGAGTCACCCTGTTATTCTATCAGATTTCTAAGTGGCCTTGTCAATGAAATGGCACAAATTGAGTTTTGGGAATACTAAATGAGTACATTTGAAAAGATCAGAAGACCTTTTGCTCTGCAGAAATGCTTGAGAGAATGGAACAGAATGCAGTAGGGTTTTGCAATCATGGAGTTCTTCTTCTACATTTATTTTGTCATATATTAAACCTGAAGGATACTTAGACTAAACAGTAACTATTTCATCTGTGCACAGTTTAGAATGGCCTACATCTCAATTCTATATCTCCCGTAAAACTTCCTTTTGACTGAATGTGGTAATGGTGAAATCACATTAATCTCCATATTGTCCGAGAAGTTATCAATCAGTTTCTCGTGACAGTTTCCATTTACTTACATATTTCATGTTGCGCTACCCAAATTTATTTTTCTTGCGATAGTTTCCCCTGAGTACTTGATGAAGGGTATTTAATAGGCTTACATAGTCACAAGTAATCCAAAACTACGATAGCTGATTTTTTTCAAAACAGCAGTTGGATAAAAATAGAATTGCCTCTTTGGTACCCTGTCAACTGAAGTTTTAGTTCCGGTCTGAATACATAAGATGACTGTTAGGCCTCCTTGTTGTAATCTTCATTATTTGATATTATTGTCAGCACATCTGTAGAAGGTTTTCTAACTAAACACAGCTACAGATCTGTTTTCTCTTCTCTTATTCCAAAACAGCAGAGCCCAACAGCCATTCAATTCTTGAGGCCTAACATTTCCATATCTACTACAATCGTTGAAAAAGTCTGAAACTGCACCAACTAGAAACACTAGTAGTGCTAAAGAAGGTCTAAAATTTTCGCTTCATTGTATATGTCACCATTGTTACGAATACCCAGTGCTTTAGTAGTGTCAAAAAAGACGTAATATTTTTACGCTGCACTTTCAGCAAATCTCTGACTCTAACTAAAAGTGGCCTAGGATTTGCATTTGATGTTTATGATGATGACGATAATGCTACTTTGGAATGATAATAATAAGACGAACTCATGTAGACGATTCTGCATCACACTAGTTATAATTCCACCATTAGATTTATTTTGCATAGATATTTAAACATAGGAATAAAGCAGAAAAATGCTAACTCCAGAGATATTTAGTAACGCTTCTTCTGATAGAAGCTACGTGCAAATCATGCTCTGCAAGGACGTGTTCTATCATAGTTTGCTACTTAGGAGAAAGATATCGTTAAGAAAGATGTCTAAAAATGTGCATTGAATTTGATGGTTAAATCTCTTTTTCAATAGCTCCCAGCATCTCATTTGTAGCAAAGGTCATATCAAATACAGGACACAAAATCTCTTAGAAATGAATCCGTTAGATATTAATGAAGTTTTTAATCCTACCTTATTGAATGCTTAGATTCGTAATCTTTGGATTCTTATGCCTCCAAGTGCGCTTATTTCATTTAATTGCTATAGGTGGTAAATTTCATTCTAAAGCTTTTCTGTCTTGATCTAGCTTTGATTTTCATGAATAAGAACTTAGGAGTACATTGCACTTTAGGAGATACACAAGACCTCACGTCCAAATAGTTTCGTCAAATTTGATTATGTAATTCATTTCAATCTCATTTGAACATTTTAACGGTTCCCATTTCTAACTGTCCCATATGCCATTTAATTTACTTATAGTACTGTCCTCTGTAACTATATGGTCAAGGTATAAATTGCCACAATATTGAGCTCATTAGAAGATTCTTGATAATTTCTAATGATAGACCATTGCATCATAGGTCTGAATCGCGTTTGGATTTTGACCAACGCACTATGATATATGTTAGTATGCCTATGAATAGTCTAGCATGTTTCAGCACAGTGGCAAGCTAAGGTGGGAGCACAAGGATGAACTTACGTAATAGCATCTAGGCAACCCAGCAATTAAGTCTACTTCACTAAAAATAAATGCAGCCTGTTTAAATCATAATTGGTTGCTATGAATGCAGTTTCTAAAAATGCAACCAGACATAGATTACTTCGTGACCTCGTGAGGAGAAAATAAATTATTTGAAGCATTCTATGTGACTTGACTGTCATTATTCTCTCTAGCTCACTTATCCCCTTTGTTGCCAAGACTGCAAGAAGTCATCAACCAATAGGATTTGATATGATTCATTATAATGAAAACCAATTATCGCTAAGAGAACAAATTAGATATTATATAGTAGTCAACATAAATTCTTTATATTTCTCAAGAAATATTGTTATTAATTCCTATAGAAACCTAACGTCTTCATTTAGTTTGGTATATTAAAAGTTTTAGGAGTTTATCATTGTTCATCAACCATCCTACGATATGCAATATTGTGTTTTGCAATAAACCTAGATTATTTCACACGTTGCGTTACTGCCATTAACCTATGCTTTTATCTCAAGATGATTTATTACCTCAGTTTTGCATACTTAAAATTGATTTGGTTGAAAGGAGGGATTTGATCCTGATATTGACCATCATAAATCTCTTCTTGACACCTGCTCTTTCATTTGGTGTTTCTGTAGATTTGCTCTTGCAAGCAACTGGAAGTCTCGATTATACTTCACAACCGCTATGCTTCTTTTTCGTGGATGAAAATCCACTGCTAATGAAGCTGTCATTCACAACCTCCAAGGTATCCATATTAAGCAGCAAAATATCTCCAGTCTTCATGAAGTGAGAAGATTGTTTGAGATTTCATTATATCACTTTATAATTGCAAAATTAGATCTATGTGCTCTAGTGCACATTACATTGCTAAACATTTACGTCTGTAAAAAATATATCAAAACCTCCAAACAGCACACTGTTCTTTTGCAATTTTCTCTCCCTAGTACCAATGTAAAATCGAGTGTTTTTAAGAAGATGACCAAGCAAACTTTTCTATAAAGATAACCAGCGCTGATATGAGTGGATGAAACATAATCTAAGTGGATATCTTATAATTACTGCTAAAGTCTATTATTTTCTCTTCTCTCTTAGAACATTTCTTGAAGTACTTTTTGCAAGTCATAACGCAGTTATTTGGATTTGTTTCACTTGAATTATGCAGTTATTCATCTATAGTAATGAGGATACAACGAATGCAGTTTGGATACAGCATCTCGTATAGATGATGCACTTTATTGCATTGAGGGTCAAAAGTATTGCATTTAATTCCAATGGGCTGTATTGCAGTGAGCTTCTAAAGAATTGCATTTAGAATCCGACGTTGTGTGATGAAGATCCCATGTTTTGAATTGAAGGTCCAATTTATTGCATTAAATTCCAGTATATTTTATTTAGCAACGAAGGTATTGCATTGAGGATCCTTAGTACTGCATTCAAAATCAAATGTACTATATCGGAATGTCTGTCTTGTATTAATGATGTTGTACTCTGATTTTTCTTAGACTACTATTATAATCAATTTCTATAATGCTTACACAATTCGATTCTTCATTGAATTGATCCATGGAGTTTCATGGATCTTAACATATCTTCATAAAATCGCGTATGCTAAGCATAATCTGCTAGTCTCAAGATGCACAATACATTTCTATCCAAAATCTTAAATCATATCACTTTTAGAAAATTCCTTAAGACTTTAAAGGCCTCAAATTGTTGTCCTTGATAAATCAACTATTTAAGCTCTCATCACTATTACTTTTATAATGAGTTTTTATCAATTTTCTTCCAAGATCTGACGAATCGAAATTACTTGCAAAGTACATAAGCATAATTTATGATTTTCTAATCTCTTTTCAATAATACGATGTTCATGGAATCTACTTTTTCCTTATTAGTCTTATTATAATTCCATCGAACATTTTTAAAATCTCGGTATTGTTTTGAAGCACGAAAGTAATTACTTTAGCTAGCGTTTTCCGTTATGAAGTCTGCTTAATCTTGCGTCACTGAATTCTTTACTATAACATCCTTAATCTGATTAATATCTAAACAGATAAAGCAGGTCCTGGGCAAATGACAAGCGAATAGTCGACACATTATTGCCGCTAATACGCTACAGTTTGTGGATTCTGTTCAGGCATAAAGTCCATTTCTGTGTAGCAATTTATAAATCATTTAATATTTTCACTATTGCACGAAAGAACCGGAACATTCTTAAGCGTACTTTATTGCCAAAGAATGCTCCTGCTTTGTCACCCAATAGCAAAATTTTACTGTACTAATAGAATATTCCAATAATGTTTTCAGTTAGGTGAAGCAAATAGATCGTCATTAGGCCCAGGAAGTTCCAAACATCTACTAAGTATCCCACGTAGAAAACTAGAGCACTTGATCCTTCATGCATATTCTTCACAATTGGCAAACTTTCACCTCAAGTTGCGCAATTTAATGTATATAAAACTAACTACTCTGGTGAGCTTATAGGGCTTGTTCACACAACTAATCTGCTCTTGTGATTTCTTTATTATACTGTCCTTGCTATCGATATCCCCCTGAAGTTGATTTGTCAGCTATTTGCAATACATTCGGAAGATTTTAGAAACTAACCTTTGATTTCCCTGCTTTCCAACTTGAGGGAATCCACTTGTGGGGGAATTAAACTTTCATTGGGGAGTGGCAAGCAGCCATCACCAATTGCAAAACGATATATTTATAAGACAACCCCTGACTAAAAAGCCAAGTCTTAAAAAGCTGCCCCTGGCTATTTAACTAGCCATTTAGTGGTCCTTTGCATCTGAATTTAGTCAGCAAATGGATATTATTGGTGTTTTTTACAAAGGGACAATTAAATTGTTTTTACACTACTTACCGTCCTGTGTGGATCCTCATAGTTCTTTTTCTTTTTCTAATAAGTATCATAGCATGCAATTTTGTTAACATTGGATGTGGCTCATACACATGCCATTCAACTCTTCTGCCTCTCTACCTTTTAAATAGCTATTGGATTTCTAGTCTAAGCCTATAGTACTGTATGGAGTTTTTGAAGTTAAGGACTGTGACCTCGTCTCAGTCATTGAAGCCAACAGTCAAGATGGATGAATTTGAAGTCGTTCATTGGTAATAAATATTTTTGATAAATTTAATATATAAATTTATTTACTAAATATTAAAGTGCGTTAGACAATACTCTCCAATCGGTAATAGATGTCCCCCCAAGAATATTTCTTTTTTCAAAAATGCATACCAGGATGTTCTTATTGCAACCCCTCCCCGCCGCTTATTAATTTTGAGCTAAAAGGAGATTTTCCCAACCAGACCCAGAATTTTCCGGCGAATGTAGCTTGTTGTAAATGTTTGTTGTGCTGAGAAATGCTAACGTGAAATGAGTAATTGCTGCGAGAAGCACTGAAAACGCAGCTGTCAGTTGTGTCAATGATGATGATATCATGAACGACGATGACAGACTTATTTTTAGTATAATAAGTTCTATTTCAAAAAGCTGCTGTTTTCTATCTATTGCATATGTTGGTCTTCTCTCCACCTCCATCTATAACAACCCAGCCCATAAATATTCACCTTGGAGTTTTTTCCACCCCATCTCCCCTTATTGCAATCCCCCGCATATTTACTTTCAGATTTTTTCCAACCCCCAACCCCACCCCCCCCCCGCTTATTGTCACTCCCCTTCTATTCCAGACTTGGGAGTATGTAGATAGACCATGGATAATATATGGGTAATAGCTAGATGATTATTTATGAAATCAACAGCAGTCCTGATTGAAAATGGAAATCGGAAAGTGGAACCTTTATTACCAATGCCGTTTTAGCCGAACTTGCATCATTGAGATTTTTTATAGCTTAAGTTTATAAAAAGTAATGACCTTTTACCATTAACTCTGCCTACTTTGTTAGGTAGCTTTCATTAGCTTTTATAAATATAGCGATTTCTACCTGTAGTACCTGTCTATATGTTTTCTCATCGCCAACTTGTAAATAAAATGAATATTCTATAATCATTATTATTATCAACATCATATTTTCCACACGTTGACTAAAAAATGACCGGCAAATAGGAGCAATAAGGTGCATTACTAAATGATGACTTGATGAGAATAATTTTATAGAGGAACTAGAAATAAATCATGAAACCAAATTATTCATTTAAAAAAGAAATTTGGTTATAATAATCATGATGGAAATTAAAGTAACTGATAGGAATGGTATTGCAAGTAGCTTTTAGCATAAACAATGAAACTGAAGGATTTTGATAAAAAGAACTCCCAACGTTTTTGAATCATTCTTAAACATCACGGAATGAATTGGATAATTGATTGAATAGGGGTCAGTTACCTGATTAGGCAGGTCCAAAAGGCTAAGCCAAAGTAGATAGGCCTAGTAAAAGTAGGCCCATGAAAGTAGATCGAAGAAAGCGGCCTGTTCAATGCAATAGAAGCTGTTATGACAATGCTATGAATCTGATAAGATGGAAAGGATCTTTCGATCTTGAATGCAACTTCAGCTTAAATGGATGCAGATGTAATAAATAAAAATCACTTTCCGCAAATTTCAGTAGAAACATTGCATAACTGACAGGCTTTGAGGAGTCTAGTTTCATAGGTGATCAATTTGCTTAGATACAACCTCAAGTATGGGTTGGAAATCAAATCTGCATGTATCTCTCTTGCAGGCCTTTTCTTAAATTGTTGTTGGTACCTTTTGCTGCCTTCAATCATTCCAAGTTTCCAGTAGTCATTATAGATACCTTCATATTATATAGTAAGAATCTCACAGAGTCATGAGCCGTAGTTTTTATGTAGTAAGAATCTAACCAAGATAAGAGTCTTAGTTTGCATCTTCGTAGGATATTTCAGATTTCCCTGAGTGTGTAGACTAAGCCTTTAGTTAAAGTTTAACCTGCACGAGACGTATGTAATTAAGCTATAATTCTTTTTAGCTTTGAACGAGCTTGGCATGTCAATTTTCTCATGTTCACTTCAGGCGTACCATTTCCTAGGATTTATCCGGCCATTTATTTGACAATCACTATAGCAACATGGAAATGAAATGCAAGAAACAACCTCGTTCTACACAGGGTTTGGGAACAAATTTGGTTCTAAGTCATTTAGGTATGTAATATCAATTGTTAAAGCATACATAATATTGATAATTTTCTTCTTGAGGCAAAAACTGGTGTACTTTTGAAATAATTTCATCCCGAGGGTTGACTTTTGAAGTGCCAGTCTTAACCAGCATTAGTTCTCGTGATTAATAATTTTTCGTAAAAAAGATTTGTACTTGAATTTGAAGATATTAGTATACTGTATAACATCACATTGTAATGTTGTAGGATTAAATGATATTAGACTCACATATCAGAAAATGTTCATATCGAACGATATTCATAGGATGACTTTTTGCATTGTTATACGAGGTTATTGGAAATCATTATCACTTTTGAAATGGCATTTAAAGATTGCCATAACATTCAAACTTCTTTCCCAATACGCATTTAAAGCTTGTTCTGCTACAAGGTCAATTTGATTGTAAACAAAGTTGATACCTGAGTTGCAATATAATACAACTGTATGTGTTGACATAATTGGGCATTGTGAGTTTAACTTATAGTATGAGAGATGCTTTGAAATTAAAAAGACAATTATCGCAATATTGATTATTATATAGTAATGGTTAAGTAAGTGAGATTGTATGAATAATGTTAGAATGCCCGTCATGTTTAGGGTTCTTGCAATGTGAGTTAGCAAAGAGTTAGCAGGTCCTGTCAATTAAAAGAGATCTCTTGAAATTGCTCCTTAGTATATTTTGATGATAACTTTTAAAATGGTATTATTATATTGCTGCTAAAGTCATTCTACTTTCAATTTGAATTTGAAATCTGTCCAGCACACAACTCAATATAAATCTATACAGTCCATGTCTAGCCCAAACAAAAACTCCTAACTCTTATGAACAACCTGGTTACTTTATGTGACAATATTTAACTAAAGGAATGAAATTAATTGCAGTGAATGGAGAATAAATTAGAACATTTATACCGCAAGATGTAATGTTGGGTTTTGAGCAACTAAAATTTGCTGAAATTGGAGGTCCTTAGTGAGCGGCTTTAAATAGATACGCAGCAACAATCTTTTCATGATTTTGTCGTCTACCTGCGGTGTTGTTCGCAAACCCTACTATAACGGAACAGTGTCTTAACAAAAAGCATGCTGGAGATATATGATTTGACAGAATGGTTAAAGAGATTTCATTTGATGGCTAACGGACTATGCATAGCACGAAACAGCTCGATAAACAGTCCTACTTCAAAGTATTCACATGTTTTTTGATCTAATCATTAAAATGGTCTGATCATTTGCCGTAAAGTAGGGATCTCAAGTGTACAACAGACATCTCTGGCTGCTCTCACCTAAAAGTCGCTTCAATCAAAATCATTTACTATATTGCCGTTATTGGTGGAAAATAGAATCTCAAACTTTTTTAGATATTATCTATATTGATACAGTACATCATTTAGAATGATGTACTACTCATTTGTAGCGTTTTAATATTCATTTTGTTTTTCTGCTTTTCCGACTGCATTCATTCAATAGATTTTCATATGCTCGCTTATTATACATGAAGAGGCTTGACAGTCTTATAGTAGACAATACTTTCTATGAAAAATTGCTCGATTGAATTGCTACAGTTCTTTTTGAGTGCAATTAGTTTAACAAGACGTTTAACTTACACATCCATAGACTTTGATTTAACTGTTGCAGCTTTTTGTGTAGCAACTCCTATTAAATTTACATCCACAGAACTAGACATTTCAGCCTTTCGAGTGTTTTGTCGCATTCTTGTTTAACTTCCAGAAGACAAGTTATACAGCCTGCTTGCTCTTTACTGTTATTCGGTATCAAAGACGGGGGTATGCTATTATGGTACCTGCTTTTGACTACTAATGCAGGTGTTTTATGGGATGTCGAACATACAATCTCAAAGCAACTTTTTATACAGATTTATTATGATCTGTAATGGTTGTGTTTTTACATTATGGAGGAATTTAGGTCTATATTGATATATTTTCAGGTTACTCCGTATAATTGGATCTTGTCGTTTCCTGCCAAAATATTCGAATGCTAGACTTCATTTTGTTCAATGTTTGTTTTAGGAAATGATCTGCCATTACAGACACATGCTTTGAAGTCTATTTTATGAGCTCATCTCCCTTGATACGAACCATTTCATTTTGGCAGTTAATAAAAGACATAAGTTGGATAGTTGAATGCTAATAGTACTGCAGCAAAACAATGTGGAAAACGCAAATAAGATGAGCAATAAATCTTCAAACTCATATCAATCATTTAACACAGCATTTGCTCTATATTTCGTTCCTTAATCAGTGATGAGAGCTCTTTTGCTTAAATGCCACTATAAACTCATATGCAGCATGACAAGACGCTTCCCTTTGATGCAGGACGTCAAAAATCGGTTAACTTTGTAAGCATTAAAAGTCAAATCACTCTGTGGCTATGAGATATCGATTCGGCACTCTCTAAGTATTAATTAGTTTCATAGAGCTCCCCCCATCTTATAGACATACTGCAGTGCGAATATGATCACCTAATATGATCACCTGATATGGCCACCTAATATGGTCACCTAAGATGTTCACCTTATATGGTTACATAACTTTTCAACCAGCAGGACATTTACTTGGAGGAACGTCTATTTTATGAATGCTTCATATACATTTTCAATGTATCCGGAGGGAGCATGTTATTGATGGAAATTGGAAATCCCAGTAGCAGAGCGACTTCTTAAAAGATTTTTTTTGAATCATGGCAAAAAGAGAAAAACGAAACATTTCGCACATAACTCTACACTGTACAATAATTAAGAACCTCAGTGCTATTCTGCAGACCGTCAGCAAATAGCCTTTTACAATGGCTCTGCAATAAGCAGGAAAAGTGTTAAGCACTGACAACAAAAGCTCTAAAGGGCTGTTTATATGAGAAAATATGGCCCACTTTTAGCCCGCTTTGCCGGGGCACTTAGTTTACAGAGATCCCGCCTCATCCATGATTTGCAGTATATAACCAAATTGTGCTGATATGAGAAAATCTTGCCCCGACAAACAGGGAACTCGGCAGTGAGGAAACGGGATCCCGGCTTGCCGGAACAGCTTTTTGCATATTAAAGTGTTAGCCCGGTTTGCCGAGCTAGTTTCTGCTTAACTGAGCATACGTGGACATCATTTGTTGTGCTGACAGCGCCACATGATCTAAAGTTACCTCGGAAAAACTGGGGTAGCTAGCTTCATATAAACAGGGCAAAAATTCTGCCCCCGGCAAAGTAGGCTGAAGGGTGAAAACGGGCTATGTTTTCTCATATAAACAGCCCCTAAGTGACTGAGAGAAATGCTAGGATAAAACATGAAAAATTATAAATGTGTTTACAAAGCTGCTATAAACTCCACCTTCCAATTTTAACGGGCCGAGCCAAAGTTGAAATGAGTTCTATGATCTGTTGGCAGAATACTATGAATCACATATCGTTAGTCTACATTGAGTTTTTGACAATACTGCCTTCTTGTAAACAGAAGAGGCTTTCGAAGAGTAAACATGCTATGTTGCTAGGTCATCAAGTGAATTACATAACCCGGAGGCTGAAGTAAATAAAACTAGAGTCGTTTTCACATTATGACGGAAGATGCACACTGGCTTTTCAATCGAACTATTAATCCACAGGAGCTAAATGTTGGATTGAGATGGCAATCTTTATTTTGCATACCAGCGAAGAGATTAAAAGGAGAAAATATGGATAGCAGTGATGGGAACAAATCACGTGGTATATAGACATGCTAAATGCATGTATTTGCTTGGGATCAACATATAGCTATTGATAAAATCAAAATTTATGTTCTATTAAACATATTTCAATGCTTTAGTTGTACCATAGAAAATGGAAATCCTCTCTTTATACATGCCCCCAATTCCTCTCAATATGTAATCTTAAGTAAGGGTTTTCTTACAATCAAACTATTAGATGGCACTTGCTGTTGCTCATAAATAAAGGAATAGTCAATTACTTACAAGTTTTTTAATCAGCCAGTAACGACTTTATCAATCGCAACAGAAGAACCAACTGCAAGAAATTGCACAGTATTTTCATTGTCCATATCTACTTTCAGGTCCAACGAGAAAGCATTGGACAGAGTCCCTAGAGGAGTAGCAGAAGGTGTGAAATGATTCATTAGTGACTCAAAAGTTTCTTCCTTCCCAACAATCTTGGTGCAGTTCTAAACCTCAAAAGCTGCAGATTTTCGTTGTCATCCAGGAGTGCTACAAAGTGAGACAATAAAATACGTGGAGTGAAATTATGGAGAGAAGTACCTGCTGCAATAAGAGCATCTTCATTAAAATTGCTATTCAAAAATGGCTTTAAGCTCATTTCATAAATGCAAAGTAATTCCAGTGGAAATTGCACTTTAATAAATTAAAAGTTTTATTTCTTACAAAAATTTCAACATCCGTCTGCTGTAGCAACAGAGGGGGCCTCCTTCACGTTAGCGCATCCACTTAGGAGGCTCCTCCGTAAGGATTCTGCATTGTTGTTTATTTTTATATATGTTTGTCTATAAGTAATGTAATATTGTTGTGGTTGAAGTTTGTATTTGTTAATTATATCTGTAATATAGCTGAATTTGAATATCAAAAACTCAATCAATCTATCAATCAAACAATCAATCAAGCAATCAATCAACCAATCAAAAAAATGAAGAATTCCAAGAGCACAATTCCTGAAGGACTACCAACCATTTTTGAAACCACTAAAAAGGAAGAAATACAACTTGCTAGAAAGGTGGCTTCGTTACAGGTTCCTGTATGATAGAATCGCACGATTTCTTGCATAGCATTTGTGCGCTGTAATTTTCAGATGGAAAATAATATTATCAAAGAAGAATTGCAATTATTATCTTCCAAAAGGAAAGTTTGTCAAAACCAGGAGCAGATAATGATTGAATGTTTTTGAAAGAGAAGCTGGCAAACTTTATGCCAAAAGCACCCAAAATATGTTGACAAAAAACGAGCAGAAAATATAGGGTCCATTGAAGCCATTGACACGCCTAAAAATTTTATATTACTGTAGCATATCAAGTCTCAGTTGAAAATTTGCTCCAATTTGATGATATTGTCAACCTTTTCTTTAGCATTACTTGTTTGTAAAAAGGTATAAGAGATAAAATATAGTTTCGGTGACACCCCAATAATCCACAATGTACCTGCACTGGAACATTGTATTAATTCACGTTGTAAACTTGTACAGCATGGCCTAGATGCATCCCTGATTGTATGGTTAATTTGATTATTCATTGTGGAGCTAGGAGGAAATTTTGGCATTATCGTTACTATTGCCATTCATACGTAGTGAGTTTTTTGAAAACAATGCTAGTTTGAACTATGGCTAAATGCAGATAGATTGAGAATATGCTAAGTGATGAGTAGCATTGCTTCCTTTGCTTGCATAATTATCTAACTTTACCAAGCGGACTACAAATGTCTCAACCATCGTCATATCCTGACTGCTTAGGACGTGAAAAGTATAGAGTTAAGTAATAGGTACATTGACAGGAGAAGGAAAGAAAACTTCAGGGTAGGGAGGTTTGCACTTGAGTACCAAATAAATGGGAATGAGAATAAAAGGGAGGGTTGAAAAATGTTATGAAAGATAATAATTGGGGTTGGAACAAATGGGGGGTTGGAAAATATAACACGTGACTACTGAGAAGAACAACTTAAGAAGACTGACTAACCATGCATTGTATATAAACAGAAGGGAAAAGGAAATTATAGTTTTACTGCAAACTATTATTAACTAAATGTCTGGTTATTACCTAAGGATATGAAAATATTCCCTTGAAAAGCACAATTTCACTGAAAAACCTTCAAAATTAATATATGGTGGGTGGAATAAGTGCGGGGGGTTGGAATAAATTTCAAAAATTAACAACAGGACAATTATTTGGTATTCAAGGTTAGGTTTCTATTCTTTGAGTTTTTTAAATAAGATAAGGCTCTTTTGAAGCCCATACAGAAGTAATTCCCTGTAATTTTATTTTAACATCTAATAATTCATATAAAAACAGAAACTGCTCTATTATAAGGCGTGACACATAGATGATATGAAAGGACAGGAATCGTTGTAGCACGGAGGTAATGGTGGTGAGGTATGTCCTTTTGAGCAATGTTATCACTACTGCGCGAACTCATTTCAACATTTCATCCATAAATTAAAAGCTTATTCAAAGGGTGTGGGGTGCCACATCCACCACCTTTGCAGAAGCAACCGGTAACTGTTCTGCATTTTTGGTAAAAGTTGTCTCAATGGTAATGGCTTGTAGTTAGTTTTTGCTGCCTTTGCCATTTCGTTGGATTCTTTGTGTCATATTAAATTTCCTTTATTGTGTTGCAGATTCTTATCAGAATAAACCAACAGATGACAGCGCGCTAGCAAAACAGTTCAATATTTGTTGGCATTTTAGTCAGGGAGATGTCTCGAGTACAGAAGAGCCATGAGTTTCCCACTCATGGCTGGAAGTCCTATAAAAGAAATAGCATCTTCAACATAATAGGAATCATGATTTGATATCCATCCTGACAAGTGATGCAAGCTGTAAAAAGGAGGTTTAAGATGATAAGAGGGCTTCACTTTCCCTTAGAACTAGAATTGCCCTTAGAACATTACCCCAAGTACGCCTTTGCTCCTGACCATAATTTTCATTTTCAAATAAATTAATGGAGAATGTTTGTCGGAAAGTTTACCTTTGCCCCAAAATGCCTACTAAATGCGCTGCTGGACCTTGTTCAAGCCAGTCAGTAATTTTATTTCCTATACCCCTCGTACCAGTTCGATTGTCCTTCGGCACACCGTCGCTTACACGTAATGATTTGGCAGCAGATTTCAATAAATGCTCCTTAAGGCAGAGGTTCCGCAATGAATCTTAGATATGAAAGTAACATTGAAAGATGTGACACTACAGAGCAACACCTTTAGGGCATTGTATTCAGAGTTTGACTTCCCATGTTTCATAAAACTCATAATATTCTGATGCAAAGAGCAGCAGTGAAAGAGTGATATGCACCAAATTCTCTAGAATCCTCAACCGCATATGAGAGACCAAAAGATTTGTCCCAACAATTCTACTTTTCATCATTGGTGGTACTGTATCCCCGGCGTTACCGACTAGTTTTGCCCCTGCATGAAGTGTCTTTTCAAGCATCAGGTTTAAAATGGATATTAGCTCTTACGACAAACTGATTTTTAACTGAATTTACGCTTGGAGAAGAGAATGCGAATAACCGTCTTCTATATGAAGATATTAAAAATTCAAAAAGCATATTATGCAAGGTCAATACGATATAAATGAATCAAGACGTGCAAAAATAAAAAATAAATAATAATAACGAATTTTTTAACAGGATAAAAACTTCAACAATTATAAAAATTGCTATTATCATTGTTTGTCCTGTACAAAGAAAGATGCTTAAAAAGAAAAAGAAAACATAAATATTTTACAATTGCAAGTCTAAAACAGGGACCGCGGAGCAGTCTGAAAGTGGGGGAGGGCTAAAATTTAGCGAAGCGAGAAAGAATGGGGGACTTGGGCTTGCCTTAGAATTTAAACTACGCCCCTTTAAACATCAAAGGAATGGTTATCTTTGAAAAACTACAGTAATCAATCATTAGCAAATTCTTTTGACCTCTTTGAAACATTATTGTTTGTTTGCGAAAAAAGTGGGGGCTATAGCCCCCAGCCCCCCTGTTCCGCGGTGCCTGTAAAAACAGTTTTATATTATCAACATGGTAAAGTCTTATACATATACATTGTTCATAATCTCCCTAAAAGCAAATACATTTTCCGACATCCTTGCAGGAAGTGGTAGTTCATTAAAAATCTTTGCACCTGGACGATAAAGTCCCCTTATCAGGGGGCGGATACATTTGGTTGCACTTGTTGCATGGAAGACCGTCAAATTTTCTTAAGGAAGGCTTCTTGTCTTTAATCCTTCAGGTTTAATTCTAATATGTACCTCTTCGTCGAATATTCAGCTCTTTTCCCATCCATCTATAAGATATCACTGGATATATTTCTCTAAGCTGTGTCGCATTGCTGTGTCCAGAAGATGACTACCGGGAAGTAACAGTGATGAAGCATAGGAACTGTCAAAAGTGAAATATAGCAAAGGTAGTTATCATGCAAGTGTATTACAGCCTTGACCAATGAAATAGCAACCTGGTGCAACAGAAAGAGCCGTGCGCATGATGATAGATAGCTATGTTGTACAAACGTTTCCCGGAGGATTCTGGAGCTTCAAAGGATTGCTTATTATGTGAACCACAGTAGAGACGCTATATTGATCGTTGTTTGATGGAATACGGGATATTTTCGAGTAAACTGCTTGTTTTTGACACTCAGGGCCTATCGATACTACAAGTGTCGGAGGGGGGGGGGGGGGGATTTGGCAAAACTGTTGCCCGAATTTTCAAATAACGATGTATACTTGTTTGTTTATATTTAGCAGTGAAACAAGCTCTTCCAATACGATAAATTCAAGGTAAATATCCTTTATCTTTAAAAATTCGCCAGAATTTTCCCCCTTTTTCGATATATCTGGATGTGTCACCCCACACCCCTCAGTAGCTACGCTTCTGCTTACACTGAGGACTTTTCTGAGAAGGTTGCCATTAATTTCTTTATTGAGTTCCTACTAGGTTTACTATGGATTTAGTGAGTTGTTTCGTCTTTTAATACGTTGGTCATATGAAATGTTTTGAACTATTGCTGAATCCATAGGAAAGGCTGATTTCAAATGTGTCTAATTCAATAACTCAAAAATTGTTTTAATCCTTGAAACTCCTGTCATTGCGAATAGTGACTTTCAAGGGTGACACCATCAACACACATCCAGTATCCGTCCCAGCTTATGGCCCCAGATTATCAATGGAAAAAGGAAGTGAGAGTCTAACCATATTACATAGAATGGACTGGTTAGGAAACCTATTGTTTTCAGTCGCCTATGCTATTGTTCTCGATTTTTGACGTCACGAGACGGTAAGGTCCACATTGTTTGATTTGATTTTAGTACTGAGATACTCAAAATGCCCAGCAAAAAAAACTTGTCGAGGTTTTGAATTTACTAATGATCGGATAACATATCTAAATTGAATAAACAAATATTAATCTAATGTTAACACTTTTGACTTTCGATTTTCATCCCAGTTCAAAAATTAGCTTAATAAATTACAGAGAAAACGTAACTGACGACTTGAATCAATTTGTCTAGTGTTGCACGCGTTGGAAAGAATTCTAAACTTCATAGGGCAGTTAACAGAGCACCAAATTTTTCAAAGCCTGGTGATATTTATTGCAACCAAACAAGGACTTTGTAGCTGATCATCTCCGTGCAACAGTCTACGACAGCGGCCAATATGATAACATCAAGATTAAAAAATCCTGGCGATTCCTTGTAAGATAGTATCAGAGTTTGGAAGTAGAAATCTTTGATTCAGTGAGAAATACTACTATTTGTCATTGTCAATCTTGGTAACTATTCCTGACAAAGCATGCTTGTTAAAAATAAGTCTAGGAAATGATCTAAATACACTTGCCAAATGGCCCTTTTTTCTTCTAACTCGTTAGAGCCTACTTCATGAGCTCTACTTTATCTAATAGTTCTATTTTCACTTTGTTTTGGATTGTCGTGTCTTTGCCAACTGTTATACATTATTACAATTGTAGCTACTGAAAATCTGCCCCTCCAGATCAAAATTAGTGGGAAGGCATATCCCTTTAGATCTTAAGGCCTAGTTTACCCTTACAGGGATGTAGGTCGACGGAGGTTCAAAATTTCTTACTGACAAAGGTCAATTAACATTGTTTATGAAGGCCTAAATTTCAATAACCATTCTGTATGAAGGCCTAACGTTCAGTTAACTCTTATGAATAACTAATTTCTTCTGCCCCCCTGAGTCAGTTACAAGGCCATTTTGAGTCGTGGTTTCAGTTTTCACAAATGATCCAAAAATTTCCGAGTCAACATTTTCCAAGATTTGTCCAAGGAGACTTAAATTTTCTGATTGCTATTAGATTTTCTAATTGACAATAGTGTCACAAGATAAGTCATTCGCTTAATCAACAAACGGAGAATTTTCGTGTAATATGCTGAGTATCTATTGTGGAATCTACTACAGGTAATCAATTCTGTATGCGTTAAGATCACTATTTGATTTTGCATTAAGATGCTAGGAACCGTTTGAAATCGATCCAATCCAATGCATGGAAGTCCTTCAATAACGTTCACTACAACGCCTGCAAAAAAGCAGTAGGATAACCTATACAGTTCTTTAAAATCCCGACTTCTGCCACTTTTCCTTGACACCATGTAAAGTTTAAACCCTCTCCTCTCTTAAAAAATATCGGCTCGATAGCAAAAACCCGTAGCTTTCTACACACACATCGCTTCTGTCCTTTGGGTTGCTGTAGTTCGTTTATAGATCGTTAGTGTTCCAAGAATTTTGTCAGGCATTGTAGGTACAAACTATCCGTACATAATTATTCTCATATTTCTTTTGCTAAGCCACTGGAATCATCGTTCGCTTAAACCGTGCCTTTCAGCCAAAAAAGTGCAGATCTCGGTTTGTGATTTTAGGCCATCATTCCATAATTCACGGTCCTCCAACAGTGACATTTAGGTCTTAACTGTGAGTTTACGAACACCTACTGCAACAAGTGAAGCGTGTTGAATAGTTTCGTCATCGAAAATGAATTCCGTGAAAGCAATAAGTGCATATGAAAGTGCAGAATATCGTGAAGCATTTTGTCTGTGCCCAGTTGTGCACTGTTTTCCCTCCATCATGATCGATTTCCTCACCGCTTCATCATCAGGTGGCCATTTGTCAACATAATATAATATAATAGCTGTTATTGTTTCTATCGTTATGGTTTCCTAACCAGTCCCATTCCATTTGGTATGGTCTAACCCTATCTTAAATTAATAGAGGAGGGCTTGTCATGTTGAGTTACAGGGGGTTGCCCAAGGGTCCTCCTTTTTGTATCCCACAGCTTCCTCTGCAGGGCTCTGGCATGTGGTAGTCAATTTCAAGCATTGACTTTTACGTGTTGTAGGAAGCCTCGATCTGAAAAAGGCGCCAAATTAAAATGTTTGCTGACGAATCCAAGTTTGAGTTGTAGCAATGCTGCTTGTGATGTTTATGCTTATAGCCAGGTACACAACTTTTTGGTTTTACCTTGGAAGTTTATTTACATTATCAAACGTTTTGTTAACACTTGTAGATAGAACATACAGTGATTTTATGACATTAAGTCTCATCTAAACCACCGTTGTGAAATATGGTCACTTCACAAGAGCCAGGGAACTTATAAATCAGCCCAGTCAATTGATATAAACTATCTCATAGCATATTTCGCTTTATCCCCAAACAGGTGTCTCCAGACTCTCCAGCCTTTTTCGTTGTAATTTCCATACTGGTTTGTATTTAGCATTTTATCTGCCGAAAGTTTCATCAGGTTGTAGGTCCGAATCTCCTAAATTTGATATTGTCTCTGGGCTGGAGGAATAGTACCTACAGTATAGTGTTGCCAGCTACGCTTTGAAGACAATTCCAGGAGTACATACACAAATTATTCATGATCTTGAGTAAACTGCAGGAGAGCTCCATTAACTTTTTCGTATTCCAAATAGTAGTTTTATTGACTTTGTTGGGCTGGTTAAATGATCGACAGCTCTAAGCCTAAGGAGCTGATGTGGACACTCTCTCTCTTTGCTCCTCACTCTTAAACTGAAACTGCTTCCAGTTGTGAAATACAATTGCAGATTGCAAGACTGCAATTTCTTTAACCAAAATTATACGGAAATGCTTAATGGTCATAGAGATTGAAGTAGGAGAGTGACTTTAGTCTTATGCAGACCCTCCAATATTAGTTTTAACCATGCAATCACTAGTTTTGACCCTAGCAGTCCCCCCTCCCCCCGTTACTTAACTGGGAGATTCTGTCAGGGCTTCAGGTGGCCCTTCCACCTTCCATAACTATGTGTCCATATTTTCATATAAACCGAAAATAACCCAAACCAGCCAATCTAGTAACCCTAATTTTCATCCACCCTTAGCACTGACCAATAACCAAAGAGTGTCCCACTGATACTTCATTGTTTGTGTTTTCAGTTTACAGTAGATAATTAGAGCTATAATAGGCTTTTGGCCTAAACAGAATATCTATATGCATGTATGTACATTTAATTAACTTTTCCTACATATAAGGTCACTGTATTTTTACCTAATGGGTGGAAAACATACTTACACTTTATCATTTCTGTTGTGCATTTTGAAGCTATAACCAGTTGATGATTATGTATTGGAGATTTGATAACTTTCAGCATTGTTCAAAATGCTCAGAACCACATATAAATGCATGAAACTTGTTGCTTGTATGTTCTGGATGATGTTTGTCAAACTCAAGCCTTGTTAATCTTAAGCAAAGCATACTTTTCATTTTTGATGGACCTTTAGTCTCCTTGGTCCTTAGTAGCCTTGGGAGAATAGGCTGGGGCTAGGGCTGGCATGGCTGTTGGATTGTGGATTGACATTCCCTGTCCAACTGTGATTGATTCACAACATGGCTAAGGTGATGTGCTTTTTGCATAGGCTAGCATTTTAGCTAAAATTATTGCTTATTACTTTTTAGCTTTACCAGAGGGTGCTTTCTTCTTGATCAATAATTTAACCATTGATAGAGTTCCTTATCTAAACAATTCCTTCTATTGAATTTATTTGTTTCTATTTTCTTTTATGACATTTGACTTTCAGCATCAATCTGTCAATGATTTAAAATGAAAGTGAACTAAAGTGAATTTAATCAAATATTACATTCCTTTTTATACTATTAGCCTTGTATCATTATGTGGTTACTTGCAATTTCTTTTCTAGATATTAGATGCCCTCCTCTATTTACCTTCTCTAGGTACAACATATGACATTATGGATATGCTGGAAAGTGATATGAAGCTATTGCTTGACTCACTGCATTGCTCCTCATTTGACACTGACCAGCAAATTGAAGCTCTTAAAACCTTGGCTAAGTTATGCAATGATGGTGAGTATAATTAACTAAACAGATTCTTTTTCACTTATAATTATCAAATAGTATGTTACTGTATATGCCATTTTTCTAGTCCCTGGTATGTGAAGAGTCTGTTAGTACTACAGAACTTCACTACAGCATGGAAAAATGGCACCATGTTTTAGTCATACTGAAAAACCTTTCAGTATGACTTAAACATGGTGCCACTTTTTCATGCTGTAGTGGAGTCCTTGGTATATTTCATGCTTATTTCCACAGATTATCATGATTATGTATATACATAATATATATAGTAAAACGAATACATAGTGAATTCCGGCATCACTGACATTCTGCAGGCTTAAATATTGTTTTGTATTGACGTCAGTCTCAACAGGAAAGCCAATGGGCGCTGTAAGCGCTTTTATGACAGGGAACTACCTCTGTCAACCTGTTTTCTGAGACTGACTTCTCGGCAGCATCTCAGGCTTTTAATACCGAGGTCTTCACATTTGACATCATATTACTGGAAATATGTCTCTTTGGACTAGGCCATTTTAGGCCAATAACGTGGAGCTACCGCCGGACATTTCCCGGTGTGCTCTGCCTTTTAGGCAATAGAAATTGCTGCAGTCAGAGTTGCTTGGCCTGGAACACTCTTTGTTGTCCATCTTTAGGCTGTACAACATAATTTCTGCCCGATTTCACTGTGTCTTATGTGCAAGTGAACGATATATATATATATATATATATATATATATATATATATATATATATATATATATATATATATATATATATATATATATATATATATATATATTCATGAATCTTATTTATCCTTAGATAAGAATGGTGACTGCATAAGGAAAATGGGTGGCATAGAGCTAATTGTTGATGTATTTTGTCATGTATCATTGCCAGCCCTTAAACAGTGGTCATTATATGCACTTTCAAATGCCATGCAGAATTCTAGTAAGTTTCAATTTGACTTTTTACAATGGGTGGATATTGTATTGCTTGTTATACAAGGTTTCTGCAGAGGGTATATATCATTTTATTTTATTTTGTTCTGATTACCGTATTTACTCTATTATTCCCGCGTCTCTAGTAATCCCGCGGGCCTTTATTTCATAGATTGAAAGAATAATCCCGCCTGCCCAGTAATCCCACATGCGGGATTGCAATGACTAATTGTTATTTGTATTATTACTGCTGTTGTTTTAATTACCGTAACTGTAGCTCCATCATTAGCTGTAAAAATGCAAATCAATATATAAATTAAGCTTTTGGTGGATATAAAAATTTAAATTAAAAACAATTGGAATTGCTATTCTTTACACACTTTGCATTGGCTTCCAAAAGTATTTCGAAGAAAGGTATTACTATTATTGGTATATTATTATGAACTTTCTCGAAATTGTATGTTTTTTTATCTGATTTGTCCCAATCATGTTAGGTATGTTGAGGAGAATTTTTAGTTGAAGCAGTATCTGCAGCTTGACTTCAAGGCATTGAAAAAATAATCCCGCCTCTCCAATATACCCACCTCTCTAATAATCCCACCTTTTTTAATGAGGTTGAAATAGTAATCCCGCAGCGGGAATAATAGAGTAAATACAGTAAATGTTTGATTATATGATAAAGTTGGTCCATAAGGATTTTAGCTGACATTCAGCAAATTGCATACCTATGGGCAAACTTGCACACCTAGGTGCATGATTTCTGCCCACCATTTATTGTCACGCCACACAATCTAGCTAATTCTCAAGAATGAGGCACATCATGAAACATTCTTCTCATGTCATCAAGGTGTGTTTTGAGGCAGACACAAGTATGCACCTTAAACAGGGGAGCTTGTATAATGAGTATGGTGTTTGCTTCAGCTAACAGAAGCATGACTACTCATATGCACTTTCACAGGCTTTTCAATGAGTAGATTAGATGTGTGCTGCCAATCACACACATGGGATAGTTTTGCACACATTAAACATTCAATTGTTATAGCCTTCCTTAGTACTTGAATGTATATTTTTTATAAAGCTGGCATGAGCAACAAATCGGGTGCATGAACTGAGCTGGCTGTGTGCCTGCATGCTCGTGCATGATCGCACACACCTCATTGAAAGGCCTGCTTTAATGGAGATGGTTTGCTAGAGTTAGGGATAGTGCCTTGCATAATTGTACTATGTTTCAATTTGACTTTTTCTAATGTATGGGTTTTGTAATGTTTGTTATGTACTTTCTGCACAGGATACATGTCATTTAATTTTGTTTGTTTCTATTATTATATTTTGATTTAATATTTTATAATATAGTGAGCCTACTGTTTGCTTCAGGTAAATGAAGCACTATTGCACTTAACATATTCACGTAATATAATTTGTGCCATATATGGAAAAGTATTTTTTGTTTCAATGACTAGTTGCAGATAACAACATGGAATAGATAAACACCCCTAGCATCATAAAATGCACTGTGCTACTCATGGCAGAGATATTTGTAGGACCATTGATCTCCATCTAGAATAGCACTTACATTGTATACTTAAGCAGAGTAATTTATTTACAAAACATTATGAAAACAAAACACTACAACACTATTAACAAAAGTAGTGGTTGCTCTGCAGTTTGCTCAGAAGCTTGGGAAGACTACCTTCCAGGGCAAACAAACATGGCACACAGGTCATTATGGGAGGAATCTCCACATGCATTGGAAGAGTAACCGGAGCAATCCACCCAATGAAGGACAGCCAAAGAGTAAAATGGTTGTTCCCTCTGAAAATTCACCACCTGAATATGAAGACACATGCCTACTCTTCGAGATATCAAAGTTTGCACATTGCAGTTACACATTGCACACTATTATGCACTAAGCAGCTGTTATGCCATTCAATGCTTTGTAAATTGACGATTTTCCACAAAGGGAAGGTTGCTAGCTGTTCAGAATAGAGAGAGTTATTGCAGATTTCATATCTCTACACTTTTTACATGACTTCTAGATTGAATATTGATTGATTAATTTTGTTACAGGATCAAACAAGAGGAGGTTATGTTCTACAAACCTCATAGCAAAAATTAGCTTATTGTTGGACCACAGAGAACCCAGCACTTTGTCAGTGTTTGCAGCCAACTTCCTTCTGTCATTGTGTTCAAACTTTGGTAAGTGAGAAGAATTTGAAATGCCTTACTACAAAGATGAATGCAATAGACTTTAGGAGTTGATCAAAATTCATCTGATGTTGTTTCACATGTGGTCTAAGTTATAACATTTCGTTCAACTTTCACTACATGGTAAATGTTGTATAGATCATTAGGTGAAGATAGAACTCTTTGAATATCAGCGAATGATTTTTTGTATTCAAGTATTTTTCAATATCTATTTTTATGAGTTGTCTGAGTTTGCACTCTGCAAGAAAGACCCTCAATCCCATTGACATTTTTAAAGTATTATCCCATGAGGATATTAGTGATACTTCAGCTTCCAAATGAATGGAAGATCTTTGGTGAATGGAGTGAAACTTTTCCACAACATTTCTTAATATTTCCATTAAATATACATTTTTGTACTACGTATGTTGATGTGTAGGTTACTTTTGGCTTAGTAGTACTTTATGATTTATAAGTAATAATCTCCTAGGTAACTGTTTAGAAAAATCTTCATTTCACTTAACTGAATCCTTCTTAATATCCATTTCATTATGTAGTGCTGATCATTTGCTGTTACCCTCAATTTCATTAATTTGAGCTGGTATGATTTGGAATACTAATGTCCTCTGGATCAGTCTACTTTTGACAAAAATTTCCCTCATCTCTTAAATTAATATAATTGGAAGTTTTCACCAATGTCCACGTCTATTAGCGTACTTCTTAATATTTCAAACTAACGGATTTTTGTTTTTAAAGTAGATTTACCAATGAATTTCCTTGTTAGAGGGCCTAATCTCTCAGTTTTGAAGTCATACTTGTTTGGACTTGGTGGAAACAGCACTATTATTTTTACTGATAAATGCAATTTCAATTACAAAGCCTTTGTAATTAGTTGCGATTAGGATACTGCAGTTGGGAAAATTCCCTCTTGGTAGAAATATTTTGCATTTGACTAACGATAACTGGAAAGTTGGCCGTATAAGGGATATTTTCATATGCAAGGAGCCCATTGGTAAAAGAATCCCAGAGCGAAAGGAGACTATTACCACTGTTTATGGTAGAGCTAGTGTTTTCAAACCTTAGTTTTTAGCTCGAATCCAAAAGTAAAATGTAACTGCGATATTTTGGGAGCTTATAACAAATAAATTTGTATTGATTAACTCAATCCCCTACAACTGAACAAAGTAATAAACCAAAATCAATCATTTCGAAAATATCAGTTGTTCGTTAAACTTGTTCGTGTAATCTATTGAGCAGATGTTTCTTGCATATGCTTATTCTCCACCTGTTTTATGGAATCAAGCATATTGTGCCCGTGTTCATTTTTAAAACCTGCTTTGATTTGAGTCTATGTTGCATTGTATTGGTTTTTTTAAATAGAAATGACGATGGAACTCTTTCTTTGTGTTCTCCGTATGAAATTCAAACCAATTTTTTACGTAAAATTTTGTATTATTTTTGCTATGTAGCCATAATGAAAATGAAGCAGGTGGCGAATATTTCATGAATATAGTTGATATACTGCTTTCCATAAAAAATCTTTTGCACCAAACTCGGAGACTTCAATGTTCAGTCTTGAGAAAATTACTTTAAAAGGGACTTCCGCATGACTTTTGCAAACATTTAATCTACTTCATGGCTTTAGAAACTACTTCGAATCTCTCCCGTTTAATGAAATTTTTCTTGGCTAATCACCAGAACCGTTTCTTTGCATTTGGTGGCCATTCCTTTGTTCCGGAGCAGTATTGCAAACTTATGTATGGTATGAAATATATCCAGAACTTTGCAAAATTAGTGTAGTTAACCATGAGGGATTGGTGAAGAACGTTGGTAAAACCTATTTTGCGGTGTTGAACCCTCATTTATGCAATGATGCTCTCTGGTATATGTAACTTCCAAATTTTTTATAATTGAAACATTGAAACTTTGAGAAGCAGTATTAAACTTCATAAATGCAAAGAACTAGTCATTGGTAAGGTATACAAATTATAAAACGAAGGAAGATTGCGAGGCAACTGAGGTTAAGTCTCCTCATGGCTTTAGGTGCTTTCGCAATGGAAATAGTAAATATTTCATGTTATTAAATGTAATTCGGTTAATTTCCTACCAAAGAGACACCGTGGGCAAGTTTCAATGCGAATACAGAGAATATGTCGTAGTTGAAGTGAGCACCGCACACCGTTCTCTGTTCTGTTACCGTCCCTTCGTTGCTCTATTCTGAGCAGTGATTACCTTCTGTGTATGTTGTCAAGGTCTGCACTTTCAAGGAGATCAACTGACGCATCACTTAGAGTCATCCCTTTGATTTCCTTCTAACTTGTCTATTTGCCGTAGCTATTGTGGGAGCTTACAAATTGAAAGCAGCGTTTTTATGCTGTATATGAGCAGTACCAGTTTGAATATTATGGAGACCATTGAAAGTGATTAATGAATATATGTAATGGTGTGATGTACTATGGTTTACTTGACATGGCTACATTTATATGTTCTGCTTTTCCAGAACTATGTCTTGCTTTTCCAGAATCATGTCTTGCAGGTTTTTTCATCACAATACCATCTTTAAGGCAGTCTGATTGACTTTATGCCGTTTTGTGTTGATAGCTTATGCACAAGATTTATGCAGGGAAAGTGGATGCCTACGAAAGTTGATTCTAATATTCAAGTATGTTTTCAACTACTTTTCTGCTTTTGGACTTTTTGCCTGTTGTGGGGGAATAGGATGAGTCCTCAATTGTGAATTGTCAAAATCGCACTGTCTACAACAGCAAATTGTAAACCTTAATTTATGAGGTAGAATATATAGGGTAGAATAGGGTCTTTGATTTGGCTTATATATCATTATTCTGCATTATGTAACATGACCATTGCATGGTGTCCAGACAAGACCAGACCGTTATAGAATTACTTTTTGAATCCGGGGGTGCATATTTCTATATGTGTAACAGTCATTTCTTCGCAAAGATGGACTATATTGCGCCCAACCTCGAATATACAGAAATATTGTTGCTGTGTTTTGAAACACTGCATTAACGGTTCTGTCAACTATCAATTGATTTCTTTCGAAACAGCTGAAGCTTTCTTCTTGTAAATATTAAAATATTTTGATGTTCACATCACTACAAATAGCTTCTCCAGCAAATTTCTTTGACATTGGGGGATCCGTAATGCATAATTTATGTGATCCGGTCATTTACAAAAGTCCTCTGCTTAGAGTTTTGATCACGATCAGATTTAGGTTTCTTGTTGATCATCAACCATACGAAATTAACATTAAACAGATTTATTGGGTTTTGCTCATTGGATGACTTTGATTTCTTTTAGATTACCAACCTTGAACAAATTAAGATTTGACGGGTTGATGGGATATATTCCATTGCCTGATTTTGATTTGCGTTCTAGAGCGACCATTCCAAAAGCCATTGAATGGTTTGATTCGCCAGACAGTGTGTCCAAAAGCTTATGGACAACAGTATCCAGCACCCTCTGCAGTATGATGAGCGATCCTCAGAATGGTCATATCATCTCTTATTTTCTATACATTTTCTCTGAAAATGCATTTTAGATTGAAGTGCTAATTTGATTTCATTAATTATTGAATCTAGTGTCTATTGACCAGTGTCTTTTTTGACGTTTTCTCCATCATCCAGCAATTCTTCATACTGACACTGGAACGGACAGAATTTTGCAACTTTATTTTAGCTACTAGTTTACTCACTGTTATGTGATTTACTACTTTCCATATGTCCTTGATTTCCTTCACATAAATGATGATATTTCCTCCTACATTTTTTGCATAATATGCTGAGTCTTTGATTAAATGGAAGTTAGTAGCTCTTTGTACGAATGAGTAGGTAATTATCATTATTCCGTTCTGATTCCCCCCCCCCCACCCTGTAATTAGGTCAGAGCACCATAGTGCCCGAGTTTCAACTTTGAAGTACATGTGTTTTGTGTGTTACTGCGTGGCTTTTTTCATTCATATGATCATGTATTCCTCCAGAACTTTATCAGTTTAGTCATATTTTCTCGATGATTGTCCACTCAATCATTCTTTTATTTGTTTACGTACTTACTAAATTATTCAACTGTCTATAGATTGATCCAAAAAGCTCCCGGGGTTTTTATTAGTTCCTGTAAAGTTGCTTGAATTTTATTGCAGATTCAAACAAAATATGTTGTGCAGAAGTTTTGCCTCAGGCTATCAGTGCTCTGAAGAATGCAAACAAAGAAATATTATGTAGCGCTCTCAACTTTATAAGTCATGTGGTTAACTGCAATGGTAATCTTCATTATCTAAAATGTCGTTAAAGGTCACCATAGGAATATTAGATTACACTCGCGGCTAGATATTGCTATATTAATTTGTATATTCTCCTCGTCACCATCGGCATTTATTACTCGACATTTACTTGGCTTTGCGACCGCTCAGATTACTAACGTCCAATACCAATAATATTATACCAGGATCTTGCAATATGGTGTATTCTGAAACAGCAAGTATTTTTACCGTGACAAAGAGCAGTATCAAAGATGATCTTGGCAAAACAACCATACTGTCTATTAACAACTGAACCACTCTATATTTGCAGATTTGGCTTTGATTTTTTCTTTTGATAATTTTTACCATTTCTTAGGCGTTATCATGGCTTTTTCCTTCATATGTACATCACTATCTAAGGAAACTCCCAGTCAGATTTTGAATTTTGCAAAGCAAGCAATTCATTTTGCATTCGTTTTAGCCAAAACACAGAGGATGCTGAAGCTAGTAGGAGGCATAAATTCACTTGTAGCATTGCTAAACAGAAACAATGAAGCTGCTGATATGCCTGATGAGTATTTAGTATCTCTCACACTACAGACAATCAGTTCTAGTCTTACTCATTATGGTATACAATTTATCGCTTTGATATGAATTTTTCTAGTCATAAGTTCTGTGCTGGTGGCTTTAGATTGTTTTTGTCAACGTTTACCATGCATTTGTACTTAGGGAGATTTAAGAAATTAAGACGTTTACCATGATATGTTTATAGACACGTCTACGGCATTCACGAGCCCATGAAACTTTTTGCGAACACTGAAGGTGTCTGGAGGATTGTATTTAGTGATAATCATTGCCACCGAGATATATAACGAGATATTAGCCTACTCGCACTATTCCTAAAACATGGATGATAATTCTTGTTAATGAGCTAACTTTTTCCTTTTTTCACCCTAATTGCCTTACTATTTTCGTTCGTGGTAACTGTGCGTGCTTTTATTAATGAATTCCGAACATTTTCTCAAGCTGTCGAGTCCTCAAGCTTGGCAGTAGTCTTGAAGGTCACCCCATAGCTAACGAATACTGAAAATCATGACCATTAAGATATATACTATTAGGACGTTCTCTACATTTGATTCTTTGAAAGTCTAGAACCTTCTGTGTATAAATGAATGCTCTCACACGCAAATTTTCACTAAGGTATTGAATTTCGTAGGTTTGAATAAAGAGATTGCTGGCTCACTTGGTATTATATCTGCACTTATTGGTTTGATCGAGAATGTTAATTTATCGGATATGGTTCAAACCAGTTGTCTTGTATGCTTGTCACGATGTGTTGATGATTGTGGTAATTACACTCTACGTTTTCATTTAGAATCTATCGTCTAATCCATGGAATGTTTGTTTTATGCACATTGCTGTTATTTCAATTCTTGCAGTACTTATCCCAAAGAGCACCGGTGTGCTTACTAAATTTTATAATTTTCATGAACGGCGCTCATTTAAACAGGGATAGTCATTAAGAGTGCGAAGTTGAAGCTAATTGATATATCATATTCTAATCTCAGCACAAAATGACATATACAGAGGATACAATACAAAAATTGCTTGTGAACGCTGTAGCTATATCTCAATGTCTATATCATAGTCTTCATTCTCGTCTACTACCTTAATGTAATTAGCTGAAAGAGGGCCCTGGCTTAAATGAGCGTCCGATTAGAATTAGCACCCCTCCTAATGGCATCTTTCATCTTTTTGTTTCGTGCGTTATTACAAATTATCTGAACGAGTTTCTCTACAGTGATAACCATTTTCCAAATGAGCCCTCCTTTTATGGCTTGAGAGGGAGATTCATTTAAGCGGAGGCTCATTTGAAGCGGGGAACTCTTTCAAATAAGTACGGTAATCTAAATCACTTATTAAGAAAGTACAGATGCGCTTTTCATAAGAAACAGGTATATCAAAAGCATGAAGCTCAAATAAGAAAGCAAAATTTAAAAAGTTTATAAGAAATACAGGCAGACTGAGCTTCAGAACTACACTTGAAAATGCACTTGTACTAGAAATCGTGTCATTGAACTTGAAACATACCTATCATTTATGATGAGTCTAGCAGTACACATGATTACAATAAAAAAGCTAAGTTAATGGGATCAATTGAAACGTTGAATTGGCGATTTGTCTTTCAGAATTTTAAGAAGCATTTAGAGCTTGACTTAACATATTGTCAAGTAACGTTTGGCTGAAAGCTTGTTTTTATATAAAAAATCGTGCGTTCTCTTGGAGGTAGGATTAAATTTAATAGGGAAAATACTATTCTTTAAGTTATGGTTATTACTTTATGCTTAATTCTCAGGCATCCTATCAGATGAAAGCCTACCTTACATTTACGAATGGCTTCACTTACTAATTTTAATTACATACTTGGACCTGACTGTTGGGAAACGGAAGCGTCCACTGATTTTCATGTTGAAGTAACCTTGTGCAGGTCAAGCTGCATTGATAGAGTCTACCTTGGAAGTTTCAACAGTTGTTCTGTTAACAGTAATTAATGGACCAAATGTTGTGATCTCTTCCATTCACTAGAATTATTGTATTGAGATTAGAATCTTTCTGACTTATTATCAATATTAGAATCCACTTGCCTATCTAGTCCAAATATAACTATGTACCATTCTGTTTACAGTATTCTTCTACTTGCACCCGTTATTTACGATTTCCAGTGACTTTCCATTCATACTGTATGTTGCATCCTCTTGAGCAGAGACACTTGTTTTACGACGTATTCCTCCTTGCATGCCAATCTATTGCATCTTTTCATGATAGTATTTCACTAATCATATTCTTCAAATAACCCCCAGTCTTCTCGATTTGTGTCGAGCTAGTATACCCTTCTTTCATGTAATACTCTGTCAAGGCTTTCTGATTAACGATAAAGCATAAATCTTTTGTTGCCTTACAATAATCCTGTTGTGGACAAAAGAAGTATAGTGCTTATCTATTCTGCCTTACTTTGCAGCATGTGCTTATCGCAATCCTATAAGAATGATTGGCTTTTTGCTGCATTGTGAAATTTCTTATTAGTAATTTCGATATTATCGCATTACCTTTGTCACTAGCAAATTGTTATGTCGCTTTCTACCGTTAGTTTGATTATAGTCCAATACTGCATTAGCTCATGACATTGAACATTGATTCCTTTGCAATTTCTGAAAGAATCGTCTCCTCCTTATTAGACATGAACGCCAACTTATTGCTCGAATGTAATGGCGTACAAACATTAGTCTCAGCCATAGTTAACACAAAGGTAAGACCACTCATGGTATATCTATTATGCTTTTACCACATTTTTACATTTCAAATTCATGAAGCCTTTCGAAATTTTTTCTTATCTTTATAGATTTCATAACTTTTGTTAATATTGCACTTGTTTAAATTTCTTCTCAGAGTCATATTCCAGTTTAATTTAAATCCGACGTAATTGATTTTTTGAAATTATACACATTACTTGGCTGAGTGCAAACTCGAGAAATTGAATGACCTGGACTGATATAACTTTCTTATCTTAGAGCGAAGAAGCAAGGAGAATTGCTATCCTTATATTGCAAAATAGCAGACTTTCAGAGAAAGGTAAGACCTTATACTGATTTGCATTGATTTACAAAGAACATGGTGTCTACCTATGGAAATAATGATAGCCACTTGTCCTCTTGTATGTTGCTATCTTGTGCACAAACTCACGCAAGTCCTTTTCATCCTTGTTCTCCATTGGTTATATTAGATAACTGCAGATTTCTCATATCTGTTTGAATGAATTTAGGTGACTGTGAAGCAATCGTTTTTAATAGATTTTTTTACAGTCTGAAAGTCATCCACGTGTGCGCTTGGCTAAGCTCTTTCTACAGTTTTCGTGCTTTGAGACTACTATTTTTGTTGGCGATTAAAAGTTTCACGCATTTGCTTCTCGTATCTTCAAAACATTTTAGCAGCATGTATGGAGTGGCTTTTGCCTTCTACGCATTATGCGCGTTGTATACCGTAGATTCTAATCTGTATGTCAGTTTCTTACATGTAAGTAAGCTTATGGTTTTCTTTCAGGTGTAAACTTTTCAATACCTGAACGATTTCGTTTTTGCGTAGGCTATACTAAGTTGATCATGGACTGTTGCCTACGTTCTGATGGATTTCTTTCAGATTTGAGGAAGATTTGAATGAAATGTATCCATTTGCAAACTTGCTGAAAATGATGACATTTGTCTCAATGAAACATTTAGAAAATATATAAAACCACAAATGAATAGTATATATATATATATATCTATATATATATATATGTATATACACACTATTGAATGAAGATTTGAATACCACAGAACTTCACTATGCCACGAAAAAGCGGGAACATTCTTATGGCATACTAAGAGCCTTTTACGTCCGACACTCGTCAGAGTATTAAACGTCGGATAACGACCGAAAGGTGACCCGTAATATATAGCCAGATGCGGGCACACGTGATATGGTGAATAATGCGCACTACGCAGAGACTAGCAGACAGAATAAAATAATATGTACCCACCAGCGTTTTCATTTCATTTTCATTTTCATATAATTTAAGGAGGGTGGGCCTTCAGTTAACGCTGGTTTTCAAGGGGCCCTCCAGCGTCAGGGCAAAAAGCAATATGAAAACAGCCATCTCGTATGTGTAACAACTCTAATTCTAAAGTGATTGGGCCATAGGACAACATCTTATTACAAATCCAGAATGCGCCAAAACATATACAGACGATAATTTTCGGATCATAGGGCAAGCAAGATCGTCCTTTCATTTATGTGTTTTGGAATCAGTCTACTCAAAACCCAGTCTTGTGTAAACAAAAAGAGTTCATTTTCTCACTTCGGCTGTTCAAGTAAAAAATGGTGAAAGGTGCTAATTGGCCAATCATAGTGCCAAATAGACGCACTATTCATCATATCGAGTGTATCCTCATCTGGCTATATATTTCGGTTCACCTTTCGGTCTTTATCCGACATTTCATACTCTGACGAGTGTCGGACGAAAAAAGCTTTCAATATGCTAAAAGAGTGTTCCCGCTTTTTCGTGCTATAGTGGTGTATACATTAAATATGTAATAAATATATAATATATATAATCCATATATATATATAAATATATATATATATATATATATATATATATTTATATTTATTTATTTATTTATATATATACAGGTTTATATGTATACCTGATCCCCTGATGAGTGGGCAACCACGAAACAGGCTTGTAGGGATGAAATGGTAGTTTTATTTGCCGTTTTCTTCTATTACTTTGTAAAGCTCTACCATCCAGGTATTGAGCACTGTATCACGGAATTCAACGATACGCTGTAATATATATATATATATATATATATATATATATATATATATATATATATATATATATATATATATATATATATATATATATATATATATATATATATATATATATATATATATATTTATATATATATATATATATATTTATATATATATATATATATATATATATATATATATATATATGTATATATGTATGTATATATATATATATATATATATATATTATATATATATATATATATATATATATATATATATATATATATATATATATATATATATATATATATATTTATATATTTATATAGATTTGGTTTTCTCTCTACCCCAGTAGTACGGTAGGTATCAGCTTCTCCAACACCCTTTTCTCTTATGCTATTTATAATTTCCCTTCCTTTTAATTTTAAGTGCTATCCATTGTAAGTCCTGTTTCATTATGTAAAGTGCTCTATTTTCATAAGGTAATTAGATATTCCTCCTTTGTTGTATCATTATATTTGCGCTGTATATACCGGGAATGTTATAAGTGATGAATGCTTGTGCCGAAATGTTTTAGAAGTTGGAGTTTTTTCTTGAGTATCTATTTCTTTAAACATTTTTTTGTATATATATGTATATATATTTATATGTATATATGTAGCGAGGTATTATTTACTTGAATGATTTCATCAAGCTGTCTGTATTAGTGCAATTTAAAAAGCTTCCTCAATGAATGCAAGCCTTGTATGCCAGCAGTTATATCTCTGCGCTGTGTACGTCTAATGAATTTGGTGCCTCTTAAAATACATTTTTACTGTAGGTGGTATGTCACTGAGAGCAGGACGTAACATACTCTCGCCTGCAAGAGCAGATGTTTTGCCTACCAGTGTTGAAGAGAATCACATCAGGTCAAAACGAAATAGGAGGGAAGGTGCTTGTAATTCGGATTTACCTCATTCGTGTGGTTCTAATGCTAAAGTAAACATTACACAGAATAAAAGTGATAGCGCCATATTATCGGTGTTGAAAGATCATAGAAAAATCCTGACAAACGTGACAAGACATGTTAATGAATTGAAGCACCGTTTCCAAGAATTTAGCGATGTTTCTTCAAGTTCAGCAAAAGCATCAAGAGTTAAGCAACGAAAAACGGGATATTCTGAGGTGTTATCAAAAAGTAGCAATCGTTCCAGATACACAGGACGTTCATATTTTGACGGAGTGACAAGTAAACAAATGCTGTTTTTGCCCCAAGGAGGAGCAGAGTCGGAGAACCCTTGTGCAGGTAAAACTTCTGCTAGGAACTCCTCATTAACCCCATATAGTACTCAACATAAATTTGTCACCAGCTCAAACCGAGGTAGAAAGATGGATATGGCTAAACGTGCGATTATGAATGCTCATTTAAAGTCCAGTGGATCCAATTTATTTTCTGCTTCGAAACTCATTTCGATGGATGAAAATAGTGTTGGTTGTAGTGACCGAGAGGCCAGGGTGACTACTACACCATTGGGCCATGTTTCATGTGTGGCATTTCAGGGTCCTGGAAAGGGAAAGCGGGAAATTAATGCGATGTCACCGACAGCACAATCTGTTTATGCGGTAGAGACCCTTAGATCTAATATGGATAGGAAACATGTTGCTAGAACAGCAAAGGCTGATATAGACGGGAAAAGAGTGATAGCAGGAAGTAAGTCCACTGGAGGAATTCAGACAAAAAATTTCTATGTGAAGAATAGAGATAGTACAAATTTAAGAAGGTTATCTAGAAGAGATCTGAAGCGAAGATGGCGAGAGTTACCTGCTGTCCTAGAGAGTGTGCCAATGTTGGAGCAATCAAGTTATGAGAAAGTGCAAGAGTGGATTGATGCTAGCTTATCAGCTGGTTGTACCAATGGAAATGAAACTAAGGGTGAGATAATAGATAGAAATGCAAATGCAGAAAGAGATAGATCAGTGGCGGACGGGCCTGACAATTCTGATTGGGAGAACGTTTCAAGTATGATGATGTCTGAAGTGGAAGATCAGTCAGAAGAGTCACAATCGTTTGATTTGCAAATCGATGAATTATCTGCAAGCGCCGAAGAACCTGAATGTCAAGAAAAACCTGAGCAAGGAAAGCTAACTATGGTTGAACATAAAGAATCAATGAGACATTCAGAGATTGTTCAGATATGCGGGAGGACTCCCGCCTCTAAAGACAGCTGCATTGTCAAACATGATACTACTCGTTCATCTTGTGATAACAGAGTAGAATCGTCGATCCAAGGCCAAACAAATTTGAATGACTCTGTTACTCCACCCACTGTTTTACCGACTAGATTTGCGAATTATCGCTATAAAGTGAAAAGATCTCTTGCATTCAAACCGGAGAAGCTAACTTATTCGGAATCGGAGGAATCTTCTTCACCTATTGATAGTAAGTACTGTTTCTCGGAGAATTCCTTAAATAGAAATATTCTGTCATGCTCTCAGATTTATTCACACAGTTTATCCTATATTTATATATCTACAAAGTGCATGTTGTCTTATTTAGCTTAATAATGATGTTGGGATAATATCGAAATATCTCTCAAAAATATTGCTAACGCTATCAATTATTATCAAGCCTTACTGTTAGAGCCAGATTTTAACTTTGGTAAAAACATTTTGTCAGAAGAGAAATACTGCTAGTCGGCTGATTGTTTCTCAGGCAAAATAGATTGTGGTAGGGTATCCGGTAGCCAAACGTTTAAAGTGTTTGGATTTTTTATTCCGAGTTTCATCTCTAGGCAACGGTTTGTAGCCCACCTACTGTCCATCCAGTAGCATCTCGGCACCCATTGATAACAATAAGGGCCGACACACTTACAGTCTTTTGTGTCGGCTTTCATCTTAAAGATGCAAGATAGGCTCGTGTACACTAGAAAAAGGATCATGTTTCACATATCCATTTTAAACGTATCCTAGAGATGGACTTGTTCGAAATTTAGACGAGAATGGATACATTTTTCTGTTGTTTTTGAAAGCCGACATGAAATCTTTTGTTCTGTCTCGCATTAGGTTGTAACATCTGGCTTCGTAGAAGCAGGTCACAAACATCACCTTAACAGACAGGAACTCTCTTTTTATAGAATGTCATGTAGAACGAATATGGCGACAGAAAGTAAAGACTTAGGACTGTTAGAGAACTTGCTGGTGGTTGACAATATGCTCTAGGTTTCTCATTCTGAAAGACCTCTCATCTTCGATAGGTAGGATGTCCCAATATAAACAGAACGCTCTAAGCAGAGATATCAATCAATACTATGGTCTTCATCATCCTCTGTAATGGAGGCTTGTGTGAGGAGGAATAATATGAAGTTCTAGCATGGGAGCGTATTCGAGAGGGACAATTTGAGGGTTTATGGTAATGTAAAATAAGCTCTACCGAGCCGCTTAGAGCTATTTTGGGGCATGGGGCAGATGAACAAATGCAGCCCTAGTTAGGTCATTATTCAAATTCCAAAGTTGGTACAATCATCAAAGTCCATAGCACTAATCTTAACTCTACCCTATAGACCCGATGTCCTCAGCGGATAGCATGGCGTACAAGTCTAAGTTTCATCTCGTGCAGTGTGAGGAGGTCATAATTAGTTATAGAAATCATATCATCTACGTATTGCCGTAAGGAGTAGGCCACTGTAAGCACTTCCTTTTTTATCAAGTGACCAATAATTGACGTGTCAACGCATCATTTTCATTCATTCATTTTCCATCTCATAATATTTGTACCATTCGTATATTTATGGATGGACCATCAGACTGTGCTTATGCATGATGTTTTACAGCACCCAAACCTTATCGCAGATGATATGACTTCAAACTGTTAGTAGTTTTTTAAAAGTTGTTTCGATGCAGAATGTATTGAAGCAATGTTTTTGTCAATTTTGCGTAGTTGCAATGTTTTGGATTTTCCACGAAGTGTACAAGTGTACGTACCTTATGGGACCATCCATAAGGTACGTACGCTCGTACCCTTCATGGAAATGTCACAAAACTTCCTAATATTCAATAGCAAAGAAAATCATAATATATCAGAAAACTGCCAGGAAAATCGCAAAAAACACCGCAAAATCACATTGGAATTTACAAAAAGTCAAAATAGTAGAAAAGTCACAAAGATCACAATTATCTTATACACTTCTGCTAATGATACGCCACTCGACAATTTGCATACAAAGTATCTTCTTAAGAAATTCTAGGTACATGCGTACTTTGGCTTATTTCATAAAAATTTTGCAGCTCCTACCCGAAAAGCATGAAATCAAAGTACCTTGAAAATCCTTATTTTCATATTCATGTCAGATAAGCAATGGAGGGAAGGAATGGCGATTAAAGAAACGCTTTGGTCAATTATCACTATTCTTTCGCAGTTGAACGAGACAGAGAAAGATCAGTTTGATCATCAATACATTTCTAAGGTGTTATTTGCAGACAGTGATTTTACCGCGAATGTTATCTAAAATATTAAATAAAATCAACCAGCTTTTATATTTTGCCTTCTAATACACGCATGGCATATTTGATTTTTTTTCATTTTCGATCATTTTTAAGTCTAAGACGCCTAGAAAACTAAATTGCAAGCAGCAAAAGTGCATACGTAAGCACTTGATTCAATTCCCCTCCCCTTGTACGCACCCGTACGCTTCTGGTCTGGCCCCCTTTCACCCCAGCTGCTTGCGTTACATTATGTGGATGGTCCCAATCATTTCTAGGCAATAAAATTTTTTTGATGATATTTCCAAAATGAATTGCACGGTTAAGTTACTTGAGACTTTTTATGGTTACCACCATGTGTAAAATGTATGTTTCTCTTGAGTGGAAGAACCATTCAAATCTCAATGTTTCTCTTTATTCTGCTATTTTCACGGTTTGTTTGGAAGCAACTTTCCGATTTCTGTTTCAGTGCCATCTGAGGAAGAACATGGCATCTTACGAGAGGCTGCTCCTGCTTCTGCATCCAGCAATGTACATCGTGATGGCTCTCACTGTACAGCAGATAGTAGCAACAATACTGACAAAGATAAAGTCTTTGCACACTCGACTTCACTGCGAGACCATCCTATTGAGAATGAGAGTTCTAAGTGCCTTGGCTGCTTTCCTTTTGCCAGATTCCCATTTGTTGTTCTGAACAAACGAAACTATATTGCAGCTTTACGTGCAGATGGCCACACTTGCGATTTTCATGGACAGCTCATTAAAGCTGGGCTGCCAGTGACAGATATTGAAAGTGACGTTTTTGCGCCGTTGAATGTCAGGAGTGTGGATGAGAGAGAAGCACTGAGCATTAAATCAGTACAAGCCGGTAATTGCCAAGTTAGCAAAGATAACGTGTCAAAATCACGTGGGAGGAAGGAAGGTACTCAGAGAAGGACATCAACAAATGGTTCAATTAGAAAGGTGCGAATTTTATCATAACTTGCTGTTTTGCAGTTGCATGAACCCTTTGCAGTTGCATGAACCCCTGACAGTTTTGCCACTTAGTGCTTGCCGTAATTTGCTAGAAGGTCGTTTATACTTTTCCTCGAAATGATATCAATGAATTTAAATATGAATGCTTGATTAAGTATTGATGTAACAAATGAACGCTTAAAAATCAGTGATTTAATCAATTATTCAATTGTGAGGTGTCTGATCTCTATAACATTTTCTATCCAAAACTTCTTTCCGATTATAGATGTTTTTGTGCAACTGCTATTTATCACGCTTGTTTCTACCATTACGTAACTTATCATTTTATTATGCTCTTAGGACGGTGGTGAATGCAGCAGTGTGGCTACAACAATCGGATCAAGAAAAAAGAAACGAAAGAGACAGGAATACGAAGATTTTGAAATTGACAATCTCCACAAAGGTTTTTTTCATGCCAAGTCCCTATAATGTATCCTACTGAAAGTGTGATTTTGAGACCTTTTGAAGCCTTTGACTTTCTGAATATTGCTTTATTTTCCTCTTAGTAGTACATTCAAGTTAACTGCTATTCATGTTTGTTTAAGTATTCTAGTGGTAAAACATTGATGCAGATCTTCTGACTATTGTACCGAGGCATATCTGAAGTAATCTTTTTTGAATATGGCCAACTTTGAAATGCCTTATTTTATTAGATGTTCTCTGCATGACGGATATTGAACCATCCCTTTGTCTTGATGGAAAACTAGTGGGCTGGCCACTCATGTATATATACGTGAAGTAGCAGTTTAAATGCCTCTTTCAGGTGTACAAGCGTTTGGCAGACGATGGACTTCAATTCTTAACACGTATGACTTTAAGAGAGGGAGAACAGCTGAAGATCTCAAGGACAAATATAGACAGCTTTGCGTAAGTTTTTGTCATGCTTTTGGTGGTTGATTTTTTATTTAAGGTTTATGCACTAAAGTCTCATTTGATTTCTCGATTTTTATTTCATCACCGTAGAAGCGAAGTGAAAGCACTGTTGCATCATCTGTTATAAGTTGGAAAGGGAAGAAGCCCACGCCTTTTACTTCAGAAGAGGTAATGAATTTGAAAATCGGATATGGGAGGTATGGCGCTAGATGGAAAACAATATTAAACAGCTTTAAATTTCAAAATGGTAGAACTGCTCAAGACCTTGAAAATAGATATTCAAGATTCACCAAAGTCTAGTTATTCTAAATGTTTTCAATTTGTTCAATTAGAGAAATTCTCTGAATGGAGTCAGTCAGTTGTGTTGTGCGCTCTAAGTGATTGTTGCATGTTGTTGATTATTTGGATAATTGCTGCTTTTATTTAAATTTAGATACAAAATAAATGGTTATCATCACAGAATTAGATTTTTTATCTTCTTTGTACAGTTCTTTAACTTCCATTCTATTTTCTAGTGATTGTTATAATTTACAATGGCAGTTGCAGTACTTTTCTGATTTGCAGTTGTTTTATTATATTTATCATACTACGCCTCCTTGATGTAAAGGGTAATATGAGCTATGAAGTTGTGCAGAAAAATATGTAACGACTAGGAGAAACGTAGACACCGAGAATTGTTCAACATTCCTGAACAACTGAAGTGTTGCTGGGGCCTCTTTTTGCTTTTCCATGGCTGTATCTAATGATAAATCCTTAGCAAATTCCGAATTGAGCTCTTGTATTACTTTTCTATGACATTGTTAGTTTTTGTTGTCACGTTACCACAGACTAAGTCTGATGTCTAAATTTGAGGTACTTGCTATGAGAAGCAGGGTATTTTAAACAAAAAGATTCTTTCTTTTCCCTTTATTATCTGATCTAGTTTAAATCATTGTTTTAAACTTGCTAATACTTACTTCTAATCTCTGGAACATCTACAACCCGTATTATATTTCAAAACATATTTTACATTGGAAGTATAACTTCTGATAGAACTGCATTGCTCATCTACTGTTAATCGAAGTCACTAACAGCTGCTGCAGTATTGTCCTTAAGATTTTATTTTCTTAGAAATAATATCTTTCAATCCTTCCATTGTTAATTCTCCTTCAAATCATTCACGATAATCTTGTTTTATGCAAGTTACCCTTTGACAGCAGGTGCAATTGAGTATTAAGTGAATAAGGCTTTTCTGAATATCTGCTCTCACCCTGCTGCTGTACTGTGATCTATTGGCCTAATGCATAAGCCTAACATTTATCTCATGGATCAATGGTCGGTCTCTATTTTCTTCAACCGTATCTTAACATTCATATTTATGAATTACTTCTACAGTTCAAGTGCCTTTTACGGTCACTCGTTTCATTCTTTTTTGTTCCTTCAATGTTTATATTGTTGCATGTGCAGCAGAACCAAAAATTCTATTGCTGACAATGTTTATTATTTATTTTGCATGCTTCTTTCTTAATATGTGCTGCTTTAGGATGCAAGTTCATAGTATGCTTATGGGAGTGCAAATTGACAAAGTGAATTTCCAACCTATTCACTCTGCTCTTAGATTCATTTATTATTGATCTAATTTTATTTTTGTAGTTAACGGAACCTTAGCGGGTTTCCTTCCAGTTTAATGTTGTTACGATTTCAATTTACTGCGCTGACTTCAAAGCTTTGTATTTATTTGTGGCATATGACTATTTCTTCCAATTTATCTACATTCTAGGTTTTTGACATTTAACTGGCTTGAGCTGTGTTACAGTTTTAGATATTGGCCCCGTATAATTTATTCAATTGAGCCAACAGTATCAACCCTTTCAGATATCTATTATACAATATTTCTACAACGCAATACTCATTTTCTGTCCAATGACAAAATTCAATATGCATGAATGAATTGGGATTCAGTATATGAATTGTACAATATTTCCGTAAATTGACACCCTGTCATCGACTAAACATTATCTTTTTTGCTTACAACATCCTCACCGATATCTTTCTCGTGAAATGGTGCAATTTCTGCCTTCTCTACTGCTGTTGAATTCTCCTCTCCGTCTTCATCGACCTTTTTCACCACATTCAATTTTTTATGCTTTTGTTTGCTTCTCTTCTTATCTCTGGTGCTTCTTCTGTGACCTGTTTCTTCAGCTACCGTGGTGGGTCCTTCGTTTCCTATTGTACTGTAGACCTTCTCACTTGTGGTGCTCTCCTTGTTTCCTGTATTTCTATTCATGTGTTTGATCCTGTTCTTCATTGTTTTCAGCAGCGATGCGCTCAATAGACTGTTTAGCATTGGCTTTATCGAGGCATCATTTATTGTTTTCTGCGGCAATTTTGGGTGCCCTTTGTTTAATTTATGTATTAGATCTCCTATGGTAGAGGAAATAAACCAATCAGTTTGTTTGCTGACTCGATACTTAATTTTTACTGTATTGCACATTATGTTAAGCAAATAGCCCTTGGGTAAAAAGATGTTTATCTAAAATGGCAAACTTTTTAAAACTTAGATTACCGTCATTTATAAGCTTCAGCTGTTGTTGATTTCTCTTCTTTGTCTTCATAAACCTTTTCGCAAAATTCACTTTCATATACTGTCTAGAACACTTTTTAGAAATTTAGGTGAGTTTTAACCTTGTAAAATTACTTGATTAACTGATACTCAAATGTAAGCTGTTGGACTCTTTTATGTGTCCCAATTCAAAGCTCTAAAAAGACTGTTTGTTTCCTGTTGCATAACTGTTGATTATCAGGTGACCTGTTGTATTGACCTGGTGTATTTTGGATAGTCGTTAAAAGGAGTAGCTTCTTAAGAAGTACAAATACCATCATAGAGTCGAGCATTATCAACACTCAATAAATGTAAAGTGATAAAACTTACCTATGCCAGCACCACCGTCACCTTCATTATTAGAATGTAGAAGTGAATGAGTTCTGCTCGATATTTTCTCGCTTCCAACATTCCCTAAATCACTGCCCAATAATTTTATTGGTATTTTACCGAAGAACCTCTGAATCTCATTCGATTGTGTCACTCCTGCGTTGTCTTGTTTGTCATTGCTTTCAAGTAGATTCGTGCTCTGTTTCATGTTTTTTAATATGTTTTCTTGGGCCGATTTTAGAGATTGTAGTAATGAAGTCTGCCTAAGGCTGTTCACAAGAGTGTTGGCTTTAATGCCTGCACCTAATTGCTGCAGACTTTGCAGTTCAAGAAGTTGTTTGACTTCACTCATGCCAGCCCCGTCACTGTCACTTGGCAAATTTTCCTTCGGTTTCTTTTTGGCTTGTCGGGCCAATGATGACAACAGTGCCTGTTGCATTGATCCTAATTGTTTTAGTTTTGCAAGTTGCAACGCTGTTACACTTTTTGGGTTATCTGCCTCATCACCTAATGCTGCTTTCAAGTTATTCAACATTTCTGATTGTTTTCCTGTACTGTTTAGCATTATGTCTACCATTTTGTCTAGATCCTTTTCATTATTTTTTGTTTCATCCTCAACTTTTACTTCTTTTTCTTTTTCTTCATCTTTTCCTGTCTCTTTCTCCTCGCTGCTTTCCTTTTGTTTACTTTGTTCGCCATCTTTTGCCGCGCTGATATCTTCTGTCGAAGTTTTACTCTTAAAGAGAATGAGATTGTTTTATAAGTCCAGTTGCAATCTATGAAGAAATGAATGTGGTAGAGCAATGACGGCAATTTATATGAATGGTTATCTTATACTGCAGTGACCTCTATATGCTCCAGTTGCACCTCTACCACATTCTTCTACACTTTGATTGAAAATCTTATTAGATAGTAAATTTCGGTGTTAGAGTGACGTGTATTAAGCTAATGTGTGTCTGCAGCAACTTGCAGTGTGCATCCTCGGATTTGATCTAAATATACATTTTGGCCATGAAATGACGGTTTGCTAAGCTCATTGATGGCTTTTGCTGTTGCTGCATGTCTTTTGCAAGCTAGTTATTCGAACACGCTCTGCTTAACGTGGCAGTTCCTTAGCACTGCGCCTTAACCTCAAGGGTAGGCCACCATCTTCTAAAGAAAATTCAATTAAATCTCACCTCTTTGCTCTTTTCTTTATTATCAATCTCCGCGGCTTCATTTTCTTTATCTTCTCTGCCCTTTGCTTCTTTTTGTGATTCTCCTGTTTCATTTTTACCTGTGCTTACTTCAGGTCCCCCTCTTTGCTTCGGAATTACAGGTTGTGGTGATTTACTCCCTGATGCCTTCGCCCCCTTTGGTGATTCACCCTCTTTGTCTTTCCCGCCTTTGCCAAGGACTGCCTTTGCATCCTCTACTAACGCACCTCCTTTTCCTCCTTCTTCTTTGCCGCCTTCTATAATCGGTGCCCCCTTTTCATCAGTTTTTCCTTCAAATGTGAGTGGGGATGGTGGTGGTTCTTCCTCCTGTCCCAACGGGTGGTTGCTCACTGAAATGTGCATTTTACATTTTGATTACCTTTTATGCGTTAGGTGAACTCTCCAGAATATCTATGCCCTTATTTAGACGCAAAGCATCAATAGGAAATAAGCTCTTACATTGGTTAGCAAATTTTTGGGGTGGCCAGCCATATATATATATATATATATATATATATATATATATATATATATATATATATATATATATATATATATATATATATATATATATATATATATATATATATATATATATATATATATATATATATATATATATATTTATTTGGACACATGGCGAGGAAAAGTTATGTAGTTTTGTAGAGTATATTAATAGTTATCATCAAACAATAAAGTTTACAACAGAGAAATCAAGGGATAGTGTCAGTTATTTGGATGTTTAGTAAGTAGAAAGGGACGGGCCTTGGAGACAGATCTCTACTGCAAATCTACTGATACACACCAGTATTTGCAGAGGAGCTCTTGTCACCCATGGCACGTCAAAAAAGCAATCCCATATGGACAGGCTCTTAGAATTAGAAGAATTTGTTCAGATGAGAAGAAGTTCAGAAAGAGGTCGGAGGAGTTAGTGAGTTGGTTAGTAGATAGGGGTTATAAGGAGGATTTCGTTAGGGAGCAGATAGTTCGTGCTAGTAGTTTAGACAGAGAAAGACTTTTTAACCAGGAAGGTAGATGTAATGACAAGAGAAAGGATCAGGTTCCATTAGTAGTTACATTCCATCCAGCACTTAATGAGCTTAGGGGCATAATTAGGAAACTCCATACCATGTTAGAAGCGTCTGAAGAACACAGGATGGCCTTTAAAGAGCACCCTCTTGTGGTCTTCAGACGGGCACCAAATTTGAAGGATAATCTAGTTAGAGCTAAGCTTCCTAAGATTCGGACAGAAGGAGTTAGGGGTTGTTTTAGGTGTGGTAAAGCGCGATGTCAAGTTTGCAGTTATATGTCAGAGGGTAGTGGGTTTAGATGTAATGTTTCAGGTAGGGAGTATGATATAAATAGTGATTTTAATTGCGATTCTTCAGGGGTAGTGTATTTATTAGGCTGTAAAGTATGTGGCAAGCAGTATGTAGGTAGCACCTTTACATCATTTAGAGCCAGGTTTAACAATTATAAGTCATCTAGTAGGAAGTTTTCTAGTGGAGTAGCAGTGACGCAGGCAGAGTTGTTTAGACATTTTACAGAAGCCAATCATCATGGATTTTTAGAGGATGTTAGTTTTCAAATTATAGATAGGGTATTTGGAGTTTCTAGACATAAGGAGGGATTCTGGCAGTTTAGACTACAGAGCTTTATACCTGAGGGACTTAACGTCAGATATGCAGATCATTAGCAATCCCCTATGCACTTTCCTAGCGTTAATTGCTTCTTTTGTCCATTTTGCGTCTATCCAGCATCTATTCTTCTTTTCTTCACACTTCTCGCACTCTTTGCATCACCTTATATGCTCTATATTATCCTCCTTTGTTTCTTACTTCACAGCTTCGGCCCTCCCCATATAATGTATTCTTAATTTTTCATGAGGTGTTAATAGGTAGGTCCCCCTTAGGTAATATCAATTGTGACCCCATTGTTATGTAGGTAATTTAAGCAGGCCCAATGTCATTGTAAGTTTAGTACTGATGAAGATTTTGATCGAAACGTTTACTTAAAGGATAGTATATTTGTGGTTTATTCTATATATATATATATATATATATATATATATATATATATATATATATATATATATATATATATATATATATATATATATATATATATATATATATATATATAGAATAAACCACAAATATACTATCCTTTAGGTAAACGTTTCGATCAGAATCTTCATCAGTACTCAGTAGGGTACTGATGAAGATTCTGATCGAAACGTTTACCTAAAGGATAGTATATTTGTGGTTTATTCTATTTATGTAATTTATATACGTTGTGGATGCGGCTTAGGTTTAGTTTGTATATATATATATATATATATATATATATATATATATATATATATATATATATATATATATATATATATATATATATATATATATATATATATATATATATATATATATATATATATATATATATATATATGGGAAGTAAAAAGCTATTACGTCCATGGCTCTAATTTAGTTATGTCTATAGTCAAACAATATTTTTCTCTAAGAAACTTGTTATCTGGGAATTATCGCACTACTATCTGTTTATTTTCCATCATCAAATATTAGTTTAATCCGTCAATCTGTCCTTCTCTATAGCCATCTACCGGGTTATTTCTTAATGCTTGCCTTACCTGGAACATGATATGGTATCTTCATTCCTTCCCATGGGTTTTTGTACGCGTATACTGCAATAGAAGAAAATTTCTTTCATTATTTCAGTTTTAAAAATATTTGTAGACATACTTTTTGTGCCGATGGTGAATCATATGTCTTGTAGCTTATAAGGACTTCTTTTTCTTTGTCAATATTGTAAAAGTCAATTTGGTACTACATGCAAAATGTCTATCTTGGAATACTCATTCTGCTTCATTATATTTTGACTTTCATGGCTATCTGTATACTTAGGTGAGTTCAAATGCAGTTTATTTCACCCTGAAATGCTGATTAGATTTCAGTATACCAGACGGGTACTCTGTATGGCATGATTGGATAATTTTTGCGAGTGATATTAGAAACTAATTCATTGCATGCATGCGTACAGTCATATCCTGTATGTAGATGATGACTTCCGTGGTGTCCAAACGTTGCTGGATCCATATGTCCTGCTAATGTGCCAGCTGTCCCTCGTAGGTGTTCTTCCAGGCCGTGGTATTGTGTCAGCAGATTGTCAATATGCTGCTTGTATTCGTCTTCGTGTGTATCTTCAACGTGGACTTGATCATTCAAGAATGGAGCAAGGTTCATACCTTGAAAAGTAAATTCGTACTGTCATGCTAGTGCAATTTAGATTTAATATGATGAAGTAACCATTATTATCGGCACAAAGATTCAAAGAGAATCGTTAATGAAATAGGAAGTGATCGATGAGCAATTTCCACTTTGACGACATGATCGGCATTCTTTACTGCTGCGCACAGTCAAGAACGTACTATTAGCTATAACAGTTCTACTTGATTTTTGGAAGTCACAGCGTTAAGTTGATAAAGGTACAGTTGAAATTCATGATGGCCCAAGCCATTTTAATTATTATTGGCCTGTCACTGGTCCTACCTTAATAAGAACTCGTTCCCAGAGTACCTTTGTTGAATATGTGAGCCTATAACATTTGCCTGAGGTTTTTATTAACAAGATCAGCCGTCCTGTTTTCTTGGTGCCATTTGTCAAAGTCTTCGGTATTGTGTTTGTTGATTGGATAACTTTAGGAAGTTCAGAAAAATACAGTTGATTATTACCTCCAAACGAATGCCCATCTCCATGATGGTAGCCATGGGAATACCGGTGCCCATGTCCAATTACTGTCCCGATTCCATCATGGGGATTAAGTTCAGCATCGATTAAGGGATCGTCTTGGATTGCTTGTATTGCTTTAATCCGTGTAGGTGAAAAGTCAATTGGATGGCCATCATTATGTGCTGAAAGTGAAGTATTTCAAGTGAATATTGGCATTCTGTCTAAATACAAAGCTTGGAGAATAGTTCTAGGGCACCGACCGATACGTAGCCGCAACGTTCTTTGCATTAATTTTTTGAACAGACAGGTTTTTCACATTTGATATCATATAGAGGAAGCCTGGGCCTATTTTGTCCATGCTACTATTATATCATGCAATTTTTTGTTACCTTGCCATAATTTGGTCGGGTATACAGCCTATGTCTGTCATTAGTTGTATTAAACAACATAGTATCGGTCTCTGTATCATGCTAATAATATGATTCCGAATCTCCTCAGATTTTTACAATTGGAGTTTTCTCTAATTAGTTAGTTTCTTTAGCTACTGGATAATTGATCAATAGATTCAAATTTCTAAACTATCAGCGAATAAGGTTTTTCGGGACTTATATATGAGACAAAATTTTCAGCTGTAGATACTTTTACGAGAAGGTTGCATGCAGCGTTACTTGATATCAAAAATTGATAACCATTCAATGCACCTTTAGTAGTTGTCCGTAGATGTAGAAACGATTTTACATTACAGTAGGGTCCTTTCTTTGATTTTATTGCCTATTAAAAGGTGACCTAGAATCACTAGAAATGGGGTGACTCAATTTACAAATATAAAGCACTAGCTTTGAGCCGTATTGCAAGTTTCTTAGATGACAAAGTTCTGCCTATCAATTCCTTTTTCCGCGATTTTGATAGTTGCACTCTGTTTATAATGACCATGAAAGGTATAGCCAATGCTATTCAGAATCTTACAATATCCAGAAGAATGAAGATGTGGCAAATGTCCCGTCCAGTGAGTGTCTATTCCATCTAAGGTTTCAGTTGGTAGCATAACACTTGAATGATGGCCACCAAAATAATTTTTTATCTTTTCACTACCATGGTGTCTCTCAATTCGATGTTCCCCTAAATGATCCTCACCAAGATCGTGTTCCCAAATCGAATCAATGAGGTTGGCAGTATGATGATCTTCGGGTGATGCTGACTCCTCCAGTGATTTAATACCATCGTCATGAAGCATCTCTTCTGGGCCATGGCCAAAGTAATCTCCAAGATATGGATGGTTAGGACCTTCTCCATGACCTGAAACGTGTAAGTACTTAATAATCATATAGCAAGCATTGAGGCTATTTTCAAGACCTTTTCATTAAATAATTTAATAATAATAATTATTAAATATAATTATTATTAATATTTAATAATAATTATTTTCTGAGTGAATATAAGAAACTGATATCTATTTATCTGGTTTACTTATGAGAACTTGAGCCTGGTCTTGAATGACTGAGTTTATCGACATTGGTGATACTGCCTTCCCTCGAAAGAGCGCACTCCTCTCATAAACACCTCCTTCAGAGGTTTTGATATCTGCTTGCCCCCTCCCTCCTCTACTGACTGCCTCCAATATTGCAGTTACTTTACTTGGTCGTTATTGCAGCACAATAGTTCAATCAGTTGCTCATCTATGACGTGTTTGTCATTTATCAGTACTATAATAATGCTATGCTATCATGCCGTTGTCCAATAATGCCATCGCATGTTTTTATCAATTTGTTGGTTTTGCATGATATGTGTAAGGAACGTTTCCATTTGTCTTTAAAAAGGTCGCTATTGCAATTCGCTATGGTCGTTGGTCATTCAGTGTAAATTCGCTTAGTGTGCAGTCTTGCCGAATGAAATAGTTAGCTGTTTTATTTATTTATTGTTAAAAAGGCGCCCCTCTAGAAAGAGCACCCCCTCAAATGAGCACTCCCTTAAAAGCCTCCTTTTTACTGATCGACATGGAAAATTTCCTTCTGTAACAAGCACAAAGTGGAACCTCGATTAACATAAATGTAATATCTTTGAACCACGCTTATTTATAGTACACATATTATAAAGACCTTGGATTCCCAATCATAAATACTCTTAGCAAGATTATACTACAGTGCATCCTCAAATATTCGGCCTTAGTGACCGCAGGACTTTACAGGACATGTGCGGACAATTAAAACAGGCCGGTTAATTGTACTCCTTTATTATGTTACAACAAATGGTAAATTCTGTAATTTACTGTGTAATATGTTGCTAATCTTTGTTTTCCGACCAAAGGGCTTTCATTCGCACCATTCCGGACAGTGTCAATTTGTTCTCCGCGGTCAAAGCAGCTCTTTTCGTTTAAGTTTAGGTTCCCCAAATCATACCTTTTTGATTTGGTGAATAACTCAGGAGTGAATTTTGTGCAATTTAGATGGCCCTGGCTACTCAGGTTTGTATTAGAATTTTTTATGCCTTCGTTCGGTGGACCAAATATCATGACGGATGATACTTACTCGTGACGTTTGGAGTGGCCGGTTAATCGATAGACCGTCGATCAAGAGATTGATGATCGAGGATGTATTGTATGGCTTCCAGTGAAGGGTTGCCAATATATTTTTAATCTTGCGGACTGATTTTCATTTGCTTTGGAAATTAGGACATAGCTCCAAAGGACGAATATCTAATCGTATTTAGCACTCCAGAGCATAGGCCTATATCGGCTGATTGTTGCCGCTCCGTTGAACCCTCCAACAGCATCCTTCTAGTATGATGTTTGTTCATGGAAATTATCGGTCTTGCGCTATTTCAAGGCGATGCATGCTGCACAAAACTGTCTGGAAAGTAAATCCTTACTTCATCCAAAATATTTTAAGCCATAATGAAAGTCGACAGGATCGCAAATGACTTAATTAATTACAGATGAAATCACGTTAGTTTTTTTCCCTATCGTCAGGACCACAAATCTTGTGCGCTTAGTCCAAAGAGATCAAACTTGCCGAAAATTTTCAAGAGCTGAAGGGAATAATGAAACAATAGGATTGACCTACTTGCAGCTGCATTGAGTGCGTTTGGCTTACTTGCAGCTGTAATGATTGCGACTAGATGTCGATATATGTGTAAAAGCTATTCTGCTAGTTTTATACATTCACGTTAAAATAATTTCTTTTGGAAGTTGGATGTGGATAATGTTAGCTCCATATATGGTCTATAAGTTCAAAGTATCTTTTAGGGAAGACATTTACCTTCAGTCGTCTCCTTTTTGATGTTCAGAGGCCAATTGCAGTGTAATCTTTTTCAGCACCTCATCATATCTTTCAGTATACCTCGAACATTTCACCCGGTGGCGGAAAAATTGTGATGAAATACTTTTTAGACAACTGACATTTATAGTGAATGATCTCCCAATATTTTCATTTGAGCCTCGCCTCCATTTTCCCGTGTTCTGATTGCCACCCTCCCACGTACCCCTTAAATATTCAAGCTTCACCCATATTACATCCTCTGTACGACAGGCAAGCACCCTAATGACCGGATTCCTTGCTTATCCTAAGTATATACCGAAGTAAAACGCAATGAAGAACAAAGAAACACCTATTGTGATATTAATTGTGAGTGCTAGTGGTAAACTCAAACTTTAAAACTCTAATTTCCATATTGATTTGCTGCTGTCTTCTGTTGCATCGATTTGTGGGAATTTTCTGTCGGTTTCTATTCAAAAATTCTCAAATGTTGATGCATTCCCTTAGGCCCTTAATTCTCTCTCTCTTCTGTCAGTAATCCTGCCTGGTTAAAATAGTGTCTTTTCTTTAAGGATGCAGCACAAATAAAGCTTGTTTGGATGCTGCAGTCAATAGAATAGAACAATGCCTGATCTTTATCGCAGCTGACCATCGAGCTTTACTTAGAGTTATTTAACCGAAAAATAAGTCTCTGTCATGTTATTAAAACCTTATATTTTATGTCATTAGTATTTCTTCAAAAAAATATAGTTGCCATACCAGTGTAGAATCCATTCCCAGGAGAGTGTTTATTATTCCATAATTTATTCATATCATCTCTATCATGCTGTGCAATTTTCATCAACAACGGCGTTGAATCATGGGATATTTTGTCATCCAGCATGTCGTGTTCATTGTCCTCTGCGATACCTTCATCAGTTTCCGTTGGTCTCGAATCTGGTAGTCCTCCTGCGTAGTGGCCTGGGAAAGACCTGCTTGCTACGTTGGACTTTTGTAGCTTCAGTGCTTTTTGAGCTTAAACAGAAGAACAAATTGATCTCAAAGAATGCCAGCGTGATACAGAAATCTACTTTGAATAATAGCAACCAACAATAATGCACTAAGTTTTATTTAAATGAACGTTAAGTCATATATGCAGCAAAGGCAGCATAATCAATAAATAGTTCTTATTGATTAAGCATAATGTCGATACCAAGCACCCCAGTTGACTCATATAGCTGCTTTCTATTTTTGCTTGTTTAAATTTCAGTTCGAGATTGTCAAGCACAGAGGTTATAGTAATGAAAGCCTAATTTAAATTGATAAGAAAACGGCAGAGGTGAACTAAGCGTGCTCTTTACAGTATACTTTTGCAGTATCATCTCTAGCACTTTACGGTATAATGAAACACCTAACCTTTGGATGTCTTTGCCAAAGCCTCCTGTAGTGCTCTTTTTCTCAGTAGCAACAACGATCGTTTTGTTCTAAGTAGTGGATTTCGCAGTGGTTGATAAGCAAATGATCTTTTTTGTGGAGGGGATATTTTAATGATCCCACTGTCAGTTTGCCGTGAAGCATCTTGCTGTATATCAGCACCATCCATAAGTACGGGTGACGTGGTGTCATGAGATGATATTGGTTCAATGTTCATCTCTTCATTTGAAGTGCAAGCTGGCTTAGCACCATTTAACTTCATCAACGCTTGCTCTACATTCTGCCCAATCTGTCCGTAAGCATCGTAAGAATTACCAGTTTCACCTAATCCTATACCTAAAGATCTCGGCATTCCTCTGATGTTGATTTCCTCTTGCTCAGGCCAACGACCGTTCTTGTTGATTTTACTGCGTCGCCATCTCTTCTGTATATTCCCCCACAGATGGTTCTTTTGTAATTTGAACTGAGCAGGGAATGGCCTCGATTCATATTCATCTATTATGTTATCAGGTAGAGATTTGTAGAATTTTCTATCGCTGTCTTTTCTGTTTAGAAACTCCGATACTGGCAATGATAGCGAGTCATAAGGATCTGTTATTAGCTCTTTCTTATCCCCCATCTGATTGTATACATTTCTTCTCTCTAATTCTTCTATAACTCTTCTTGCATCCATTGGCATAGTGTTCTTCTTATACCCGTAATCGTACCCAACCCCTTGATTAATATTATTCTTCTTAACCTCATTATTCTCTGAATAGTTCTCAACCTCGTCAGCATCTCTGTCCTCTGATATTGGAATGCGCCGAAAACTTCTTCTTGAATTCATATTGGCTTCCCATCCATCATTTGGTAGTCCTAAATTGTTCTCATTCAGCCCTTCATTGCCTCCGAACATGAATTGCTTTATGTCTTCTTCGGCACTTTTACTAGCCGGGAGTGAGTGATATATTGGCTTTGAAACGAGGGAAGCTAGTTTGAGTTCAGGGCTTCTGTCATCCATTTCTTCCTCACTTTCTTTTCCAATAAAAGCCTCAGCCTCGGGGCGTGATGGAAATGTTTTAGCTTTTTCAACTGGTTTAGGATTGAAAGAATTCTGGAGAGCAAACAATGATGGAGCGTCTAGCTGACTTTTCCTTTGTCCAATAAAGTCTAGTTTGTCAAGTTGAAAGCTATCATGGTTTGTTCTCATTTTATCTAAAAAATGTCTATTATTATCTACATGGCGTGCGCCATAATCTGGGAGTATTTTTGAAGTCTTCCATGCATTTAGGAAAGAGCTAATTATATCCCTTGCTCTTTTGTTCTCTTCATTGCCATTTGTTTTCACTGTTATTCTGTTTGCAGTTTCCAACGCCTTGCCAGTGAAGCCTATTCCCGAAATGAAATATGGGATTAGTTAGTGGAAGTGAAGAAAACCATCAGTGTCGTACTGAAATGCTTCCTGGTATAATTCACAAGTGAACAAAAATGAGCATAATCAGATGTATATTGAAACTGAAATGTCAGGGGGAAATCTACGGCAGATTGGTTATTTTTGTTACATAGGTACCTAGTATATTTTTGGGTGAGCGAAGAGTCCAAAGTGGAATACGTGGTATGTCTGCCTACTCATGTAATATGATAGGTATATAACAGTGGTATTATTGGACTCCAAGATACCCAGGTAGAAAGATGGCCATGCATGCCGGATAGCACGAAAACTATCGTCTTATATTTTTAACGTATCCAATACGGTGCTTTTCTATAACTAAATCACATATAAAATTAGCATTAGAGCCCTTTTCGATATCCTAGTCTGTCTGCGGGCCTCCTGGTATAACATTCAATATATGGAACTTAACACTTGAGCAAAAATTTATAACTACGTCACTGAGTGGCAAGAGCCTGTTCTTCTAGAATGGACCTTATTTTTAGCAAGTGAATTTTGCATTGTTATATATAACAATGCGATGCTGTTAAAAATGTGCCCAGGATTCAATATTTAAAATCTCGGAAAATTCAAATGATCCCAGATCCCAGAATAAATGAGCATAGCAATAGATGTACTAATCAAGAAACAATCTTTTCAACTATACATGAATGGGCTTCCTAAACTACATGTTTTATCTACATTTCTAGATGAAAACACTGCTCGGCTATAAATTTAAATGCGAATTTAATTTCGTATTTGCAAATATCTTGCATAGTATTATCATGAGAAGATCTGATGGAAGAGTCAAACTTGTAATACAAATAGCATAGAAATACCGCTGCTGTGTTCTCTATCAGACATAGCGTTTCAATATTTTGCAGATGAATCAAATCAGCTTATAAGAATTTCCTGAATAATGGTCGCAAAGGAAGAGCTCAGCTTGATACGTAGAATGTTGCGTAACACTTGCAACTACATGAATAGACGTGCATGTGATGCATCATAACATAGTATAAACCATAATTACTTACCATAACTAAATACGAAGATCAACACAATCGTTGCTATGCGTAAGAATCCCATTCTCGTTCTATATATAGGTATCTCTGCAAAATAAAAGTAATTTCCTTTGTTATAAATTGCAATCAGTAATAGACGGATTAAATTGTTCATATAAGGAGCAACAGCTGCCAAATATAGCGTTGTACACCTTACTCTTCTATGCTACCAATCAGATCAATCAGAATTTAATCAATATAATTACGAATTACATCAAATTCATTACCTTGTTACAGTATTTGATTTTCCATTAAAACTCGCATTATCCCGATAGAAGATATATACATAGTAGCAGTGTAAAGGCAGTTACTATTATGTGTACACATGTAAATACATTTGCCCAGTGGCTGCCTTGGTAATTTCTACCCATGAAGTCTAATTTGATCACTAAAAATAGTTAACTGTAGTTCTTTTCTCGATTTGTTGAATTTTCATCGATAATACTTAATGATCGTGGTTTTAAATGGAATACAACTGAATTTACTACTCACAGATTTAGCAAGCTCCTCTTTTCAGCATTGTATGCACATTCCAGTTTTATTTTCTTACCAAGAACCCTACAAAACGTTTACTTTTTTGAGTTTCCGTTAATTTGATACACAGTTCTCTGCTAACTCTTCCTAATTAGACATATGAACTATAGTCTGTTTGGCTTCAAGCCTAATCAGATTATCTCATTCGTTTACAAAATCTCAATCAAGGAACCAGTTGCAAGACTAGGTCTCAATACAGTCAGTGAATTTTTCATAAACAAACCCAGGAATTAGGCAAATCTGGTCAAACCTATCGCCCTATGTTCCTTTATTTCAAGAATTGTTATATCAACAGTACCATTAATTTAATGACCGGAAAAAGGAACTGGGGCATTTCTAAATTGCGTTTGATGCCTCTGCATTTAGTCCGGTAAGGAACGAACAAATTGCTATTTGAAAACCTTGGTTTTAAAACATACTGCTGATTATTTCACGAAATTGTTCATTGATATGCATTCCTCCTTTTTTAAACAGGAGTGAATCATATTTTTATAAATCACTAAAATTTTTGAGTTCACGTATTGTTTTCTCATAGCAGAGTCCACAGTTAGCTGCTGCTCTCCTGTTTCTCTGGATACATTCGATATCGATATTCTTTAAATGCGCACGCATAGTAGCTGGATCGCAACACTGAGATATGACACTGGACATGAACGACGCGCAATGTAAATTTCTATGGATGTTACTTGTAAACTCGAACAGACTTTCAATAAAGAATGTAGAAATTGCACTATCATTTCGACAATTTTTTTACGGAATTCTATGTCAGGGAATATGAGGAACTAGCCATATTGTTTTGAACAAAACCAAATCATTCTTAATCGGTATAATTTAAACAGGCTACCAGCCACCCCGTTATTATTCGCATGTTTAACTGTGCATTGATCTGTACCATGGATTGTAAGTTCTCCATCAGTCATCTATACAGTAGGATCTGTATGACCTGTCTCATTTATATGACCATTGCAATGTAACCTGCATGGTAACTGCTTCACTGCATGCTTTTCCAATCAAAGACACGGACTGGTAAATCCTTTGTGCATGAGTACAAGGAGTGCTGATAAGTATAGGTAAGGTTATCTGAAGAGAATAAGTACATCCAATTATTGAAGTACTAATTAAATCTAATCAGAAGAAATTCTTGTTCATTTCTTTAATTGAATGATTGGCTCATTTGGTGATTTGTATACTTTCATGATTGGTTACTTTCACTAATTGGCTGAGATTAGTGATTGGTTGAACATTCAATGAATGGCTGAGTTTACTGACTGGACTCAAGAGAAGATATATCTCGCATCAAACAGCTATTTCTACCACTATTTAGATGTTCAATGAAAATGGACTTTTCAGTTTATAGAAGATTGAAGCTATACCGAATTTCATATTTTGCTAAAATAGCTCGGAGTAGCGTGTGCCATTGAGCCTAGTTGTTGTTCATTTTGCTGGAGGCTGAACCTCAAGTTCAGGTGGCGTATGATTTCTTTGAGATGTTCAATCATTGTTTGTTATCAAATCACGAGGACACCTGTCACTAACCTGTAAATCAATCACGTTGCTACCCTCTCTCTCTTTTAACAACGAATAAATCACTATATCAAGAAATTTATCGTAATAACAAACGTGAAGATTGTCTGTTTCGGCTCTCGATGATCACAGCTTAAGTTCATTTGTGTTTCTAGACGTGTAGGAATGGATTTTGAAAGGAGAAGAGGAGCGTAAGTGAGACGAACCATTAGATCATCGCTTGCCAAAAGCAATAATGCTTTATCGAAGGTAAGATAACATTGTTCAACAAATCTAATCTTTTGATACTTGCTCTGCACTTACACTTACAGTAGAATTCCGCTATCATCGAGTATCACTGAAACTACCTGAGAATTATCAGACTTAATTGCAATTTCTGATAGCTATGAAATAGGCCCAATGTGTCATCTTTTTAAAACCAAAATTTCGATCACGTTGTAGCATCTGCCCTGTACGATATCTAATCTTTCTTAGCTAACTTCAGGGGCAGATCCACACAGAGATTAAAGAGACTTCAGCTGTGGTCGCAGTTTACGGGTTATGGATATGGTATTTTGTCATTTTGGAAATGTTTCCCATAAGTACAAGTGTAATACCGAGAGAAAATTTTCGAACAGGGGAGCTGTTCCGGGTCGAAAGCAGTGCTGTAAATGCTATTGAGTCTAGTGTTCTCCTCCACCAAAGCATCTGGAAAATACAAGGAGTTGCTTTGCTCCTTCTTTACTGTAAACTTTAGAGCTGGATGTAATAAGTTGAGGTTTTTATGAAAACGATCACATCCCAGCTCGGAGACAAAGATGAAGCAAGCACCGTTGACATATCGAAAGTAGACTCGCCGCAAAATCTGGTATCTACTTTCGATATGTCAACGGTGCTTGCTTCATCTTTGTCTCCGAGCTGGGATGTGATCGTTTTCATAAAAACCTCAACTTATTACATCCAGCTCTAAAGTTTACAGTAAAGAAGGAGCAAAGCAACTCCTTGTATTTTCCAGATGCTTTGGAGAAGAAGGAGGGCGCTTGACTTTTCACCAGCGTTTGTAGGACACCAACGCTTACTAGTAGATACACACGTTAGAAGTCCTTTGTCCAATAGCAAGAAAGATTAGATTTAATTCATAAGGCATTTCACGAAGCATGTATGATTTGCTCAAAAACTAAATTAAGCTCCGAGCTAGACAGATTCGACAACTCCTGTATTGACAAGGGATATCCAAAAGCTGTCCTTCTTTCTTCTATCAGGGAAAAACTAGCCAACTTTTCATCAGAACAACCATTTGGCCTTGAAAGTGCCCTGTATACCTAAAATTGCCCTGTATCGAAAATGCGGAAACTTGGACAACCAACTTGATAGCACCATGGCATCTGGTTTCTATTATGTGAAGACTCGTGTGGCTTACAATACTAGGATCATGCTACCATCTGCAAAAACGGATAACGTTCCTACCACCCGAAAAGTATTGTAGTCTTACAAAATTTAGTGTGGATTCAAAGCTCTGTACATAGGACGCACTATGCAGCGACTGGCGGATAGAAAGAAAAACATTTTCCCGCAAGCATCAAGAATAGAAACAATGCAATGAGAGAGCAGCCGCCTCGTTTGTGTAAAATCTCTAATTCTCAAATGAAATGTGAGCCGGGAAAAGTTCAACATTTTAGAATAAATCCAGAACGCACAAAACACATACAAACTGTTATTTTTGGATCTGTGGGCAAGTAATATTCTCCTTTCAGTTCAGTGTTTTGGAATCAGCTTGCATAACGACGTAAAACCCAACCTTGTGTAAGCAAAAAGATTTCATGTTCCCTTTTTGACTCTTCCAGTAAGCAATGGTGAATAGGTGCCTTTTTGACAATCATATTACCAGCTGGACGCAGTAAGCATCATATCACCTCAATCTATCCGCATCTGGCTTTAATTTCAGGTTCCCCTTTCTGTGGTTTCAGACTCCGACGCGTGCCGAACGAGAAAAACCCTTTCAGTATGCGTAAAGAATTCTCCCACTGTTTTGAGCTAAGATTGTTCGTTAAATGGTATTGATTTACTTATAATCAAAATATTATGTGTCTTAATGAGTTCTCTCAATTTCAGACAGTGCAAATTGGTCAGTATAGTACTCATCTCTACATTGGTTCCATCACTTGTGTTAGGTATATTTTTACACAAATTGTTGTATCTTCTTATGCTAATTTATGCATTTACGAAGTTCAAGAAGTTGGTTTCTCAGTTTCATTATCTGCTACCAGGACTTTGCTCGACATTTTAACAGTTATTACTACAAAGAGCACACATTGCTAAAGCAACAATGCTGGTAGATCCGTCTTTTCCATGGCACCTTATGATGTTCTTTACCTAAGAGATACTAAACAATTGCATGGTTATTTCATTTTAATTTTATGCCCATTTTTAATTTTTCAAACATGATAGTACCCTTCAGTCGACGACTACTTCGCATACGACTGTTTTGCATCTTTCGTTTTGGGAAACTCACCTGTAATCTTTAACACCAGAGGACACTTTAAGCTAGTTACGTTTACTATTGACTATATAATGAATTTTCAACTTTTCTGGATATTTTTCAGCTTATCAAAGCCAAGTTAACTCCAGAGTAAAGTTTTTAAATATTTATAGTATTTTGCATAGTGAAGGTAGTGTAATGCAAATATGGCGATAAACCTGTTTGACTTTTTCTACACGTCTTGCTTTGTATACCTCGAATTGCAAGGAATTTTATTTGAGGCGAATGACTTACAACCAATCTTTTGAGTGAGATATGTTTGAAAGTATCCGAGGGCATGTCGCTATAGAGCAATGGTGAAAAGGAGAGTGAATGGTATTCTGTAAAGCAAAGAAGATTCGCAATCCCATCAGTTTCCAATTTAGCAAGAAAAGAAGAGTCTCTAAAATCATTGAGAAAAGCTATCTTGAGCTGAATTAAGATATTTTTTGAAAGAAAATAGTGGCAAGATACTGGAATACCCCCAAGCCGCTAACATATCCGATTATCTCTTTCCTCGCACGTTGTGGCATGATTTTGTTGCATGAACCAATGCTATTGTAGATGAAAGTGCTGAGAACGATTAGCATCATAAGTAACTCTAACAAAAGATATACCTCTGACACTAAGACAAATTTGTAAAATGATTGCTTCATAACTGCTTTCAAATCCTGTTCGGACGCTCTGCCAACTTTACAGCTCCGTTTCAAAAGGAAATGCCGATGTATTGCATGACTACTACTGGCGTTTTTCAATTATCTTTGCTAGAGTTCGACTGATCAAAGTTGCATTCAACATTTCGCTTAGATGCCACATTAATCTTAATCAGTGAGATAAATCGGTAGCTAATTCAATAGTTATGTTGACTTTTCTTGGGACAGCATTCTCATTATAATTATGAAATTGAGCACACAAACTAGATCTAATCTTGCATACTCATTACCAAACTTTCTATCCCAGATAATTAAAAACTGATCACCTTAATGTTGGCTTATAGGTAAATCTGTTCACACGAAAGGGCAGCAGAGAAGTTATATAGATATAGATGTGACAGACCCATTCAAAGTCCCAAAAGCTTCTGAATATATTGATCAGCCTATTCCCAAATATGACAGCTATGGGAACAGGAAATCAGATGAAAATGATCATTCAATTAATTACAAATTTGACAACATAAAAGTTCAGACTGAAAACAAAGTTGATATTGATGATGGGCTTAATCATAAAGACGAACCTAATCATAAAGAAGATGAACGTTACAAACCTGATGATTACCACACGGGCCCTTACAGTCGTCACTTCCATAATGATATGCCTGAAGAAGGGCCCCAAGTCCCTGTTGATCAAGAAGAAAGTCCAAAAGATCTTGAGCCTGAATCTTTCCATGCTCATGAGCCAGAGTCATCTCACTCCCATGAGCCGGATTCTTATCACTCGCATGAGCCAGAATCTTTCCATTCACATGAACCGGATTCTTATCACTCGCATGAGCCCGAATCTTACCATTCACATGAATCGGATTCTTATCATTCGCATGAGCCCGAATCTTACCATTCACATGAACCAGATTCTTTCCATTCACACGATGAAGAGGATGAACACATGCCAGGAGACAGCAGACACAATGTACCAAAAGCTGATTGGAAGCCAGATGATGTTGAATCGATCTCAGAACAAAAAGGCCATGAGGATTCTGGAGCACCTTGGAGAAGTGCTGAAAATGCAGGAAATGAAGACTATAAGAAACGTGAAGATGGTGAAAGAAACTTTGACCAAAGTGAGGAGGAAGGACATATAGAAGATAGCGAAAGAGATAAAGATCATTATGGTGGGTGGGAAAGAAAAGAAGAGGATCATGGGAGAGACGATGTGCAGCACTATGGACCACATGATGGACCACATGATGGACCACATGATGGTCAAGGTGATGAACTACATGAAAGGGCTCATGACGGACCACATGATTGGCGATCAAGGGAAGAAGAACAGAGGAATGAAGAATCTGAGGATAACTCTAGGGAAAGTGGAGTAGAGGGTGAATATCTTGATAAAGATTATCAAGGTGAATACAAAAAGGTTTCTTTCCAAAATGAACGCTGAGAAGGAGTATTCAACTTTATCTATTAGTTGTACTTACATTAGATAGCATGTGAAGTTTCTTCAGAATCAACTGTTGTATGAAGGGATATTTTATAACATTAAATTTTGTATGTCATTAAACAAAGTTTGTGACATTGCTGATACGGTACTCTTATAAAGATGACCTAATGATCAAATGCATCCTAACCTCACTTTTGCAATTTAGATGCTCTCTATGAACTCTCTTTCAATTATGTTTTTAGAACCTGTTCGTTTGCTTGTAACATTACCTACTGTATTTCTAATGAAACTCTGCACATTCAACTTATCAATATAATTACATTTCATTCTCTAATGCTCAAGAGCAACAAAATGTTTATGTTAATACATATCTTCTATAATTTCAAAATACCCAGGGATGTCCATACTTTTTATTTTACTTTACGTCGAGTTTTAGTTTTAAGATATTATACTTTCCTCGCGCAAATATGTATTTATTTGGCTTTCATTTTCACAATTTGCTTACTCAATGATAATTGGACCCTTCACAATTTCCGACTATCAAGTAGTGGCAAGATTTTTTCAATTTACTAACGAGATTTAACCTGTATATTTATTACAGGGCAAACATTTTTTTATTTTTTTAATATGCTCATAAATCAGTGTAAAATACAAATAATACGAAGGTGCCACAGGGAGTATGGAACTACATAACAGCCCTGTGGCATTGAACAGTTGATATCAATGTATTACAAATCCTGTAGAACAGACCAAGACGCCTGCTCCATCGACAGAGGTTGAGCGATACCCACCCCAGTACATCATAGAGCTTCTCGAGTGATGTGCTTCTCCAAGCTCCAGATACTGCCAACGCAGCCAGATATTGAACTCTTCCCAGCTGCTCCATTCGATTATTCAATGAATTATGTTGGCAATAATCAAGGTATTGTTGATTCAACAGTTTATACATTTCAATGAGAATTTCCCAATCAATGACGTAGATAGAAGGCGCAGCATTCCGATTCCTTTTCTGGATTTAGAAATAGCTGCCTGAATATGATCAGAGAAGGACAATTTTGCTTCTAGAACGAACGTAAATTGTTTTTCTGTGTAACATTCACTACTGGGGTGTCATTAAACAGGATTGTGGAGTGGTCAACTAGGGCCCTTTCCTTTGTGAAGGTAACTTCAACTGCTTGCTTGCTTGGATCAGGCTTAAGGGACATGCGTCAGTTATGCGTCCACCTATTGATAATATCTAGGTCATGATTTATTCCAAGAGCGGCTCTGTTGGGATCGTATACAACTGTGAAGAGTCATATATCATCAGCGAAGAGCGTAAAATTGAGGCTTAAATTATCATTCAAGTCGCTTATGTAGACCAGAAAGAACAAGGGCCCTACAATTGAGCCCTGTGGAATACCGGCTGTTGTGTCTCCCCATTTGGAAGTTTTGCCATTTAAAACTGTACATTGTATGCGATTTCCGAGAAAGCTTTGATCAAAAGGAGCAATTCACCGGATAAACCATATTATCGACGAAACTCAAAAATAGGGCCTTCATATCACACTATCCAACGCTTTGGGCGTATCAGGATATACTGAATAAACATCAAGTGGGGGGTTGCAGTCGAATGCTGTGAAGATTGTGTGGACTACTGATAGTAACTGATTTAGTGTTGAATCACCAGGGCGGAACCCTGACTGGTTAAGATTTACCAGTTTATTTGAGATTAGGTAATTGTAAAGAGCATCAAAGATTAACTTCTCTAGTATCTTCTCGAAGATTGGAAGCATAGATTTTGAATGATAGTTGGTTTTCAACTTTTTCGCAACTTTTTTATGAATTGGTACCTCATGAGCTCATTTCCTAAAATCCAAGATAAAAATTCATACAGAATAGTAATCACTGTTGTCACCAAGACCAATGCTAAACGATAACTAAACATAAAGCTAAAAATTTTACCAATTTCTTTCATTATTGATTAATCTGATGTCATTACACTAGTGCTCAGACTTACAATTATGTATCTTGTTAATCTGATGCAATTTGATTTACCACGCAACATAGAAATCCTGTCAGTAAATGAAAAATAGTCAAACGGAATTTGATAAGCCTATAATCCAATGTTTGGGACTGCCACTATCTATTTATAAAGTTATTAGATACAGGTTTAAGTTTGGTATTTCGTAGGGTAATCGCAGCCTCATAAAACTTGCATAAAACGTCTGTTGATTGACCATTTAACGGATTAGTTCATCTTATGGGTTTTTGAGCACTACGTAAATTAAAAGGTTACTTATTATTTTTATAAGCCAGACATTATCAAATATAGTCAAATCGGGAATTTTAGTGGGGTATTGACAAACATCCGGTCTCTAATAAAATTTCATGCTGACCTTGGCTCGATTTGGGAGAGCATTGTCTTACTGAAAACTACTAAGCTTCGAACCTTGGTCAAACATAATACATGCTTACCGACTGCGGCAACTTGGAAGAACCGTAACGCACTATCTGGCATACATTCTATTCCTGTAAATGACTGGCTTTCCAAAGTGGAACACTACTACTGTTCACCTTTACCGTAATGGTCCATAACTATAGGGAACCGACAATTGTTGACTTGCACAATAGTGGACTATTACTACAGTGGACCATCAATATTCTCAAGGCACTTAGACATATGTAAACATTCCCTTTATTTGAGTAATTCCATGTATCCATTCAGTTAAATATGCAGAATAAAGCAATTTGACAGCTCATTCTTTGAAAATCAAAGTATTCCTTCATAAATTGAATTAAAGAATGACCACTTGACCAAATTTCAGCCTTTGGGCCCAATGAAATGGAATTCCCTGCTTACAATAAAGTACTTGAGAAAATAGTCAATAAAAATAATTATTGTTCAAAAGTCAGCAGATAGTATTATAAATTTATGTGAAAGAGCTATAAAAATGGCCATACTATTTAAATAGTAGGTGTATTTTAAATAAATTAAACATTTTCTATATTTATTTGTATTTCTGTTGCGACACAATAGTGAAAAACCAATACTATCATAAGAAACTATTCAAACGTCAAAGGCGCCATATGAAATTCATTAGTGCACCTTGGAAGTGCATTAATCATACTGTCCAAATCGGGATGGAAGCTCATCTTCTGTTAATGACATAGCATCAAACCTCTTGGAAATTATATGCCTTTCAATACTCTGTTTAATCCTAAATGTCATTTGATCATAGCAAATAGAGTTTGACAAAGTAGTTGCGCAGAGATAGGAATATGAGACGTGTTAGGGGTCTTATCTTGTTACAGGCACTAGCTTCTAAATCAGTCCGGCTGACCATTAGAGAATAGATTAATAGCCTCCACTTGTAATGAACATTTCTTATGCAATCTGTTTTCTGAAGTCAGCACAGGCTATAGATATCAATCAATTATTGGTATCTTGTTAAATCACATTCATTAGGATATGAATTCAGTTTTATAGCATAATTCAGCGTAAGAATTGATTCATTTGTAGCTATAACGTTCTTCTGCGATTTTTCTGTATATTACACAACATTTCAACTATTCTGTTGATTCAATGGCCATTTTTGGAAAAGTGAAACACCCCCATGAACGCACAAACCTCGTAATAGATTATCGCTGCGTTACATTCTAACGCTCTTTCATACTAGCTGAATTATTCTTTGCAGAAATGCACGGCATACTCGGCTAACTTCCACGAGCAATTCTTGTATGAAATTTTTATTTGCTCGTGTATATGAAGGCAAATTCCAATTTTTCATATGAAAAGTGTACTTGTTAAGAAACTGGCATGATGTTAATGTTTGAACAAGCGTAACTATCATATGAAAAATTTTCAGATGTGATAATTGCTCTTGTAAACAGCTTGACCATTAAACTTGCAAGTGCTAGTGAATCCAAGACCTCCAAACCCTCGCATCAAGCACGGCCGGGCTCACGGCCGGGCTCCTCACTCAGCCAATCGTTGATACTCCTGATGCCTGCCAGTAGGGTGTTTTGGCATAGCTAGGACACATCAATACCTTTTGAAGCTCTCCAATGTTGTGAAAGTTTGTGGAAGTAAAAGTCACAGAAGTACAACAAACGAAGCTAGCCTTCAATTACTGCCGATCGTTAGGAAAGTGAACAAGTATCAAGAAGCCTTACTGGTGTACACAGGCAAATAGCAAATATACTTGTGAATAAAATAATTTTGGAATAGAGCCGGTTGACATCTACTCAAGCAAGGAAACTTGTCGTAGAAAATTGTCATAAAGAATTGGTCGAGGAACTTAGAGTTTACTCATGTTTTATTTTATGTTAAAGCTTCCTAGTGGCATATTCTAGAAGCAAGGAGAGCAAAAATTAATTATAGGCATCTATTCAAAAATGCATCTTCTCTTAGAAAGCAATGTGTTGAAAACCCAGCGGTGTGCATTTTGCACCTATATATTTAAAGAAACAATGCCTATCAATCAACTCATGACAGGATTCTCTATATTAAGGCCGAAATACACAGTCCTTTCTTACAAGAATTCACAAGTTTTCACCTATTAGCCAAATAGGAGTAGGTCAATTTGATGAGTGATGGGTGTTTACAAGATCCTCTTGTTCCTTTGTTGCTCCCTAAATAGATAGAGAAGTACGGACGATTGGTGTTTTCATATACACAATAATATGCTATTTCTCTTGTTATTTTCGTTCTTGTCATCATGGGAAAACCAACACAAAGTATATGTGTTGGCTCTATAGCTTTGATATTAAAGTTATCTGGGAAACGCATAGGCGATTACACCTGGAACACCTAGATAGCGGTGGGGCAATTGAAGCAGATTACCCTGGGCTCCAAGGTCTGAGAAGGGGGCCAGAGTTGTGAAACAGTTCTTTGGTGATTGCATCAACTTTGAAATTTCACATTGACCTTCCGAGGGGCCAAATGTTTTCATTTTCCCCGCCATTCAAAACAACTCTTTGGGGTTTGGTAGGGACTTCCTATATATTACTATAAATCTTCAAAGTACCCTTTTCGACTAAGCCCCCCGCCAGAATTTCAAATCATTGACGGTCTTCCACCTCATAAAGGCCCCAATCAAGCCCCAATCACGGGAGATGATGAATACCCTATTATCGACTGATACCCGCATGTAGACCATTCTGTTTTTATTTTAATGCAAGTTCCTAGCTCTTTGATCTCAGTGGCAATATTCGTTCATCATGACAAGGCATAATCAAGAGAGTTTCTCTCTATTTGGGTTATTCTTTTCGATGCTTTTGGCCTGGTTCTATGAAGCTACACGTTATTACGTAACGCGAGGCAGGCAGAACAAAAGATTTCTTGTCATCTGTCAAAAGCACAATGGAAAAAACCTATCTGATTTCGTCTGGGTTTTGAACATGTCCATCTTTTTAAAAAGGGAAAGGTGAGAACATGATGACATGAAATATGTCAAAGATAATCTTATTTTCTAGTGTTTTTGACATACACTAGGTGGACATGGAGGTTAAAAAGGACCTTGTATTTCGGGCCTTATTCTCCTAAGCGGACCTAGCCCCCATCAAAGTAACGTCATTTCACTAATTAATAATTATCAACTGACTGTTATTACAAGTCTCTAACAAATTTTTGCTGCTGAAATAACTCTATATTTCTTCTGGATTCTAACAAAACTCCTTCAGTTAATTGAAAGTATAATCACAGGCAGTCATCATATTGCAGTTTGCCTATGACATTTTATAGTTCTTATTGATATATTTGCATGCCAGCTAGTAATCCTCAGCCAAAAATTCCTCCAACTATCAGCATTCCCTCTCAAGCAAGGGCATTATTTCCCATTCCTGAATCATCTGGTTTCTTTCAATACAGAAATGCCTTTGTTCCAAATGTATTTAATGACAGTTGGCTGCTTTCTTCTTATTCGCAAGCCCCCAATTTCATCTTCTGTAACACTTTTCCTATTTATATGCTGACTTGCAACCTTTCTTCGCTTCGTTTGCAAACGTTGCAATAGGTCAATCATAGCCTTGTTCTCATTTATCTTTAGCGCATCATTCCGCGCTTTTCTTCTCTTACTTTCTTCAACATCTTGTACCAGCTGCTCCGCAATTGACAATTTATCAACATTCAAATGCTTTGCAACGTCACTAAGGAAATTTACAAACTTATGCGTTATGTATCTTCCAGTATTTTGATTTTGGCGAGCCTTCGTTTGGTCTGGATTATTGCCAGGTGGGCCCTCTACTCGGTTAGGTTGCTTCTCTTGATTATTACTTTCTTGTTGGCTAAACCTCGGACCTGAAAAATCATTCGGAGATCACTAGTAATAATCTGACAAATACCATATTCCCTCTTACATTCCCGCTGGGGATTTATTTATTCAACATCCTAAGTTCATTCAGGATTAATAGAGAGGCCGGCTTATCAAAGAGGCGGGGTTTTCAGAGAATGGATTGTCAGAGAGGCGGGAGTAATATTTTAGAGTACTTGGATATTTGTGCAAAATTGTCATAGCTTTTTATTTCACCTATTTTCTTGAAACATTTGGGTTTTAGCGTGACAGTCTCGAAAACATATCAATAGGTTGCTAAATATTTGCATTCTAGCATTATAGTCATTCCTTCCCGATACTGGTAAAAGATAAGTTTATATCCTTCTATTGAACTGAGTGAAGGGTGCTTTCAATATTTTGTTACTCATTGACGCTCATATCAATTCCTGAGAATAGTTAGGTAACTTGAAAACTTTTTTTTACTTCATAGTTTGTTTTTGTGCCTTGCCATACATTTGCTTCGTCTCTCACCGAATTAGAGAGGAGGGCTTAATTTGTCTAAGTATAGGCTACAAGAGGGATTAGTAGAAAGGTGGGAGTATTAGAGATAATAGGAACGATAGAGATGACGGTAATTTTAGAGATGACAAGAATATTAGGGATGACGCGAATAGTAGAGGTGACGGAAATACTAGAGATGTTATGAATATTAGATAAGGCGGGAACATTGGAGAGGAGTGGACTGTTATAGACGACGGTAAGCAAGACGACAGATTATAATGACAAAGGCATTCAAGTTACATTTTACTTACATAAGTCAGGCTACTATTTCAAAACCAGCATTTACTTGTCAAGGAATTTATTTTAAGAAACGTTTAGGAATTATATACCTTCATCGCTATTCTCGAAATGATGAAAGCTCTCCTTGTGGCTTTTCCCTTTCTTTCCTTTGTCTTTAGAATCTTCATCAGTATCTTTACTTGGTCTTGCTGACCCAACATCTTTGTCTCTATCGTCTGTGGTCTCCTCTTTCAGATGTGAAATAGGCCTTATCTAAGAATGACACAAACACTTGGAGAAACACTTGAGTAGATATCTTGATGACCTGTTCCTACTTTTCATTTCAATTAAGTTCTTTCCTGGGAGATCACCTTCAATGCATGTGATTTCATCATTTTCTTCTTAAAGCTTCAAACCTGGCTGGAAGTTTTACTTTAGGAAAGCCCCCAATAAGGAATTGGGTAATGGAGATACCAACTAATCTTTTCAATACATAGAAGGGCCATTATCAAAACAGGAGGTTGATTCACTTTTCATTCAACATTGATAGGTACACTTGAAGGATGTAAATTACGGTATTTCCTGAAAAGTGCCCACTCCTGGATTAAGCAAATCTTCTTGAGTGAGAACCCCCAAAGAAAAGTTTATGATGAGCGTACTTTTGAGTGAGCGCCCTACTACTTTTTGCGATAGGTTTCTTTCTATTATCTATCAAACCAATTCAATCATAGTTTATCCTTGGGTACCTAACGAAATAAATCCAAGAGAACTTGCTTGCATAAAATCTGTCTCATGGAAACAGCCATTTAAAGCTAACGTGATTGAACACTATGTCGAATGGCTTTGAATGTTAATTCACCAAGTCACTGATGCTGAGATCTTAAATTCGTCGATGCGGCAAGCAATTGTGGAATTGATAACACAAGCCTACAAAGTTTGTGACCTGGCTGTTATTTTCAGTTTGCTGCCTATTTCTACAGTATATCTTGGTGCTAATTCCAAAGAACATATCAGGTTTTGACCTTCGCGTCAAGCTTTTCCCTACAGCACATCAATGGTTATACGCATTTCGCGAGGAAAAGGCATTTCTTGTAAAATTTCCAATAAATACAACTAAGTATATGCAGTTAAATCCCGTTTATCTGTACCCTGGATAAATGGAACGTTAGAGTTTTTACAAGAAATGCCTAATCTCTCGTGAAATGTCCAAAACCTTTGATGTGCTGTAGAAAAACAACTTGACGGGATGGTCCGGAGCCGATATGATTTATGGAATCAGCACCAAACAATAGGCTAGAAGCAAATGTCAAAATAAAAGGAAAAGTCAGGTAGCAAAATTTTTTAGGCCTGTGTAATCAATGCATGGTCCACTTTAGACAAAGAAATAATCTAAAAATCCCTTGACGTTTATGATATTAATTTAGCCGTTGATAGAAATGTAGATTTATTACATCATAGCCTACAAGATCAGCCATGTCGACCGTGGCTAGAACTTCTTCATGAACAGTTACTAATTCTGCAAGAACCGATATCAATCCATTTCAAAGACTCATTCAAGATGAGGATATGGCTAATGCTGCATCAGAATGCTAACTATAAATTATGACGAGGATGATGAAATTCATATTGCATTACAATTTTATTGATATTGCTACATTTTCATATTTTTACTGTTCATAGCGAATATTTTTTCAAGTTGTCTACCCTCTTGAATGAGTGTCCCACTCGTTTGAGTATCCTTCATTACGGCCTGACTTTTGAATGAGCGTCCTATAAGCTATTTCGAGAAAATGCTATAAGTTAACAGGATATTTGATATCGCATTCGATTTGATTTTAACTGAGGAATATCAAAGTATTTTATATGAGAATATATATATATATATATATATATATATATATATATATATATTATATATATATATATATATATATATATATATATATATATATATATATATATATATATATATATATATATATATATTTATATATCTATATAATCTAAACCCTTGCGACCGAAGATACAATTTATCTAACAGCAATTTTGGCCTTTTAAGTACACGAGAACCAAAACTATTACGAAGATGAAATTATTTTCTGGAAATGACTATGCTATTTATTGAAATATTATTGAAGATTATAGCTACTGAGTGTTCACATCTAATGCTTGTAGTAACAAGTCGATGTATTATCCAGGCATTTTTTAATTAGCTCACCCTGTATTTAGAGCTCATGAAGATTTCCATTGTACAAAAGTCGCTTGGCAATACTAATAGCAGGACATTTGCATTGCATATTACAAAGGCTTTACAGCGTAAAACCAGCATTTAAATGATGTTCCTTTAACTCGGATCTTGAAAAGGCATTGGTGATTCAAGATTTACTTTTTCAATTGTTTACAATGATGCACTAAGTACAAAAAATTCACCTTTCTTTCTTTTCCAAACTCTTTTCCATTCTTTCTCATATCATCATTATTATTTTTGTCATCATTTCTACTGCTTTGCATTTTGCCGAACTTCTTTCCTTTCACAAGTACAAGATTCGGCTTCTTCTTTGGATTTCCTTTCCCTACTTTCATATCTAGCTCTTCCTCTTCATTTTTAGACCCAGTGATCCTACTGGATTCTTTCTCTTTGAACATTTTCCCTTTCACCTTTGTTAATGGCGTACCAACACTCTCCATTCCTCCATCTGACACTTGCTGAGCCATCGCTGACGTTGATGATGCACTTGATTGTGCTGGTAACTGCTGGTTTGCGCTTGCAAGTGGAAAATTGTCGTCTAAAACAAGATTTACAATCATAGTATAATGCTGTTTGATGAGGGAAGCTCAATGGAGCATTGCGCACCCCTTATGAAAGATACAAGTATCAATATCTTGCTTTTGAGGCTAGCAAGAACAATAAGTGTCATGCCTGATTTTTGTTCCAAATCTTGAATGAAACTTCTGTGTATGTCCTTATTTCTTTATTTTCAAAAATGCAGTATCATGTTCCAAATAAGAACATAGAGCTCTCTAAAGGCCCTGTAATAGTCATTCTTATCAATTGTTTATAGTACCTGCATGGTCATATGTTAGCTGTTTCAGATTCTTCCATGGATCGCCAAGAGCATGAACTGCAAAAGATATTTCATTAATTTCAGACTTATCCATTGCACTCTCTCGGATCCCTTATCATATCATCTTGCAAATATACATTATTAATGAATCTCTAGCCTGTATTCCTACAGCTTTGCATTTTTCGTAAAATAACTTCTAGAAAAAGGAATTATCACAAGACTTGCTATATATATATATATATATATATATATATATATATATATATATATATATATATATATATATATATATATATATATATATATATATATATATATATATATATATATATATATATATATATATATTTGTATATTTTTATATACATCTATGCATGTGCGTCTGTATGTTTGTATGTATGCATTATGAGTAGCAATCAATGATTTGTACTCCTATACTCTTTAATATGGGGGGGGGAGACAACCAGAGCAAGGGAGTTGGGGGAAAGCTCCAAGGAAATCTTCTAGTGACAATTCTCTGAAAATTTCATTGTTCGTTTTCAAAATTTACTAGGAAGTAACTGCCCTTTTTCCTTCTGTGTCTTCCACTGTTTACATATAATTGATCAACTTTGTTTGATACCTTACGGATCGACGATTGCAGAGCTTGCAGAGAGCAAAAGAGCATTAGATCCGAAATTTAGCTTTTGATCAGCATTTGAAAATTTACAGACACAATTTGCTATTTGCTTGCAACAAGGCAATCGGAATAAGGAGTAGAATGCGTATAAAGATCCATCATAATGTGTTCTCTGTTATTTCAATAGCTAGCCATTGTAAGTATAAGCGAACTGAGTTTTCACTTTGTCAGGAGAGTATTACCTATCTGTTTTGGAATATTGATGCTAAGAACTGAATCGTCAAAAAAGTGCTCAGAAATTATTAATTAATGATTGAAGTGGAGAAGAAATTGTTGCCTCCTACTTAGCTTGCAGAATATTATACAACAATGCTTCTTGGGAGTTATATGTTGAGAATGTCAATTTAATATTTCATCATAATGTCCATTTATCAAATATTTTCATCAGACTAATATAGAAAATAAAGTTTCCGTATTTTTTTCAAAGCGTCTATATTTGCTGAACATAAATCTTTGATGTTATTGTCTATAGAAATCAGCTTACCCAAAGAGCCTCCTACATTAATCGTTTGCGGCAACCCTTGATCTGCTGGTTGAAAATGTGAGTAATAGGATGAAGAATGCAAATCTTCTCTCAGTGGCTGTGACAGAAAGCCAGTTGCTTTATGAAAGTTGTTTACCAGATCTGTATGTATTCTACGACCTCTTGGTAAATAAGCTTGTCCAACAGGTTCCCCTAACGGAGGCATCATTTCTCGATCAATCTTGCTGACAGGCAAAGGCATCGGAACCACCCTTCTGCCATTCTGTGCTAGTATCTTGGCTTCCATTGCATCCCAGGCAGGATCCAATTGCAATTTGTTTATCATTTCATGAGTGAGTGGCTGCTCGTTTTCTGTATGAAGTGCATTTCCAAGGAAAGCATGACTGGCAAGTTCGCCTTTTAAACTATGATCTACATCGGCCATGCTAAGTTGGTTTGATGAAAAGCCCAAGAAACCTTTCTTCTCTTTGTTTCCTGCGTCATTCAGCGTAGCTGCTTTCTTCAATAGCATTTTCATCTTTTCAATTTGCTTATGTGAATCATCTGCATCTGAACTTTCTTTGCTAGATTGTTGGATCTTCTCACTTGAGGGGAGTTCCCCAGTAGATACCCTTTTTGAAGCATCGATATCAATGTCTCCTTCAACATGTCCGTCCCCTTTTATGTATGCAGATGGAAAATGTCTTGTATCCATTGAGCCCCCTTCCTTTTCCCATTGGAGAAACTTTCTTCTCTGACTGTTGCTATCTGCAGTGGAAGTAATAAGCCTAGCTTGCTTTGGAGTGATATCCAATGGCAAAGTCCCCTTTTCGGCAGTAAGCATGTTCATATGACCATGCTGTTCTAACTGTCTTACAAATGAATTGAAATCTTCATCTTGACTTGGACTTCTTTGTCCCTCATCTTCTATCCATCTCTGTCTAGATCGACTCGGAATAAAAGAGCCCTTAAGTCCTAATAGATCTGATAAGTGACTAAATGCATTTGCTGGCTCGATCACATTCTTTGGTGTCTTCAGAGCATGTCTGCCAGTATATTTCTCTTTCTTTCTGTGTATGATATCATGTCTTTTCAAAGTGGAAGAAGACCCTTCCAATTCTCCTTCTCGCTTTATAATCTCAAATTTTTCATTTTTTTCATTTTGCTTGGAGTGCGATATTCGAGTTTCAAAGTTGTGAATATTCTTACGACTCTTGGTGCTTGCTGTGAAAGATCAATCTTATTATGGAAACTGACTTGCATTCAGATGTAAAGATTTCATAAATTAAAATGATAATGATTTGGTGCTTAATTGATGAGGATATCATTACTAAGATGGTGGGACGTTTCTGTAAATCTAACAAACAGGGGAGGGATTATTAGAGGGAGCTTCAGAACTTATTGAACTTTGCACCATTCCTTTTGTCACTAGAAATCATGAGTGCATAATGTCAAGATATATTAGCAGCTCTTGAATAGTGAATGAAATGGGGTTGTAAGTATAGTTTGATTTAAGAAATGGGTGGTATTGAATTTGAATCAAAGTCAATCCTAAAATTGATAAAAGAGGAGTCCTTATGTCCGGAATTCGAATTGAAATCCGAACATTATTCAGCATCTACCCCATTTATTTAGCACAAAAAAGCAGTATCTACATTTGAAAGCAATAAAACATAAATACACATAGTATACATATATAAAAACTGCTCTTTGAGATGCAGTGAACAGTAACTTGGTTCTAAATCTTTAATAAGGGAAGCTAAAGCAAAAGTTTTATTTGAGCGTTTTGGAGAAAATGCCTTTGAGAAAGTACTGCATTAATCCTTTTCATTTCTTAATAGCCCACTGAAATTGTACTGAAATGCTTAAATTCCGCCCGTTATAGATACAGGGGGGCCTCCTTCTCGCTAGTTTAGCTACTTAGAAGGCTCCTCCTTAAGAATTCTGCGCGCTTTTTTCCCTTTTTATGTTGTTTCTTTTTTCATTTAATTATCTTGTTGGTTTAAGTTTGTAGTTAATTATTGTATGTTGTATTAATGTAGAATTTCAGTTATATATATTACCATTACATTAAAAAAAATGCATTGTCTTTGCAATTTTTTTTATAGTAGCTGGGACAATTTCATAATTGGCTTGTAAATCTTCATCAATGTAAAAGTGTCAAAGACACATTTTATAAAACTTGCAAGTCAAAGAGAGCTGCACCCCCGTAAGCCCCTTAATTTTACTAAGAGAGCTATCTCAGGATTGCAAAACTTCAATATCGCAGCACTCTCGGGGTATGACAATCAATTGTTGGAAACTTAAATGTTACTCCAAGAGAATACAAGCTCATGTCAATCACATCTGATGATTCTTCGAAATATTGCAGTTACCTCTCTTGCAATGGGAATAGCTCACAATGTATGGAATTAAGATTATGACTGTAAGACAAGAAAATCTCATCATGAAATCCTCTCCAAGTGTACTTCACAACCTAGGAGTAAAAGGATAGGTTCAAGTTTCCGTCACCAACGTCATAAAAAGTAAATGTAAACCACAGCACCCAAATGGCTTGTATAAATGGACATTGCTCACTGGAAATCGAGAAGATTACTCCTGATCCCCTGTAACATGTTCGACCTACTAGAAGCTCTACTCAGTCACACCCTTTCCAAGTCACACTATCTAATCCACGAACTCTTTCCCACAAATCTTCTTTCATTCCAAGAACCTGTTAACTTTGGAACACCTTACCTTTCACTTCCTTTCCTGAATCCTACAACTTATCTTGCTTCAAATCTAACACCAAACAACTTTATCTCATCTCCTATCTAATTAACTTTTCTTTCTCTTTCTTCCTTTGTCAAGGCTTTGGTATAGGCTCTATTGTCCTTCCCCAGACGTTACTTACTAAAGCAAAAACAACGAAAAAAAAGAAAAAAGAGAAAAAATACACTGCACTAGTATTATTATACGGACACTTCATCAATAAATAAATGTAATAAGGTCGAATATTTTATGGAAAAGCGTGGCTGTAAGCGGACTGTGACTATAAGCAGAGTTGACTAAAATAGATATTCAAAAACATTTTTTGAAATAGAAATGTGAACACTGGCCAATAAATATAATAAGTACTTAAAAATTCATTCCTGAGATTGGGAGAAAAGAATAGAGCGATATCAAATGGAATGAAAATCACTGACTTTGAAAACCCTCTTTCATAGCGGTGCAGCGTAAAGATTATTTGTCGAACACGCTCTGCGACAGAGCAGTATTCGAAAATAAAAGTCATAAAAATGATTATTTCTTTTGCATTCCGGTTACAAAAATTCTTCTGTTCCGACTAATTATCATCAAAATTTTCTCAGTTTTCAACACAGCAACAAAGGTGACTTCGTTTGTAGAGATTAATGAAGTCATATCAATTTTGACTTCCATCGCTGAAAGTACACGCAAAAATGAGTAACACTTGTAAGAAATTTCAGACGAGCCTTATGAGAATTCTGTAATGTATTCAAAAAACTTGAGCATAAAATGGGTATTTTGCTATATGGGGATGGAAAATGGAATGAATATAACCGAAATGTGACTATTAGCATAGTAACTATAAGCGGAGTTCGTTTGTTAGAGCTTGGCCAGAGTTAAACTAGGGAAATAACAGAACTTTACTTATTTCCGGAGTGTGATAATACATGAAGTGATTGTAAAAGGGGTCGATTGCACTATGAAGTGCATTTACGTGCAAAATAATATGCTAATTGCAGAAAATATTGTTATCCACCGCGGTAGTTTGGTCTGTTACGGGCCTGTCTTGCTCCCAGCATTATATCTGTATATATTATATCAGCATTATATCAATATCCCAGTATTCAATGATATCTGTTACTTTCATATGAGGACATGGAAAATAACTGAACCGTTGAACACTTTACTTATCTTTTCAACCTCATAAACCGTTGAAACTCTAACTTATCTGTTCAACATATTTTGCGTGAATTCGTAAAAGAGACCTGTTCCTACTAGATAAAAGAGGGCAAAGGTAATGCAAAAATGATAAAAAATGAGACTTTACGTTCTGTTGATGAATACCAGTACTTTACCATGCTATAGATGACTGACAACAACAAGTATATTGAAACTTCCAATGTTTCACTATTTCCCTCATCCACTTAGTAGCTATGTATGCCTTTAAAAAACATTAAACTTTTCTCAAATTCCCTGTATGCAGATATTCAACGATCAAGCTACAAACAACAATTGTTTGGAGGCAAGCAAACTGTAAATATGCATTGTTAATAATGGTAATAAGTTAACGTCAATGAATTATTTATTATTTACAAAGGAAATGGTTATGTGTATTGGAAGACTCATCATAAAGCGGATAAAATAGTGACCGACTCGAGCAATCTGCATTTCAAGAATATGTGCTATTTGAAAGTTCAATGATATTATCCAAAATTGAACCAATTCTTCCACCGATTATTCTAAACTCGCTGATTTATTGCTGGAGTTGAATATATGGCCTAAATCAAATACAAGCGATTCTCAGAATATAAGATAAATATCACAGATCCCTAGGTCTGTTACAAACATGCTAAATGATACTGAGCACTAATAGGTTAGATAGTCTGATGACTTAAACTACTTCAACTAAATCTTACAGTCTCACACTGTATAATGAATGATATGAATCCCTGTTTTTTCATAAACATCCTGAGTATACACTATAATTTAATACAGAATTGGTATATGAATAGATTCTCTGTGAAATCATTTTTCTTTACGTTGTTCAATATTTGTGTCAGTTATTTTGCTAAGTACAAATGCAAATAAAAAATTTAATACATTATATTCAGTTTCTTCCATTCATCAATGCTATCTTAATTTACGAAAAATTTTAGTGAAAGACAAACATATCACCATTTGCATCATATTTTGAACAGAGTCACATGCTGTGCAAGTATTTTGGTCCCTTTCACTATAACTGCTAGATAACATTGAGTGTATGGAGTGTGGAGATGTTTGTTAGCAATGATTACTCAGGAAGAAAATCAATGAACCGATCAAACAACATTTCCTTAACTAGGTGGCTTTCCTTAGTATTTGAAAGAGGATATGAAGTCAAAAGTTGTAGGGACTGCAATCATGAGAGGTGAGTTAATGTATCTCGAAGCTCCCTGCTATCTATTTCAAGCACATGTATTTGCCTATCTTTTTTTTTAAATATAATTGTAGAAATATTAAATTATTGAAGCGTTGTTGTAACTCATTGATCTCTCAAATCAACTCAAAATTTTGAACTATATATGTAAACTATAACTTTTGATTTATGCAGCAGTTTTGTCCACTATCTAGATCCTTCTTTTCAATGACATTTAGCAATATGTGTGCTTCATTTTCGTTTCACATCATTCTCCCATTGACTAAACTTTCACGTTAGATTTTCTCGTAATAGGACTGATAACGTTGAAACAATTTCAAGTTCTACTTTGCATCTCAGGTAAAGCCACTTTTTCCTAATGATATAAACCTTTTAGTGCTAGAGAGTTTCCAAGAATTAATGTGAATAAAGTTTATTTTATGGTAGCTTAGCCTGTAATTCATTATTTAATATGTCATTTATTACTTTCCTCCAAGTGTCATTTAGTACTTGATTTTGTCAATCACACAAACAATCCAGAGTTTAAAATACAGGAATTTTATTAGACCATTATATAGCAGACTTTTGGGTTCGCTGACGGAATGCAAATGGAAATTTCCAGAAACACACGATTCCAGACAAGATACGCTGCTATAGTGTAATATATTTCCATGCTCTTCTTATTTCGTTAATGCAGTATCTACTAATTCTGACACCAGAATTTTCAAACTATTATAGGTGGTCAAAACCAACGTCTTTAGGACTTAATCTACTCACTCTTTGAAAGCTCATCTATTCACTCATAGAACTACTCATAACTTTGCTTAGCAGCTAACTCAAGAATACAGTTTCCGATTTTTTAACGTATTTACTAAGTCATATGCGTACTTATAAATTAATTCAATTTATGACAGTATTTTCGTTCCTCTGAATCAGCTCATTATTCGCAGAAGTTAGTAAAGCTCCCCTATTCGTTTAGTTTGCTCAATCTTCATTTGTAAACATGAAAGTAATATTTCCGTGGCGATATGTTTTGTAACATTTTTGAATGTGTTTTCTTTCATGGTAGCTTGCTGTGCAAAAACGGTGATTTATGAGACTGATGAGCCAAAAAGAGCCCTACTAAAAGATCATGTAATGCAGCAGAATTTAACAAACTCGAGCATCACAACTGGACAATTAAACAAGCCAACTGTAGGAAGTGATCTGACTGAAATAAAAACAAACCATTTTCTGGTCAAAATAGCTAAACATGGAAAGAATCAATCTGTATCTGCAGTTAAGGAAGTCAATGGTTCAATGGGCTTCATTAAAATTGGAGATCCACTTGTTCACGACGATGAAGATGCAGCTCATGTGGCAAAAGGGAACGTTCCGGAAACCGTGCAAGATACGTTGAAAGCGGCCCTTGTTGGTGTCATCATCGATAAACTAAAGCAAAGCAGTGGTGAGGTGGGAATAAAGAATTTTGTATCAAACAGAGTGCCACTCTACAGCATGGAGGAGAACGTTCCGAGAAAACGTGAAGTAACAGATATGTTTGTAAAATTTCTAGAAGACTTGTCAAAGAGATTGAATTTGGATGTTGTGACTGTTGCTGAGCAACTTATCAGTCGATCATCAGAAAGAAGTGAAGCTATGGAGATGGCAACTGGATATGCAAGAAACATCATTCCATCGACGCCTGTAATTTTCAAGCCAGTCGTCAAATACATATCAAATCTTGTAAATAAGGAAATAAGATCTGCTAGACTTCTAGCTTAGAGCATTTAATACCGTGGATATTAAGCAACTTTGCCACAGAGCAATCACTTTTCTAAACTTAGTGAACTGTTGGTTAAAGACTTTGGAGACGTAATAAACTTCTAGCACGGAAACAATACACTGGAAGTGAGATAATGAAATACAGAAGTTTCTAATTTATTGATTATAGTCCCAAAATGGCCCTAAATGCATAATTCCCACATAATACCAGAATACATGAAATATTTTGATAATATATATTGAATAGACAGGGCAAGTCTAAGAAGAAGACTCAAGCTTATAAATTTTTGGACAATCATTTGAATATCCCTCTACTAAAAATTTTACAGCAGCTTATAATAAAGATGTTTAAAGACTTAGTAAAACATGGACCTATCATAAGCGCTACAGTAGGGTTTGCAAGGAAATTTTCCATCTAATAATTAGTATTGTTCAACTATTCATTATAAATGCTGCACTAAACCAATGTGTCTAAAGTAAATTTATGTAGATATTAAACATTTGGTTAGAGAGAACGTAGATTCTCATCACAACATAACTTGCTAAGTGATATTTAAAGCTATTCTATTGAGCATATGAAAATTATTCATCCCTTGCATGAAGTATTTACTTGTGATTTGATCTCAAAAATATATGAAATCAACGTTAATATTATTTTCTGTCATTACCAAATAAGAAAATTGGCTCTTGAGGTTTCGAGTATGCATCAGTTTCGTCATCATCGTCATCATCAGCATAATCAGCAAAATTATCTCGCTCGTTCCCCTTTATCTCATAAACAACAGGTGGGGCAAAGTCTTTTCTTTTATCATCAAAGCTTATCTCTTCAGTTCTTTGCACGTCATCTTTCATTCTGGGCCTCTCTTCATCCATTGCAAGCTTTAGGCCAAGCAAATTTTTGATAACATTCGCTCCAATAAGTCTTTGCTTCCCACCCAGCCTTGAATAGAATTCTTCGTTATACCCATTGTAATCATTTTGATCATCAGCAACCTCATCATTATCATTATCATTTTCATCATCATACTCATCATTATTATCATTAGCAATTTCATTTCTAAAACCCAATCTGGTATCAAACGGCAACTCATATCCCCGCTGATTACTAGCATAGTCCATCACAGCCATTTTTCCACGCGTTCTTTTTGCTAATCTTTGTAAAGACTGGAACAGAGGATCAACTCCTTCATCCATTGGAGCATTGTCCTCAATTGCTATTATATAATCTTTCCTCGATCTATTTACTGTTGCTGTTCCATTCTCCAGTGCTATGGAATTGACTCCAGAACCGCTACCTTTCTCATTTGCTGCAGTGTCGTTAATCTGACTATTTCGATTCATCATGGGATCAGCTGCAAATAAGATATCCGGTATATAAATTATGCGTAACACATGTGTTTTTTGCCTTTTTGACATCCTTTAGTTCAGATATAGATAGGAATACAATGAACCAGAATTGTCACTTATTTGAATGCAATATGGAAATGATACGCTGCTGCATCCCGTCGCATACCCTTTGAGGCCTAATTGTATTTTCTATATAAACTATTATAAAGCTACGTTCCTATGCTTGTCAAGCATCACTATCAAAGCATCACAGCACACAAAATGGCTTCATTCCCGAAACAGATCATGTATAGTAAGTAATTTGTATAGTTTTAATCTATGCAGGTGTCCAGCTGTACATTACTCAATTAAATTCTGTGGTCAGTACCTACTCTTTCTGCAGGTCGATATTTTTTTAAAATAGTTCAAAAAATGTTTATATTCTTGCAAGGCAGAATTGGTAATATTTGATTTGGTAACATCTTGTGCAAATTAGAAATAAAATACTCGAAAACTAACCTTTTGATGCCCAAATGATCAATGGGAGTAAGTATATTAGATTACTTTTGATAATCATCTTCATTCATAGCATCATATTTTTCTGAAGTTAATTCATTCGATGATATTGTTTGTAGCACTCTTAAATAAGACTTGAATGAATGTAGAACGGCAACGCCTAGGAAGCCATAAAATCTGCAATGAAAAGGATTCAGATCGAAATAAGGATCTAGATTTCCTCTACATGATATTAGCATCAGAATATAGTGCGAAGAATTCACCCGGTAATGAAGTGCTATACAAGCTTCACTTGCATCAAGCAAACACAACATGTTTCGTTGTGCAGTGGTAGATTTTCATAAATATTTAGGGTTGTGAGAGTCATTGGTCGTAAATCAGCCAACTACTGTAAAATACATTTGCCCATAATCTATATTTCAATTCCTAAACTCACTCCCTCCATGAACCTAAATGCCTGCTAATTAGCTTCAGGGGTCATTTGCTAGCCTTACCCCCATAAAAACCCATTATTTCTAAAACCCATTATTTCTATGCAATAAAGAACATTTGCATCATCAATCTCAATTGCTTGCAAACAGTCAGCAAAACTATGACGATACTATAGTGCAGGAATATACTTATATACTTATTCCCATTCCTTGATTCTTTATATCAATCGCTATATCAATGCTACATATTCTAATCGAGAAGATGTTCAGACTTTTCACGGAAATTAGCTAAGGTGAGAATATCAAATAGCTATATGATATGACAGCTATGCGATGAAAGCATGCCAGTAATTGTTCAGCCTGATTACAGCTGATGAATTTGGAGCCGTTTAACCTAATTAAGATATAATAGCTTACTCTGTTTCACCCATTCACTTTGCGTTGTAACAGTGATTTTAGGTCTTCAGTATAACCATACAAAACTGCACAGTGCACATAAGCACTTACCAGCAGCAGCTTGTCTGTGCAACGCCTTCTGCAACAGTCTAGCTTCCAGAGTTGGTTTGAACAATGTTGTCCATCGTGTGTGAATATTTAACACTGGCTTCGCTGGCTTTGACTGCATAGCTCAGTGATAGGGCGGCCTGTCTTCCATGTTACTACAACTATTTGTGAAAATTCGGTAAGCACCAGTGAACATGAATTTAAAGGCAATCACAACCGTCTAACCAGCCACTGACCTTTTTCATTCACTACCATCAATGCACTATTCATGACTTTGATAAGCGAAATATAGACCCAAAATAGGCCATTTCAATAGCTGTTTACACATCAAATGAATAAATATTCATTTTGAGCCCAGTTCCAAAATAGGGGTAATTACTGCGTCTCATTTTTATCAAATTCACCTCAAATTATGCACCTCATGACCAAGAGAGAATTCCTATTGTTAGTCAATGGCATAGTAGCCTAAAAGAAGGAGACAGCACGTTTGCTGCAGCAAAAGTTGCAATGTTTGTTGGAGTGCATTTTGATTTCTTGGTCAATATGATTTTTGCCATGAAAAGCCTGTTACATGGCTAGTTAATGGGGGAAATAGTCGGATATGAATTTATTTCTTTATAACCGATGAAATCAAAGGATTCTTAAAGACCAGATATCTAACGTTGATCGACCAAGCAATATGCCAAAGCCGAAAAGCTTGAAATGGCGGTTCAGGAATTTAGCCTATAGAAAAACTTTTGAGGTCACTTCCTTTAGATTCTAGGAAAACCCACTTTCTGAGTGTAAAGATACGCCAATTCTAGATAGAAGTAGACAGATTAAGTCTTTGATATGCACGTGAGAAATTTCCATTTTGTTTAAAGCTTTATTACCGAAATTGTCATATTGTTTCACCAAATAGAATAAAGATTCACTAAGCAAAGAAAAAGAAATTTGGCTGACACACCCAACACGTCCCCACTGGTAGGTTTGCCCTTGCTTAACTACCAAATTCAAAACTTTGTAAGGCCTCTTCATTCTTGTACGTACTAAATTATTAAAAGATCACCACATAGCCATTAATACACTCACTGTTTTGTTTTGCGTCAAATTTTCTTATTGTTAACTTTTTAGGCACAAAATGGACTCTCATGTTAATATTATTTGACGGGCAAAAAGGGGAAAAATCTTCTAGCTGGTGATAGATTTTTCCTCGTGCCTCCCTTAACTTCTTGTCTGTAACAGACTACCAATTATCCTGTAATGACCATTCCAAACCATTAATTTCATCTGAGAAGACATCTTACTATTTTTGTAAAGTGAACCACTTTTAGAACAGTCATGAAAGTTTATGACATTTAAGCAAAGCTTCAATCTCGATAATAGTCGAGATAGTTAGATTTCGAATCGCATTATTTTGATCCAATGACGCAGGAGACAATTAGAGACATCAGAGGAAAATAAAGAAAGGCCATCTCACAGCCCAGGAGACTTTGGAAATTAAAACACCCAAGAAGAGTGAGAGAGGGAATTAAAGAAACTGCTTTCTTCCTACCCTTTGTGTAGCAAATTGTTTCAAAAGTACAATACATCTTTGAAAAACTGAAAATGAAATTTTTAGCAATATCTTTGTTTATTCATATTTTCAAAGCAAGTTATGTCGTCTTCTATATTTTCTGAAAATCTGTCATTAATTTTCCTTTAGACATAGCTTGGTTTAGATGGAGAGGTTTTTTCATCTTTAAATAAGAAGAATTATTCTATTTAGAGTAACGTGTGCTTCAATAACTTACTTTTAAATAATACTAATATACAATGTGTTCCAAAATCTATTAAGAGCTTTAAAAAACAACCCAAAGCAAATTTTCGTGCATTCCTCTTTCATGCTCTCACCACATCCATTATTTAGCAACACGTGTGGAATATGGGGTCATCGGTTTGTCGCATGTCAAACTACATTTCAATCCTATCGCTGTTGTGCTGCTACACGTTAAATGTCAATTTTTCATATTTGACATTAATGCATTATTGTCCTTGCTTTACTTGACAGTAATGCAAAACATCAAACTTTTGTATTTCATGTATGTTTGTATTTGACAGTTGCGCAAAAACATTGCACAAACTTAGCATAAATAGTAAATATTAACTATCCGCATTTGAAATTAATTGAAAATATTAACTCGGGCCTTTTATTATGATTATATATAAGGCAACCAGAAGATTCATTTTTGAAGGCAAGAAAGCAAAGATGTTCCGATTTTTTAACAATCCGATTTTTTAACAACTTTAAATTCGACTTCTCTAATAAGCAGCCATCATTATCAGCGCTCTGGTGAATGGATTCCTCAAAAGCACAAATCATTTGCTAGTAAAGATACATCTGCATAATTAATGAGATTTACTGTAAATTATCAAATTATCCTCCTGTGAGCATATTCGAGGGTGAGCGGAAAAATTAGAGGCGTTCAATAGAAGAGCCACATTTAAGATTTTTTACTGTGGAAAAATTTATAGTAAATGTGTATAAAAAAAGAACCAAGCTGAGCATTACACTACATGAATAAGCAGGTTCAAGTGGCAAGGATTTATTCCGTTACCGATGAAAAGATAGGAATTCCAGAAAATGAATGAAAGGATGGAGAGACCCTTTGCGGTCATGGCCTAAGTATGCATGAAATTACCACCCCTGTATGCGATCGGACTAGTTTATCACAATATGACTAAGATTGCTTTCATATAAAAAGAAGTTGAGAACTGGCCAGCGAATTTGAATATATCTGATGGGTTTATTCTGTGCATTGCAAAAACTCCGTTTCTAGGGATTTTGACTTAATGTACACACCGGCAAAATTCTGATACTAAGACATTTAAAGGTACAAAGAAGGGATCACTAACCCTTTTGGCCTTCGGCTCCAAAGTCACTATACACTAAAACACCCTTGCCGGGGATCAGATGCTAGCGAGTCTAGAGCCCGTTTATAAAAGGTGCTCCTCAGTTTTGGGGTTGCAACTGGAAAAGTGAGATTGGCTATCTGTATCCTCTGCTTCGACTATTTTTATTGGTAAAATGGGATGAAACTGAAATTACTTATACAATATATGCGCTCCTTCCGCTAGCACTAGAGCCAGATTTGTTGGTAGCTGTGGCTGGAAGTTTGTGATCCCTTGTTCAGAGCGCTGTGTAAATTTAATATCTTGAGGTTCAGATTATTCAGAGACCTTAGCTTCATAGTTAATGATGGAATTTTTGTCACAACATACTATGGTCACAATAAGGCTCTGTTTGTATGGAGAAAATAGCCTCGGCCACACAAGATTATTTTCCAAGCTGAGATATCGGCATCCTATACAAACTAAGGTAAAACCTATTTCGTGCTTTATGAGTATTGCAAACAGTATCATCCAGATGGGGTTATTTTTACAGCTGATATCTCATCTGAGCGAGCCGATGTATCGGCTTGGTGAGGCTATCCTTTGTGATTATAAACACAAATAAGAATAGCTTCACTTCGCTGACACAGAATTGCACATACTGCGCAAGCGCAGACTACCATCTTCTTGCGTTGCTCAAACAAAAATGGCAGAAGGGCAAATAAAATCAGACTTCAAAAACTCGAAAAATGGACTTTTCGATGCAGCTCTGAAATGACGAAGGAACTCGTTGACACTTTACTTGATTATAAAGCAAAAGCGTGCTATTAACAAAAGTTATCTATTTATCTATTTATCTGGTTTCATCATCATCATCATCATCATCATCATCATCATCATCATCATCATCATAAACATTATTTATAATTGGATTCAGCCTAGTACATCGTACTAATTTATTCCAACTAAAACTTAAAACAGCATAATAAAGCAAAATATTTACTTAGATATTTATACATAGAGAAATACATTATAAACATAGCCTGCAGGTGCACTTTTCATCAGTCCATGATTTTATTTGATTTTTAAATGCTGTAAGAGTTGGACTTTGCTTAATTTTGTCCCCAAGAGTGTTCCAGAGGAGACTTCCTCTGAAGGAAGGTGACTCCGAGCCACAACGTTGTTTGGCCATTGGGAGTTTACATAGATCTTTAGTCCTTAGGTCGTAAGTTAGTTCTTTCCTCTCGTGAAATTCCCATACATATGAAGGGTAAAGTTTTTTGATTGACTTGTAGATTTCAGTCATTAATTTCTGGAGATTTTTAACATGAATTGTTTGGATGTTACCTCTGCTTAATAATAGCTGGGAAGAGGATTCATAGTCCTGATAGAGTACTCGCAGACCACGTTTATGTGCTCTGTTAATTTCATCGACTGCATAATTCCATTTATTATTCCGCACCATTTATGGTTTAACACCATAACTGGTGCGGAATAATAAATTTATAGAATGTACAATTGTCTCTTCTCACTGTGAGCAGTTATTTGTATTTTGAAATCCCGCCCACAAACATTTGTCAAATTTGGCACCTTGATAAAATAGCCCCTGCAACCCGAGTCTGTTTTTCTCTCATATAAACAGAAGCTGAAAACAGCCTCACCAGGAAATACCTTCTAGTAGCCGAGGCTATTTTTCCCACATAAACAGAGCCTAAAATAAGCACGAGTAAACTTCAATCTTAACTATTTTCAAAGCATGGTGCTATTTTGATCACTTGAATGAACATTAGTTCAAAGAAGAAGCGAAAGCTTTAGAAGATGCTTAATCTATACTCCTGTATTTTTGCCGAGATTCCAAATTCTTCTCACTTTCTGGAATAACAAATAAAGTATTTCAGAGCTTTTAGCTCTTGAGAGATTCTCAGTAATTTTAGGTCATACAGTTACCGTCGAAAAGTACTGCACCACTCTGCAAAAATAGCTCCTAGCAGCGACCAAGGGCCTAGTCTGGAAAATTTACAGAACAAAAGTGTCGCGCTGTAAGGGCTTCTTCCATCTTAATTTAGGCGGGAAAAGATCCGTCTGTGGTTCGAAGTAGAACAAACTGTGAAACACAACTTTTTTTTTCATTGAAAAATTCACAAGATTTTGAAGCAGTGCTATCAAAAGCATGGGCAATAACTGTGTACAGTAGGCGTCTCAAATTACATCAGAATGAAGCATTTTTGAATTAAGCAGCGTAATATACCTGATTACAAGGCGATAATGCTTCAGGCCTAGCATTCGAAATGACTGTTTGGTAAAATGACTTTTGCTATTTAGATCGAAGAGATTTTAGTTCATGAAGCAGTTTCATGTAAGTTGATCTTAGAGATTCTATATGTCATTTGAAATAAGTTGGACATTTTTATAAAATAAAATTATGATTATCTAAAGAGCTTTATTGGTACTGTATATATGAAAACTTTGATAGTAAACACTACTAAAGAGGCCAAATTTAAGGCCTATGTTGGTTTAGAAACCAGGAAAATCAATGGAAGCTTACCAAAATGAAAAGACCATTGACATTACAAGATATTTTCCTGAACGGAGTGAACCAGGTCAGCAAATATTTTTCTTCTATCATGAGGTCTCATAAAAACTTGCTCCAAAAGCACTGAAACACCACACTCTTTCTTCAGAAAGTCAGTGTTTCAACACTATTTTGTTATGCCACTTCCCTCAACTAATAAATATCCAGCCATTGCGTGGCAGTCCTTCAGTACAATTCCTATTATTTCAGTAAAAATATCTCAGTTGTACTATCAATTTAGTTTCAATTCAAAGTTGAGGAAACGTAGAAAATTTTGTCATCATTAAATATGGTGTGTGAACGCCATGAATTGCCAGAATCATGTTGTTTAGATTGTCAAGAGCTGGCCCATCGCCACTGTTAGCCGCCATTTTCAGCAGGGTGGTGCAATACTTTTCGAAGGTAAGTGTACTTTACTTCTCTCTTTAAAATTTGTTACCTTGAGATTCTCCCATATAACATTGTGCTTTGCACATAATTGGAGACTGCTAGTGTGTAATAATGCTCTCAGCTTTTCTACAAAATGAGGCTATTGTTGTCCTGGCCTCATCACGATCGACAAAATAAAAAAACCCTAATGCTAACTCATGTGCATGCTGAGAGAATATTCACATTGGTGACGCCTACAAATGCGAATAACTTGAACTATATTGTTGGGTCAAACTTTCCATTTAGAAAGGAAATCCTAGATCAATATTGATAGAATTAAGACAGATGGTCTGATACTTAATAGGCGACATCGATTGTCATACTTGCACTTTTAGTCCATACCGAAACAGTTATATTTGAAAGTTTCTATGAGGAACCATTAGCCATGTAACAACAATGTATTCCGACTGTAATGAATACCCCAGGATAGGTAAGCAGCGGTACTTACGAAATAATGACATTTCTTGAAGACACAAAACGGCTGTCCTCTAAATTACGCAATTGACAGGCTTTCTCATAAGCATAGGCATAGCTGCCCACTTATGGACATGAGAATGCGGGAGCTTTGAACTTAGTCAACTGAGGCAAAAAATATTATGAAAACACCCTGTATACGTAAGGAACACGTCCCTTCCACTACAGAGGTACGGACATTCGAGATGGTGAACGGCAGATTTAATTATTGATTTGCATGTTTAAGAGAAGCTTTAATTTAGAATTCATGCGCAAGTCGTGAATTGGAGTTAATCGATATTTGAAGCGACGCCAAATGCAAGCCCCGAGCCCGAGAAGATTAGATAATTCATCAAGTAGGGTGTGCATGGACGCACGGGATACAAATCAAGCGAGCTTGGCTCCTCCGATGTAGGTGTGATATACGTAATAAGGTACTCAGATACTATCCAATCATGACTTAGGATTTGTCCACTTGACTTACTACGGCCAATGAATGCAATCTATATTTCATTAGGTCAGTACATGTGTTCTTCATACCTAAGTTTGAGATTGCTTCAAGTTGCTCAATCACCTTACAACAAATACGTTAGGCCACTCAAGTCAATTCTTAAGTAGAGTAAAGCAGGTTTCAAGTTCATTATGGACCATTGTAGCTTTTATTCGCAACTTAGCACACCAAATCTTTTTGAAAGTCCCTCCCTCCCATCCCTTAAGCTAGCCATCTTACACTGTGCTTCTCAGAGCTTTTTATATTTATCAAATTGTATTACTTCTCGTTAAATTTCTCGTTATGTAGTTTTTATGTTACTAGATTATTTGTTATATTAGCGCTGCGTATACCAGTATCCTAACTTACGTAGAAATTGAAAAAAGCAATAAACTTGAAATGACCCGCGTTGGCAGCGGGGCCCATGACTATTCCCTAACGCTTACAACATTTCCCTTCTAATTCCAGTCATAGGACAACCGTCCGCCAAGGACATGGTCTGCTAGTGTCCTATTAGCATTTAAGCCCCTTTCTACACCTTTCTCGCCAAAGAAGAGTCCTATCCCTCTCGAGGTCGGTATCACCTCAGGGCTACGATGGGAAGCCCCTTTTTCATCCCTCCCTAGTGAGCAGTCCAGACAAGGCAAAGTGAAGGCGGTCTAATTTCTGTTGTTTTTGAAACACCAGTCTCCTCAAAGAGGGGCCCTATCATCCCCCTCGAGATTAGTGTCACCTCAATGCCATGATGGGAGGCCCTTTCATCCCTCCCTAGCGCGAGGTCAAACAAAAAACTACAGGCGGTATTGTTGGAACATGCTCGTAATCCTGATTCGGAACTGACGTTATGCATTACGTATCGATATTTATGGACCGGCATTACGTATCGATATTTATGGACCGGCATTACGTATCGATATTTATGGACCGGCATTACGTATCGATATTCATGGACCGGATATGACGGAGAAGAACTCATGAGACATTATAACTTTTTACCCTTATTTAGAATTTTTAACAATAGAACGCATTAGAAGAAACTATATATTAAAGTTATGTTAAAGTAGAAAGTAGAGAGAGAAGTTTTGTGCTGGTATATTATTCAGATTGCCGAGACGAAGAGACTTTTAGAGCCGCGCTCAAAGTCTTGCTAGTTTAATCATAAAGTTTAAGTTTAAGTAAAAGAATTAGATTGCTGAACTCTTAGCTGAAGTTATTCTGAAGTTGTCGTCAGAAGTACTCGTTTGGTTTCATCTGCGTCTGCTGATACTGCTGTTACAGTGCCAAGATGTCCGCAAAGATTTTAGGTCGTAAGTTTATTTCTATCTTCTTATATTGTTCGTGGCGTGAAATTATAGAAAGAACTCGTTAGTTAGGTCACATAGCAGGTGTGATTTAACCGTATGCTCTTTCTGTTGTTTGACTAACTAGTCTCCTCAAAGAGGGGCCCTATCATCCCCCTCGAGATTAGTCACCTCAATGCCATGATGGGAGGCCATTTCATCCCTCCCTAGCGCGAGGTCAAAACAAAACAAAAATTAAAGTCGATCTTCTCTTTATGTCTTTTGATACACCTTTCTCACAAACGAGGGGCCCTATCATCCCCCTCAAGAGAGAGGTGTCATGTTAAACAATAGATTTTACTGTCCCATGTCCCTGATGTACTTTTTATTTTTGGTAGTGTAATCATTGTTTTGAGTAATCCATTCTATCAGTTGTCATTAAATGTCATCACCACCGTTGGTGTCCTTGCGCAATGTATGAGTAATGTGTCTCCATATAATAACCAAGCTGTTTTGTGTTTAGGCAGTTGTTGTGCATGGTCAGCCGTAATAGTAAGTCGCAAATGTTCGTCGAGTGCATGTTATTAGATGTCGAATCTGGTGAGTTGCCGAGCCGAATCTGTTGAACTACCGAGTGCGTGTTATTGTTGTATTAGCCGAGCCGAAGAAATTCTAGTATTCAGACGATTTATGTGATTTTATTAGGACATATTTCTGCCAATTACACCTTATCTGTAAAGGTTTAAAGAAAGAAATCTCCCCCCTGCCATCCCTCCCTAACGCGAGATCAAAGCAGGTTGTTTTTCGCCAACGCGAGGCCCTGTCATCCCTCTCAGGCGTACCGCTCAATCACCAAAACGACTGAGCAGATGGTATACCTATGGAAAAATGATAACAGACAATTGTGGCCCTCTTATATGGAGGATAAATGTAACGTAAAGAAATCCGATCTACAGGCTCAGCAAATGTTCTCTGGGCCCTTGGTTTACACTTTTTCCATAGACTCAGCCAGTGGAATTTTTGGTTAACCTTCCCCACATATGGGGTATTTTCCCCATTTAACGTGTTTTTCAGGCCCTGGAGCCGGGGGTACTCGTTGCCACGAATCATTTCCTTTTCTCCCACATAATATGGTTGTTTTTATTTGTTTGCTCTTGAGAACACCAGACGTTCTATTGACTTAGTTTAGTAGCGGAAAAGTAGATTAATAGGTTTTATAAAGTTCTAGGACAAAATCAACTTTCTAGTTACTGCAAGCTGTCACAAATGGGGATGGAGGAGTTACCTAACCATATGACCAGTGGCCAGGTGGCTTTGCCACTGTGGATGAGTGTATGCGGAAAGAGAGCGGGAGGCCATTCTTTACGCAAAAATGCTAGAGAGGATGAAACGCAATGCAGGAGCTGCCCATGGATTGCGGGAAAGCTAGCAACTCTTCTTCTGACTTTACTCCCAAATATGTGTGGTCACCCGTGCGGATTGCTCTACTCTACACCTTCCTGTCTCTTGCCTCATCACCTCTACTCTCCAAGCCCCATCACCTCCATACCATTCCTCATACGATCTTGCCATCTCCGCTTCGGTCTTCCTCTTCTTTTTTGCCCAACCACCGTCATTTCTACTCTCTAAGCCCCATCACCTCCATACCATTCCTCATACAATCTCGCCATCTCCGCTTTGATCTTCCTCTTCTTTTTTGCCCAACCACCATCATTTCTACTCTCTAAGCCCCATCACCTCCATACCATTCCTCATACAATCTCGCCATCTCCGCTTTGATCTTCCTCTTCTTTTTTGCCCAACCACCATCATTTCTACTCTCTAAGCCCCATCACCTCCATACCATTCCTCATACAATCTCGCCATCTCCGCTTTGATCTTCCTCTTCTTTTTTGCCCAACCACCGTCATTTCTACTCTCTAAGCCCCATCACCTCCATACCATTCCTCATACAATCTCGCCATCTCCGCTTCGGTCTTCCTCTTCTTTTTTGCCCAACCACCGTCATTTCTACTCTCTAAGCCCCATCACCTCCATACCATTCCTCATACAATCTCGCCATCTCCGCTTTGATCTTCCTCTTCTTTTTTGCCCAACCACCATCATTTCTACTCTCTAAGCCCCATCACCTCCATACCATTCCTCATACAATCTCGCCATCTCCGCTTTGATCTTCCTCTTCTTTTTTGCCCAACCACCATCATTTCTACTCTCTAAGCCCCATCACCTCCATACCATTCCTCATACAATCTCGCCATCTCCGCTTTGATCTTCCTCTTCTTTTTTGCCCAACCACCGTCATTTCTACTCTCTAAGCCCCATCACCTCCATACCATTCCTCATACAATCTCGCCATCTCCGCTTCGGTCTTCCTCTTCTTTTTTGCCCAACCACCGTCATTTCTACTCTCTAAGCCCCATCACCTCCATACCATTCCTCATACAATCTCGCCATCTCCGCTTTGATCTTCCTCTTCTTTTTTGCCCAACCACCATCATTTCTACTCTCTAAGCCCCATCACCTCCATACCATTCCTCATACAATCTCGCCATCTCCGCTTTGATCTTCCTCTTCTTTTTTGCCCAACCACCATCATTTCTACTCTCTAAGCCCCATCACCTCCATACCATTCCTCATACAATCTCGCCATCTCCGCTTCGGTCTTCCTCTTCTTTTTTGCCCAACCACCGTCATTTCTACTCTCTAAGCCCCATCACCTCCATACCATTCCTCATACAATCTCGCCATCTCCGCTTTGATCTTCCTCTTCTTTTTTGCCCAACCACCGTCATTTCTACTCTCTAAGCCCCATCACCTCCATACCATTCCTCATACAATCTCGCCATCTCCGCTTTGATCTTCCTCTTCTTTTTTGCCCAACCACCATCATTTCTACTCTCTAAGCCCCATCACCTCCATACCATTCCTCATACAATCTCGCCATCTCCGCTTTGATCTTCCTCTTCTTTTTTGCCCAACCACCGTCATTTCTACTCTCTAAGCCCCATCACCTCCATACCATTCCTCATACAATCTCGCCATCTCCGCTTCGGTCTTCCTCTTCTTTTTTGCCCAACCACCGTCATTTCTACTCTCTAAGCCCCATCACCTCCATACCATTCCTCATACAATCTCGCCATCTCCGCTTCGGTCTTCCTCTTCTTTTTTGCCCAACCACCGTCATTTCTACTCTCTAAGCCCCATCACCTCCATACCATTCCTCATACAATCTCGCCATCTCCGCTTCGGTCTTCCTCTTCTTTTTTGCCCAACCACCGTCATTTCTACTCTCTAAGCCCCATCACCTCCATACCATTCCTCATACAATCTCGCCATCTCCGCTTTGATCTTCCTCTTCTTTTTTGCCCAACCACCGTCATTTCTACTCTCTAAGCCCCATCACCTCCATACCATTCCTCATACAATCTCGCCATCTCCGCTTCGGTCTTCCTCTTCTTTTTTGCCCAACCACCGTCATTTCTACTCTCTAAGCCCCATCACCTCCATACCATTCCTCATACAATCTCGCCATCTCCGCTTCGGTCTTCCTCTTCTTTTTTGCCCAACCACCGTCATTTCTACTCTCTAAGCCCCATCACCTCCATACCATTCCTCATACAATCTCGCCATCTCCGCTTCGGTCTTCCTCTTCTTTTTTGCCCAACCACCGTCATTTCTACTCTCTAAGCCCCATCACCTCCATACCATTCCTCATACAATCTCGCCATCTCCGCTTTGATCTTCCTCTTCTTTTTTGCCCAACCACCGTCATTTCTACTCTCTAAGCCCCATCACCTCCATACCATTCCTCATACAATCTCGCCATCTCCGCTTTGATCTTCCTCTTCTTTTTTGCCCAACCACCGTCATTTCTACTCTCTAAGCCCCATCACCTCCATACCATTCCTCATACAATCTCGCCATCTCCGCTTTGATCTTCCTCTTCTTTTTTGCCCAACCACCATCATTTCTACTCTCTAAGCCCCATCACCTCCATACCATTCCTCATACAATCTCGCCATCTCCGCTTTGATCTTCCTCTTCTTTTTTGCCCAACCACCGTCATTTCTACTCTCTAAGCCCCATCACCTCCATACCATTCCTCATACAATCTCGTCATCTCCGCTTCGGTCTTCCTCTTCTTTTTTGCCCAACCACCGTCATTTCTACTCTCTAAGCCCCATCACCTCCATACCATTCCTCATACAATCTCGCCATCTCCGCTTTGATCTTCCTCTTCTTTTTTGCCCAACCACCATCATTTCTACTCTCTAAGCCCCATCACCTCCATACCATTCCTCATACAATCTCGCCATCTCCGCTTTGATCTTCCTCTTCTTTTTTGCCCAACCACCATCATTTCTACTCTCTAAGCCCCATCACCTCCATACCATTCCTCATACAATCTCGCCATCTCCGCTTCGGTCTTCCTCTTCTTTTTTGCCCAACCACCGTCATTTCTACTCTCTAAGCCCCATCACCTCCATACCATTCCTCATACAATCTCGCCATCTCCGCTTTGATCTTCCTCTTCTTTTTTGCCCAACCACCGTCATTTCTACTCTCTAAGCCCCATCACCTCCATACCATTCCTCATACAATCTCGCCATCTCCGCTTCGGTCTTCCTCTTCTTTTTTGCCCAACCACCGTCATTTCTACTCTCTAAGCCCCATCACCTCCATACCATTCCTCATACAATCTCGCCATCTCCGCTTTGATCTTCCTCTTCTTTTTTGCCCAACCACCGTCATTTCTACTCTCTAAGCCCCATCACCTCCATACCATTCCTCATACAATCTCGCCATCTCCGCTTTGATCTTCCTCTTCTTTTTTGCCCAACCACCGTCATTTCTACTCTCTAAGCCCCATCACCTCCATACCATTCCTCATACAATCTCGCCATCTCCGCTTTGATCTTCCTCTTCTTTTTTGCCCAACCACCATCATTTCTACTCTCTAAGCCCCATCACCTCCATACCATTCCTCATACAATCTCGCCATCTCCGCTTTGATCTTCCTCTTCTTTTTTGCCCAACCACCGTCATTTCTACTCTCTAAGCCCCATCACCTCCATACCATTCCTCATACAATCTCGCCATCTCCGCTTCGGTCTTCCTCTTCTTTTTTGCCCAACCACCGTCATTTCTACTCTCTAAGCCCCATCACCTCCATACCATTCCTCATACAATCTCGCCATCTCCGCTTTGATCTTCCTCTTCTTTTTTGCCCAACCACCATCATTTCTACTCTCTAAGCCCCATCACCTCCATACCATTCCTCATACAATCTCGCCATCTCCGCTTTGATCTTCCTCTTCTTTTTTGCCCAACCACCATCATTTCTACTCTCTAAGCCCCATCACCTCCATACCATTCCTCATACAATCTCGCCATCTCCGCTTCGGTCTTCCTCTTCTTTTTTGCCCAACCACCGTCATTTCTACTCTCTAAGCCCCATCACCTCCATACCATTCCTCATACAATCTCGCCATCTCCGCTTTGATCTTCCTCTTCTTTTTTGCCCAACCACCGTCATTTCTACTCTCTAAGCCCCATCACCTCCATACCATTCCTCATACAATCTCGCCATCTCCGCTTTGATCTTCCTCTTCTTTTTTGCCCAACCACCATCATTTCTACTCTCTAAGCCCCATCACCTCCATACCATTCCTCATACAATCTCGCCATCTCCGCTTTGATCTTCCTCTTCTTTTTTGCCCAACCACCGTCATTTCTACTCTCTAAGCCCCATCACCTCCATACCATTCCTCATACAATCTCGCCATCTCCGCTTCGGTCTTCCTCTTCTTTTTTGCCCAACCACCGTCATTTCTACTCTCTAAGCCCCATCACCTCCATACCATTCCTCATACAATCTCGCCATCTCCGCTTCGGTCTTCCTCTTCTTTTTTGCCCAACCACCGTCATTTCTACTCTCTAAGCCCCATCACCTCCATACCATTCCTCATACAATCTCGCCATCTCCACTTCGGTCTTCCTCTTCTTTTTTGCCCAACCACCGTCATTTCTACTCTCTAAGCCCCATCACCTCCATACCATTCCTCATACAATCTCGCCATCTCCGCTTTGATCTTCCTCTTCTTTTTTGCCCAACCACCGTCATTTCTACTCTCTAAGCCCCATCACCTCCATACCATTCCTCATACAATCTCGCCATCTCCGCTTCGGTCTTCCTCTTCTTTTTTGCCCAACCACCGTCATTTCTACTCTCTAAGCCCCATCACCTCCATACCATTCCTCATACAATCTCGCCATCTCCGCTTCGGTCTTCCTCTTCTTTTTTGCCCAACCACCGTCATTTCTACTCTCTAAGCCCCATCACCTCCATACCATTCCTCATACAATCTCGCCATCTCCGCTTCGGTCTTCCTCTTCTTTTTTGCCCAACCACCGTCATTTCTACTCTCTAAGCCCCATCACCTCCATACCATTCCTCATACAATCTCGCCATCTCCGCTTTGATCTTCCTCTTCTTTTTTGCCCAACCACCATCATTTCTACTCTCTAAGCCCCATCACCTCCATACCATTCCTCATACAATCTCGCCATCTCCGCTTTGATCTTCCTCTTCTTTTTTGCCCAACCACCGTCATTTCTACTCTCTAAGCCCCATCACCTCCATACCATTCCTCATACAATCTCGCCATCTCCGCTTCGGTCTTCCTCTTCTTTTTTGCCCAACCACCGTCATTTCTACTCTCTAAGCCCCATCACCTCCATACCATTCCTCATACAATCTCGCCATCTCCGCTTTGATCTTCCTCTTCTTTTTTGCCCAACCACCGTCATTTCTACTCTCTAAGCCCCATCACCTCCATACCATTCCTCATACAATCTCGCCATCTCCGCTTCGGTCTTCCTCTTCTTTTTTGCCCAACCACCGTCATTTCTACTCTCTAAGCCCCATCACCTCCATACCATTCCTCATACAATCTCGCCATCTCCGCTTTGATCTTCCTCTTCTTTTTTGCCCAACCACCATCATTTCTACTCTCTAAGCCCCATCACCTCCATACCATTCCTCATACAATCTCGCCATCTCCGCTTTGATCTTCCTCTTCTTTTTTGCCCAACCACCATCATTTCTACTCTCTAAGCCCCATCACCTCCATACCATTCCTCATACAATCTCGCCATCTCCGCTTTGATCTTCCTCTTCTTTTTTGCCCAACCACCATCATTTCTACTCTCTAAGCCCCATCACCTCCATACCATTCCTCATACAATCTCGCCATCTCCGCTTTGATCTTCCTCTTCTTTTTTGCCCAACCACCATCATTTCTACTCTCTAAGCCCCATCACCTCCATACCATTCCTCATACGATCTTGCCATCTCCGCTTCGGTCTTCCTCTTCTTTTTTGCCCAACCACCGTCATTTCTACTCTCTTTTCCACATAGCTTTCCTCTTTCCTCACAAGGTGTCCCAACCAATGTAATCTGATTTCCCTTAATTTATCTGTCAAATTCCCACAGCTACTTTTGCCCGACTTGTTCATTTCTTATTCTGTCTTTAAAATGATAAGCTGGCAACTATATACAAATATTTTGATGATTCATTAAAACTGACAAGAGATTTGCTCTGTGCAGCAATGTTATGAAGTCAGTATGTCATATACGCCATCGTAGTTATAGATTCACACGTGCTCGCCCCAGTCTCTGTAGTTTGTAAATATGCGTTTTATTGATTTGTTAGTTTAGTTGTGAGTTATGCTGAAAGAATTATGACCACAATATAATGGCGCCCAAACGACGGGGCACGAAGCACGATGATAATGAGACCACGGAAGAAGAAAGCCGTGTAACGTTGAAAAAGTTAATTGCTATACGATCTGGAAGCAGAAATTGCATAGGAAAACTCGAAAGACAAGCGACGACTCTCATTGACGAGCTAGTGAATGAACAAGGAGAGTCAGTCCACAGCTTAATTCGTTTAGAAACATGTCAGAAGGCTCTGACAGAAAAGCAAGCATCCGTAAATGAATTAAACGAGAAGATACTCCATATTTGTACTGATGATATTATAGAGAAAGAAATAGATGAAGCAGCAGAGTGGAATTTTTTGGTTGACGAAACACTTGCGAAAATACAAGCCTTCAAAGATGGTCGCTTCGCTCAGCCTATCAATTCGAGGAATAGGAGAGAATCGACAGAAGGCAATACGTCTACGCCGGCCAGGAATTTCCAGAACGCAGAAGAAACACCGAATGGACCTGAGCTTAACTCAAGCGGAATATCAATGAATTCGACAGCAATCCGTTTGCCAAAAATTACATTGCCACGATTTAATGGAGACATCGCACGTTTTATGTCCTTTTGGCAGAGTTTTGAAAACGCAATTGATAGAAACGAAGGATAGCAGCAGTTGATAAACTCAACTACTTAATCAATCTATTAGAAGGGCCAGCATATCGTGCGGTTTCAGGCCTTGAGCTCACCGAAGGAAATTATACAAATGCAGTGCAAATTTTAAAGACAAGATTTGGCAACAAACAGCAAATAATCTCCTCGCATATGCAAGCACTACTTGGTTTACAGAGCAGCCCAAATGCAACTGTAAAACAATTGCGCTTTATATACGACAACATAAACGTACACGTAAGAGGGCTTGATGCACTTGGCATGAGTTCATCAAGTTATGGAAGTCTATTAGTGCCCATTCTAATGTCAAGAATGCCACGTGAGATTACTTTGCAAGTTGCTCGAAAAACAACGGAAGAAGTATGGCCCATAAATGAAATACTGGAAATTGTAAGAAAGGAAATTGAAGCCATGGAATTAAGTGAGAATATAAAACCCATGGAAAGGAAATACGAAAGAACCTCAGTATATGATCGCCCGAAGTCACCACAAGGCACCACGAAATCATTCCTGACAAAGGGAGAAAAGACGCCAAATTGTGTCTACTGTGGGCAGGCTCATGCGTCATCAAGTTGTGAAACAGTGCAAGATGTAAAAGATCGCAAAAGGATCTTGCTAGACAACAAACGCTGTTTTTCCTGCTTGAAGATAGGCCATATTACAAAAAGATGTTCGAGAAAGTATCATTGCAAAACATGCAGAGGAAAGTATCACCACGAATCACTTTGTCACAAGGAATCCACAAAAGGCATTGAGCATGACACGAAGGTCACATCGAATGCCAACGTGAAGCAAGAAGTGCTGCTGCAAACGGCAACCACTTATGTTTACGGTAATGATAAAGCTGAGAAGAGGGAAATCAATATTCTTTTCGATGGTGGGAGCCAAAGAAGTTACATCTCCGATGAGGTCAGAAGAAAGCTAAACCTACGTATCGAAGGACAAGAACACCTGAACTTAAATACATTCGGAACACAGAAATCAACACGAAAGAAGTGCGATATTGTACAGTTGAAGTTAGATGTAGGCGCAGATGAACCGCCAATCGCAATAAGTGCACTCAGCTATCCTTCTATCTGTTCGCCAATAAATACGCGCGTAGATATAAGCATGCACAAGCATTTGTTAGGCCTTCAATTAGCAGACAAGCGGCTAAGCGAGCAAAACAGACGCATTGATCTGCTTGTAGGAAATGATTATTTATATGATATAATCATTGGCGAAGTTATTAGAGGAAATACAGGGCCAGTCGCTATTAGTAGCAAACTGGGGTGGATAGTATCAGGAAAAACCCCAGGATCTTTAGAATCAACTGCATGCATTAATGTCTGTTCTAATTTGATCTTAGAAACGTCAGTTGGAAAGCCCTTCGTCGATGATTGCGACGAAATAACGCAGACTCTTCGTGAATTTTGGAAGCATGAATCATCAGGCATTGAAGAAGAAATTAAGACGCCATAATCGACATCTGACGACAACAAGGGAGAGCCATTTGATATCACATTTAATGGTCAAAGGTACCAGGTAGGCCTTCCTTGGAAGGTTGATGTTTCCAATTTGAATGATGATTATGATTTAGCAATTCATCGATTGAGATCCTTGTATTGTAAGTTAAAGGGGAATCCTGAATTAATGTCTGAGTATGATAACAAATTTAAAGATCAGTTAGCAAATGGCATTATCGAGCAGGTGCCCACTACGGAGGAGAACAAGGGCACTGCACATTTTCTAAGTCACCATGGCATTGTACGTCGGGATCGAGAAACAACAAAACTTCGTGTTGTTTTTTGATGGCAGTGCGAAGTCTAGCAAAAAAGATTTATCCCTAAATGATTGCTTAGAACTAGGCGATAATTATATGCCTCCACTATTCGATACGCTAATACGTTTTCGTTTACACGGTATTGGTATAACGGCTGACATGGAGAAGGCGTTCCTTCAGATAGAAATAAAAGAAAGTGACAGGGATGCTTTGAGGTTTCTATGGTTCGATGACATTACCAAGCCAAACCCTAAGGTAATTCAATTAAAGTACTGTAGACTTGTGTTTGGTTTACGCCCCTCGCCGTCAATACTAGGTGCCACCATCAAGAAACACCTGCTTAAATTTGCTGACGAATATCCAGACGTTGTCAAGGTATTGGACCATCTCTATGCAGATGACTTATCCTGTAGCACGAATTCGATTGAAAATGCTCTAAAGATATTCCATAAGTCTCGCGAGATTCTGTCAAAGGGTGGTTTTAATCTTAGAAAATTCAGGACTAACGATAAAGTTTTGTTGCAGGAAATTGAAAAGATGAAAGCAGGTAATGTACCCCATAATGAAGCTGAGAGTGAAAAAGAGGTCATGCAAGATGATCTATCATTTGCTCAGCATACTATAGGCCCTCCACAAAAGGACAATAACAGCAAGGTTCTTGGCGTGAATTGGAATAGTGAAAATGACGAATTGTTTTTTGATTTAAGTCAAACTTTGGAGTTGACTCAAAAGCTTAAGCCCACAAAACGCTCCCTTTTGACACTAGCGGCCAAGATTTTTGACCCTCTTGGATGTCTTAGTGTGTATACCATAAATTTAAAGGTTCTATTTCAAGAACTGTGCATCGAAAAATGGGGTTGGGATGAAGAGCTCACGGGGGAGCAAAGGGCAAACTATGATCGTTTCATTTCGGAAATACGTCCTGTGAATGGAATCCACATGTCACGATGCTTTTTTGACAAAGGTAAGAAAGTAAACAAGGTCGAATTGCATGGGTTTGCGGATGCCAGTGAAAAAGCATACGCTGCCATTGTATATCTGCGAGTTGTGTATGAAACGGGGGAGACAAATATCAAATTTGTAGCTGCAAAAGCCAAGGTATGCCCAATTACTAAGCAAAGCATTCCACATTTAGAGCTTCTAGGGGCCCACTTACTCGCAAAATTGGCTAAAACAGTAAGGAGTGTTCTGGCGGAGGAACTTCAGGTTACGCCCATCATTACATTTTACTGGGTAGATTCCATTGCCGTTCTTTGTTGGATTAAGAACAATAAGGTCTGGAAACAATTTGTTCGCCACCGTGTGTCAGACATTTTACGCGACTCGCAACGGGAGGAATGGTTTTACTGTCCAGGTCCACAAAACCCAGCAGATTTGCCATCAAGGGGCATGTATGGCCCTCACTTAGAACGTAATCTCTTTTGGTGGGAGGGTCCAGGGTTCCTTAAGCATCCATCTACAAAATGGCCAAAACAAGAAATGAGTTTCGAATCCAAGTCAGCTTTAGAGGAAGGTACAAAACAAATCCCTAACGTTACTCACGTTCTAGCAAGCAAAGAAATTTTGAATGTCAGCAAAGTCATGGAAGCTGAAAGGTTTAGTTCTTATAAGAAATACGTGCATACGCTAGCATGGGTATTTCGGTTTATAAATAATTTACGTGCTTCGTTAGCAAACAAGAACTGCAAAAGGGGACATAGGTAAGTATAGAGGAAGTAGATCACGCAGAAAATGTTCTTATACGCTCGATACAAAGCGAATCGTTTGCTGAGGAAATTGAATACTTGCAGAAAAAAGGGGAAACAAAACCCCCTTTATACGTCTCGCAATTTCATCTATTTTTAGATGAAAAGGGTGTTTTAAGGTGTCAAAGTCGCATAAAACACGCACCTGTTATAGAGACATGCATACAACCGATATTGTTACCGAAATTCCATCAAGTTTCCAAATTGTTAGTAATATATTGTCACGAGAAGGTCATGCACGATGGAGTAAGGGAAACATTAAATCTTTTAAGGCAAAAGTATTGGATTCCACGAGCAAGGGAACTGGTGAAAAGTGTATTAAGAAAATGTATCCCATGTCAAAGGGTAGAAGGCTTGCCTTTCTCTACAACATTTTGTCCGGATTTGCCACAGATAAGGGTTGACGATCAGCCCCCATTTATGAACACAGGATTAGACTTTGCCGGCCCGCTTAAGGTGTTAGATAAGGCTAGCAAGGATGGAGAGGAAAAGTATTATGTGTGCCTTTTCACATGTATGTCTACAAGGGCCATTCATTTAGAACTCGTAGAGTCTCTTGAGGTTGAAGCGTTTTTGCGTGCATTTAGAAGATTTGTGTAGCTCTTGGTTATACATGGACCAAGGCTGTCCCATGTATCGCAGGTTCGACGAATGAAAAATTAAGTTCTGCTACGTAACATCTTTCTTCAACAAAACTCAAGAGCTAACTAACTAAAACTAATCAATACTAGGATACATAAGCAGCTTATTAAATTAAAAGATCAATTAACAAAATAGTTCAATTGTCAGTTTGGCACATCAAAAATTAGGTACGGTGCCACAGTAATCTGTTCGTCTCTCTCAACCAATGGGGGTCGTTTCCTGCACCCTACATACTCCCCCTCTAAAGAAAATGTCGTCCCTGACATCCTTGAGGATTCATGGAAGCGGTGAGAAAACGTTCTTCAATCTTCATTGACTTCCAACAAGTGTAAATACCAATAGCGAAAGAGAATAACAAAATAAGAGTTATTATCTGTGTTCAATGACTTTCCAGTTGGTATAAATTGTTTCAATTCCATAGTGATTCCTTCAGTAGCAATAACATTTGTTTCTCTGAAGAATCGTAACGACGTGACTTGCGAATATCGATTGTAAAAAAATCGATCGGGAAATAGGCGAGGCTATTTCGGTACGTACGAATGTACGAAAGCTGTTCATGTAAAAGAATACTTAAAATATAGTAAATGTAAAAATGAATATATATAAATGAAATTGAAAAATCAGGAACGATAACAATGTACTTCTGATAATCAAGCGAACTATTCGGTTCTTATACCGTGTGAACAACAACTGGATACGACTGCGAACGACTGGATGGTATAAAGCGACGTATCGACGAAAAGATAGTTGAAAGAGCTGGAACACGCGGAACACTATTAATATTATGGACATTCGAAGTCAATAACGATTGACCTGGTGCATAATAAGCTAATCGGTTTGGTGGCTGTCGACTACGGACTGGACGATTAGTTTCTTGTGTCTCGGACGACGTTTGATCGATTAAACGTTCGTGTGCGACACTATCAGGCATTTCGCGTTGTTTCGTCGGCTCATGGTCTCTATCATTTGCACAGTTCACGGCTTCTCCACTATCAGATACGTCTGGTATATCAATCGTTGGTACCGGCTCGTTTCTTAATGAGTCCGTCGGTCTTTCCAATATTCGATTATTATTCGCGGGAATAAAAATTTCATCTTCTGATTCACTGTCAGATATCGAACTATCTGTCGCACGAGAATTAGAAAGTCGTGTTGCAGATCGTGTATGGTACGTATTGCGCCTACGGCCTTTCGAAATGGGTTGTTGCGGAGCAGCATCCGTATCCATTGGCAATTCGTTGCATGGCAGCAATAGATTCCTATGCAATACTCTAATAGGACCTGATCCGTTTTCTCGTTGTATTTCGTATACGGGCGAAAAATTATCTTTACGTCGAATAACGCGGTGAATTTCCTTTTCCCAATACGACCGTAATTTACCGGGTCCTCCCCTCTCCGACAAATTTCGAACGAGCACCCGATCGTTCGGATGGAGATCAATTGACTTAGCGTGCAAATCATAACGAGCTTTATTCTTTTCTCCAGCGGCAATCGATCGACGGTTGGCAATGCTATAGGCTTCTTCCATGGCTCGTTTCCATTGTTGTACATATTCATTATAGCTACGCGCAGACGAAGGTTGATCAATGTTAAAAATCATATCGATAGGTAAACGAGGGTGTCGTCCAAACAAAAGATAAAATGGCGAAAAACCGGTAGAATCATTCCGCGTGCAATTATAAGCGTGAGTGACCTTATTGAGATGCTCGTGCCAACGACTTTTGTACGATTCTGGTAAAGTACGAAGCATAGATAATAAAGTACGATTAAAACGCTCTACTTGTCCGTTACCTTGCGGATGATAAGGTGTCGTGCGCGAATGTTTAATGTCACAAAGTTTTTGAAGGTGATCGAAAAGATTGTTCTCAAATTCTGCCCCTTGATCGTGATGGATCTTAGTAGGAAAGCCAAAACGTAAAATGAAGTCGTTATATAACTTGGAAGCAACAGTTTTAGCAGACTTATTCAGAGTTGCATACGTCTGAGCGAAACGGGTAAAATGATCGACGATGACTAAAATGTATTCATAACCTCCTTTGCTACGCTCTAAATGCAAAAAGTCAATAGAAATCATTTCGAACGGAGACGTAGTAATAATCGGCTGTAACGGAGCTCTCGTATGAAATGTCGGACGTTTCTGTTTTACGCAAGTGCAAACGTTGTGTATAAAATGTTCAATATCTGCGTGCATACGAGGCCAGAAAAATCTTTGTCTAGCTAGGTCCAAAACGCGTTCGGGTCCAAGATGACCCATGTTTTCATGCAGCTCCTTAATGACTAAGCGATGGTATTTCTGAGGTAAAACGATTTGTGAAAGAGTACCGATGTTACGTTTTAAGAGACCATCCTTACGTACAAGTTTAGGCCAATCGCGTAGCAATCGTTTTACAGCAGGAGATTCATGCAAAAGATCTTTAGGTAGAGGCTTTTTACCGTTGTCCATAAAATGAATAACGCGACTTGTAACAGGATCACTTAATTGGGCTTGAACTAAATCGTTTACTGTGAATGATAAATCTTTCTGAGAAGTCATATCTTCAATAGCCAAAACATATGGTTCGATCGTGAGTGGCGTAATCCAATTCGATTTACCAGTAGCGAGCATATTTACAGCGGATGTTACTGCAGTTCTAGTTTTTGGTAACATGTCCTCAGTACACGTGATCATGTACGATTCGAAATCGGGAATGCGCGAAAGAGTATCGGCATCGCAATTTACTTTACCTGGTCTATATTTTATGGTAAAATTAAAATCAGCTAACTCATTGACCCAACGTAAACCAGTGGCATTTAATTTTGCGGATGAAAGTACGTACGTTAATGGGTTATTGTCAGTATATACAGTGAAAGATGGCGCGTAATATAAATAGTCACGAAACTGATCACATATCGCCCATTTCAACGCTAAAAATTCGAGTTTACCAGAGTGAAGGTAGTAGTTTTTCTCTGCTGGCGATAAAGTACGAGAGCCATATGCAATAACTCTTAACGAACCGTTTTGACGTTGATACAGAACTGCACCTAATCCTACTTCTGATGCATCCGTATGGAGTATAAAAGGATCTGAAAAGTTAGGATAGGCCATAATCGGAGGCGATATCAGCTGTTCAATTAATGTGTCTAAGATACGCTGGTGTTTTTCGTTCCAAATAACTGAACTCTTAGAGTGCAACTGATTATTCGATTTCGATGTTTGATTGCACGTTGATTTGTTTTTTTCAGACTTCGATAATAGATCATACAATGGTTTTGCAATCGATGAGAAATTTTTAATATACCGTCGATAATACCCAAGGAGGCCAAGTAAACGTCGAACATCACCTACGGTTTGTGGGGTCGATTTTTGCAAATGCAAAAGTGGCTTGATACTCTCTGGATCTAATTTATATCCTTCGGGAGAGATGATTCTTCCTAGAAAGTTAACTTCTCTCCGAAACATGTTACATTTCCGAGGCTTTAATTTTACTCCATGTTCCCTTAGGCGTTGTAAAACTTTTCTGAGATTTGCCAAATGTCCATCGAAAGTTCTGCTGAACACGATTACGTCATCCAAATATGGAATACAAATTTCATCTCGTAAGTCTCCTAAGCAATTTTCCATAAATCGTTGGAATGCACCCGGCGCATTGCGAAGTCCAAAGGGAATCCTCTTCCATTCATACAATCCCCAGGGGGTAATAAAGGCTGTAAGATGTTGACTCTTTTCACTAACGAAACCTTGATGGTATGCCTTACCCTGGTCTAAAACCGAGAACCACGCGTTTCCCCCCAAATTATCTAGCGTTTCTTGAATCCGCGGAATCGGATGACGATCCGGAATAGTCTTTTGATTCAAAGCACGAAAATCTACACAAAGTCTCAACGATTGGTCTTTCTTTCTTACACAGACTACTGGAGAGCTGTATGGAGAGTCCGATTTACAAATAAAATTTTTATTTAAAAGGTCTTCGATATACGCTTTTACTTCGGGGTAAAGCGGTCTTGGTACAGCAACGTAATTTTTCTGCACAGGAATGTTATCTGTCAGATTTATATTCAGTTTTAGATTTGGGACTGTACCAATATCATCATCATCTTTCGAAAATGAATTTTGTTCCTCGCATAACAAGTTCAAAGCAGATTGTTTCTGGGTTTCCGTAAGACCATCTAGATTAATCTGTTTGACATGATTTGGAATATTTTTATCAAAACCAACCTCACTACTGACATTTGCGTTTATCGCAGGTTCGGGACTGACAACTGTTTCTTTCAACTTCACATCTACAGGGGTTACGGATTGTACTAGCTGAATCCGACCAAGAACCGTGCGTTTTGGCAAAACGATATCATGTTTTGTAGTGTTTTCGACTAAGAATTTGATAACGCTTGTTTTTCCGGGTTTTAATGAAAATAATGATTCTGAAACAACAAGACCATGTGGTAACTCTTGATTTTCTTCAGGCTCAAAAATAACAGGAATTGCGAAAGCGATAGGTCCATGATTAATCCTACAGGAAATCTCAGAGCATTGTCCACGTTTAATCAAAGCGTTTTTCTTGTTTGTTCGAACAGTACACAAATCAGCATCATTGTTAGCTTCAATAATATGATATAAAGTATTTACATTGTTACGACTCAAAGATGAGAAGACACACGCTAACTCAGGGCTAGTTAGTCCGGACTTTATACACAGCTCGATTACGTTATACCCGACAAGCGGCATTGAAATGTCGTCGGTCGTTACTAGGAACGGAACAAGAATCGGGTCTCGTTTGTTTTTCAATGTAAAGGTAAACTCAACAAATCCTGTGTACGGTATTGACGTACCATTAGCTGCAGTCAAATCTAATTCGCAATCGATAAGTTCTGAGATGTTTCTCAACTTTATACCGGGGAAACGATTACGAAGAAATTGTTCCGAAATAATAGAAACCTGGGCACCCGTGTCCCATAAAGCTTCGACAAACAGTCCATTTAGTTTACAATTAATTGTACATCGGTTCCCAACAATTTTTGCGATTTGAGACGACTGTTTTGGAGTTAAGTGCGTTACGAAATTCGGTGGTACCGCATTTTTATGCGACTCATTATTTAAAGTTTGAACTGCCGTGCAAATAGCTTTATGCTGTAACCAATGTTTCCGCTGGCATACTTTACCGCAATACTTAACAAGGCAACAACCGCTACATGTCCAAATAGTCAATCCGTTTTGTATAGTTCCACAATAATTACAACATTGAGGCTTCGCATCGTTATCGGTTACTCCACGCCCCCCTGGAATAACCGTGGCAGGTTTCCCTGATTCCTAAAGTGAGGACACTGCGAACGAAAATGTCCATGCTCCCCGCATTGAAAGCAATGGTCACACTGTTCCGTCGTGCCATTTGAATGACAAGTACGGCAACATGCGAGACGACTATAACGAGGCGGTCCGCTGTATCTGTTCCGCCACCGACCGCGCGCTCTATTAGAAAACCTAGGTGCCAAGTTGCCTCGAGCAGAATTGTTAGCTTGTTGCTTAATTTCGGCTAATTGACTTTTCAAGTATTGAATTTCTGCTAAGAGTTTACTTGTTTCAGACTCGACTACCTTACTGTTTTCCCGAGGAATGTTAGGGCTCTGTTTATTCTGTTTTTCATTTTCGACAGTAATAGCTTGCGCCTTCGCTGCTTTGGTACGCTCAGATGCAGCTCCTATCTTCGCTTTTCGCTCGGATTGTTTCGTTGCTAAGTCATTTACGCTTCTCATTAACTCATCGTCAGTAATATCGCTTTTCCTAAGGAATGGCCGGAGATTAGTAACTAAGTTCTCATCGCGCAGTCCAGATTCGAAGGCTTTCAAAAATGACTTTTCGACTAATTGAGAGCTATATTCTGATTCAGCATTTTCTTCCTTAGAGGCGAAAGACACTCTATTTCTTGCATCTAAAAGTCGGAGTAGAAACTGTTGCGCGGTTTCCTTAGGCTCTTGAACAGTCGTAACCATGGCCTGAAAAAGATCAGCAGCCGTCTTTTCTTGGAAAAATACGCGCAAAATTGATCGCAATTTCCCGAGCGAGCGTTGTGGCAACGTTAAGATGTAATTTCGCAAACTACTGTGAGGGGATATTGATTTAATAATGGCATCACAAACTTCTTTTTCGGAATAGCCCCTTTCTAAACCAGTATCTATTTGATGGATTAACGATACATACGTTAGTTTATCATGTTGTCCAGGCTCACCAATTTGACCAGAAATTTTGAAGTCTCTAAGTAGGACAGAAGATCCTGGCTTAACAGTTTCGGATTTCGCTGGATTAGTTAGATTAGCGCTAGCAGAATCGATACTATCAGAAATGCTTGTCTCCGTTACTTTTTGCTTTGCAGCCCGCAACTGTTCGGAAAGGGTTTTTCTTGTTTTATCAGATTCTAGTTGCAGTAGTCGCAAATCGTCTAGTTGCTTTTCAAGATAACTAATTTCTTGTTGAACTCTGGTCTGTTCCTCAGATTTAGGTAAGGAGGAAGGCGATCCTTTGACATTCGAAATTGTATCACGTAAGAAGGTGTCCACATTAAAATCTTCCGTTGGATTAGATATAGCTTCCTCAATAGCATTTCTAATTATTTTAACCAGTTGAGATCTACTTTTATCTTCTATACTTTCTTTAACTTTGAGCAAAATGGAAAGTTCTAGTAACTTTTCAATACTTTGGTGGCAAAGAAGCGCATCGAGTTCTAATTGCAAATCTTCGATTTCCGACATTTCCAGTAATATTGACACGTAACCAGCAAGATAATCTAACAATATGTAAAACCAAATACACACCCCACCCCGCAAAACAAAAAGCGGAGCCCCGAAAGTCAAACAGAAGAAAAACACTTAGCTGAGAGGGGTACGGTCGGTACGCCCTCGGGCTTGAAACGGCGAGCAAACCACTGAACAACGAACAGATGCAGCATCGAGGAAATTTTGCAGCAAACCAGGATACCGGCGGAACAGTTGCGTAGCATCAAATAGAAAACTCACTGGGCGCCAAATGTAGCTCTTGGTTATACATGGACCAAGGCTGTCCCATGTATCGCAGGTTCGACGAATGAAAATTAGGTTCTGCTACGTAACATCTATCTTCAACAAAACTCAAGAGCTAACTAACTAAAACTAATCAATACTAGGATACATAAGCAGCTTATTAAATTAAAAGATCAATTAACAAAATAGTTCAATTGTCAGTTTGGCACATCAAAAATTAGGTACGGTGCCACAGTAATCTGTTCGTCTCTCTCAACCAATGGGGGTCGTTTCCTGCACCCTACATTTGCAGCACGAAGAGGTTTGCCATCGCTTTTTATAAGTGATAACGCCAAAAGTTTTAAGTCGGCATCAAGGGAAGTAAAGGGAATGTTACGTTCTCCTAGACTGGGTGAAGGTCTAGTGAGAAAGGGGGTTAGATGGCAGTTTATAATAGATAGAAGTCCATGGCAAGGAGGCGCTTGGGAAAGGCTTATTAGAAGCGTAAAGCGTTGTCTAAAAAAGGTAATTGGTCGCGCATATCTGACGCACATGGAATTAAGTACTATTCTAACAGAAGTCGAAGCGGTTATTAATTGTAGGCCAATTACATACGTATATGATGATGTGGACGGAATTTCGTATCCACTGACACCATCTCAATTGATAAATGGCAAGAACCTATCACTGCTACCCCAAGACAGGTACTTCGAAATGGTAAGTACGTATGAATCGCTGTCCAAACGAGCCAAATATCATAAGACCCTATTACATTAGTTCAACAAACGATGGAAAAAAGAGTATTTAACGGGTCTAATGGAAGTTTACTGACCAAATGACAAACAACAAGAGCCTAATGTATCTCAGTAGGGGATATAGTCCTTTTGAAAGATGAAAGTAAGAAACGTGCTTTTTGGAAATTATGTAAAATCATCCAGTTAATTGTAGGCACAGATGGAAGAGTGAGGTCAGCCAAGATACAGATTGCTGGTGAAAAAAGCAAGGGTAAGGTATTTAGACGTTCTCTAAAGTTACTTGTTACTTTAGAAATCGCTTGCAAAGAACCTATTTGTACCACAGAGAATAAACGAATTATGCCTATAACGCATGCGCAGAAGGCAGATCAGCCGATTACGCGATCAAAACGCGCCGCAGCGACCTTAGGAGAATTTTTAAGAAGAGACAATGCTGACAATATGTAGTTCTTATGATATTGCTTAATTAATTTCATTCATGCTTCAAAGACTTTGTTAGTTATGTTCACGTTGTTAAAGCTTATGGTTAAGTTTTGTTATTGTAAATTGAGTGAATTCAGTTCAATTGGGGGAGTATGTTGTGAAGTCAGTATGTCATATACGTCATCGTAGTTATAGATTCACACGTGCTCGCCCCAGTCTCTGTAGTTTGTAAATATGCGTTTTATTGATTTGTTAGTTTAGTTGTGAGTTATGCTGAGAGAATTATGATCACAATAAGCAATCATCAAATAGAAACTACTCTTGGGCTCCTTCAATTGGCAAATTGCACAGGGATACTGCTTAGATACATAGGCTCATTTATTTAGTACGTCCGCACGAAGGGGGGAGGTGGTCAGGCAAAGCGTACGATTGCGTACAAAAGGAAGGGGGTTGACACACTTATGTGTGTACATAAAATAAGGAAATCAGTCGTCTCTGCATGTATCCTGCAATATTTTCGTTTGCAAAAAGACTTCATCATACCCACCACCGCAGTTGTAGAAGTCTGTCATCTAATTTTTCATTAAAATACTATTTGTAATGATCGCTTTACAAATGCCTTAAACAAGTTTTTCTCCGTGGTTTTGGATGACTAGAAACTTTCCGTTAGACATGGGGGATCAATTAACCTAGAGTATGTATGCAAGAGGGGAGAGGTACATAAAAAGCGTACCTGTGCATACGGATGGGGAGGGGGTCGAATTTTACCAATCTTTTACGTAAGTACTAAATGAAAGACCCCATGTAGGATAGATGCGTACAGATGTCTCCGCCATAAACTGTATGCGTATTCATACTTTAGACTACATGACTGGATACATGCTTCTTAGTAATTGTGCTATTTCAAATTTTGTTGTCTTCTTGTTCTTTAGAGTCTGTTTTGCTCCCAATCTAACGTTATTTTGCAATAGTGATTAGCTAAATCTCCTATCAATAATGGAAGATGAATGCTGTTCAAAACAGAAAGCAGAAGAGTCAAAATTCCATTAAATTTTCTAGTGTCACGTACCAATGCTATAAATGGAAAAATGAACACTGATGTAAAATATGAAAAAATTATTTACACGTTGTGTTTATAAGAAAAGCACTTTTTGCCTTAGCCTCAACTTTCTTAACTTCTCTCCAAAATGAGGATGAGATGTTCCCAAGATTTAATTTTTTGCTGGAGCAAATTGACTGAAAGAGATTGCCATTAATTACTATAAAGATGTTTGATCTTTGTTATCCAAAATTATCAAAGACAATTTTCGTTCTTTGTAAACGAGCTAGCAAAGAATGAGCTAATATCGATTTCTGGCACATAAAGAGATTACCTATGGAGCTTGAGCTTTGAGATTTTCTTAACATTTTCCTAAAGTTTTGACCTTTTGAGCCTCATTTTCTGTCAGCCTTTTCTTATCAAAAACAACGTGTATTTAGTGTAACGGTTTGGAATGAAAATACTTCAGTTATAAAGTCAGAAGCAAATACGTATATATGTTTATAAGCAAAATAATCGAAAGAGGTTTAAATATGGGGTAAACGGGCTGCAAATAGCTTAGCGGAGGGGCCACCAACCTTTTTGCAACTGAGAGCTATTCCAAGGGGATTGACTAATACAAAGGGCTACCTACCACTTTGACAACATGATCTTACACAACAAAGTTATACGGTTTTTACAGCTAGGTTTTAGAACAGGGCAACGGGTGCTTGATGGGGAAGCCGCGGGCGATCTGGTGTCCGCGGGTACTGGGTTGGTGGCCCCTGGCTTAGAGAATATATGATTGGGCTTGTGGGCAAGCAATGGGTATTGGTTAATCAAAATTAATGTGCAAAGTCAAAAATCCTCAGATGAAACAATTTAATCATATCAAAACATTTAGTTACTTCCAAAGACTCCATTGACAGTAAGGTATTCTAGTAAATGTTGCAATATTTTCAAATGAACTTTAGCTGTTGTAACTGTATATAGTAGCATCAGATGGAGGCCTCCTCGCTAACGCTTGGTAATCACTGTGACCTTAAGTGATCTTCAGTGAGCTCAGGTGTGTTTATCTACACGAATTTAAATGTTTTTCAAAATTGAGATAAATCCAAGTCAAACCCACTGCAACTATAAATGTATTGAATTGATCCTATCTACGTTGAGAAGTTTTTGAAATCGGAAAGCACATATCAAGGGCGCCACTCATGATGCCAATCAGTATGGATAACCATGAACAGGGACAGGACCAATAAGAGATTGGCTGATTTGATACGACTAGTGCTATAACAAATACTGATGTAGGCATTCGATACTGGAAACTTTGAAACATCAGGAATATGTTCAGCTTACACGAATTACACCAGAGAGGTTATATCATTCCTCTGCGAGCAACGAGAAATTCCTTTTAAGGCCAGTCATTATATAGATTGATCGTTCTCGTTCACTTTCCCATCCCCCCAAAACAAAAGAAACATTAGCTTTAATTTCAGAAGATGCGTTACTAATGCCAAACTCGATGGAATCATGTAGCAACGTTCTTTGCACATCAGAACTTTTAACTAACAGATCATAAAGTTTGATCTGTGAGTTTAACTCTTTCGGGATCTTAAGTGTGTTGAAGACAAAAATTTCAAGATCAATATCATACATACTGTATCCTTAAGTAAACTTGCCACAATAAACACCAGTAAGATCAATTAAGATATACGTTCCAGCAAAAATTCTTAAAAAGCGGGAGTTCCGTATATTTTTGCTAAAACAAACGGGGGGAAATGGGAAGTGTATAACTTCTTGCTTAAACTAACTTTTTCTATACGGAAATATACTAAGACATGCTTATTCTTCTTAGCATTTTGCTAAGTTTCATAAACTGTGAAATTTTGCCATTTTACATGCATCTTTAATCTCACTAACATTCAAGAATATCTCAAAGAAATGACCAATGATAACCTTATACAACCATCACACAAAATGTGTAAATGATCAACATGCTACTCAATAGCTGCTTTCCTGTATTTCATTAGAAGCCCTTCTAAAAGCTTTCATATACCACACTCTATATGAACTTGCTTAGCGGTCCCTGCTTCTACCAGCCTGTCTGTCTTCTAGGCAACTATTGTTAAAGTATATTTGTCCAGCTTTCACTCAAAAATATGCACGTTAAATTTAAACTTCATCAACAATTATTATCAATACTAAAGTGAATTGTCTTAAGCAGCATGGGAGAATAATGTTTTCCCACATGAATAAACTAAAACTTGAAAGGAGAAATATTTTAGGAATATTTCTGCAAAATTGAGTCTGTATACGTGAAATGTGCTTGGGGAGGGCCCATTCAGCAGTTCTTACAAAAGAGAGCATATGCTGAAGATACCGGGGAAATTGCTTTAACCATAGGACCTCATATCTCCTGTTTGCAGTAATATTCTGAAAAGGGAAGCTGCAAAGTTTTAGAAAAATCTTTCTGCTGCATGAAAATATAAAAATTTTCCTGGAAAAGAGAAATATCGCGTGCAACATCAACTTTTTGTATGAGGTGTTTTTTATACAGCAAAGAGCCTATGATGCCATCTTTGTTTCTGAAACTGATCAAAATGAGTTTCTCTTCACTTTCTATTGACTTTTACATATTTTGATTGCAAATGAGGATGTAAACAAATGAATTGATTGGCTGAAAATATTTCCCCCCCCCTTGCTGTCTTAAGCAATACACGATTTTTCTTTAAAACCTGTCGCTCAAAGTGCATAAACGTACCCTTACTATGTCGTAACTAAATAGCTCTAAAACGCGGACGATTTGGATCAAAAGCGGGAGAATGGGAGAATTACCGAAAAACCAGGAGTCTCCTCGAAAAACTAGATTGGAATATATTGTAAAATCACTTTAAGATTGCAGTGAGTACTACCAAGCTTTAGACTCTAATATTGATATATCCACTAAGGCTCGTACTTGTACATATTTAATTTTTGAATTGATTACGTACAAATAGCGAACTTGAAGCCGTCATTCAGCATAATAAGATACAACTTAGATACGGTTAGAAATACACTGGTAAAATAAAATTGAAATGGTGTCAAATGCAGTAATGTGAGCTTCTAAATATAAAGAGAGAAATTCAAAACGATGAGGCATAGGTTTTATCGATAATCCATCAAACATTATGTGTTGCATAGCTTTTGTTGTCAAAGCCTATACTGCCTTTTTCTCCGAAGGAGCTTCGTGCTGAGCCTCCCATTGACTCAAATGGAACGCTTTGTAGCTGCAGCTTCCCAACTGATTCTTGGCGCTTTTTGTAAATAATCACTATCAACACTACGATGATCACGACGCAAACAGCAACAACAACACCAACGATTACTCCAGCTACAAGATCAACATATAACATAATGAGTAAGTAAGTCATGAAATCAAAATACAGTCAAACTCGCCTGAATCAGGTTTGCCTAAGTCAGGTTCACTTACCTTTGTGAGACTCATAGAGAATTTCTTGTCTTTCAAGCGATTAAGCTTAATTGCTAAGTAGTCAGTGTCTTCTAGAATCTTCGTTTCCTTCCAATAACTGTCTCAATGCCTGAGCTACTGCCAGTTTCCAGTATCGTTGAAGACTCTGAATCTGAGGTTCATCTCTTGGAAGGCGTGTTCCTCTTCCGTATAAATATATATATATATATATATATATATATATATATATATATATATATATATATATATATATATATATATATATATATATATATATATATATATATATATATATATATATATATATATATATATATATATATATATATATATATATATATATATATATATACATGTGTGTGTGTGTGTGTGTGTGTGTGTGTGTGTGTGTGTGTGTGTGTGTGTGTGTGTGTGTGTGTGTGTGTGTGTGTGTGTGTGTGTGTGCTGACATGACCTACGTTGTGGGGACAGATATGTAGCTACACACCAGCCTTGTGGGGACTGTCGTACTTGTGGGGACAATTTTTCTGTCCCCACAAGGTACATTGCCTAGATGCCTTTAAAACGTCATTTGCAGACCTTCTACACGGTTTTCGTGATGTCCCCACAAGGTGTGTGTATGGTGTGTATGTGTATATTTGTGGGGACATTTTAACACTCATGTCACTTTTCCAACCTAGTGCTTGTGGGGACAAATTATACACAAACTGAAAAAATCCTATTTCTGACCACATTCATTCATTACTACATCAGCCAAACTGTTTCTCTTTTAAAATCGTATCTATGAAGTCCTAAATTACCGTTAAAACTAGCTTAACTCTGCCAGGATTATTGACTGCAAAATTCAACACAATTTATATTTGATTTCCCTGAAAATCACATTCTGTAATCATTGATATCCCTTTGCAGTAGACTCACTTTGTGCAATTGTAGATCAAAGTTGCGTATATATATTTGGGGAATGTGTGGACTGTGGTGAGAGCATAGCTGTGGATTGCACTGACGTTAAACGAGTTTCAACTATCGAGTTGCTTTCTTTTACTTAGAGATCGAACGAAAGTTTGAAAATGACTCTTTCCACCATGTATTGAGTGAACTGAATAAGCATATGGGGAATGAAAGTAAATAGGAAAGTTGTTCATCGAAGTATATCCATGTGTTTTATGTTCAAATCCACATTGTTGTTCTATCCCCAATTATTAATTTTCAGATCATATTTGAAACCCAAATATCATTCATGATCCCCGATTATGTATTGCTGAAGAGTAGCTATATAGCTTTTTTGAGACTTATCCTATAGTACTGAGCTCGTCCAATTCTGTGTTGTGTTGCTAGTAACATTTGGGGAACATCTATCATAAAATTTGCTCATCTCATTGTCTGTACTTTATGTTATATAACATAAATATCTTCAGAAGGAGTGCGTATATATTTCTACAACATATTCATATATCTACTGTGAACCCCAAAAGTATCTACATATCAATGTTTGAACTATATGCTTATATACCTTACATTTCCCCAGAACGTGTGAATATATATATATATATATATATATATATATATATATATATATATATATATATAGATGACTCAAATTGCTCCAATCACAAAGAAATTTCTAAAGACATAAATAGACCCTCAAGAAAAAATTCCAACTCTTAAAACGTTTCGGCACAAGCCTTCATCAGTTATTAACAGCTTTCCGAAATGTTTTAGAGTTGGAATTTTTTCTTGAGGGTCTATATATATATATATATATATATATATATATATATATATATATATATATATATATATATATATATATATATATATATATATATATATATATATATATATATATATATATATTTAGCGCCTGAAGAGCCCGCAAGAACGGGTGAAACTAGTAGCGGAAAAATTTGTCACTTGAAGATTCAGAGTCATTTCTGTGATTTTTCTATTTTTTGACTGTGAACAGATTAAATCTTTTCTTGAGGGTCTATATATATATATATATATATATATATATATATATATATATATATATATATATATATATATATATATATATATATATATATATATATATATATATATATATATATATATATATATATATATATATATATATATATAACATCACAAAGCTACAACCAAGCAAGTAATTTATAAGTATAGAGAGAATTTAAGAAATAAAATTACACTATTTAAAACGTTTCGGCACAAGCCTTCATCAGTAATATCATACCAGCCACATTTTGCGCATCTATAACCATAATCCAAAGGAACAATACATAATTATGCTAAAACAAAACCGTACTCTACACAATACAACAGGACTACAATGAATAACACCTAAAATTGAAAAGAGGGGAAATGAGAGTTCGCACAGAAGATAGGGGTGTTAAAGGGGATGATGCTGTCCCTCCCACTGGAGTTAGGAGAAAACCATGCAAAACAAATGTAAATGGGGAATGCAATAGAAAGAAAGCCAAACACAAACTAAAATAGATTATATAAAGAGCAAAGAAACCTAATACGAACAAAGACTGGATAAATAAAATGTAGAGCAACCTAAATAACTGGAATAAAAACAAAGTACATAGTATACAGCGGAGAGTATGTAAATAAAAACAAACCAATAAACTGAAATAAATAAGAATACTATGTGTCTACTTCCCTAACATTAAGGCCCTGGGGTGTGACAGTGTCTAGCTTATGTTGCCAGAAACTCTCACGTATCCTATCCCCCCCAACAAGCTTATCAATTATAGCAACACGAATGTCTTCCAGAAACCCATGATGTCCCTCCTCAGAAAAGTGCCTAAAGAAGTCCATCTGGGGAACTGAAGACCCTGACCTAAACCTACGATAGCATGCCTTATAATTATTAATCCTAAGCCTAATAGGCGTGCTAGTACTACCCACATACTGGAAATTACACACAACACAATCAAACCAGTACACAACATTCGACGAATCACAATTAAATGAAAAGTTAATCTTACATTCCTTCTAAGTTACGTGGGAATGGAAACTATCACTATCAGACATAGATTGACACACTTGACATCTGGACTTTTCACAACGAGCACAACCCTTTGTGTACAGTTATTGTTGGTAGTAAGTCTAGCACTAACTAATATATCCTTAAGGTTCTTACATCATCTAAATGCAGTGACCGGAGGTTCAGGAAAAACCAACCTATGCTCTTCCAAATTGGACAGCATAGGGTGGAGATCCCTTAATGTTTCCCCACACTGTTGAGCGCTGGATGGTATGTAATAACTAATGGAATTCTATCATCCCTCCCCGGGTTGGGTTCCCTGCCTGTCGTAGCTAGAAGAGTCCCCCTATCCAATCTATGTACCCTGTCTATCTGTTCATTAACCAGTGACTCTTCATAGCCCCTATCGTTTAACCATCCAGTCAACTCACCTAACCTACTCTGAAACTGACGATCCTCCGAACATATCCTACGGTACCTAAGGGCTTGACTATAGGGGATCGCCTTCTTAGTATGCCATGGATGACAAGATGTCCTATGCAAGAACTGATTTGTATCGGTTGGCTTGCAAAGCAAATCAGTTGTCATAACTCCCCCTTCCCCATAGTGACCTGGACATCTAAAAAGTTAATAGTTTCTCCGGGAATACTCGCTAGTAAATTTAATGGTGTCATGGCTACTGTTGAGATAGTTGATGAAAAGCTTCAGGTTCTCCTCCCCGTGGGTCCAAATAAAGAAAACATCATCGATGAATCTCATCCAGACCAGTGGTTTGTTCACCGAAGCCTCCAATAACCTCTCTTCCAACCCACTCATAAAGAGATTAGCATAGGCCGGAGCGAACTTCATACCTATTGCTGCCCCTTGCTTCTGCCTATATATCTTACCGTTAAATTCAAAATAGTTGTCGTTAAGGACGAGGGATGCCAACCCAACTAGGGTGTCAGTAGCCACGGTTGAATTAATTCTCCCATCTGATGCTTCCGTCATAGCCCCAAGACCCTCCCCATTGGGGTATACTTGGATAAAGCCCTACTACATCAACAGTGCAGAGAAGAGCCCCATCCGGTATGCTACCTAACTTACCTAGTTTAGCTAAAAAGTGGTTAGTATCCTTAACGTAAGACCTAGTGAAGCTTGTTGTTTTCTTGAGAGCAGAGTTTCGATGACAGAAATACGATAGTATCTGATATACTATACTACACAGATCACTGAAATTAACTAACTTGTAACAGAACCCTAACCCCTTATATACCATATGGGATGATAATTATTTAATCTTTCTAGAATAAAAGTAAGCATGATACAGCATAAGTCATATACTAAATTAAACGATATTACATCATATCAAGTAATCATATTGTTTACGTCGGCATTACGGTGAATGTCCTATGCAGTTCCGGTTTGCTTCGTCATCAATGTTGAGTGTCTATTTTTAATAACGCTGACCAACGGATTGAGGTGGTGTTCTAAATACTCCGATACATGCTCTGTTATGCTACCACAATTAGACATGACTGGACGCCCCTTAACACTACTAAGACCTTTATGGAGCTTAAGTAAAAGATTAAATCTACCTAGCATAGAATCATTAACTTCTACATAGTCAGACACCTCTTCTATACACGGATCCTCCTCCCTTAATTTCTCTAACCTATCCTTAATAGTCTTACCCAGTTCTACAGTAGGGTCCACCTCAAATTCCTCGTAAACTAGCCTATCATATATATATATATATATATATATATATATATATATATATATATATATATATATATATATATATATATATATATATATATATATATATATATATATATATATATATATATATATATATATATATATATATATATATATATATATATATATATATATATATATATATATATATATATATATATATATATATATATATATATATATATATATATATATATATATATATATATATATATATATCACTACACTATAGTACGTCCATACGGAGTCATCGGACCTAAAACATTTAACGTGTATAGTATAATCTTTTAGGATGGATAGTTGCCATATAATAGTAAGCCCTATATCTACTGTGGACCCCAAGAGTGTCTAATTATCAGTGTCTGAACTTTATGTTATATAACTTAAATGTCCTCACAAGGTGTGTGTATACATCACTACAATATAGTAAGTCCTATATCTACTGTGGACCTCAAGAGTGTCTAATTATCAGTGTCTGAACTCTATGTTATATAACTTAAATGTCCCCACAAGGTGTGTGTATACATCACTATAATATATTAAGTCCTATATCTGCTGTTGACCCCGAGAGTGTCTAATTATCAGGGTCTGAACTTTATGTTATATAACTTAAATGTCCCCACAAGGTGTGTGTATACATCATTATAATATATTAAATCCTAAATCTACTGTTGACCCCGAGAGTGTCTAATTATCAGTGTCTGAACTTTATGTTATATAACTTAACTGTCCCCACAAGGTGAGTGTATACATCACTACAATATAGTAAGTCCTATATCTACTGTGGACCCCAAAAGTGTCTAATTATCAGTGTCTGAACTTTATGTTATATAACTTAAATGTCCCCACAAGGTGAGTGTATATATCACTACAATAGAGTAAGTCCTACATCTACTGTTGACCTCAAGAGTGTCTAATTATCAGTGTCTGAACTTTATGTTATATAACTTAAATGTCTCCACAAGGTGAGTGTATACATCACTACAATATAGTAAGTCCTATATCTACTGTGGACCCCAATAGTGTCTAATTATTAGTGTCTGAACTTTATGTTATATAACTTAAATGTCCCCACAAGGTGAGTGTATACATCACTACAATATAGTAAGTCCTATATCTACTGTGGACCCCAAAAGTGTCTAATTGTCAGTGTCTGAACTCTATGTTATATAACTTAACTGTCCCCACAAGGTGAGTGTATATATCACTACAATAGAGTAAGTCCTACATCTACAGTTGACCTCAAGAGTTTCTAATTATCAGTGTCTGAACTTTATGTTATATAACTTAAGTGTCTCCACAAGGTGAGTGTATACATCACTACAATATAGTAAGTCCTATATCTACTGTGGACCACAAAAGTGTCTAATTATTAGTGTCTGAACTTTATGTTATATAACTTAAATGTCCCCACAACGTGAGTGTATACATCACTACAATATAGTAAGTCCTATATCTACTGTTGACCTCGAGAGTTTCTAATTATCAGTGTCTGAACTCTATGTTATATAACTTATATGTCTCCACAAGGTGAGTGTATATATCACTACAATATAGTAAGTCCTATACCTACTGTGAACCCCGAGAGTGTCTAATTATCAGTGTCTGAACTCTATGTTATATAACTTAAATGTCTCCACAAGGTGTGTGTATACATTGCTATAATATAGTAAGTCCTATACCTACTGTGGACCCCGAGAGTGTCTAATTATCAGTGTCTGAACTCTATGTTATATAACTTAAATGTCCCAACAAGGTGTGTGTATACATCATTATAATATATTAAATCCTATATCTACTGTTGACCCCGAGAGTGTCCAATTATCAGTGTCTGAACTTTATGTTATATAACTTAAATGTCCCCACAAGGTGAGTGTATACATCACTACAATATAGTAAGTCCTATATCTACTGTGGACCCCAAAAGTGTCTAATTATCAGTGTCTGAACTTTATGGTATATAACTTAAATGTCCCCACAAGGTGAGTGTATATATCACTACAATAGAGTAAGTCCTACATCTACTGTTGACCTCAAGAGTTTCTAATTATCAGTGTCTGAACTCTATGTTATATAACTTAAATGTCCCCACAAGGTGTGTGTATATATCACTACAATATAGTAAGTCCTATACCTACTGTGGACCCCGAGAGTGTCTAATTATCAGTGTCAGAACTTTATGTTATATAACTTAAATGTCCCCACAAGGTGAGTGTATACATCACTACAATATAGTAAGTCCTATATCTACTGTGGACCCCAAAAGTGTCTAATTATCAGTGTCTGAACTTTATGGTATATAACTTAAATGTCCCCACAAGGTGAGTGTATATATCACTACAATAGAGTAAGTCCTACATCTACTGTTGACCTCAAGAGTTTCTAATTATCAGTGTCTGAACTCCATGTTATATAACTTAAATGTCCCCACAAGGTGTGTGTATACATCACTACAATATAGTAAGTCCTATACCTACTGTGGACCCCGAGAGTGTCTAATTATCAGTGTCTGAACTCTATGTTATATAACTTAAATGTCCCCACATGGTCTGTGTATACATCACTATAATATATTAAGTCCTATATCTACTGTTGACCCCGAGAGTGTCTAATTATCAGTGTCTGAACTTTATGTTATATAACTTAAATGTCCCCACAAGGTGTGTGTATACATTACTACAATATAGTAAGTCCTATACCTACTGTGGACCCCGAGAGTGTCTAATTATCGGTGTCTGAACTCTATGTTATATAACTTAAATGTCCCCACAAGGTGTGTGTATACATCACTATAATATATTAAGTCCTATATCTACTGTTGACCCCGAGAGTGTCTAATTATCAGTGTCTGAACTTTATGTTATATAACTTAAATGTCCCCACAAGGTGAGTGTATATATCACTACAATAGAGTAAGTACTATATCTACTGTTGACCCCGAGAGTGTCTAATTATCAGTGTCTGAACTTTATGTTATATAACTTAAATGTCCCCACAAGGTGTGTGTATACATCATTATAATATATTAAATCCTATATCTACTGTTGACCCTGAGAGTGTCTAATTATCAGTGTCTGAACTGTATGTTATATAACTTAAATGTCCCCACAAGGTGAGTGTATACATCACTACAATATAGTAAGTCCTATATCTACTGTGGACCCCAAAAGTGTCTAATTATCAGTGTCTGAACTTTATGGTATATAACTTAAATGTCCCCACAAGGTGAGTGTATATATCACTACAATAGAGTAAGTCCTACATCTACTGTTGACCTCAAGAGTTTCTAATTATCAGTGTCTGAACTCTATGTTATATAACTTAAATGTCCCCACAAGGTGTGTGTATACATCACTACAATATAGTAAGTCCTATACCTACTGTGGACCCCGAGAGTGTCTAATTATCAGTGTCTGAACTCTATGTTATATAACTTAAATGTCCCCACAAGGTGTGTGTATACATTACTACAAGATAGTAAGTCCTATACCTACTGTGGACCCCGAGAGTGTCTAATTATCAGTGTCTGAACTCTATGTTATATAACTTAAATGTCCCCACAAGGTGTGTGCATACATCACTACAATATAGTAAGTCCTATACCTACTGTGGACCCCGAGAGTGTCCAATTATCGGTGTCTGAACTCTATGTTATATAACTTAAATGTCCCCACAAGGTGTGTGTATACATCACTATAATATATTAAGTCCTATATCTACTGTTGACCCCGAGAGTGTCTAATTATCAGTGTCTGAACTTTATGTTATATAACTTAAATGTCCCCACAAGGTGAGTGTATATATCACTACAATAGAGTAAGTCCTATATCTACTGTTGACCTCAAGAGTGTCTAATTATCAGTGTCTGAACTTTATGTTATATAACTTAAATGTCCCCACAAGGTGAGTGTATACATCACTACAATATAGTAAGTCCTATACCTACTGTGGACCCCGAGAGTGTCTAATTATCAGTGTCTGAACTCTATGTTATATAACTTAAATGTCCCCACAAGGTGAGTGTATATATCACTATAATGTAGTAAGTCCTATATCTACTGTGGACCCCGAGAGTGTCGAATTATCAGTGTCTGAGCTTTATGTTATATAACTTAACTGTCCCCACAAGGTGAGTGTATATATCACTATAATGTAGTAAGTCCTATATCTACTGTGGACCCCGAGAGTGTCTAATTATCAGTGTCTGAACTTTATGTTATATAACTTAAATATCCCCACAAGGTGTGTGTATACATTACTACAATATAGTAAGTCCTATACCTACTGTGGACCCCGAGAGTGTCTAATTATCAGTGTCTGAACTCTATGTTATATAACTTAAATGTCCCCACAAGGTGTGTGCATACATCACTACAATATAGTAAGTCCTATACCTACTGTGGACCCCGAGAGTGTCTAATTATCGGTGTCTGAACTCTATGTTATATAACTTAAATGTCCCCACAAGGTGTGTGTATACATCACTATAATATATTAAGTCCTATATCTACTGTTGACCCCGAGAGTGTCTAATTATCAGTGTCTGAACTTTATGTTATATAACTTAAATGTCCCCACAAGGTGAGTGTATATATCACTACAATAGAGTAAGTACTATATCTACTGTTGACCCCGAGAGTGTCTAATTATCAGTGTCTGAACTTTATGTTATATAACTTACATGTCCCCACAAGGTGTGTGTATACATCATTATAATATATTAAATCCTATATCTACTGTTGACCCTGAGAGTGTCTAATTATCAGTGTCTGAACTGTATGTTATATAACTTAAATGTCCCCACAACGTGAGTGTATACATCACTACAATATAGTAAGTCCTATATCTACTGTGGACCCCAAAAGTGTCTAATTATCAGTGTCTGAACTTTATGGTATATAACTTAAATGTCCCCACAAGGTGAGTGTATATATCACTACAATAGAGTAAGTCCTACATCTACTGTTGACCTCAAGAGTTTCTAATTATCAGTGTCTGAACTCTATGTTATATAACTTAAATGTCCCCACAAGGTGTGTGTATACATCACTACAATATAGTAAGTCCTATACCTACTGTGGACCCCGAGAGTGTCTAATTATCAGTGTCTGAACTCTATGTTATATAACTTAAATGTCCCCACATGGTCTGTGTATACATCACTATAATATATTAAGTCCTATATCTACTGTTGACCCCGAGAGTGTCTAATTATCAGTGTCTGAACTCTATGTTATATAACTTAAATGTCCCCACAAGGTGTGTGTATACATTACTACAATATAGTAAGTCCTATACCTACTGTGGACCCCGAGAGTGTCTAATTATCAGTGTCTGAACTCTATGTTATATAACTTAAATGTCCCCACAAGGTGTGTGCATACATCACTACAATATAGTAAGTCCTATACCTACTGTGGACCCCGAGAGTGTCCAATTATCGGTGTCTGAACTCTATGTTATATAACTTAAATGTCCCCACAAGGTGTGTGTATACATCACTACAATATAGTAAGTCCTATATCTACTGTTGACCCCGAGAGTGTCTAATTATCAGTGTCTGAACTTTATGTTATATAACTTAAATGTCCCCACAAGGTGAGTGTATATATCACTACAATAGAGTAAGTCCTATATCTACTGTTGACCTCAAGAGTGTCTAATTATCAGTGTCTGAACTTTATGTTATATAACTTAAATGTCCCCACAAGGTGAGTGTATACATCACTACAATATAGTAAGTCCTATACCTACTGTGGACCCCGAGAGTGTCTAATTATCAGTGTCTGAACTCTATGTTATATAACTTAAATGTCCCCACAAGGTGAGTGTATATATCACTATAATGTAGTAAGTCCTATATCTACTGTGGACCCCGAGAGTGTCTAATTATCAGTGTCTGAGCTTTATGTTATATAACTTAACTGTCCCCACAAGGTGAGTGTATATATCACTATAATGTAGTAAGTCCTATATCTACTGTGGACCCCGAGAGTGTCTAATTATCAGTGTCTGAACTTTATGTTATATAACTTAAATGTCCCCACAAGGTGTGTGTATACATTACTACAATATAGTAAGTCCTATACCTACTGTGGCCCCTAAAGTGTCTAATTATCAGTGTCTGAACTCTATGTTATATAACTTAAATGTCCCCACAAGGTGTGTGTATACATCACTACAATATAGTAAGTCCTATACCTACTGTGGACCCCGAGAGTGTCTAATTATCAGTGTCTGAACTCTATGTTATATAACTTAAATGTCCCCACATGGTCTGTGTATACATCACTATAATATATTAAGTCCTATATCTACTGTTGACCCCGAGAGTGTCTAATTATCAGTGTCTGAACTCTATGTTATATAACTTAAATGTCCCCACAAGGTGTGTGTATACATTACTACAATATAGTAAGTCCTATACCTACTGTGGACCCCGAGAGTGTCTAATTATCAGTGTCTGAACTCTATGTTATATAACTTAAATGTCCCCACAAGGTGTGTGCATACATCACTACAATATAGTAAGTCCTATACCTACTGTGGACCCCGAGAGTGTCCAATTATCGGTGTCTGAACTCTATGTTATATAACTTAAATGTCCCCACAAGGTGTGTGTATACATCACTATAATATATTAAGTCCTATATCTACTGTTGACCCCGAGAGTGTCTAATTATCAGTGTCTGAACTTTATGTTATATAACTTAAATGTCCCCACAAGGTGAGTGTATATATCACTACAATAGAGTAAGTCCTATATCTACTGTTGACCTCAAGAGTGTCTAATTATCAGTGTCTGAACTTTATGTTATATAACTTAAATGTCCCCACAAGGTGAGTGTATACATCACTACAATATAGTAAGTCCTATACCTACTGTGGACCCCGAGAGTGTCTAATTATCAGTGTCTGAACTCTATGTTATATAACTTAAATGTCCCCACAAGGTGTGTGTATACATCACTACAATATAGTAAGTTCTATATCTACTGTGGACCCAAAGAGTATTTAATTACCCAGTGGCCGCGCATTGATTTCAAAAGTGGGGGGGCCAAGCTTACAAATATATCTCGTAATATATTTTTGTAATTCTCGTATATATATATATATATATATATATATATATATATATATATATATATATATATATATATATATATATATATATATATATATAAGCACAATGATAATCGGTAATATAACTATACATAACTCATATATATATATATATATAAATATATATATATATATATGAGTTATGTATAGTTATATTACCGATTATCATTGTGCTCTAGACCAGTGTTTCCCCAACCATTTGTATGATACGGCACCTGTTCTACATAAAAAATTCACACGGGATGCCACCAAATAAATATGTGACAATACACAGCTAGTGAAGTACAGCCCCTGGTTGATTCCTTATTTCCTAATATCTAATATATTTATCAATCGTTTGTCACTGCTGCTGTCTCTCAAAGCATCACTGATTACCAACTGCAGCCAGTTCATTAAGATAAACATAAGACGATTCATTGTCTGCGTGGAATCAGTAATTTTTTGACAAATGAAGCGAGAGTTTGCAGTTTTTCACAGCACACCTGATGATCTCTTACAGTACACTAGTGTGCCGCGGCACGGTGGTTGGGAGACACTGCTTTAGACAAAAAGTATAGAAGTCTAAATTTTAAGATCTCTGTACAGTTGTTGAAGCTATTGGCTCTTTAAATCACTCTCTGTAAACAAACATAATTCGTTGCTGCGATTTGGACGCTTTTCAACAAATTCATTAGCAACTTTGACCAGTGGCAGCTTATCTACAAGAACTTTGCTTGAATTCAAAATAGAAAGTGAGTTGAATCTCTGCTGTTTCATTGTTGACCGTAGCCACATTTTAATTCTTCTAGCCATAGAAAAAGATCTTTCAGGTGTTGCAGTCGTAGCACCACTGACCAATACAACTTTCACAATGAAAACGATATTTGGTATTAGTGATCTTTTGGTTGTAGAAATGGCTTGAAGACTTGTTGAAATATACAGGAAAGCATGATGTCGAAAGTCAACAAAAACACGTAACGTTTTCTCATATCACCACACAGAAGGTCAGGGAATGTAAGCCAACGAAAATCAATGGTCACAGGCTTATTATAATCAACCTACTGCTGATGATAACTTTTTAATATCGGAGCTAATCTTTTATAGAAATGAAAAGAGCCAAAAAGCCAAATAAATCGTCTAAACCAACCTAAATTTTCTAGGCCAAACAAGTTCAGAAAAAGCCAAATTTCTGGAATTTGGCTTAGATAAAGCCAATGCACCAACTCTGGAGTAAAATTCCTTTCCTATATGCTCCTAATTCTTAACTAAAATCATTATTACCGGTTGTAGAAATGTCACTGAAGCAAAGCTACTAAGCATCACACAGCTTTCCAACTGAAAAATTTATATCTGAACAAAAGTGGAGGAGCCATGGCCACCCCAGCCCCCCCCTATTGCGCGGCCCCTGTTATCAGTGTCTGACCTTTATGTTATATAACTTAAATGTCCCCACAAGGTGCGTGTGTATATCACTATCATATAGTAAGTCCTATGTGGACCCCGAGAGTGTCTAATTATCAGTGTCTGAGCTTTATGTTATATAACTTAAATGTCCCCACAAGGTGAGTGTATATATCACTATAATGTAGTAAGTCCTATATCTACTGTGGACCCCGAGAGTGTCTAATTATCAGTGTCTGAGCTTTATGTTATATAACTTAACTGTCCCCACAAGGTGAGTGTATATATCACTATAATGTAGTAAGTCCTATATCTACTGTGGACCCCGAGAGTGTCTAATTATCAGTGTCTGAACTTTATGTTATATAACTTAAATGTCCCCACAAGGTGTGTGTATACATCACTACAATATAGTAAGTCCTATATCTACTGTGGACCCCGAGAGTGTCTAATTATCAGTGTCTGAACTTTATGTTATATAACTTAAATGTCCTCGCAAGGTGAGTGTATACATCACTACAATATAGTAAGTCCTATATCTACTGTGGCCCCTAAAGTGTCTAATTATCAGTGTCTGAACTTTATGTTATATAACTTAAATGTCCCCACAAGGTGAGTGTATATATCACTACAATAGAGTAAGTCCTACATCTACTGTTGACCTCAAGAGTTTCTAATTATCAGTGTCTGAACTTTATGTTATATAACTTAAATGTCTCCACAAGGTGAGTGTATACATTACTACAATATAGTAAGTCCTATATCTACTGTGGACCCCGAGAGTGTCTAATTATCAGTGTCTGAACTTTATGTTATATAACTTAAATGTCCTCACAAGGTGAGTGTATACATCACTACAATATAGTAAGTCCTATATCTACTGTGGCCCCTAAAGTGTCTAATTATCAGTGTCTGAACTTTATGTTATATAACTTAAATGTCCCCACAAGTTGAGTGTATATATCACTACAATAGAGTAAGTCCTACATCTACTGTTGACCTCAAGAGTTTCTAATTATCAGTGTCTGAACTCTATGTTATATAAGTTAAGTGTCCCCACAAGGTGTGTGTATACATTACTACAATATAGTAAGTCCTATATATACTGTTGACCACGAGAGTGTCTACTTATCAGTGTCTGAACTTTATGGTATATAACTTAAATGTCCCCACAAGGTGAGTGTATACATCACTACAATATAGTAAGTCCTATATCTACTGTGGCCCCTAAAGTGTCTAATTATCAGTGTCTGAACTTTATGTTATATAACTTAAATGTCCCCACAAGGTGAGTGTATATATCACTACAATAGAGTAAGTCCTACATCTACTGTTGACCTCAAGAGTGTCTAATTATCAGTGTCTGAACTCTATGTTATGTAAGTTAAGTGTCCCCACAAGGTGTGCGTATATATCGGTGGAGTACAGTAAGTGCTGTATCTACTGTGGACCCAGAGAGTTTCTAATTATTAGTGTCAGATCATATGCGAATCCCAAATATCATTCATGATCCCCTATTATGTATTACTGAAGAGCAGCTATATAGAACATCTATCATAGAATTTGCTCTCTCTTGCGAACCCCCTGCATCCCCCACAAAACAGCGACAATTTTAGCGATTCGATCAGTTTATCCGCTATGTTTTATGTTTCTTTCTATTTGTCACTCTATCAAAGTTTTTCACTTTAATGGTTATAGCCACCATATATTCTTATGCTGTTGACTGTAGGTTTAACTGGTACAGAAGCTGAAACACACATAGAAAAGCGCGAGCGACAAAATTTAACACACAATCTATATAACTCACCTGACATAAGTCATCATCATCATCATTATCAGTATCATCACCATCCCCATTATCTTCATTTTTATACTCAATTCAATCATCTATAGCTCCTTAATTCTACTGTACTCTGTAGGTCCCTGGTATTGCTTTTCCTAGTCATGGAAATATCTCTCGAAAGTCTAGAAGTTGCTCTTTTAACGTGATGATACCCAGCACGATGTTTTGCATGCAACTTTAGAAGCCACTTGGGCAAGCTTTGTCCTTTAAATTCTTTGAAATAGCGTGGGTCTAAACAAGAAAGATCTTGATAGTGTTCCTTCTGGTCAGAACACTGACTTCTTGTTCATCTCATAACCTGATCCATTACTACATTGAAGATCTCAACTGCTCAAATTGTCTGTTTGTGCTAGTATTGTCATCAGGGTTTACAGCAATGGAAGCTTTCATTGTCTTACTCTTTCTCAGGGACAGAGCAGCCCTTTGGTTCAAGAGTAGGTCTAGAAGCTATTATAAATGCGCTCTTTTTAATTCTGATCAAAAACAACTGATGCACAAGATAAGAAAGCACTTCCAATCAACAATGAACGACGCGGTTCCTTTCAAACACACAACACCAATGGCAGTCAGGGGTGTTTTGAACGAGGACCATGAGGACCCAAGGCAATTCCAGACACGGTCCTGTTCCCTTCCGTTGCTCCCTACCTCTACAATTCCAAGATGATATTTTGTAATACATATTGTTCTTCCCAAACATAAGATGGTGTAACTCCTTTCATGCATGACATGTATTTTCTTGTTGATTACACTGAAGTTAGCTGTTTCAATCCTCAAGGAGTGGAGTTTTACATTCTATCTCACTTCACTTAAGTTTTGCGTCATAAAATTTTGCATTTGGATAGTATGCTGACTTTTCAGAGTCTATGCAGGAAACAACTTATTTTAAACCTTTGCTGGGACATATTATATTTACAAAGGAATCTTTTGAAAAGAAACTTAGGAAAAGTATAGTCTAGCTATCTGGTAAAGCAAAAACTCAAAATTTCCCTCCTCTCCGCGAACCATGGTGGCGCCTTTCGAAGAGAGCTCCAAATAAGTAGCAACATTCACAATCACTAAGCTTAAGAAATATGCCTGATCATAGCTCTCAGACATGCTTGATGGCAAACTGTAAGTATACAGTTCAGTATTTTCCTTGAAAGCACCAGATTGAGACTATGAACAAAACTGTGTTTCCCAGATATCTCTGGCTAGACTATCCAATAGGCACAGAATCAAACCTTGTTCCCACAGCAATTCGTCTAAATTCGTTTGTCTTTCAACCCCCCCCCCCCCAAACACTTTTAAAAATGCTGTACAGTTCCTGCTCTTTCAAAAGAAAGACATTCTTTTCCCAATGTTAAGTTGAAATAGACCAATATTTATTTATTGTTCCCATGTCCATTCCACATCATAGTTCCACTACCAATATAGTACCATTCTCTTTACTATTTAAAGATACTTATAGATTTATTAATGTAACTTGATAATACACCTAATAATAAGTTTCTTGCTATCTTCATGAACTTGTACACACAATCTGTGTGTATTCTATTATATGGATACATCTGTCCCTTCTCCCCTGTCACCTCTACGTGATAATTAACAATCGGCGATAATCTCAAATAGGTTCTATCTACTGCATACAGTGCTACAAAGATGTCTATACCAGATCGGCATATCTTATTTTTCGCACCCCTCATAACTCAGCAATACTCACATACCATTTAACTTCCATTTATTGCATTCCACATATCCAGAATTACCTATACTCTCCCCCATCCACCTCCTCAATTCCCATTACCCAGCTTTTACGTTAGTGAGTCCACTAACAGTCATACCTCCAGTACCAAGATTGTAACATTCTCTTTAATATTTACTGATTTTGACGAGGTAATAGGCCATATTCTATCTCGAACAAGACACTTTTCTCACTCAAGTAGATAGCAATAAGACACTATCTGATTCTCCGCACACATCAAACTTATACATTCATTCATGTCACTAGGTAATACACCCAATACTCTTTCCGTCCATTTTTACATGAACCTGTCCCCACAATGTGTGTGTATTCGAGTTATAGGATACATCTGCCCCTTCTCCCTTTTCAACCCTATGTGATAATTTCCAATTCGGCGATAATCTCACCTGCGTTCTATCTGCTGTATACAGTGCCATGAAGATGTCTATATCAGATGAGCCCATCTTATTGTTCGCACCCCTCATAACTCAGTAATACTCATATAACATATTACTTCGATTTATTGCATTCCACATGTCTAGACTTAGCTATACTCTCCCACACCCCTCCACCCCCATTCCCATTACCCAGCCATTTACATTTGTGAGTCCACTAAAAGTTATAGCTCTAGTACCAATATTGCAACATCCTCTTTAATATATACTGATGTTGACGAGTTAGTCGGCCATATTGTGTTTCAACCCACAGACTTCTTTCAATCAGTTACATAGCAATACGAGGTTATCTGATTCTCTGACCATACAACACTTTAATATTTAAACATGTCACTTTGCAATACACCCAATAATATTTCCCTCCCTTCTTCATCAACCTGTCCCCACAATGTGTGTGTATTCTAGTTATAAGGATACATCTGTCCCTTCTCCCTTTTCAACGCTATGTGATAATTTCCAATCGGCGATAATCTCAAATGCGTCCTATCTGCTCTATACAGTTCTATGACGATTTCTATATCAGATGAGCGCATCTTATTGTTCGCACCCCTCATAACTGAGCAATACTCACATGCCATTTAACTTACATTTATTGCATTCCACATGTCCAGAATTACCTATACTCTCCTCGCTCCACCCCCCATTCTCATTATCCACCCATTTACGGTAGTGAGTCCATTAAAAGCCATAGTTCCAGTAGCAATATTGCAAGATTCTCTTTAATATTTACTGACTTTGACGAGCTAATCAGCCATATTGTATTTCGAACAAGACACTATTTTCAATCAAGTAGATAGCAATAAGAAACTATCTGATTCTCCGTACACATTAAAAAAATATTTATTCATGTCACTTGGTAATACACCCAATAATATTTCCGTCCCTGTCTTCATGACCCTGTCCCCACAATGTGTGTGTAGTCTAGTTATAAGGATACATGTGCCCCTTCTCCCTTGTGAACCCAACGTGATAAGGTCCAATCGGTGATAATCTCAAATGCGGTCTATCTGCTGTACACATTGATATGAAGATGTCTATATCTGATGAGCGCATCCTATTGCTCGCACCCCTAATAACTCAGCAGTACTCACATAACATATTACTTAGATTTATTGCAGTCTACAAGCTCAGAAGTCCCTATACACCTCAGCCCCTCCCCCCTCCCCACTTCCCATTACCCAGCCATTTACGTTAGTGAGTCCATTAACAGCCATAGTTCTAGTATCAAAATTGTAACTTTCTCTTTAATATATATTGATGTTGAGGAGGTAATCGGCCATATTGTGTGTCGAACCAGAAACTTCTTTCAATAAAGTAGATAGCAATAAGTAACTATCTGATTCTCGGCACGCATTAAACGTATATATTTAGTCATGTCACTTGGTAATACACCCAATACTATTTCCGTCCCTTTGCTCATGAACCTGTCCCCACAATGTGTGTGTATTCTAGAAATAAGGATACATGTCCCCCTTCCTCCTTTTCAACTCTACGTGATAATTTCCAATCGGTGACAATCAGAAGTTGGTTCTATCTTCTGCATACATTGCTATGAAGATGTCTATGTCAGATGAGCGCATCTTATTATTCCACCCCTCATAACTCAGCAATATTCACATACGATATTACTTAGATTTATTGCATTCCACATGTCCAGAATTACCTTTACTCTCTCCCCCCCCCAACTCATCCCTTAGTCTCATTATCCACCCATTTACGATAGTGAGTCCATTAACAGCCATACGTCCAGTACCAATTTTGTAAAAGTCTCTTTAATATTTACTGATTTTGACGAACTAATCGCCCATATTGTGTTACCAACAAGAAGCTTCTTTCAATCAAGTAGATAGCAATACGAAGTAATCAGAATCTTTTAACATACTACACTATCATATTTAAACATATAACTTGGTGATACACCCAATAATATTGCTGTCCCTTTCGTCATGAACCTGACCCCACAGTGTGTGTGTATTCTAGTTATAAGCATACATCTCCACCCTCTCTCTTGTTACCTTTACGTGATAATTTCCAATCGGCGATAATTTCAAATGCGTTCTATCTGATCGATACAGTGCTATGAACATGTCTATATCAGATGAGCACATCATATTGTTCGCAGCCCTCATAACACAGCAGTACTGACATAACATATTATATAGATTTATTGCAGTCCACATGTCCAGACGTCCATATACTCTTCCTCCCCCATTCCCATTACCCACCTACTAAAGGTAGTGAATCCATTAACAGCCATAGTTCCAGTACCAATTGTGTAACATTCTCTTTGATATTTATTGATCTTGACGAGCTAATCGGCCATATCGTGTTTCGAACCAGAAACGTCTTTCAATACAGTAGGTAGCAATAAGAAACTATCTGATTCTCGGCACACATTAAACTTATATATTCATTCATGTCACTTGGTAATACACCCAATAATATTTCCCTCCCTTTCTTCATGAACCTGTCCCCACAATGTGTGTGTATTCTAGTTATAAGGATACATCTGCCGCTTCTCCCTTGTGAACCCTACGTAATAATCTCCAATCGGTGACAATCACAAATTGGTTCTATCTGATCCATACAGTGCTATGAAGATGTCTATATCAGATGAGCACATCTTATTGTTCGCACCCCTCATAACTCAATAGTGCTCACATAACATATTACTTAGATTTATTGCAGTCTACACGCTCAGAATTCCCTAAACACATCAGCCCCTCCACCCTCCCAAATTCCCATTACCCAACAATTTACGTTCATAAGTCCATTAAAAGCCATAGTTTCAGTGTCACGATTGTAACTTTCTCTTTAATATATGTTGATGTTGAGGAGGTAATCGGCCATATTCTGTTTCAAATTAGAGATGTCTTTCAATGAAGTAGATAGCAATAAGTAACTATCTGATTCTCGGCACACATTAAACGTATATATTTATTCATGTCACTTGGTAATACACCCAATACTATTTCCGTCCCTTTGCTCATGAAACTGTCCCCACAATGTGTGTGTATTCTAGTTATAAGGATACATGTCCCCGTTCCTCCTTTTTAAATCTACGTGATAATATCCAATCGGTGACAATCACAAGTTCGTTCTATCTTCTGCATACATTGCTATGACGATGTCTATATCAGATGAGCACATCTTATATTTGCAACCCTCCTATCTCAAGAGTATTCACATAAGATGTTACTTATATTTATTGCAGTCGACATGTCCAGAATTCCATATACTCTTCCTCCCCAATTCCCATTACCCACCAATTTACGTTCGTTAGACCAATAAAAGCCATATTTCCAGTATCAAACTTGTAACTTACTCTTTAATATATACTGATGTTGACGAGTTAGTCGGCCATATTGTGTTTCAACCCACAGACTTCTTTCAATCAGTTAGATAGCAGTAAGACACTGTCTGATTCTCGGCACGCATTAAACGTATATATTTAGTCATGTCACTTGGTAATACACCCAATACTTTTTGCGTCCCTTTGCTCATGAACCTGTCCCCACAATGTGTGTGTATTCTAGTTATAAGGATACATGTTCCCGTTCCTCCTTTTCAACTCTACGTGATAATTTCCAATCGGTGACAATCACAAGTTGGTTCTATCTTCTGCATACATTGCTATGAAGATGTCTATTTCAGGTGCGCACATCTTATTTTGCACCCCTCCTATCTCAACAGTACTCACATAAGATATTACTTATATTTATTGCAGTCGACATGTCCAGACTTCCATATACTCTTCCTCCCCATTCCCATTACCCACCCATTTACGTTCGTTAGACCAATAAAAGCCATATTTCCAGTACCAATTTTGTAACATTCTCTGTACTATTTCCTGATGTATACGAGCTAATCGGCCATATTGTGTTTCAAACTAGAGACTTCTATCAATGAAGTAGATAGCAATAAGTAACTATCTGATTCTCGGCACACATTAAACTTATATATTTAGTCATGTCACTTGGCAATACACCCAATAATATCTCCGTCCCTTTCGTCACCAACCTGTCCCCACAATGTGTGTGTATTCAAGTTATAAGGATACATCTGCCCTTTCTCCCTTGTGAACCCTACGTGATAATTTCCAATCGGTGACAATCACAAAGTGGTTCTATCTGATCCATACAGTGCTATGAAGATGTCTATATCAGACGAGCACATCTTATTGTTCGCACCCCTCATAACTCAGCAATACTCAAATACCATATTGCTTAGATTTATTGCATTCCACATATCCAGAATTACCTATACTCTCCCCCCCCCCTCCAGCCCTCAGTCCCATTACCGAGCCATGTATGTTAGTAAGTCCATTAAAAGCCATAGGTCCAGTATCACAATAGTACCTTTCTCTTTAATATATATTGATGGTGAGGAGGTAATTGGCCATATTGTGTTTCAAACTAGAGACTTGTTTCAATGAAGTAGATAGCAATACGTAATTATCTGATTCTCAGCACACATTAAACGTATATATTTATTCATATCACTTGGTAATACACCCAATAATATTTCCGTCCCTTTGCTCATGAACCTGCCCCACAATGTGTGTGTATTCTAGTTATAAGGATACATGTACCCCTTCCTCCTTTTCAACTCTACGTGATAATTTCCAATCGGTGACAATCACAAGTTGGTTCTATCCTCTGCATACATTGCTATGAAGATGTCTATATCAGGTGCGCACATCTTATTTTTGCACCCCTCCTATCTCAGCAGTACTCATATAAGGTATTACTTATATTTATTGCAGTCGACATGTCCAGAATTCCATATACTCTTCCTCCCCATTTCCATTACCCACCCATTTACGTTCGTTAGACCAATAAAAGCCATATTTCCAGTACCAATTTTGTAACATTCTCTGTACTATTTCCTGATGTTTACGAGCTAATCGGCCATATTGTGTGTCGAACCAGACACTTCTGTCAATAAAGTAAATAGCAATAAGAAACTATCTGATTCTCGGCACACATTAAACTTATATATTCAGTCATGTCACTTGGTAAGTCACCCAATAAAATTGCACTCCCATTCTTCATGAACCTGTCCCCACAATGTGTGTAGTCTAGTTATATGGATACATCTGCCCCTTCTCCCTTGTGAACCCTACGTGATAATGTCCAATCGGTGACAATTGCAAATTGGTTCTATCTCATCCATACAGTGCTATGAAGATGTCTATATCAGATGAGCACATCTTATTGTTTGCACCCCTCATACCTCTGCAATACTCACATACCATATTACTTAGATTTATTGCATTCCACATATAAAGAATTACCTATATTACCTCTACTCTCCCCCCCCCTCCAGCCCTCAATCCCATTACCGAGCCATTTACGTTCGTGAGTCCACTAACAGTCATAGTTCTAGTACCAATATTGCAACATCCTCTTTAATATATACTGATGTTGACGAGTTAGTCGGCCATATTGTGTTTCAACCCACAGACTTTTTTCAATCAGTTAGATAGCAGTAAGAAACTATCTGATTCTCGGCACACATTAAACTTATATATTCAGTCATGTCACTTTGCAATACACCCATTAATATTTCCCTCCCTTTCTTCATCAACCTGTCCCCACAATGTGTGTGTAGTCTAGTTATAAGGATACATCTGCCCCTTCTCCCTAATCAACCCTACGTAATAATTTCCAATTCTGCGATAATGTCAAATGGGTTCTATCTATTGTATACAGTGTTTTGACGAGTTCTTTATCAGATGAGCGCATCTTATTGTTCGCACGCCTCATAACTCAGCAATACTCACATGCCATTTAACTTACATTTATTGCATTCCACATGTCCAGAATTATATTTACTCTCCCCCCCCCTCCAGCCCTCTGTCCCATTACCCTGCCATGTATGTTAGTGAGTCCATTAAAAGCTTTAGTTCCAGTATCAAAATTGTAACTTTCTCTTTAATATATATTGATGTTGAGGAGGTAATTGGCCATATTGTGTTTCAATCCACAGACTTCTTTCAATCAGTTAGATAGCAGTAAGAACCTATCTGATTCTCGGCACACATTAAAAGTATATATTTATTCATGTCACTTGGTAATACACCCAATAATATTTCCCTTCCTTTCTTCATGACCCTGTCCCCACAATGTGTGTGTATTCTAGTTATAATGATACATCTGCCCCTTCTCCCTTATCAACCCTACGTAATAATGTCCAATTCGGCGATAATCCCAAATGCGTTCTATCTGTTGTATACAGTTCTTTGACGATTTCTATATCAGATGAGCGCATCTTATTGTTCGCACCCCTCATAACTCAGCAATACTCACATGCCATGTAACTTACATTTATTGCATTCCACATGTCCAGATTTACATTTACTCTCCCCCCCCCCTCGAGCCCTCTGTCCCATTACCCAGCCGTGTATATTAGTGAGTCCATTAAAAGCCATAGTTCCAGTATCAAAATTGTAACTGTCTCTATAATATATAGTCATGTTGAGGAGGTAATTGGCCATATTGTGTTTCAAACTAGATACTTCTTTCAATAAAGTAGATAGCAATAAGAAACTATCTGATTCTCGGCACACATTAAACGTATATATTTATTCATGTCACTTGGTAATACACCCAATAATATCTCCGTCCCTGTCTTCATCAACCTGTCCCCACACTGTGTGCGTATTCAAGTTCTAAGGATACATCTGCCCCTTCTCCCTTGTGAACCCTACGTGATAATGTGCAATCGGTGACAATTACAAATTGATTCTATCTCATCCATGCAGTGCTATGAAGATGCCTATATCAGATGAGCACATCTTATTGTTCGCACCCCTCATAACTCAGCCATACTCACATACCATATTACTTAAATTTATTGCATTCCACATATCTGGAATTACCTATACTCTGCCACCCCTTCCAGCCCTCAATCCCATTACCCAGCCATTTACGTTCGTGAGTCCACTAATAGTCATAGCTCTAGTACCAATATTGCAACATCCTCGTTAATATATACTGATGTTGACGAGTTAGTCGGCCATATTGTGTTTCAATCCACAGACATCTGTCAATCAGTTAAATAGCAGTAAGAAACTGTCTGATTCTCGGCTCGCATTAAACGTATATATTTTAGTCATGTCACTTGGTAATACACCCAATACTATGTCCGTCCCTTTGCTCATGAACCTGTCCCCACAATGTGTGTGTATTCTAGTTCTAAGGATACATGTCCCCGGTCCTCCTTTTCAACTCTACGTGATAATTTCCAATCGGTGACAATCACAAGTTGGTTCTATCTTCTGCATACATTGCTATGAAGATGTCTATATCAGGTGCGCACATCTTATTTTGCACCCCTCCTATCTCAACAGTACTCACATAAGATATTACTTATATTTATTGCAGTCGACATGTCCAGACTTCCATATACTCTTCCTCCCCCATTCCCATTACCCACCCATTTACGTTCGTTAGACCAATAAAAGCCATATTTCCAGTACCAATTTTGTAACATTCTCTGTACTATTTCCTGATGTTTACGAGCTAATCGGCCATATTGTGTTTCAAACTAGAGACTTCTATCAATGAAGTAGATAGCAATAAGAAACTATCTTATTCTCGGCACACATTAAACTTATATATTCAGTCATGTCACTTGGCAATACACCCAATAATATCTCCGTCCCTGTCTTCATCAACCTGTCCCCACAATGTGTGTGTATTCTAGTTATAAGGATACATCTGCCCCTTCTCCCTTGTGAACCCTACGTGATAATTTCCAATCGGTGACAATCACAAATTGGTTCTATCTGATCCATACAGTGCTATGAAGATGTCTATATCAGACGAGCACATCTTATTGTTCGCACCCCTCATAACTCAGCAATACTCAAATACCATATTACTTAGATTTATTGCATTCCACATATCCAGAATTACCTATACTCTCCCCCCCCCTCCAGCCCTCAGTCCCATTACCGAGCCATGTATGGTAGTAAGTCCATTAAAAGCCATAGGTCCAGTGTCAAAATAGTAACTTTCTCTTTAATATATATTGATGGTGAGGAGGTAATTGGTCATATTGTGTTTCAAACTAGAGACTTGTTTCAATGAAGTAGATAGCAATACGTAATTATCTGATTCTCAGCACACATTAAACGTATATATTTATTCATATCACTTGGTAATACACCCAATAATATTTCCGTCCCTTTGCTCATGAACCTGCCCCACAATGTGTGTGTATTCTAGAAATCAGGATACATGTCCCCCTTCCTCCTTTTCAACTCTACGTGATAATTTCCAATCGGTGACAATCACAAGTTGGTTCTATCCTCTGCATACATTGCTATGAAGATGTCTATATCAGGTGCGCACATCTTATTTTTGCACCCCTCCTATCTCAGCAGTACTCATATAAGGTATTACTTATATTTATTGCAGTCGACATGTCCAGAATTCCATATACTCTTCCTCCCCCATTCCCATTACCCACCCATTTACGTTCGTTAGACCAATAAAAGCCATATTTCCAGTACCAATTTTGTAACATTATCTGTACTATTTCCTGATGTTTACGAGCTAATCAGCCATATTGTGTGTCGAACCAGACACTTCTGTCAATAAAGTAAATAGCAATAAGAAACTATCTGATTTTCGGCACACATTAAACTTATATATTCAGTCATGTCACTTGGTAAGTCACCCAATAAAATTGCACTCCCATTCTTCATGAACCTGTCCCCACAATGTGTGTAGTCTAGTTATATGGATACATCTGCCCCTTCTCCCTTATCAACCCTACGTAATAATGTCCAATTCGGCGATAATCCCAAATGCGTTCTATCTGTTGTATACAGTCCTTTGACGATTTCTATATCAGATGAGCGCATCTTATTGTTCGCACCCCTCATAACTCAGCAATACTCACATGCCATGTAACTTACATTTATTGCATTCCACATGTCCAGATTTACATTTACTCTCCCCCCCCAGCCCTCTGTCCCTTTACCCAGCCGTGTATATTAGTGAGTCCATTAAAAGCCATAGTTCCAGTATCAAAATTGTAACTGTCTCTATAATATATAGTCATGTTGAGGAGGTAATTGGCCATATTGTGTTTCAAACTAGATACTTCTTTCAATAAAGTAGATAGCAATAAGAAACTATCTGATTCTCGGCACACATTAAACGTATATATTTATTCATGTCACTTGGTAATACACCCAATAATATTTCCCTCCCTTTCTTCATGAACCTGTCCCCACAATGTGTGCGTATTCAAGTTATAAGGATACATCTGCCCCTTCTCCCTTGTGAACCCTACGTGATAATGTGCAATCGGTGACAATTACAAATTGATTCTATCTCATCCATACAGTGCTATGAAGATGTCTATATCAGATGAGCACATCTTATTGTTCGCACAACTCATAACTCAGCCATACTCACATACCATATTACTTAAATTTATTGCATTCCACATATCTGGAATTACCTATACTCCCCCCCCCCCTCAAGCCCTCAATCCCATTACCCAGCCATTTACGTTCGTGAGTCCACTAATAGTCATAGCTCTAGTACCAATATTGCAACATCCTCGTTAATATATACTGATGTTGACGAGTTAGTCGGCCATATTGTGTTTCAATCCACAGACATCTGTCAATCAGTTAAATAGCAGTAAGAAACTGTCTGATTCTCGGCTCGCATTAAACGTATATATTTTAGTCATGTCACTTGGTAATACACCCAATACTATGTCCGTCCCTTTGCTCATGAACCTGTCCCCACAATGTGTGTGTATTCTAGTTCTAAGGATACATGTCCCCGGTCCTCCTTTTCAACTCTACGTGATAATTTCCAATCGGTGACAATCACAAGTTGGTTCTATCTTCTGCATACATTGCTATGAAGATGTCTATATCAGGTGCGCACATCTTATTTTGCACCCCTCCTATCTCAACAGTACTCACATAAGATATTACTTATATTTATTGCAGTCGACATGTCCAGACTTCCATATACTCTTCCTCCCCCATTCCCATTACCCACCCATTTACGTTCGTTAGACCAATAAAAGCCATATTTCCAGTACCAATTTTGTAACATTCTCTGTACTATTTCCTGATGTTTACGAGCTAATCGGCCATATTGTGTTTCAAACTAGAGACTTCTATCAATGAAGTAGATAGCAATAAGAAACTATCTTATTCTCGGCACACATTAAACTTATATATTCAGTCATGTCACTTGGCAATACACCCAATAATATCTCCGTCCCTGTCTTCATCAACCTGTCCCCACAATGTGTGTGTATTCTAGTTATAAGGATACATCTGCCCCTTCTCCCTTGTGAACCCTACGTGATAATTTCCAATCGGTGACAATCACAAATTGGTTCTATCTGATCCATACAGTGCTATGAAGATGTCTATATCAGACGAGCACATCTTATTGTTCGCACCCCTCATAACTCAGCAATACTCAAATACCATATTACTTAGATTTATTGCATTCCACATATCCAGAATTACCTATACTCTCCCCCCCCCTCCAGCCCTCAGTCCCATTACCGAGCCATGTATGGTAGTAAGTCCATTAAAAGCCATAGGTCCAGTATCAAAATAGTAACTTTCTCTTTAATATATATTGATGGTGAGGAGGTAATTGGTCATATTGTGTGTCAAGCTAGAGACTTGTTTCAATGAAGTAGATAGCAATACGTAATTATCTGATTCTCAGCACACATTAAACGTATATATTTATTCATATCACTTGGTAATACACCCAATAATATTTCCGTCCCTTTGCTCATGAACCTGCCCCACAATGTGTGTGTATTCTAGAAATCAGGATACATGTCCCCCTTCCTCCTTTTCAACTCTACGTGATAATTTCCAATCGGTGACAATCACAAGTTGGTTCTATCTTCTGCATACATTGCTATGAAGATGTCTATATCAGGTGCGCACATCTTATTTTGCACCCCTCCTATCTCAACAGTACTCACATAAGATATTACTTATATTTATTGCAGTCGACATGTCCAGACTTCCATATACTCTTCCTCCCCCATTCCCATTACCCACCCATTTACGTTCGTTAGACCAATAAAAGCCATATTTCCAGTACCAATTTTGTAACATTCTCTGTACTATTTCCTGATGTTTACGAGCTAATCGGTCATATTGTGTTTCAAACTAGAGACTTCTATCAATGAAGTAGATAGCAATAAGAAACTATCTTATTCTCGGCACACATTAAACTTATATATTCAGTCATGTCACTTGGCAATACACCCAATAATATCTCCGTCCCTGTCTTCATGAACCTGTCCCCACAATGTGTGTGTATTCTAGTTATAAGGATACATCTGCCCCTTCTCCCTTGTGAACCCTACGTGATAATTTCCAATCGGTGACAATCACAAATTGGTTCTATCTGATCCATACAGTGCTATGAAGATGTCTATATCAGACGAGCACATCTTATTGTTCGCACCCCTCATAACTCAGCAATACTCAAATACCATATTACTTAGATTTATTGCATTCCACATATCCAGAATTACCTATACTCTCCCCCCCCCTCCAGCCCTCAGTCCCATTACCGAGCCATGTATAGTAGTAAGTCCATTAAAAGCCATAGGTCCAGTGTCAAAATAGTAACTTTCTCTTTAATATATATTGATGGTGAGGAGGTAATTGGTCATATTGTGTTTCAAACTAGAGACTTGTTTCAATGAAGTAGATAGCAATACGTAATTATCTGATTCTCAGCACACATTAAACGTATATATTTATTCATATCACTTGGTAATACACCCAATAATATTTCCGTCCCTTTGCTCATGAACCTGCCCCACAATGTGTGTGTATTCTAGAAATCAGGATACATGTCCCCCTTCCTCCTTTTCAACTCTACGTGATAATTTCCAATCGGTGACAATCACAAGTTGGTTCTATCCTCTGCATACATTGCTATGAAGATGTCTATATCAGGTGCGCACATCTTATTTTTGCACCCCTCCTATCTCAGCAGTACTCATATAAGGTATTACTTATATTTATTGCAGTCGACATGTCCAGAATTCCATATACTCTTCCTCCCCCATTCCCATTACCCACCCATTTACGTTCGTTAGACCAATAAAAGCCATATTTCCAGTACCAATTTTGTAACATTATCTGTACTATTTCCTGATGTTTACGAGCTAATCAGCCATATTGTGTGTCGAACCAGACACTTCTGTCAATAAAGTAAATAGCAATAAGAAACTATCTGATTTTCGGCACACATTAAACTTATATATTCAGTCATGTCACTTGGTAAGTCACCCAATAAAATTGCACTCCCATTCTTCATGAACCTGTCCCCACAATGTGTGTAGTCTAGTTATATGGATACATCTGCCCCTTCTCCCTTATCAACCCTACGTAATAATTTCCAATTCGGCGATAATCTCAAATGCGTTCTATCTGTTGTATACAGTGCTTTGACGATTTCTATATCAGATGAGCGCATCTTATTGTTTGCACCCCTCATACTCAGCAACACTCACATACCATATTACTTAGATTTATTGCATTCCACATATCCAGAATTACCTATACTCTCCCCCCCTCTCAAGCCCTCAATCCCATTACCCAGCCATTTACGATCGTGAGTCCACTAACAGTCATAGCTCTAGTACCAATATTGCAATATCCTCTTAAATATATACTGATGTTGACGAGTTAGTCGGCCATATTGTGTTTAAACCCACAGACTTCTTTTAAGTAGTTAGATAGCAATACGAAGTTATCTGATTCTCTGAGCATACAACACTTTTATATTTAAATATGTCACTTGGTAATACACCCAATAATAGTTCCCTTCCTTTCTTCATGAACCTGTCCCCACAATGTGTGTGTATTCTAGTTATAAGGATACATCTGCCCCGTCTCCCTTATCAACCCTACGTAATAATTTCCAATTCGGCGATAATCTCAAATGCGTTCTATCTGTTGTATACAGTGCTGTGACGATTTCTATATCAGATGAGCGCATCTTATTGTTCGCACCCCTCATAACTCAGCAATACTCACATACCATTTAACTTACATTTATTGCATTCCACATGTCCAGAATTAAATATACTCCCCCCCCCTCCAGCCCTCATTCGCATTACCCAGCCATGTATGTTAGTGAGTCCATTAAAAGCCATAGTTCCAGTATCAAACTTGTAACTTTCTCTTTAATATATATTGATGTTGAGGAGGTAATTGGCCATATTGTGTTTCAAACTAGAGACTTCTGTCAATCAGTTAAATAGCAGTAAGAAACTGTCTGATTCTCGGCTCGCATTAAACGTATATATTTTAGTCATGTCACTTGGTAATACACCCAATACTATGTCCGTCCCTTTGCTCATGAACCTGTCCCCACAATGTGTGTGTATTCTAGTTATAAGGATACATGTTCCCGTTCCTCCTTTTCAACTCTACGTGATAATTTCCAATCGGTGACAATCACAAGTTGGTTCTATCTTCTGCATACATTGCTATGAAGATGTCTATATCAGGTGCGCACATCTTATTTTGCACCCCTCCTATCTCAACAGTACTCACATAAGATATTACTTATATTTATTGCAGTCGACATGTCCAGACTTCCATATACTCTTCCTCCCCCAGTCCCATTACCCACCCATTTACGTTCGTTAGACCAATAAAAGCCATATTTCCAGTACCAATTTTGTAACATTCTCTGTACTATTTCCTGATGTTTACGAGCTAATCGGCCATATTGTGTGTCAAACCAGAAACTTCTGTCGATCAAGTAGATAGGTATAAGAAGTTATCTGACTCTCTGAACATACAACACTGTTATATGTAAACATTTTCAATTGGTAAGTCACCCAATAAAATTGCTCTCCCATTCTTCATGAACCTGTCCCCACAATGTGTGTGTATTCTAGTTATAAGGATACATCTGCCCCTTCTCCCTTGTGAACCCTACGTGATAATTTCAAATCGGCGATAATCTCAAGTGTGTTCTATTTGCTGTATACAGTGGAACGAATATGTCTATATCAGATGAGCACATCTTATTGGTCACACCTCTTATAACTCACGCATCTTCACATAACATAGTACTTATGTGTAGTACATTGCATATGTGTAGACTTCCCTATACTCTTCCCCCTATGTCCATTACCAAATCTTTTATTCGTGAGTCCGTTACAAACCATATTTCCACTACCAGTATTGTAACAGTCTCTTTAATATTTACTGCATTTGAAGAGTTAATCGGCCATATTGTGCTTCAATCCAGAGACTTCTGTCAATCAAGCAGATAGAAGTTATTACAATTAGAATACAGATACAATTAGAAATTATCTTGTCCTCCGCATACACTAAACCTATAGGTTTATTCATTTCACTTGCTAATACACCCAATAAAAAGTCTTTCGCTTCGATCATGAACCTGTCCCCACAATGTGTGTGTATTCTAGTCATTATGCTACCTCCCCCTTTGTCTCTGTTATACTCTGCTTGATATTGTCCAATATGTAACAATCTCAAATGCACTCGATCTGCTTACTATAGTGGTCAGGTGATTTCTATACAAGATTTTCTAACGGTATTGTTCACATATTTTATAACTCAACCATCCTCACATAACATATTGATTAGATGCATTGCAATCGCACATCTCCAGAGTACTCAATAATGTCCCCCTTCCCTATTCCTCAGCCACTTACGGTCTTGAGTGCATTCCAAACCAAATAGTCAATAACAATATTGGAATCCCAATCCCCTCCTCCCTTCAACTTGTGATACTGAGTAGCTTATCGCGCATAATCTCTCATGCCAGAGACCCCTGTCAGCCACTGACAGTGAGACAAGGAAGTATCTTATACATCACGTACACTGGACTTATACTTTGATTTAATTCGCTTGTTACTGCAACTCATGAAAAATCTTTCTGTCTAGCTCTTCATTGCAATATCTGCGTCGTCTATTTTCAAAAACCTTCCACTTAACAAAGCCCCAAGATCTCAATGTCCAGAACACTTTTGTACCCTAGCGGCAAACGTATTTCCCACTTTAGCAAATTATTCGAGATTCAACTGTGCCTATTTATGTACGTTACGTATAAGACACAGAAAAAGACGGAATAGATGCCAGCAGTCTTCTGAGAGCTGTCTTGCATCTACAGAAGACATTTCGGTTATGAACCTGTCCCTACAATGTGTGTGTATACTAGTTATTTGGTTACTTCTCCCCCTGTCTATTTTCTACGCTCCTTGATAGGTATCCATTAGGTAACAATCTCAAATGCTCTCTATCTGTTTCATTTAGTGCTCCCACCATTTCTATGCAAGATGAGCACCACACTTTTTGTATGTGTTGTGACTGAAGCGTCATCTAATTACCTTGTCCTGAGATTCAATGTACACCCTACCTTCATGTCCAAGCTACAAAAGACACACTAATATTGCGAACGTCCTTCCTATCTAGATGTAGATCTTAACTCGTTTACTGCATCAACGATATTGTGTTTCATCTACTTCCCATAGACTATAAGTATTCTTTTGCTTACCTGGCTTGTTAGTAAAATCCATAGTTAGTCAGTCTTTCTAAGCACACTCTTGCAATGTCATTGTGCTCTGTGGTCCAGAATTCACATGTGCCCCAATTCCAAGCAATTATTTTCCAGAATGCTTTTCTATATAATTTCCTAAATACATTCCTGGAAATTAACATCTACAGCTAGACGTAGAATAGATAGAGAGCACAGGAAGGAAGATGAACTGGACAGGGTATATGCTAGCACCAGAAATGTTCAGTCCTTGCAGACATAATGGTAGGAACATCGAAGGGAACAATTGAATTTGTGCGGATTGGTACAATGTCAACAATCCAATATACAAGGTTGATAGTTAATTAAAGAGTCAGAGTAATCCCGTCATTACACAACAGATGCTGTGGAAGAAGAAAGCACAAGATGAGTAACAGCATTAACTATTTCAATAAGAGACAACATAAGTGTCTCAAAGTAGGGGAAGTGCACCATCATGCAATATAAACAGTAACACAAAACACATCAAAACTAGTGCATAATTTAATATACGTAGATTACGTCAATTTCAGATGGAAAATCTATATCTGATCTCCAAAAAGAACAGTGTCACAGAAATATGAAGATGGGTGCAACAGATCACCAATTTAAACAATTTGAATGCTAGAGATGACAGTCATGAGACATTCATAAATGCCTCCAGGGATTGAAAGAGATTGATTTCCATTACTACTTATATGTGTTCCAGACAAGCCACTTGATAATGATGATGATGATGATGATGATGATGATGATGATGATGATGATGATGATGATGATGATGATGACGATGATGATGATGATGATGATGATGATGATGATGATGATAATGATGATCAATTGTAGAGAAATCATTGATCGAATATAGAGTCAACTAGCAAGTGAAGGGACTTGAGGTACCCATAGGGTGATGCAGTGTTTTCAGTGAAGCCGTACATAACACTTGCTAGTTTGATAGAACATTGCTTTCACAATGTGACAGAGTACCAAATGTTGTGCAAGTAAGAGGATAATAGGGATGAAACGGAAAAGGGGGGGCATATTATCTCAAATGGTAAAATGAATCCTCTACTCGCTTAATTAAAATTCAGGACTTAAACAGGTACTCCAGAAATGATGGGCTTGGTAGGCAGGAGCCCCAATCCTTTTTGCTATTGTTGGATATCAAGCTAACATAGAGTATGTAGGGTAGGTAAAAGTAATGCAGAGAATAAAGCAAGAAAAATTTCAAAGCAGTAGAGAATGTGGGTTGCTCAGCTATGCCTCACACAAACGACCGTAAGACCTATTTGTCTCTATCCGAATATGGAAGAGCTTGCTGCCAAACCACGAAACTGGTTGTGAACATTTGGAGTTTGACTTCTTCTACGGTCTTCATCTAAGTCATTGATTATCTACTACAAGGACAACTTGTCCAAATATCTGCAGTCTTAACCGTATTAGAATTGCTTTCAGCTCTTAAATTGTAAAAGGACTTTTAGTGGCAATCAGGCCATTGCTGCATTGGAATCATTTTCACTTACTGTGAATGTGAAATTTGCTTACTGTCCATTACAATATACTTTTTATGTCCTTTATAGCCATTGCTGTACTTAGGGGCATTAGGGATGCAGTCCCCTTCCAATAGATCTTTTTTGATGAGTGCAACCAGGAGGCGGGTCTAGCACGATTTCCTTGCAGTGGTGAAGACGGAGATGTGTTTCGATCATGCTCTATGAACAAGAGGATCTCTTTCTGTAGTTGGGAAAGATTTTAACATCTATGGATAGTAACAACTAAAGCATGAGTCTCATCCAGTAGCAACACAGGTGAATATGAAATGAAAGGAATAGAAGAATGGATGATTGGGATTTAAGCTCCGGGAAAATGTATAGGAATACACCCTTTAGATTTAAGGAAACCACCTTTTCTGAATATAGAGATATGCCCATTCTGGAAGAAACTGTTAAATTCCACTGTGCATGAAATCTTCGATATTCAGGAGAGAAACTAAGTTTTTGTACCACTTTTGGTTAAAATTGTTACACCTTCAAATAGAGAAGAGGGTATTTGCCATAAGCATACTCCACATAACTCCTCTAAAGGTTTTCTCTATGCATTTTCATTACATATATACATTGGAAGTCCTGGATACAAAATCTTGGCAACTTTCAGTGTTACTTGGTTTTTGACCCTATATTACAAAACTAGTATAGCATCTTACCAACTTTAGCAGGAGCTACGGAAAAAACACTGAACATTGGGGATGTATCATTCCCCCTCACCCTCTAAGTAAAACCGTTCCTGAGTACAACCATCTGAAACTTTCTGGATTCATCTTCCTTCCTTCTACTACTATGTAAGTGTATTGTTATGGAGTTTTACTATGTGGAACATTACAGTCGCTCATAACGATTTATACTCTGTAATTGCAGAATGCACGTGATGTCCTAATTAAACATGACTTTCGTACATGCACCTATAATTAAAAGGACGTTGACGAACAGCGTGCTCTTCTTTTATCCCTTTGCGCGTTTAGCTATCCTTGCTAAAAATTGTAAAACTCACTGTTTAAAGTGCCCAAAATCCCACTCCATCCCTTCATTTGTCAAACATACTTCAACACCCATGTATACTTATAGAGCCAATATAATGAGTAATTGACCTATAATGTTTATGTAGAAAACTTATGATCTCCATTATTTTCAGAAAAATTAGCTATCAACAAGTAAGTAACCCCGGTACAATAATCTTACAGAAGTTACTATTGAAGTTCGTAAGTGCACGACTTATATTAAGTAATGTCCCCACAAAGTGTGTGTAAGATAGGTCCCCACAAATTGTGTATAGAGATCAGCTAATAATCTCCATTGCTAAGGCCCGTTCTTTCACCTAGTTGTTATTGTCGACTTACAATTATATATCAAAGCAAAGCGCTAAGCATACAACATGATATTGGAATAATGTCCCCACAATGCTGAAATAAAACTGACAGTCCCCACTAAAATGATACACACATTCAAGTACCAAAACAAAAGAATGCATGCTGTGCGCCTTGAATATGCCTTTCATATCAATATATCATCCCATGTTTGTCAGTTCCCTGTAGCGAGTTATTACGTAGTTTATGCTGTCCTCACAATGTATGTGAAAGGTCATAGTCCCCACAACTACGGTCATGTCAGTATGTGTGTGTGTGTGTGTGTGTGTGTGTGTGTGTGTGTGTGTGTGTGTGTGTGTGTGTGTGTGTGTGTAAAGTCTGTTGGCACTACAGAACTTCACTACAGCACGAAAAAGCGGTACCATGTTTTAGACGTACTGAAAAGCTTATTTTCCTCCGACACTCGTCAGAGTATGAAACGTCGGATGACGTCATTCGACGTTTCATACTCTGAAGAGTATCGGACGAAAATAAGCTTTTCCGTACGTCTAAAGCATGGTACCGCTTTTTCGTGATGTAGTGAAGATATATATATATATATATATATATATATATATATATATATATATATATATATATATATATACACTCAAATAGCTCCAATCATAAAGAAATTTTTAAAGACATAAATAGACCCTCAAGAAAAACTTCCAACTTTTAAAACGTTTCGGCACAAGCCTTCATCAGTTATGATAACTGATGAAGGCTTGTGCCGAAACGTTTTAAAAGTTGGAATTTTTTCTTGAGGGTCTATATATATATATATATATATATATATATATATATATATATATATATATATATATATATATATATATATATATATATATATATATATATCTTCACTATAGCACGAAAAAGCGGAAACATTCTTTTGGCATACTGAAAGCTTTTTTCGTCCGACACTCGTCAGAGTATGAAACGTCGGATAACGACCGAAAGGTAAACCGAAATATATAGCCAGATGCGAGTGCACGTGATATGATGAATAATGCGTCTATTTGGCCCTATGATTGGCCAATTAGCACCTATTCACCATTGTTTACTTGAAGAGTCCAAGTGAAAAAACGAACTCTTTTTGTTTACACAAGACTGGGTTTTGAGTCTTGATGTAAACCGATTCCAAAACACCTAAATGAAAGGACGATCTTGCTTGCCCAATGATCCGAAAATTATCGTCTGTATATGTTTTGGCGCATTCTGGATTTGTTAGAATCCAGAATGCGCCAAAACATATACAGACGATAATTTTCGGATCATTGGGCAAGCAAGATCGTCCTTTCATTTAGGTGTTTTGGAATCGGTTTACATCAAGACTCAAAACCCAGTCTTGTGTAAACAAAAAGAGTTCGTTTTTTCACTTGGACTCTTCAAGTAAACAATGGTGAATAGGTGCTAATTGGCCAATCATAGGGCCAAATAGACGCATTATTCATCATATCACGTGCACTCGCATCTGGCTATATATTTCGGTTTACCTTTCGGTCGTTATCCGACGTTTCATACTCTGACGAGTGTCGGACGAAAAAAGCTTTCAGTATGCCAAAAGAATGTTTCCGCTTTTTCGTGCTATAGTGAAGTTCTGTAGTACCAACAGACTTTTCACATATATATATATATATATATATATATATATATATATATATATATATATATATATATATATATATATATATATATATATATATATATATATATATATATATATATATATATATATATGTTTATGCATACACTAATGGGACACAAGTATTGGAACATTGGAACACACTGTTAGGCCTAGTTCAGACGTCGTGCTATTGCTGTACCGTGCCAGGGAAATCAGACATCGTGCCGTACTGGTCATACTTATGCCCTGTATTCCCTTGGCCCCAGTTGCAAATTCTATCCATAGATATTGGAAATGAGGCGAGCAGGCTGCTACTGTTCAACTTAATATTTGGCGCGAAAAGATAAGTTTGACCAAGACCACGTGTTCTTTAACTGCAAAAAAAAGCGTAATATCAGCTACTGTTCAAGCTGCTAGTAAGATATAAACCAGAGACTGTTTCTGCGCGAATGCATTGCAAGGAGGATACGTCGGGAGAGAATACAACGGGCAATTCTCTTTCATCAAATGCAAAGACAAGAGCTCGTCTTGAACATTTGCTTAATGTCATGTCTCCTTTTGTTGCAAGAAAATAAGATACTGGATCCCAGAAATACAACACCGATGCAATGTATACGTTATGAAAGAATATATGTTTGGTGGAACCTCATATGGGAAACATACTCAGAGAAAAGATTTAAGCAAGCTTTTAGGGTATCTAGATACACCTTTCAAGCAATTCTAGTGATCATTAGGACTGATCTACAAAAGCAAATAATAACTGAAGACCCAACTAGTCCAGAGATGCGATTAGCAGTCTGTCCGTTTCGTTTAGTCCGTTCGTTTACTACTATGGAATCTCTGAACTCACTGGATTTGGGAGTCAACAGTGTGTCAAATTACTGAAGAGGTACGTGAGGCAATTGTTGGGAACCTTTGGGAATACAACGTCTGTAGGTTCTTTCCTACTAGTGAAGAAACTATGATGGAGATGATTCTTGAAATGGAAAGGGAATGGCAGTTCCCATTTGCACTTTCTGCTCCAGAAGGATGCTATACTCCTATCAGATGTCCTGCAGGAGGGCCTGACTCACAAAAGGAACATCACAATTTCAAGAACTTTTATTCAATTGTTTTGATGGCATTAGTTGATGCAAGTTATCGTTTCATATGGGCAAGCTCTGGCTGGGCAGGGAATACACATGATTCAACCATTTTCCAAGCAAAAACATTGTTCAGAAGAGCAACAGATGGAGCATTTAAGCTCACATCTTTTGATATAGAGGGAGTCAATGTTGGTCCATTAGTCTTGGGAGGTGGAGCATTTCTCTTCTTGCCATTGTTGCAAAAGCCATACTCAAATTCCAGTTTAACAAAAGAAGAGTCCAACTTCAATTATAGACTCAGCAGAGTCAGGATGTTTACAGAAGCAGCTTTTGGCGTATTGAAGGGGTGGTGGAGAATTTTGCATAGAAAATGTGAGTTAACAAAGCATGTCATCAAGATATACTCTCTTGCTTGTATTGTTCTGCATAACATCTGCATTGAGAATGGAGACACTATGCCTCGATTATGGGATATAAATGTTGATGATATTAGCAATCAAAGACGACCAAGTGAGGAGGTTCGTGAACTTCTTATGATGCGAACTTCAAGAACAGTTCCAGATAGACACTTTGGTGCAGAAGCTGTTAGGGATGCATTGAAAAAAATTATGGGAAGAAAACCAAACACAGACTTTGTTTTGAACTCAACTTTATTATATAGGAACAATAAAACTGGATAACAGAACCTCTAAGTCACTATACTTTCTATACCGATCAAACTTCAAGGCTATGAATGGTTGGTTACAATTTTTAAATAAAGTAAGGTTGGAAACTTTGTTCAATAGCATTTCTTTGCAATAGGAAATCGAATGCCATTTCCTCTTTGCCTTGTATCATATTGCTGGATATATTTCACAAATGTAAAAAGTTATCACAACAACTTGGAGAGATATTCGGAACATATTCATTTGAAACACACCCACATCAATTTTGGCAGAAATAGAACGTACTGCTATGAGATATTTAAATCAGAGGAAATAAGAGTTTGTGCAGTGTAGTGTTTGAAAGAAATTTTCATCATAACATGGCTTTGCTGTGGCAGCTGGGCTCCAAACATCAACAGAAAAAGTTTGAGCTCATGCTGGCGAGCCTTTTCATTTTCTTCTTTCAAAAAGTTAATAAGCCTGTCAGTCTGATCAGTCTTTTCAACTGCTTGGATTATTGCAGTCTTCATATCGTCCACTACCTTTGTTGATTTTAGCACCTTTTTCAGGTATGAAAAGCTCTTTTCTAACTGACTCTGTCTTTTCCGATGAGACTGGTTCTGGCCCTTGTTGATTGTTCTCTTCACTGCATTCAACTTCAATGTCAAGAGATGGCTCAAAGGCTTGATTTTGATCATAAGAGGCTCTTTCCTTCACTATTGGAAACAGATCTATAAACCATTTGCCAAACTTTTCCTGGAATCGCTCAATTCCATTTGCTGTTGTTGCAGTCAAGGCTACTCTCTTACACTCACACATCATTTTTTTGAATTTCTTTCTCACTTGGGCCACTGAAAATGAAACTTCGTCACCTATGCTTCGCATAGAGATTTCAACTCGTGCATTATTCCTTCGAATTTGATGTGTTGGTGAATATTAAATTCTTCTTATAATTATCGTTATTAATTATGGCATCTACGATATCCTGCAATCTTCTTTGGAGTACATCTCGCTTTTGAAGTGCGATCATTGTCATCATAACATGTCCAACTGATTTTATCATTCTAACTCGCGGTGAGCCCCTCTCTGCTTTAGACCTGCTCCTTTTTAATCCTTTCGTCTTAACTTCTGAAAGAATATTTTACAAGTATTCTTGACTGCCTTCTGCTTCACTATCGTTCATTGCAGACACATTGTCAGTAGCATGGGCGGATTCAGGACAAATCTTGACATTCTCACAATTTGCGAAATAAAAGCCACGCCCAAATAACCACACACATTGATCATACCTACAATCCACACCCGCACAGTCCCTATTCCAACCCCAATACTGCTAAGTAATACAACCCCATATAAAGCAGAGAGAACCCGTAATATCTACATAATAAATGCAATAATTTTTCATTTTCAGTCAGAAGCAAAGGAATAGGGACTATTGAAACAATCTCAAGAAACAATGTCTTGAGCAATATTTTCGTATTGACCACTTTCTTATGCCAAAAAGGTAATAATTTCTTTCCAGTAAACATCACCCGATAATGACATCTTCCCCATAAGGTAAATTGAGTCTACATTGAGGTCTAGTTAGCTTTCTGATGAATATTTGTGAGTAAATCGAATTGTCAGCTGGCGAGGATTGCAGATAAATAAATCAGACAACGAGTAGACCCATTACGGTCCAAGCCTTGGACATTCGCTCGACGTCTAGAAATGCTATTATTAATTAACTTTTCACTGAGTCTTATTGACTTGCAGTCTTAGGCATATATCCCTGTTGTAACAAAACGTGAGCTTGGTCTACACTTCGACCGTTATCCAAGTGTTTACCATGCATGCCTAACAGAAATTATAGAATAGAATAGCCACAGTATTGGGCTGCTATCGTCTTTGGTATCAGTACTTGTAGAGCCATTCATATCCCATATGGAGACTGCTAATAGACCTTCATAGATTCATGCTATTTCCTCAATTTGCAATTGAACCTCGTCAGCTGCATATTTGGGAGAATTTGGCAAACCGTACGCTCCAGATATCCTAGCAAAAGAGAGGGCTATCAAGACAGGTAGTATAGTGTTATCCCCAGTTCTCTTCCATAAAACTTGCATCGCTTCTACCTTCGCCACATTCGCAAAACCATTTTCTCCATACACTTTCCTATTGAATTTTTGACGTACTAATAGCACCATCCATTCCGAAGTTCGCACAGCTTTTGTGGGTACGCTTTTCACGTACTATTTTTTCTGCTCACACACAGATAAGTAGATGCTAATCATATGTGAAGGTCGCACGCAATAATTGGTTCTGTGTAATGTATGATATTGGGGATCACCCAATTCAAACAATACTTGAGAGGAGCCTAAAAACAACGTACAATAACAAGTATTGCCAAAGACAAAAAACAGATAATGCTACCACGATTACGACATGGGGTTGTTGATAGATGCTGAGGTTTTGATATAATTATGGTTAAATAAGATTGAAAGGCAGTTTTTATACACAGATATCTTTGACAGCTCATGTGCAATTTGAAAATCTGACCTTCGCCAGTGCGGTGTTGCGAATGCCTGGATCCGCCTCTGGTCAATAGTATCTGTAGAGCTACTAGTTGAAGTTGATGCAGCCATATTTTATAGAACATACCACGGCAATGCATTAATGATATTCAACTGTACTCCTCCTCAGAAGAAGAAGTGACGCGAAAAGCACTTGTACAAACCAAATTGCAGACCAAGTAAAACTTCAAACCTACTAGCACGGCACTGGCTCGACGTCTGAATTGACGCCGTGCTAGTGCCTTGCCACTGCCATGCGGCACGGCAAGTATAGTTGTGCCAAGATTTTAGCTCGAGATAAAATTGCTGATTGATTCAGACGTCGTGCTACTGCTCAGCCAGAGCTTATTTCTCTGGCATGGTACGGCAATGGCACGACGTCTGAACTAGACCTTAAAAATGGCGGCTTTTGCGGCCAATGGCCTAATCTTTAAAATTTACATTACAAAATTATCACATTGTAGGGGCTTTTTCATGATAATTTAGGCTGGAAAATATTCGTCATTCACTCAATTTCGGATAAGAGCAAACTTTTTAACACTATTGAGAAGTATTGACATACAAATTAAGGAAGGTGTTGAATGAGTGCCTTAAATTGTTCAGGCGGTGATTTTAGAAAGGCGGCGAGAAAAATAAAACATTATGGCGCGTATATTTGAAAGCAAGAGTATAATATTTTAGCGTTCCAATGACAGCAAAATTCTGGCCTAAACTTGGCTGTGAAATTTTTGGTAAACCACCTCTTGCCATTTAGAAGAAAGAGATTTTAGTTCACAAAGCAATTTCAGGTGAGTCATCTTTGGAGGGCCTCCTTACTTATATAAAGTAAGTTAGGCATGCAAGAAATTGAAAATAGCATTATCTTAAGAGCCTTATCGGTATATCCGACACGTTAGGTTTTAGATAATCCTACAAGAGTTATTTCAAAGCCTGCGCTCGTGCAGTAACTCCAAGAAAGAAAGTTTAAAAATAACATGCTTATTGTACTTGCAACCCCTGTCTCACCTGAAAAGCTCCGCGGAACAAAGATAGCAAATATCTAAATGAAGAGAATCGTCACAGCAAAATTTTGTACAAACTAACAGTCCTATATATGTTGTATTCAACAGCATTGAAATACCATATCTTTTCGTCAGAATGTGCGTATTGTAACGTTAATTTCTTCCACAACCTTCCTTAATTACTATCCAAACACTTAACAGCACTCCATCAACATTTTCGTTAAGATTCTTGTTATAAATTCTCTACAGAAGAAGCACTTACGTTGTGCTAATTTTGCTATATAAATTTTAAATATTAGGCCACTGAAAGCCGCCAGTTTTAGCAGGGGGTTGCAATGCTGTTGTCCTGTTGTCCTGTTGTCCCATTAGTGTATTAGTGTGTGCATAAATATATATATATATATATATATATATATATATATATATATATATATATATATATATATATATATATATATATATATATATATATATATATATATATATATATATATATATATATATATATATATATATATATATATATATATATATATATATATATATATATATATATATATATATATATATATATATATATATATTGTTCGCGTGTGCGTTTAGGTGAGTGTGCGTATGTGTGTGTGTGTGTGTGTGTGTGTGTGTGTGTGTGTGCTGACATGACCTACGTTGTGGGGACAGATATGTAGCTACACACCAGCCTTGTGGGGACTGTCGTACTTGTGGGGACAATTTTTCTGTCCCCACAAGGTACATTGCCTAGATGCCTTTAAAACGTCATTTGCAGACCTTCTACACGGTTTTCGTGATGTCCCCACAAGGTGTGTGTATGGTGTGTATGTGTATATTTGTGGGGACATTTTAACACTCATGTCACTTTTCCAACCTAGTGCTTGTGGGGACAAATTATACACAAACTGAAAAAATCCTATTTCTGACCACATTCATTCATTATTACATCAGCCAAACTGTTACTCTTTTAAAATCGTATCTATGAAGTCCTAAATTACCGTTAAAACTAGCTTAACTCTGCCAGGATGATTGACTGCAAAATTCAACACAATTTATATTTGATTTCCCTGAAAATCACATTCTGTAATCATTGATATCCTTTTGCAGTAGACTCACTTTGGGCAATTGTAGATCAAAGGTGCGTATATCTATTTGGGGAATGTGTGCACTGTGGTGAGAGCATAGCTGTGGATTGCACTGACGTTAAACGATTTTCAACTATTGAGTTGCTGTCTTTTACTTAGAGATCGACCGAAAGTTTGAAAATGACTCTTTCCACCATGTATTGAGTGAACCGAATAAGCATATGGGGAATGAAAGTAAATAGGAAAGTTGTTCATCGAAGTATATCCATGTGTTTTATGTTCAAATCCACATTGTTGTTCTATCCCCAATTATTAATTTTCAGATCATATTTGAAACCCAAATATCATTCATGATACCCGATTATGTATTGCTGAAGAGTAGCTATATAGCTTTTTTGAGACTTAACCTATAGTACTGAGCTCGTCCAATTCTGTGTTGTGTTGCTAGTAACATTTGGGGAACATCTATCATAAAATTTGCTCATCTCATTGTCTGTACTTTATGTTATATAACATAAATATCTTCAGAAGGAGTGCGTATATATTTCTACAACATATTCATATATCTACTGTGAACCCCAAAAGTATCTACATATCACTGTTTGAACTATATGCTTATATACCTTACATTTCCCCAGAACGTGTGAATATATATATATATATATATATATATATATAGATGACTCAAATTGCTCCAATCACAAAGAAATTTTTAAAAACATAAATAGACCCTCAAGAAAAAATTCCAACTCTTAAAACATTTCGGCACAAGCCTTCATCAGTTATTAACAGCCTTCCGAAATGTTTTAAGAGTTGGAATTTTGTCTTGAGGGTCTATATATATATATATATATATATATATATATATATATATATATATATATATATATATATATATATATATATATATATATATATATATATATATATATATATATATATATATATATAACGTCACAAAGCTACAAGCAAGCAAGTAATTTATAAGTATAGAGAGAATTTAAGAAATAAAATTACATTATTTAAAACGTTTCGGCACAAGCCTTCATCAGTAATATCATACCAGCCACATTTTGCGCTTCTATAACCATAATGCAAAGGAACAATATATAATTATGCTAAAACAAAACCGTACTCTACACAATACAACAGGACTACAATGAATAACACCTAAAATTGAAAAGAGGGGAAATGAGAGTTCGCACAGAAGATAGGGGTGTTAAAGGGGATGATGCTGTCCCTCCCACTGGAGTTAGGAGAAAACCATGCAAAACAAATGTAAATGGGGAATGCAATAGAAAGAAAGCCAAACACAAACTAAAATAGATTATATAGAGAGCAAAGAAACCTAATACGAACAAAGACTGGATAAATAAAATGTAGAGCAACCTAAATAACTGGAATAAAAACAAAGTACATCGTAGACAGCGGAGAGTATGTAAATAAAAACAAACCAATAAACTGTAATAAATAATAATACTATGTGTCTACTTCCCTAACATTAAGGCCCTGGGATGTGACAGTGTCTAGCTTATGTTGCCAGAAACTCTCACGTATCCTATCTCCCCCAACAAGCTTATCAATTATAGTAACAAGAATGTCTTCCAGAAACCCATGATGTCCCTCCTCGGAAAAGTGCCTAAAGAAGTCCATCTGGGGGAACTGAAGACCCTGACCTAAACCTACGATAGCATGCCTTATAATTATTAATCCTAAGCCTAAAATGCGTGCTAGTACTACCCACATAGTGGAAATTACACACAACACAATCAAACAAGTACACAACATTCGACGAATCACAATTAAATGAAAAGTTAATCTTACATTCCTTCTTAGTTACGTGGGAATGGAAACCATCATTATCAGACATAGATTGACACACTTGACATCTGGACTTTTCACAATGAGCACAACCCCTTTTATACAGTTATTGTTGTAAGTAAGTCTAGCACTAACTAATATATCCTTAAGGTTCTTACATCATCTAAATGCAGTGACCGGAGGTTCAGGAAAAACCAACCTATGCTCTTCCAAATTGGAAAGCATAGGGTGGAGATCCCTTAATGTTTCCCCACACTGTTGAGCGCTGGATGGTATGTAATAACTAATGGAATTATATCATCCCTCCCCGGGTTGGGTTCCCTGCCTGTCGTAGCTAGAAGAGTCCCCCTATCCAATCTATGTACCCTGTCTATCTGTTCATTAACCAGTGACTCTTCATAGCCCCTATCGTTTAACCATCCAGTCAACTCACCTAACCTACTCTGAAACTGACGATCCTCCGAACATATCTTACGGTACCTAAGGGCTTGACTATAGGGGATCGCCTTCTTAGTATGCCATGGATGACAAGATTTCCTATGCAAGAACTGATTTGTATCGGTTGGCTTGCAAAGCAAATCAGTTGTCATAACTCCCCCTTCCCCATAGTGACCTGGACATCTAAAAAGTTAATAGTTGCTCCGGGAATACTCGCTAGTAAATTTAATGGTGTCATGGTTACTGTTGAGATAGTTGATGAAAAGCTTCAGGTTCTCCTCCCCATGGGTCCACATAAAGAAAACATCATCGATGAATCTCATCCAGACCAGTGGTTTGTTCACCGAAGCCTCCAATAACCTCTCTTCCAACCCACTCATAAAGAGATTAGCATAGGCCGGAGCGAACTTCATGCCTATTGTTGCCCCTTGCTTCTGCCTATATATCTCACCGTTAAATTCAAAATAGTTGTCATTAAGGACGAGGGATGCCAACCCAACTAGGGTGTCAGTAGCCACAGTTGAATTAACTCTCCCATCTGATGCTTCCGTCATAGCCCCAAGACCCTCCCCATGGGGGTATACTTGGATAAAGCCCTACTACATCAACAGTGCAGAGAAAAGCCCCATCCGGTATGCTACCTAACTTACCTAGTTTAGCTAAAAGGTGGTTAGTATCCTTAATGTAAGACCTAGTGAAGCTTGTTGTTTTCTTGAGAGCAGAGTTTCGATGACAGAAATACGATAGTATCTGATATACTATACTACACAGATCACTGAAATTAACTAACTTGTAACAGAACCCTAACCCCTCATATACCCTATGGGATGATAATTATGTAATGCTTCTAGAATAAAAGTAAGCATGATACAGCATAAGTCATATACTAAATTAAACGATATTACATCATATCAAGTAATCATATTGTTTACGTCGGCATTACAGTGCATGTCCTATGCAGTTCCGGTTTGCTTCGTCATCAATGTTGAGTGTCTATTTTTAACAAAGCTGACCAACGGGTTGAGGTGGTGATCTAAATACTCCGATACATGCTCTGTTATGCTACCACAATTAGACATGACTGGACGCCCCATAACACTACTAAGACCCTTATCGAGCTTAAGTAAAAGATTAAATCTACCTAGCATAGAATCATTAACTTCTACATAGTCAGACACCTCTTCTATACACGGATCCTCCTCCCTTAATTTCCCTAACCTATCCTTAATAGTCTTACCCAGTTCTACAGTAGGGTCCACCTCAAATTCCTCGTAAACTAGCCTATCATATATATATATATACATATATATATATATATATATATATATATATATATATATATATATATATATATATATATATATATATATATATATATATATATATATATATATATATATATATATCGGACCTAGAACATTTAACGTGTATACTATAATCTTTTAGGATTGATATTTGCCACATAATACTAAGCCGTATATCTACTGTTGACCCCAAGAGTGTCTAATTATAAGTGTCTGAACTCTATGTTATATAACTTAAATGTCCCCACAAGGTGTGTGTATACATCACTATAATATATTAAGTCCTATATCTACTGTTGACCCCGCGAGTGTCTAATTATCAGTGTCTGAACTTTATGTTATATAACTTAAATGTCCCCACAAGGTGTGTGTATATATCACTACAATATAGTAAGTCCTATATCTACTGTGAACTCTGAGAGTGTCTAATTATCAGTGTCTGAACTTTATGTTATATAACTTAAATGTCCCCACATGGTGAGTGTATATATCACTACAATATAGTAAGTTCTATATCTACTGTTGACCCCGAGAGTGTCTAATTATCAGTGTCTGAACTGTATGTTATATAACTTAAATGTCCCCACAAGGTGTGTGTATACATCACTACAATATAGTAAGTCCTATATCTACTGTGGCCCCCGCGAGTGTCTAATTATCAGTGTCTGAACTTTATGTTATATAACTTAAATGTCCCCACAAGGTGAGTGTATATATCACTACAATAGAGTAAGTCCTATATCTAATGTGGCCCCAAAAGTGTCTAATTATCAGTGTCTGACCTTTATGTTATATAACTTAAATGTCCCCACAAGGTGCGTTTGTATATCACTATAATATAGTAAGTCCTATGTGGACCCCGAGAGTGTCTAATTATCAGTGTCTGAGCTTTATGTTATATAACTTAAATGTCCCCACAAGGTGAGTGTATAAATCACTATAATGTAGTAAGTCCTATATCTACTGTTGACCCCGAGAGTGTCTAATTATCAGTGTCTGAGCTTTATGTTATATAACTTAAATGTCCCCACAAGGTGAGTGTATAAATCACTATAATGTAGTAAGTCCTATATCTACTGTGGACCCCGAGAGTGTCTAATTATCAGTGTCTGAACTTTATGTTATATAACTTAAATGTCCCCACAAGGTGTGTGTATACATCACTACAATATAGTAAGTCCTATATCTACTGTGGCCCCCGCGAGTGTCTAATTATCAGTGTCTGAACTTTATGTTATATAACTTAAATGTCCCCACAAGGTGAGTGTATACATCACTACAATATAGTAAGTCCTATATCTACTGTTGACCCCGAGAGTGTCTAATTATCAGTGTCTGAACTTTATGTTATATAACTTAAATGTCCCCACAAGGTGAGTGTATACATCACTACAATATAGTAAGTCCTATATCTACTGTGGTCCCAAAAGTGTCTAATTATCAGTGTCTGAACTTTATGTTATATAACTTAAATGTCCCCACAAGGTGTGTGTATACATCACTACAATATAGTAAGTCCTATATCTACTGTTGACCCCGAGAGTGTCTAATTATCAATGTCTGAGCTTTATGTTATATAACTTAAATGTCCCCACAAGGTGTGTGTATACATCACTACAATATAGTAAGTTCTATATCTACTGTGGCCCCAAAAGTGTCTAATTATCAGTGTCTGAACTTTATGTTATATAACTTAAATGTCCCCACAAGGTGAGTGTATATATCACTGCAATATAGTAAGTCCTATATCTACTGTGGACCCCGAGAGTGTCTAATTATCAGTGTCTGAACTTTATGTTATATAACTTAAATGTCCCCACAAGGTGAGTGTATATATCACTACAATAGAGTAAGTCCTACATCTACTGTTGACCTCAAGAGTGTCTAATTATCAGTGTCTGAACTCTATGTTATATAAGTTAAGTGTCCCCACAAGGTGTGCGTATATATCGGTGGAGTACAGTAAGTGCTGTATCTACTGTGGACCCAGAGAGTTTCTAATTATTAGTGTCAGATCATATGCGAATCCCAAATATCATTCATGATCCCCGATTATGTATTACTGAAGAGCAGCTATATAGAACATCTATCATAGAATTTGCTCTCTCTTGCGAACCCCCTGCATCCCCCACAAAACAGCGACAATTTTACCGATTCGATCAGTTTATCCGCTATGTTTTATGTTTCTTTCTATTTGTCACTCTATCAAAGTTTTTCACTTTAATGGTTATAGCCACCATATATTCTTATGCTGTTGACTGTAGGTTTAACTGGTACAGAAGCTGAAACACACATAGAAAAGCGCGAGCGACAAAATTTAACACACAATCTATATAACTCACCTGACATAACTCATCATCATCATCATTATCAGTATCATCATCATCCCCATTATCTTCATTTTTATACTCAATTCAATCATCTATAGCTCCTTAATTCTACTGTACTCTGTAGGTCCCTGGTATTGCTTTTCCTAGTCATGGAAATATCTCTCGAAAGTCTAGAAGTTGCTCTTTTAACGTGATGATACCCAGCACGATGTTTTGCATGCAACTTTAGAAGCCACTTGGGCAAGCTTTGTCCTTTAAATTCTTTGAAATAGCGTGGGTCTAAACAAGAAAGATCTTGATAGTGTTCCTTCTGGTCAGAACACTGACTTCTTGTTCATTTCATAACCTGATCCATTACTACATTGAAGATCTCAACTGCTCAAATTGTCTGTTTGTGCTAGTATTGTCATCAGGGTTTACAACAATGGAAGCTTTCATTGTCTTACTCTTTCTCAGGGACAGAGCAGCCCTTTGGTTCAAGAGTAGGTCTAGAAGCTATTATAAATGCGCTCTTTTTAATTCTGATCAAAAACAACTGATGCACAAGATAAGAAAGCACTTCCAATCAACAATGAACGACGCGGTTCCTTTCAAACACACAACACCAAAGGCAGTCAGGGGTGTTTTGAACGAGGACCATGAGGACCCAAGGCAATTCCAGACACGGTCCTGTTCCCTTCCGTTGCTCTCTACCTCTACAATTCCAAGATGATATTTTATAATACATATTGTTCTTCCCAAACATAAGATGGTGTAACTCCTATCATGCATGACATGTATTTTCTTGTTGATTACACTGAAGTTAGCTGTTTCAATCCTCAAGGAGTGGAGTTTTACATTCTATCTCACTTCACTTAAGTTTTGCGTCATAAAATTTTGCATTTGGATAGTATGCTGACTTTTCAGAGTCTATGCAGGAAACAACTTATTTTAAACCTTTGCTGGGACATATTATATTTACAAAGGAATCTTTTGAAAAGAAACTTAGGAAAAGTATAGTCTAGCTATGTGGTAAAGCAAAAACTCAAAATTTTCCTCCTCTCCGCGAACCATGGTGGCGCCTTTCGAAGAGAGCTCCAAATAAGTAGCAACATTCACAATCACTAAGCTTAAGAAATATGCCTGATCATAGCTCTCAGACATGCTTGATGGCAAACTGTAAGTATACAGTTCAGTATTTTTCTTGATAGCACTAGATTGAGACTATAAACGAAACTGTGTTTCCCAGATATCTCTGGCTAGACTAGCCAATAGGCACAGAATCAAAACTTGTTCCCACAGCAATTCGTCTAAATTCGTTTGCCTTTCAGCCCCCCCCCCCCAAACACTTTTAAAAATGCTGTACAGTTCCTGCTCTTTCAATAGAAAGATATTCTTTTCCCAATGTTAAGTTGACATAGACCAATATTTATTTATTGTTCCCATGTCCATTCCACACCATAGTTCCACTACCAATATAGTAACATTCTCTTTAGTATTTAAAGACACTTACAGATTTATTAATGTCACTTGATAATACACCCAATAATAAGTTTCTTGCTATCTTCATGAACTTGTACACACAATCTGTGTGTATTCTATTATATGGATAAATCTGTCCCTTCTACCCTGTCACTCTACGTGATAATTAACAATCGGCGATAATCTCAAATAGGTTCTATCTGCTGCACACAGTGCTACGAAGATGTCTATACCAGATGGGCATATCTTATTTTTCGCACCCCTCATAACTCAGCAATACTCACATACCATTCAACTTCGATTTATTGCATTCCACATATCCAGAATTACATATACTCTCCCCCCTCCACCTCCTCTATTCCCATTACCCAGCCTTTACATTAGTGAGTCCACTAACAGTCATACCTCCAGTACCAAGACTGTAACATTCTCTTTAATATTTACTGATTTTGACGAGCTAATAGGCCATGTTGTATCTCGAAAAAGACTCTTTTCTCAATCAAGTAGATAGCAATAAGAAACTATCTGATTCTCCGCACACATTAAACTTATATATTCATTCATGTCACTTGGTAATACGCCCAATAATATTTCCGTCCCTTTGCTAATGAACCTGTCCCCACAATATGTGTGTATTCTGGTTATAAGGATACATCTGCCCCTTCTCCCTTGTGAACCCAACGTGATAATGTCCAATCGGTGACAATCTCTCATGCGGTCTATCTGCTGTATACAGTGCTATGAAGGTGTCTATGTCAGATGAGCGCATCTTATTGTTCGCACCCCTCATAACTCAGCAATACTCACATACCATTTAACTTACATTTATTGCATTCCACATATCTAGACTTACCTATAATGTCCTCGCTCCACCCCCCATTCTCATTATCCACCCATTTACGGTAGTGAGTCCATTAAAAGCCATAGTTCCAGTAGCAATATTTGTAACATTCTCTTTAATATTTACTGACTTTGACGAGCTAATCGGTCATATTGTATTTCGAAGAAGACACTATTTTCACACAAGTAGATAGCAATAAGAAACTATCAGATTCTCCGCACAGATTACACATATATATTTATTCATGTCACTTGGTAATACACCCAATAATCTTTCCGTCCCTGTCTTCATGAACCTGTCCCCACAATGTGTGTGTATCCTAGTTATAAGGATACATCTGCCCCTTCTCCCTTGTGAACCCTAAGTGATAATTTCCAATCGGTGACAATTACAAATTGGTTCTATCTGATCCATGCAGTGCTATGAAGATGTCTATATCAGATGAGCGCATCTTATTAGTCCACCCCTCATACCTAAGCAATACTCACATAAGATATTACTTAGATTTATTGCATTCCACATTTCCAGAATTACCTATACTCTCCCCCCCCTCCAGCCCTCATTCCCATTACCCAGCAATGAATGTTAGTGAGTCCATTAAAAGCCATAGTTTCAGTGTCACGATAGCAACTTTCTCCTTAATATATATTGATGTTGAGGAGGTAATCGGCCATGTTGTGTTTCAAACTAGAGACTTCTTTCAATGCAGTAGATAGCAATAAGTAACTATCTGATTCTCGGCACACATTAAACTTATATATTCAATCATATCACTTGGTAATACACCCAATAATATTCCCCTCCCTTTGCTCATGACCCTGTCTCCACAATGTGTGTGTATTCTAGTTATAAGGATACATGTCCCCCTTCCTCCTTTTCAACTCTACGTGATAATTTCCAATCGGTGACAATCAGAAGGTGGATCCATCTGCTGCATCCATTGCTATGAAGATGTCTATGTCAGATGAGCACATCTTATTATTCCACCCCTCATAACTCAGCAATAGTCACATACCATATTACTTAGATGTATTGCAGTCCACATGTCCAGAATTACCTATACTCTCTCCCCCCCCCCCCAACTCATCCCTTATTCTCATTATCCACCCATTTACGATAGTGAGTCCATTAAAAGCCATACTTCCAGTGCCAATGTTGTGCCAGTCTCTTTAATATTTACTGATTTTGACGAACTAATCGCAAATATTTTGTTACCAAAAAGAAGCTTCTTTCAATCAAGTAGATAGCAATACGAAGTAATCAGAATCTTTTAACATACTACACTATCATATTTAAACATGTAACTTGGTAATACACCAAATAATATTGCTGTCCCTTTCGTCATGAACCTGACCCCACAGTGTGTGTGTATTCTAGTTAAAAGGATACATCTCCACCCTCTCCCTTGTTACCTCTACGTGATAATTTAATCTCAAATAGGTTCTATCTGATCCATACAGTGCAACGAAGATGTCTATATCAGATGAGCGCATCTTATTATTCCACCCCTCATAACTCAGCAATACTCACATAAGATATTATTTAGATGTATTGCAGTCCACATGTCCAGAAGTCCCTATACTCTTCCTCCCCCATTCCCATTACCCAGCCTTTTACGTTAGTGAGTCCATTAAAAGCCATAGTTCCACTGTCAGGATTGTAGCTTGTTCTTTAATATATACTGATGTTGAGGAGGTAATCGGCCTTATTGTTTTTCAAAGTACAGACTTCTTTCAATGAAGTAGATAGCAATAAGAACCTATCTGATTCTCGGCACATATTAACCTTATATATTCTGTAATGTCACTTTGCAATACACCCAATAATATTTTCCTCCCTTTCTTCATGAACCTGTCCCCACAATGTGTGTGTATTCTAGTTATAAGGATACATCTGCCATTTCCCCCTTGTGAACCCTACGTGATAATGTCCAATCGGTGACAATCTCAAATGCGCTTTATCTGCTGTATACAGTGCTATGAAGATGTCTATGTCAGATGAGCGCATCTTATTGTTCGCACCCCTCATAACTCAGCAATACTCACATACCATTTAACTTACATTTATTGCATTCCACATATCCAGAATTACCTATAGTCTCCCCCCCCCCTCCAGCTCTCATTCCCATTACCCAGCCATGTATGTTAGTGAGTCCATTAAAAGCCATAGTTCCAGTATCAAAATTGTAACTTTCTCCTTAATATATATTGATGTTGAGGAGGTAATCGGCCATATTGTGGTTCAAACTAGAGACTTCCTTCAATGAAGTAGATAGCAATAGGAAACTATCTGATTCTCGGCACATATTAAACTTATATATTCAGTCATGTCACTTGGCAATACACCCAATAAGATCTCCCTCCCTTTCGTCATGACCCTGTCCCCACAATGTGTGTGTATTCTAGTTACAAGGATACATCTGCCCCTTCTCCCTTGTGAACCATACGTGATAATGTCCAATCGGTGACAATCACAAATTTGGTCTATCTGATCCATACAGTGCTATGAAGATGTCTATATCAGATGAGCAGATATTATTGTTCACATCCCTCATAACTCAGCAATACTCACATACCATATTACTTAGGTTTATTGCATTCCACATATCCAGAATTACCTATACTTTCCCCCTCCCTCCAGCCCTCACTCCCATTACCCAGCCATTTACGTTCGTGAGTCCACTAAAAGTCATAGCTCTAGTACCAATATTGCAACATCCTCTTTTATATATACTGATGTTGACGAGTTAGTCGGCCATATTGTGTGTCACCACAGAGACGTTTTTCAAATAGTTAGATAGCAATACGAAGTTATCTGATTCTCTGAGCATACAACACTGTTATATTTAAATATGTCACTTTGTAATACACCCAATAATATTTCCGTCCCTTTGCTCATGAACCTGTCCCCACAATGTGTGTGTATTCTAGTTATAAGGATACATCTGCCCCTTCTCCCTTGTGAACCCTACGTGATAATGTCCAATCGGTGACAATCTCAAATGCGCTTTATCTGCTGTATACAGTGCTATGAAGATGTCTATGTCAGATGAGCGCATCTTATTGTTCGCACCCCTCATAACTCAGCAATACTCACATACCATTTAACTTACATTTATTGCATTCCACATATCCAGAATTACCTATAGTCTCCCCCCCCTCCAGCTCTCATTCCCATTACCCAGCCATGTATGTTAGTGAGTCCATTAAAAGCCATAGTTCCAGTATCAAAATTGTAACTTTCTCTTTAATATATATTGATGTTGAGGAGGTAATCGGCCATGTTGTGTTTCAAACTAGAGACTTCTTTCAATGCAGTAGATAGCAATAAGTAACTATCTGATTCTCGGCACACATTAAACTTATATATTCAATCATATCACTTGGTAATACACCTAATAATATTCCCCTCCCTTTGCTCATGACCCTGTCCCCACAATGTGTGTGTATTCTAGTTATAAGGATACATGTCCCCCTTCCTCCTTTTCAACTCTACGTGATAATTTCCAATCGGTGACAATCAGAAGGTGGATCCATCTGCTGCATCCATTGGTATGAAGATGTCTATATCAGATGAGCACATCTTATGTTTGCGCCCCTCCTATCTCAACAGTACCCACATAAGATATTGCTTATATTTATTGCAGTTGACATGTCCAGATTTCCATATACTCTTCCTCCCCCTTTCCCATTACCCACCCATTTACGTTCGTTAGACCAATAAACGCCATATTTCCATTACCAATTTTGTAACATTCTCTGTACTATTTACTGATTTTGACGAGCTAATCAGCCATATTGTGTGTCGAACCAGAAACTTCATTCAATAACGTAGATAGCAATAAGAAACTATCTGATTCTCGGCACACATTAAATTTATATATTCAGTCATGTCACTTGGCAATACACCCAATAATATCTCCGTCCCTTTCGTCATGAACCTGTCCCCACAATGTGTGTGTATTCTAGTTATAAGGATACATCTGCCCCTTCTCCCTTGTGAACCCTACGTGATAATGTCCAATCGGTGACAATCTCAAATGCGGTCTATCTGCTGTATACAGTGCTATGAAGATGTCTATGTCAGATGAGCGCATCTTATTGTTCGCACCCCTCATAACTCAGCAATACTCACATACCATTTAACTTACATTTATTGCATTCCACATTTCCAGAATTACCTATAGTCTCCCCCCCCCTCCAGCTCTCATTCCCATTACCCAGCCATGTATGTTAGTGTGTCCATTAAAAGCCATAGTTCCAGTATCAAAATTGTAACTTTCTCTTTAATATATATTGATGTTGAGGAGGTAATTGGGCATATTGTGTTTCAAACTAGGGACGTCTTTCAATAAAGTAGATAGCAATAAGTAACTATCTGATTCTCGGCACTCACTAAACGCATATATTTATTCATGTCACTTGGTAATACACCAAATAATATTTCCCTCCCTTCGCTCATCAGCCTGTCCCCACAATGTGTGTGTATTCTAGTTATAAGGATACATGTCCCCCTTCCTCCTTTTCAACTCTACGTGATAATTTCCAATCGGTGACAATCAGAAGGTGGATCTATCTGCTGCATACATTGCTATGACGATGTCTATATCAGATTAGCACATCTTATTTTTGCACCTCTCCTATCTCAACAGTACCCACATAAGATATTGCTTATATTTATTGCAGTTGACATGTCCAGATTCCGATATACTCTTCCTCCCCCTTTCCCATTACCCACCTATTTACGTTCGTTAGACCAATAAAAGCCATATTTCCATTACCAATTTTGTAACAGTCTCTGTACTATTTACTGCTGTTGACGAGCTAATCGGACATATTGTGTGTCGAACCAGAAACTTCTTTCAATAAAGTAGATAGCAATGAGAAACTATCTGATTCTCTGCACACATTAAATTTATATATTCAGTCATGTCACTTGGCAATACACCCAATAATATCTCCGTCCCTTTCGTCATGAACCTGTCCCCACAATGTGTGTGTATTCTAGTTATAAGGATACATGTCCCCCTTCCTCCTTTTCAACTCTACGTGATAATTTCCAATCGGTGACAATCACAAGTTGGTTCTATCTTCTGCATACATTGCTATGAAGATGTCTATGTCAGATGAGCACATCTTATTATTCCACCCCTCATAACTCAGCAATAGTCACATACCATATTACTTAGATTTATTGCAGTCCACATGTCCAGAATTACCTATACTCTCTCCCCCCCCCCAACTCATCCCTTATTCTCATTATCCACCCATTTACGATAGTGAGTCCATTAAAAGCCATACTTCCAGTGCCAATGTTGTACCAGTCTCTTTAATATTTACTGATTTTGACGAACTAATCGCCCATATTGTGTTACCACAAAGAAGCTTCTTTCAATCAAGTAGATAGCAATACTAAGTAATCAGAATCTTTTAACATACTACAATATCATATTTAAACATGTAACTTTGTAATACACCCAATAATATTGCTGTCCCTTTCGTCATGAACCTGACCCCACAGTGTGTGTGTATTCTAGTTAAAAGGATACATCTCCACCCTCTCCCTTGTTACCTCTACGTGATAATTTAATCTCAAATAGGTTCTATCTGATCCATACAGTGCAACGAAGATGTCTATATCAGATGAGCGCATCTTATTATTCCACCCCTCATAACTCAGCAATACTCACATAAGATATTATTTAGATGTATTGCAGTCCACATGTCCAGAAGTCCCTATACTCTTCCTCCCCATTCCCATTACCCACCTACGTAAGGTAGTGAGTCCATTAAAAGCCATAGTTCCAGTAAAAAGTTTGTAACATTCTCTTTGATATTTACTGATCTTGACGAGCTTATCGGCCATATTGTATTTCGAACAAGACACTATTCTCAATCAAGTAGATAGCAATAAGACACTATCTGATTCTCCGCACACATTAAAAATATATTTATTCATGTCACTTGGTAATACACCCAATAATCTTTCCGTCCCTTTCTTCAAGAACCTGTCCCCACAATGTGTGTGTAGTCTAGTTATAAGGATACATCTGCCCCTTCTCCCTTGTCAATCCTACGTAATAATTTCCAATCGGTGATAATCTCAAATGCTGTCTATCTGCTGTATACAGTGCTATGAAGATGTCTATATCAGATGAGCGCATCTTAGTCCTCGCACTCCTCATAACTCAGCAGTACTCACATAACATATTACTTAGATTTATTGCATTCTACATGCTCAGAATTCCCTATACACCACAGCTCCTCCCCCCTCCCCAATTCCCATTACCCAGCCATTTACGTTAGTGAGTCCATTAAAAGCCATAGTTCCACTGTCAGGATTGTAGCTTGTTCTTTAATATATACTGATGTTGAGGAGGTAATCGGCCTTATTGTTTTTCAAAGTACAGACTTCTTTCAATGAAGTAGATAGCAATAAGTAACTATCTGATTCTCGGCACACATTAAACGTATATATTTATTCATGTCACTTGGGCCCCGTTTACACGATGCCGGTACGACGCCGGTTCGATTTGACACCGGTGTGGAATCTTTTGTTTTTTGACCACCCGTTTACACGAGTTCGGTACGACGCCGGCATAAAAGGTGTGAAAACCCAGTTCGGTAGCCACACCGGTTCGATTTCATGCCGGCGTGGTAGCGGCATCGTGTAAACGGCCCAAACCGGCGTCACACCGAAACGATTTCAGTTCGCTTTCATTTCGAGGGCAAAAGCAATGAAATCGAGGGTTATTTGCATAATCTTCTTTTGTTTTTCGTTTCTTTGTTCCCCCCTAGCAAAAAGCGCGCGAATTATTCTACGATTTTCAACATGGCTCTCAAAGTCACATTCCAACCATTGCTGCACTCATACAAGTCAACATTGTACTTATTTTGCAAACGATTGCACATTATAAAAGACGAACAAATGAATTATTGAATCTACTAGGTTCAGTTTCCGTGACAAGCTCTCAGAAAGGGGCAAAGAAGATGAGAAAGAAACGAAAACCACAGCGATTTTGGACTAGACCTGGGAGAACTGGTATATGGTGGCAGAATTTTCTAGACAATGTTGTCATATTGGAAGAATGGATCGAAAATTTTAGATTGTCGAAGGAAACTTTTAGTGAACTTTGTGATGAACTGCGGATTTGCTTTCTCTGCTTTCCATGTGTTGACGCCTTTTTCCTAGCCTATGCGCAAGCGCAAAATAAAATTATTGTGTGATGTCATAACTATTGTCTTTCATAACCGAACCGATATCGCACCGGCATCGTGTAAACGGGACGCAAAACATCACACACCGGCATGGTTTCACACCGGTGTCATATCGAACCGGCGTCGTACCGGCATCGTGTAAACGGGGCCTTGGAAATACACCCAATACTATTTCCGTCCCTTTGCTCATGAACCTGTCCCCACAACGTGTGTGTATCCTAGTTATAAGGATACATCTGCCCCTTCTCCCTTGTGAACCCTAAGTGATAATTTCCAATCGGTGACAATTACAAATTGGTTCTATCTGATCCATACAGTGCTATGAAGATGTCTATATCAGATGAGCGCATCTTATTAGTCCACCCCTCATAACTCAGCAATACTCACATAAGATATTACTTAGATTTATTGCATTCCACATTTCCAGAATTAACTATACTCTCCCCCCCCCTCCAGCCCTCACTCCCATTACCCAGCCATTAACCTTCGTGAGTCTACTAAACGTCATAGTTCTAGTACCAATATTGCAACATCCTCTTTAATATATACTCATGTTGACGAGTTAGTCGGCCATATTGTGTGTCAACACAGAGACTTCTTTCAATCAGTTAGATAGCAATAAGAACCTATCTGATTCTCGGCACATATTAACCTTATATATTCTGTAATGTCACTTTGCAATACACCCAATAATATTTTCCTCCCTTTCTTCATGAACCTGTCCCCACAATGTGTGTGTATTCTAGTTATAAGGATACATCTGCCCCTTCTCCCTTATCAACCCTACGTGATAATGTCCACTTCGGCGATAATCTCAAATGCGTCCTATCTGCTCTATACAGTTCTATGACGATTTCTATATCAGATGGGCGCATCTTATTGTTTGCACCCGTCATAACTCAGCAATACTCATATACCATTTAACTTACATTCATTGCATTCTACATGTCCAGAATTTCCTATACTCTCCCCCCCCCCTGAAGCCCTCATTCCCATTACCCAGCCATGTATGTTAGTAAGTCCATTAAAAGTCATAGTTCCAGTATCAAAATTGTAACTTTCTCTTTAATATATATTGATGTTGAGGAGGTAATTGGGCATATTGTGTTTCAACCTAGTGACTTCTATCAATGAAGTATATAGCAATAAGTAACTATCAGATTCTCGACACTCACTAAACGCATATATTTATTCATGTCACTTGGCAATACACCCAATAATATTTCCGTCCCTTTGCTCATGAACCTGTCCCCACAATGTGTGTCTATTCTAGTTATAAGGATACATCTGCCCCTTCTCCCTTGTGAACCATACGTGATAATGTCCAATCGGTGACAATCACAAATTTGGTCTATCTGATCCATACAGTGCTATGAAGATGTCTATATCAGATGAGCAGATATTATTGTTCACACCCCTCATAACTCAGCAATACTCACATACCATATTACTTAGGCTTATTCCATTCCACATATCCAGAATTACCTATACTTCCCCCCCCCTCCAGCCCTCACTCCCATTACCCAGCCATTTACGTTCGTGAGTCTACTAAACGTCATAGTTCTAGTACCAATATTGCAACATCCTCTTTTATATATACTCATGTTGATGAGTTAGTCGGCCATATTGTGTGTCAATACAGAGACTTCTTTCAATCAGTTAGATAGCAATAAGAACCTATCTGATTCTCGGCACATATTAACCTTATATATTCTGTAATGTCACTTTGCAATACACCCAATAACATTTTCCTCCCTTTCTTCATGAACCTGTCCCCACAATGTGTGTGTATTCTAGTTATAAGGATACATCTGCCCCTTCTCCCTTGTGAACCATACGTGATAATGTCCAATCGGTGACAATCACAAATTTGGTCTATCTGATCCAAACAGTGCTATGAAGATGTCTATATCAGATGAGCAGATATTATTGTTCACACCCCTCATAACTCAGCAATACTCACATACCATATTACTTAGGTTTATTGCATTCCACATATCCAGAATTACCTATACTTTCCCCCTCCCTCCAGCCCTCACTCCCATTAACCAGCCATTTACGTTCGTGAGTCCACTAAACGTCATAGTTCTAGTACCAATATTGCAACATCCTCTTTAATATATACTCATGTTGACGAGTTAGTCGGCCATATTGTGTGTCACCACAGAGACTTCTTTCAATTAGTTAGATAGCAATACGAAGTTATCTGATTCTCTGAGCATACAACACTGTTATATTTAAATATGTCACTTGGTAATACACCCAATACTATTTCCGTCCCTTTATTCATGAACCTGTCCCCACAATGTGTGTGTATTCTAGTTATAAGGATACATCTGCCCCTTCTCACTTGTGAACCCTACGTGATAATGTCCAATCGGTGACAATCTCAAATGCGGTCTATCTGCTGTATACAGTGCTATGAAGATGTCTATGTCAGATGAGCGCATCTTATTGTTCGCACCCCTCATAACTCAGCAATACTCACATACCATTTAACTTACATTTATTGCATTCCACATATCCAGAATTACCTATACTCTCCCCCCCCTCCAGCTCTCATTCCCATTACCCAGCCATGTATGTTAGTGTGTTCATTAAAAGCCATAGTTCCAGTATCAAAATTGTAACTTTCTCTTTAATATATATTGATGTTGAGGAGGTACTCGGCCATATTGTGGTTCAAACTAGAGACTTCCTTCAATGAAGTAGATAGCAATATGTAACTATCTGATTCTCGGCACACATTAAACGTATATATTCAGTCATGTCACTTGGCAATACACACAATAATATCTCCGTCCCTTTGCTCATGAACCTTTCCCCACAATGTGTGTGTATTCTAGTTATAAGGATACATTTCCCCCTTCCTCCTTTTCAACTCTACGTGATAATTTCCAATCGGTGACAATCACAAGTTGGTTCAATCTTCTGCATACATTGCTATGAAGATGTCTATGTCAGATGAGCACATCTTATTATTCCACACCTCATAACTCAGGAATAGTCACATCCCATTTAACTTACATTTATTGCATTCCACATATCCAGAATTACCTATACTTTCCCCCTCCCTCCAGCCCTCACTCCCATTACCCAGCCATTTACGTTCGTGAGTCCACTAAAAGTCACAGCTCTAGTACAAATATTGCAACATCCTCTTTAATATATACTCATGTTGACGAGTTAGTCGGCCATATTGTGTGTCAACACAGAGACTTCTTTCAATTAGTTAGATAGCAATAAGAACCTATCTGATTCTCGGCACATATTAACCTTATATATTCTGTAATGTCACTTTGCAATACACCCAATAATATTTTCCCCCCTTTCTTCATGAACCTGTCCACACAATATGTGTGTATTCTAGTTATAAGGATACATCTGCCCCTTCTCCCTTATCAACCCTACGTGATAATGTCCACTTCGGCGATAATCTCAAATGCGTCCTATCTGATCCATACAGTGCTATGAAGATGTCTATATCAGATGAGCAGATATTATTGTTCACACCCCTCATAACTCAGCAATACTCACATACCATATTACTTAGGCTTATTCCATTCCACATATCCAGAATTACCTATACTTTCCCCCCCCCCTCCAGCCCTCACTCCCATTACCCAGCCATTAACCTTCGTGAGTCTACTAAACGTCATAGTTCTAGTACCAATATTGCAACATCCTCTTTTATATATACTCATGTTGATGAGTTAGTCGGCCATATTGTGTGTCAATACAGAGACTTCTTTCAATCAGTTAGATAGCAATAAGAACCTATCTGATTCTCGGCACATATTAACCTTATATATTCTGTAATGTCACTTTGCAATACACCCAATAATATTTTCCTCCCTTTCTTCATGAACCTGTCCCCACAATGTGTGTCTATTCTAGTTATAAGGATACATCTGCCCCTTCTCCCTTGTGAACCATACGTGATAATGTCCAATCGGTGACAATCACAAATTTGGTCTATCTGATCCAAACAGTGCTATGAAGATGTCTATATCAGATGAGCAGATATTATTGTTCACACCCCTCATAACTCAGCAATACTCACATACCATATTACTTAGGTTTATTGCATTCCACATATCCAGAATTACCTATACTTTCCCCCTCCCTCCAGCCCTCACTCCCATTACCCAGCCATTTACGTTCGTGAGTCCACTAAAAGTCATAGCTCTAGTACCAATATTGCAACATCCTCTTTTATATATACTGATGTTGACGAGTTAGTCGGCCATATTGTGTGTCACCACAGAGACTTCTTTCAATTAGTTAGATAGCAATACGAAGTTATCTGATTCTCTGAGCATACAACACTTTTATATTTAAATATGTCACTTGGTAATACACCCAATAATATTTCCGTCCCTTTATTCATGAACCTGTCCCCACAATGTGTGTGTATTCTAGTTATAAGGATACATCTGCCCCTTCTCCCTTGTGAACCCTACGTGATAATGTCCAATCGGTGACAATCTCAAATGCGGTCTATCTGCTGTATACAGTGCTATGAAGATGTCTATGTCAGATGAGCGCATCTTATTGTTCGCACCCCTCAAAACTCAGCAATACTCACATACCATTTAACTTACATGTATTGCATTCCACATATCCAGAATTACCTATACTCTCCCCCCCCTCCAGCCCTCACTCCCATTACCCAGCCATGTATGTTAGTGAGTCCATTAAAAGCCATAGTTCCAGTATCAAAATTGTAACTTTCTCTTTAATATATATTGATGTTGAGGATGTAATTGGGCATATTGTGTTTCAAACTAGAGACTCCTTTCAATGAAGTAGATAGCAATAAGAAACTATCTGATTCTCAGCACACACTAAACGCATATATTCAGTCATGTCACTTGGCAATACACCCAATAATATCTCCGTCCCTTTCGTCATGAACCTGTCCCCACAATGTGTGTGTATTCTAGTTATAAGGATACATTTCCCCCTTCCTCCTTTTCAACTCTACGTGATAATTTCCAATCGGTGACAATTACAAGTTGGTTCTATCTTCTGCATACATTGCTATGAAGATGTCTATATCAGGTGCGCACATCTTATTTTTGCACCCCTCCTATCTCAACAGTACTCACATAAGATATTGCTTATATTTATTGCAGTCGACATGTCCAGAATTCCATATACTCTTCCTCCCCCATTCCCATTACCCACCCATTTACTTTCGTTAGACAATTAAAAGCCATATTTCCAGTACCAAGTTCGTAACATTTTCTTTAATTTATACTGATTGTGGGGAGCTAATCGGCCATATTGTGTGTCAAACCAGAAACTTCTTTCAATCAAGTAGATTGGTATAAGAATTTATCTGACTCTCTGAACATACAACACTGTTATATGTAAGCATTTTCAATTGGTAATTCACCTAATAAAATTGCTCTCCCAATCTTCATGAACCTGTCCCCACAATGTGTGTGTATTCTAGTTATAAGGATACATCTGCCCCTTCTCCCTTGTGAACCCTACGTGATAATTTCCAATCGGCGATAATCTCAAATGTGTTCTATTTGCTGTATACAGTGGAACGAATATCTCTATATCAGATGAGCACATCTTATTGTTCACACCTCTTATAACTCACCCATCTTCACATAACATGATACTTATGTGTAGTACATTGCATATGTGTAGACTTCCCTATACTCTTCCCCCTATGTCCATTACCAAATCTTTTTCGTTCGTGAGTCCGTTACAAACCATCTTTCCACTACCAGTATTGTAACAGTCTCTTTAATATTTACTGCATTTGAAGAGTTAATCGGCCATATTGTGCTTCAATCCAGAGACTTCTGTCAATCAAGCAGATAGAAGTTATTACAATTAGAACACAGATACAATTAGAAATTATCTTGTCCTCCGCATACACTAAACCTATAGGTTTATTCATTTCACTTGCTAATACACCCAATAATAAGTCTTTCGCTTCGATCATGAACCTGTCCCCAAAATGTGTGTGTATTCTAGTCATTATGCTACCTCTCCCTTTGTCTCTGTTATACTCTGCTTGATATTGTCCAATATGTAACAATCTCAAATGCACTCGATCTGCTTACTATAGTGGTCAGATGATTTCTATACAAGATTTTCTAACGGTATTGTTCACATATTTTATAATTCAACCATCCTCACATAACATATTGATTAGATGCATTGCAATCGCACATCTCCAGAGTACTCAATAATGTCCCCTTTCCCTATTCCTCAGCCACTTACGGTCTTGAGTGCATTCCAAACCAAATAGTCAATAACAATATTGCAATCCCTCTCCCCTCCTCCCTTCAACTTGTGATACTGAGTAGCTTATCGCGCATAATCTCTCATGCCAGAGACTCCTGTCAGCCACTGACAGTGAGACAAGGAAGTATCTTATACATCACGTACACTGGACTTATACTTTGATTTAATTCGCTTGTTACTGCAACTCATGAAAAATCTTTCTGTCTAGCTCTTCAATGTAATATCTGCGTCGTCTATTTTCAAAAACCTTCCACTTAACAAAGCCCAAGATCTCAATGTCCAGAACACTTTTGTACCCTAGCAGCAAACGTATTCCCCACTTTAGCAAATTATTCGAGATTCAACTGTGCCTATTTATGTACGTTACGTATGAGACACAGAAAGACGGAATAGATGCCAGCAGTAATTACTGTGTTATGTTTGCTGTTATGTCCCCACAATATTTGCGTATACTTCTGAGAGCTGTCTTGCATCTACAGAAGACATTTCGGTTATGAACCTGTCCCCACAATGTGTGTGTATACTAGTTATTTGGTTACTTCTCCCCCTGTCTATTTTCTACGCTCCTTGATAGGTATCCATTAGGTAACAATCTCAAATGCTCTCTATCTGTTTCAATTAGTGCTCCCACCATTTCTATGCAAGATGAGCACCGCACTTTTTGTATGTGTTGTGACTGAAGCGTCATCTAATTACCTTGTCCTGAGATTCAATGTACACCCTACCTTCATGTCCAAGCTACAAAAGACACACTAATATTGCGAACGTCCTTCCTATCTAGACGTAGATCTTAACTCGTTTACTGCATCAACGATATTGTGTTTCATCTACTTCCCATAGACTATAAGTATTCTTTTGCTTACCTGGCTTGTTAGTAAAATCCATAGTTAGTCAGTCTTTCTAAGCACACTCTTGCAATGTCATTGTGCTCTGTGGTCCAGAATTCACATGTGCCCCAATTCCAAGCAATTATTTTCCAGAATGCTTTTCTATATAATTTCCTAAATACATTCCTGGAAATTAACATCTACAGCTAGACGTAGAATAGATAGAGAGCACAGGAAGGAAGATGAACTGGACAGGGTATATGCTAGCACCAGAAATGTTCAGTCCTTGCAGACATAATGGTAGGAACATCGAAGGGAACAATTGAATTTGTGCGGATTGGTACAATGTCAACAATCCAATATACAAGGTTGATAGTTAATTAAAGAGTCAGAGTAATCCCGTCATTACACAACAGATGCTGTGGAAGAAGAAAGCACAAGATGAGTAACAGCATTAACTATTTCAATAAGAGACAACATAAGTGTCTCAAAGTAGGGGAAGTGCACCATCATGCAATATAAACAGTAACACAAAACACATCAAAACTAGTGCATAATTTAATATACGTAGATTACGTCAATTTCAGATGGAAAATCTATATCTGATCTCCAAAAAGAACAGTGTCACAGAAATATGAAGATGGGTGCAACAGATCACCAATTTAAACAATTTGAATGCTAGAGATGACAGTCATGAGACATTCATAAATGCCTCCAGGGATTGAAAGAGATTGATTTCCATTACTACTTATATGTGTTCCAGACAAGCCACTTGATAATGATGATGATGATGATGATGATGATGATGATGATGATGATGATGATGATGATGATGATGATGACGATGATGATGATGATGATGATGATCAATTGTAGAGAAATCATTGATCGAATATAGAGTCAACTGGCAAGTGAAGGGACATGAGGTACCCATAGGGTGATGCAGTGTTTTCAGTGAAGCCGTACATAACACTTGCTAGTTTGATAAAACATTGCTTTCACAATGTGACAGAGTAAGCAAGGGGGAAAAATGTTTTGAGCCAATCAGCTCATTTGTTTACAGCCTCATTTGCCAATCAAAACGCGTACAAGACAATAGAAATTTGAGAGAAGATGATATTTGATCAGTTTCAAAAACAAAGATGGCGTCACAGGCTTTTTGCTGTATAAAAAACACCTCACACGAAAATTTGGTGTTGCACGCGATATTTCTCTTTTTCGGGCAGATTTTTACATTTTCTGGTAGAAGGAAGATTCTTCTAAAATTCTACCGCTTCCCTTTTCAAAATACTACTGCAAACAGGAGATATCTGGTCCTATAGTTAGCGAAATTTTCGCAGTATCTTCGCCTTGGACTCACCTTTGTAAGAACTGCTGAGTGGGCGTCCCCCATTCCAAAGTCACCTATACTGATTTCAAGCTTATAGACATATTCCTAAGCTATTGTTTCTTCTACATTTCATTCTGCCATACTCCCTGTATGTCCCTGTTTCTTTATGCCAGTCTCCAAAAATTGAGGGATTAGTGAGCTTACCCCCAACCACTGAGGGATCAAGAAACACAGAAATCGTTTAGTTACACCTTTTGCATTACATGACATTTGAATATATTGGAAAGAATCAATAATTGGCTGGGACAGCTAAGTGTAATGGTGGAAGAATCTTCTTGTGAAGAGTTATTGCATCCATTCTCAGAAGATTCCCATTCCATATTGTTTTGAGAGCTTCCAGACCCAGTTGTTTCAATTCCATATTTCTGAAGCACAGTGCAAATCTGTACAAAGGAAAATTCCTGCTACTATATTTGTGAAACTATTGCCTGCAACCTTTAGAGGAGGGTTCAGTGGAAATTTAAAAATAATTCTTATTAATGCCTATCAACAAAGGTTTCATTTCACAGCGTTTCAGAATGTAAGAAAACCTGTTACCTACACATAATTCCACCTTTGCATCCTTGCTGAAAAGTAATTTATATGGAGAGGATTTATCACCTCCTCCCCAAATGTTTTCTTTTATGTCTGTTGTCCCATAAATATCATGTTTATGTCAGACTTCCTAGAAACAATGGCTAGGCTCTATTGTAAGATTTTTTGGGTAAACCTACTTAACTTGAAACTTATTTAGCTGTTACAAGGTAATAAATCAAATTTTACACAGTTAATAATTTACTTTTTCATTGAGAGAAGTCTGCACATCTGTTGTCAAGTTACATTTTAATTGCTTCTTTCTTTCTTTAGCAATTTCTGTAGACACAAACAGCAACTGTTGATAATGTGCTGGGGTCTTCCACCTCTATCTGCTTCCAGAGATTTATACACTCTTAGAACGTTACCAAGTCCGTGAGCTCTCAGATTAATAACTTTACTGTCTTCATCGTTTTCAATCCAAGAGCTATGATACGGGTTTTGACACGTTTTCGCGAATTTTGGCATCCTGTTTCAGGGCTGAACCTGAGTAATGTGGAGAACTTTCACTTCCGACTGACGACAGCTTGAATTTCCCGCCAAAAAAGTTCAATGACGTATAATGCGAAGGACGAAAGTTTTTTTGGACGAAGAAGTCCTGTATCATGCTCGGTAAATCGCAACAATACTTTGCCACAAAGTATTTCATTGCTATGAGTAAATGGTGTTAAGGTCATCTTGAGATTGTTAGGAAGAATGTAGTGGAATGCATTTGAAACGTGGAAGGGGAAGTCCCGTCTGTCAGGAGAGTCCAAGGCGAAGATACTGCGAAAATTTCGCTAACTATAGGACCAGATATCTCCTGTTTGCAGTAGTATTTTGAAAAGGGAAGCGGTAGAATTTTAGAAGAATCTTCCTTCTACCAGAAAATGTAAAAATCTGCCCGAAAAAGAGAAATATCGCGTGCAACACCAAATTTTCGTGTGAGGTGTTTTTTATACAGCAAAGAGCCTGTGACGCCATCTTTGTTTTTGAAACTGATCAAATATCATCTTCTCTCAAATTTCTATTGTCTTGTACGCGTTTTGATTGGCAAATGAGGCTGTAAACAAATGAGCTGATTGGCTCAAAACATTTTTCCCCCTTGCTGACAGAGTACCAAATGTTGTGCAAGTAAGAGGATAATAGGGATGAAACGGAAAAGGGGGGGGCCATATTATCTCAAATGGTAAAATGAATCCTCTACTCGCTTAATTTAAATTCAGGACTTAAACAGGTACTCCAGAAATGATGGGCTTGGTAGGCAGGGGCCCCAATCCTTTTTGCTATTCTTGGATATCAAGCTAACATAGAGTATACAGGGTAGGTAAAAGTAATGCAGAGAATAAAGCAAGAAAAATTTCAAAGCAGTAGAGAATGTGGGTTGCTCAGCTATGCCTCACACAAACGACCGTAAGACCTATCTGTCTCTATCCGAATATGGAAGAGCTTGCTGCCAAACCACGAAACTGGTTGCGAACATTTGGAGTTTGATTTCTTCTACGGTTTCATCTAAGTCATTGATTATCTACTACAAGGACAGCTTGTCCAAATATCTGCAGTCTTAACCGTATTAGAATTGCTTTCAGCTCTTAAATTGTAAAAGGACTTTTAGTGGCAATCAGGCCATTGCTGCATTGGAATCATTCACTTACTGTCCATTACAATATACATTTTATGTCCCTTATAGCCATTGCTGTACTTAGGGACCATAGGGATGCAGTCCCCTTCCAAAAGATCTGTTTTGATGAGTGCAACCAGGAGGCGGGTCTAGCACGATTTCCTTGCAGTGGTGAAGACGGAGATATGTTTCGATCATGCCCTATGAACAAGAGGATCTCTTTCTGTAGTTGGGAAAGGTTTTAACATCTATGGATAGTAACAACTAAAGCATGAGTCTCATCCAGTAGCAACACAGGTGAATATGAAATGAAAGGAATAGAAGAATGGATGATTGGGATTTAAGCTCCGGGAAAATGTATAGGAATACATCCTTTAGATTTAAGGAAACCACCTTTTCTGAATATAGAGATATGCCCATTCTAGAAGAAACTGTTAAATTCCACTGTGCATGAAATCGTCGATATTCAGGAGAGAAACTAAGTTTTTGTACCACTTTTGGTTAAAATTGTTACACCTTCAAATAGAGAAGAGGGTATTTGCCATAAGCATACTCCACATAACTCCTCTAAAGGTTTTCTCTATGCATTTTCATTACATATATACATTGGAAGTCCTGGATACAAAATCTTGGCAACTGTCAGTGTTACTTGGTTTTTGACCCTATATTACATAACTAGTATAGCATCTTACCAACTTTAGCAGGAGCTACGGAAAAAAACACTGAACATTGGGGATGTATCATTCCCCCTCACCCTCTAAGTAAAACCGTTCCTGAGTACAACCATCTGAAACTTTCTGGATTCATCTTCCTTCCATCTACTACTATGTAAGTGTATTGTTATGGAGTTTTACTATGTGGAACATTACAGTCGCTCATAACGATTTATACTTTGTAATTGCAGAATGCACGTGATGTCCTAATTAAACATGACTTTCATACGTGCACCTATAATTAAAAGGACGTTGGCGAACAGTGTGCTCTTCCTTTATCCCTTTGCGCGTTTAGCTATCCTTGCTAAAAATTGTAAAACTCACTGTTTAAAGTGCCTAAAATCCCACTCCATCCTTTCATTTGTCAAACATACTTCAACACCCATGTATACTTATAGAGCCAATATAATGAGTAATTGACCTATAATTTTTATGTAGAAAACTTATGATCTCCATTATTTTCAGAAAAATTAGCTATCAACAAGTAAGTAACCCCAGGACAATAATCTTACAGAAGTTACCATTGAAGTTCATAAGTGCACGACTTATATTAAGTAATGTCCCCACAAAGTGTGTGTAAGATAGGTCCCCACAAATTGTGTATAGAGATCAGCTAATAATCTCCATTGCTAAGGCCCGTTCTTTCACCTAGTTGTTATTGTCGACTTACAATTATATATCAAAGCAAAACGCTAAGCATACAACATGATATTGGAATAATGTCCCCACAATGCTGAAATAAAACTGACAGTCCCCACTAAAATGATACACACATTCAAGCACCAAAACAAAAGAATGCATGCTGTGCGCCTTGAATATGCCTTTCATATCAATATATCATCCCATGTTTGTCAGTTCCCTGTAGCGAGTTATTACGTAGTTTATACTGTCCTCACAATGTATGTGAAAGGTCATAGTCCCCACAACTACGGTCATGTCAGTATGTGTGTGTGTGTGTGTGTGTGTGTGTGTGTGTGTGTGTGTGCGTGTGTGTGTGTGTGTGTGTGTGTTGGTTTGTGCAATACACGCACGCATCTGTGAAGGTGCAAAATATCGAGCTGTATATTAATAGAAGATACTCTAGAATGACTCACTGCGGTTACTCTCCTCTTCGCAGCTGTTACCATCTTTCTCGTACCCATCATTGCACTTGCATGTATATGATGATCCATCACTACTAGGGATACATTTTGCATTCCTGTCACAATCGTGTCCTCCCACATCACATATGTTGCTCTCTGAACAGAAATGTTAATTTGTTGAAAAATGAGTCAGGAAACATTCAAATTATACAGTTCTATATTTCACTACAGCACGAAAAAGCTGTACCATGCTCTAGACATACTGAAATCCTTTTTTACGTCCGACACTCATCAGAGTATGAAACGTCGGATAGCGACCGAAAGGTGAACCGAAATATATAGTAAGATGCGGGTACATGTGATATGATGAATAATGTGTCCAGTTAGCCGTATGATTGGCACCTTGGCACCTATTCACTATTGTTTGCTGGAAGAATCCAAGTGAGAGAATGAACTCTTTTTGTTTACACAAGACTGGGCTATGTGCAAAAATTCTAATTCTAAAATGAAAAGTGATTTGGTCATAGGTCAACATCTAATTTACAACCCAGAATGCGCCAAAACACATTCAGACGATAATTTTCGGATTATAGGGCAAGCAAGATCATCCATTCATTTAATTTTTTTTAGAACCAGTTTACACAAAGACTCAAAACCCAGCCTTGTGTAAACAAAACGAGTTAATTTTCTCACTTGGACTCTTCAAGTAAACAATGGTGAATAGGTGCCAAGTGGCCAATCATACAGCTAACTGGACACATTATTCATCATATCATGTGTACCCGCATCTGGCTATATATTTCAGTTCATCTTTCGGTCGCTATCCGACGTTTCATAATCTGACGAGTGTCGGTCGAAAGAAAGCTTTTCGGTATGTCTAGAACATGGTACCGCTTTTTTGTGCTGTAGTGAAGTTCTGTAGTGCCAACAGACTTTTCACGTAGTTCTATATTTAATAAGAGCGTCCAATGTTTCGTTCATATATTAAAGTTAGCCACTAAAGTCAATTTGCAGCAGAACTTCAGGTTTTTTATCCTACAATATACAGGTCATGGCAAATAAATATCAGAATCTAGAAACGTTGCATGGATAAATTCATAATATATTTTCTAACTGACAGAAATGTATAAGGCGCAAATATTGCCTTGTTTATTTGTACCCGATTTATTAGTGCGACTGATGTGCATCAAATGCATTCTGTTGTTTGTTAGCTTCTTTAGTGAGGACTCGGTGTGGACAGGAATTAGGATAACCAATTCGTTGCATTTTAAGAAGGGTAACACAGGACATGATTAGCAATTGATTTGCATGAACATTATTATAAATGCGGGGCAAAGTGAAGATGGATTGTTCGTAGTAACCAATAAGCATGGGTGTATGAGAACTTGAAATCTAGCCGCTACCAACTGTCTACCAGAAAGAGCAATGGAGCCTCATGAAGCAAGAAAGTTCCTATATCGATTGTTCTCTAGCTGTATTCAGCCTGAGCGTTTTCAGTGAAAGCTATTGCTATTTTAAAGAAATTGCCTGAGCGAAATGCAGCCCACTTTGGAGGGAGGGGGGACTCCGCCTCCAACGCTTATTGACAATAAGCCCAACAGTGCCATGTAATGCATAGTTTAAACAAGCTTCATTCAAATCACATTTTAATGCCTTACAGAAAAGGAACTGTTCATGTTATTCATTGAACAAAACATAGACTAATATCCTACAATTCTCAATGACGGCTTTGAGGTGATGGAATGTGTTATCTCTTATATTATGTCATATCATCTAGGTACATATCATTCAGTAATGCTTGGGATTTCGCTATTGGCTGGTCTCCTTAGAACTCGTCAATGTAATGCGCGAACATTGCATTTTCAATCAATTCCTTTCTACAGCTTTGAAAACTTTTTGCAAGTGTTTACTAATTAATCCTAGATGATTAAATAGTTTAATTTAATAAACCCTTAACCTCACGCTTCAGAACTTATCCTGTTCTGGGCCCAAAAGAGTTTTTCGTACTCCAACTCCATCCTCTTGAAAATCCCAATGTCAATCCATTTTATCATCCTGAGAATTTATACAGTTACTTTTAAAAACACGGAATAATTGCTGAAAGTTTTGTTCATTCATATAATTGATAGGAAAGAGTTGACTTTATGTGGTAGAACTTCTCTACGGAAAGTAGTCCTAGAATGAGTCCCAAACGTGCATATTACAAAACTACCGGACAGTATAAAGTTACTGATAGATGAGTCTTAATGCCCCAGTAATGAAAACTCATAAAAAGCGCTATGACTTTCTTTTTCGTTGTTCCGATTTCAAAATTTATCATAAAACTGCGGTTCCCCACCAATCAATAAATAAATAGTTATTGCTTGAAATCCATGTTGTCTCTCTGCAATTACCACAAAGCATGCTTTGAAAAAGCTGACCTTTAGACATACTCAAAGGTGCTCGACTTCACAGTATCTTAAAAATCCTTTAGCATTCAGCTTTTCTGCTGATCGTTGTTTATTCACTTGGTCAACTTTTCTAATTTTACTGTGTTGCCACCTTGAATCTAAAACCAAAGGTTTCAGCAATGGTTTTTCCACTCCTAGGCACATATCTACTGTGATCTTGTGTGGTTGTTGACAAATAGCGAGAAGCAAAGAGATCTTTGAATTCCTTGCGGGGAATTCATGTAAGACAGATGGATCGCGAATACACTCCAGAGCTATTTCGAAAATCTACTGCTCTATTTCATGAATGAATGCATTCCTCATTACTAAATGGCAACAGCGGTGAAAAACAATAGAAATCCAGTGCTACAAACTAGCCTAGCAGCAGCATATGGATAATCTCATGCTTATTGCCTATAAGCCCAAGTAATGAAAAATGAGATATTTGAAGTGCTCTAACCTCCAGGAATGTTTTAGGTTTTTTGAAAAGATTTTTGGAACCATCCATTGTGTAAAATTTATGAAACGTCTTTAATAATTCCAAAGCACTAGCACCAATAGAGGCAATTAAACAGTAATGCAACTAGTATATATTTGTTGGTTTTGATGCTGTAGGGTAGTTTAATTATATTAGTGTCTTTTTATTTTTTTTTAATTTTATGGAGAAAAACTGATGGTATGCAAATATCTCCTGCATACTACCAAATTAGTCAAGTTCAATAGCTGTTATCTTGCGAACTGATGCTATGGTACAGTCAATTGACTGCATTATGGTAATTTTTCGAAAAGCCTTTGTGATATTACTTGTATCAAATCTGGGTGCGTTTAGAATGGTTATATGTTAATGTCCTCTACTGAAGTCAAAAGGTCATTCAAAATTCAAATGTTTTCTTGAGATTGCTAACTTTAGGTAACTAGAATTACTTCTCGTTTACTTCACTATATTGCTCAAGCAGTTTAGGAATAGGCATGGTGACACTCTTGAAAAGGAAAAAGAGTATATCTGACGCTCAAAATAATTTAAACCAATTTCATTTTTAGTTCAAGAACATTATATAGATGTGCTACGTAAATATCCACTACAAAAGTTTTACAAATTTATAATGATGATACAACATGTAATGTTCGTTTGAGTAGACAGGGTTAACTATTTGGTATGCACAACATGACATTAGACATGTGTACTATTGCAAAAGCAATATTGAAGAACTGGGCATTCAGGCTATTTTATAGAAGAACTGCAAACCATTTGAGAAGAAAAATGACCTTACTTTTCCAATAATACGAAAATACGAAAACTACTGTCAGGTCAGAGTACAATTCAGAGCATTCTAGATATCCAATACAGTGTTCTCCTACTAGACGATTTGAACTTTGATCACAATACTAAGATATCCTTCAAAGTGTCCTACAAAATAAGAGTTCTAGGAATAACGAAAAGTAAAGGCACTACGTAGTATCAGCCAGCAGTTCTCCTTAGCCAAATAAATTGAGCTTCAGAAATGTAAGGATAAAAGCTCACTTAAAGGATATATTTTCAATATACTTACTTTGTGCAGACAATGTACTTGAACGATTGACTCGTAAAAGAAGCATCCGTTCATCATTGAGAGATCTCTTCGATACTTCTAGGACATTAGCTGTTGTAATATTATCATAATTTTTATCAATTATGACACTGTAGTCAACTGCAATACTTCCTGGTCTGATAGATATAACTCTTATTGCGATGCACTCAACCATCGTATTGCATATTACAATCGTTAGCACACTTTCAATCTCAGCAGCTTTAGCCTTAAAACTCTCACTGTTTGTATCCTTATACGAATCTTTATAAGTCTGGTCAAATTTTAGACCAACCACGTTGATAATTTTGCCAGGCTTAGCAACACACTTATTGTTCACTATTACGTGATCTAATCTTGTGCAGCGGCATGTGACAGAACCACCAGGGATATTGACACAAGTGGATCCAGACGGGCACTGATTATTTGCACATCCATCTATGAAAGCAAAGGAAGCAATTGAATATTCACCTGTTAATTGAGGATTGAGGATGTTTGCAATATAAATACTAATAAATAAAATGTGAACAGATCTCGTACCATTTTGTATCAAATCTGCGTTTTCAGGAAGTGCTACAATTTAACTTGACAGTGTATATTTGCGATGAGACTTTGAACCGTAGAAGATTTACTGCTATGGCTCTCTTTCAAATTCAGAATTTCATTAGTAAACAGTCCAATCACGCTGCTGCGTTTCAATTAAGTCATTATATCAACATACTTATGTTAGGCATACATAATGACGACACACTTTACTCATAAGGATAGTAAAAATTAGTATCTTTCAGAGAGATACCACAGACGCTTTAGTTTCTTGAGCCAAATCCGTTATCCGACATAAAGCTTTGCACATAAAAAGATGTAATCTTCAATCTTAGTCACTAACAATGATTTCGCTAAAATAGCTACTTCTCGTGTTCTCTTACATTATCCTCTTGTTCAAAAGTCCTTGTTCTTTGTCCAGTCCCTCTAGAGAGGTCTCATACTTAGTACTTAGTTTCTTAGTTATATATTCTAAATATTGAATAAATCAGGATTCTAATTTTGGAAGTGAGTTAGAAGTAGACCATTTTTGAGATACAAATTGAAAAAACTGACAAAGGGGATAAGTTTGGGACCCAAGTGGCACTTCTTTATGTAACATTGTTTTTGAGCTAATTTTTCGCACTGAATCAACAAATGATATCCATTTACCCCTATCACGTCTGTTTTCTGTAAAATACAATCCTCTCCTTCTTACATCACGCAATTTCGCATGGTGGCCGGCATTTTCCTAAGTGTTGTTCAAACTCATCTAGCTATGAACATGAACTTTCTGTCTTTTAATTATGCATTTGTTTGCCGGTTTACTTCAACTTTGAATAATAAATGTTATTTTTGGATTTAGCTTGACTTTCAAGAAAACATGATACTGTCCAATATTTTGTTCTCCAGTGTAATCAAGCTTAAAGCACAAATAAATGTTCATGCCACTCTACTTTCCATAGTGCTAGCATGAAAGTCCCTTGAAAAATCAGCTTTGGCTGAAGGGTTACCCTCCTAAAACATGTGAAAAAAAACAAAACATGTGAAGCATATTGCGACTCAACCAATCAGAACAATTGTATTCAAAAATATATTCTTTTAAATCTCCAGCAACATATATTTGATGCCATCTCTATAGACTACATTCAATGAAAATTGCAGATAAACTAGAGAATATAAAATATGTACAGGATGCTAATAGAAGGAGCAAAGTAATCAAAATTTTGATAGGAAATAAAGTATTACCGTAGCAAAATGTTTCATTTCCTGAGAATCCATCATTGCATCGACAGAAAATGGAGCCATGTTGGTCATAGCAATTTGCATTGAGCATACACGGAGCAGTGAATCTTTTGCACGCATCTCTCTCTAAAGACAAATATAAATGCTTATTCTCAGAATACTGCAACTATAAGACTTTAAAGATTATTTTTCTCTCCAGAATCAGGTGCTTCTACACTTTGAATATACCGTCTATATTTACTCACAAAAATAAATGCAAATACGACGAATTTTCAAAAAGATATTATTTAAAAATAAAGATTTAAATGACAAAGTGCAAGGACTGAGTTGAAAAGAATCAAATGATAACCAAGGAACTCCAGTAACAGAATGACATGAAGTAATATTCTCTATTGTGGTCTAGCTAGGGTGCGAGTGACAAGTGGCCTATGGTACTAATGTTGGTAGTCTAATACTGCAGCATTTTCCATCGTAATCAAAGAAAGACTTCCTAGCCTGTTTATTCTTTTCCACTTTCAACTCATGACAAGTATATTATATGCAATATTGCTGGTTTCTCGGCAACAGCATGATTCCCATTACGATCACTATTTTTGTCATTTGTGTTCACTGTCCCTAAATATTTCAACTGCTGCAACTATTTGATTTCCTTCCAGAGGAACTAATCTATAATACAACATGGATTATGCAGTACACAAACACACCATTAAAGCACTTTAAATTTCTCACCTATCGATATCATTCTCTTGAAATCCCAAAAAATCATGAAAATATGCCGCTTTCCAAATGAAGCCAGTTGGAGGCTCAGGGCAGAAGAAATTTCACCCATTGATTTCCAAAATAAGAAACTTTGAGAAACTTTAGATACGTTCAATCTCGCAAATATTTCGTTGATCTTTCCACTTGATATAGATGACAAGAAGTGAGGAAGTTTCAATACTTGCAGATTCGCTAATGAAAGATTTCTTACTCTGAGTAACTCTTCGATTGGCGTAAAAAGAGCTACAATCTCAACATTCAGGTTTATTATTCTATGTCCGATTCTTTCAGTTGTTATGTCAAGTATGTTGTCTCCCATCCCAAGCAGAATCTGAGCATCAGCTATACGAACTCTTGTCAACAACTTTTCTTGTACTAGAGACATATTTAATGCAGTTGCAACCTCTGATCCTTGAACGTCACTCTGATCAATCAATAAACTTACTAATGTACTGTTTATGAGATCTTGATGATTGATGCTATACATCCTTCCAATTTCACGAAGCTTCATTTGCAGAGAAATATACCGGATCGCTTCATCTACAGCACGTCTCGTGTCATTAGTGCTATTTCTTGTCAGCACTGCATCAAGAAGGTTGTAAACCGATATATGGTATAACTGTTTGTAACTTACTGCAGTGTGAAATAGTTGAGACAATTGGATGGCTAGTTGTCTGAACGTAACTGTAGACAACGACATCAAAATATTCATATTGGCCTTTATCTTCAATTCTTTACTTACTGTTAGAACATCAAATCCAAGCACACGCTGAATGGTGGCCGAAACACTGCTCGATATAAGGTGTGTGGACTGCATTCCATTATAAAACGCGGCAACGACAAACGGCAGTCTGGCAAATACTGCAAGGCATAAGATGAAGCAGCTATATATAAGATGATGCAAGTCATTAAGGAGAATTTGCAAAAAGTTCAGCTATGATCTATGATTGAGCTCAAGAACAATTCAGTACTAAAGCTGCTATAGAGTAACGACATGAAGCTTTGTGGATGAAAATTGAAAAATGTTACATAATCTGATTCTCAGTGCATGAAAGGTAACACATGTCATATTTACAAGACTGTACGATAAATCATATTATTGCATATAATTTTCAGTGTATTTTATTCCTAGACAAATAAACATATACACCTATACATATAAAATCAACAATAAATAGTAATCTTCTCGGAACTGAAAGAGTTCTAGGAGATTCTTTGAGTGCAATAATTGAACATAGAGATCCACCTCTAAAATTATAATTCGTTAAGAACTGGCAAAGTATATTTGTATCTGTCAGTTGCAATGAGACAAGCGGAGGTAGTAGAATATTATTCAAGATTGACTTTCAACAAATGTGTCGTCATCCAAATTAACGAAGGGATCTACTAAGAAAACTCAAATTGCGAATTTGATTGAGCCAATCATTGACAATGAGCTTAATTTGCATAAGTTGCAATATCCGAAAATATCGCTAAAGCGTTTGCTACTTACAACTGTACAAGCTTGAATCGAGGTCTGTCTTTTCACAAGTACACGGTTTTCTAGCTGTGTTGCCTTCAGACTCAAATTATGTGAATAGAAAACTGGCTTGGATAAGCAAATTATATGAAAAATTCAGCGATGATATTGTTTTCGATGCAATCTGAGTTTTCAAGCCAATACTCGATGGTACCAAGTTCGAAATGCATTTTTGCGCTTTTTATATTGCGAGTGCAAGAAGCATGTTTTCTTTCATGGATAAGAATTTTGTTTAATATCGGAAGGAAAACTTTGCTAGGCACTATCTTCGAATCAATGAGCATTGAATGAAACGTAGTAGAAATCCAATACCACAAGTAACGCAAGTTTACTGGGCTGTATCATTAGTTAACTTTCCTAGACTAACAGAGTTCACATAGGTGCATTGCATTGTAAATGACATGACAGACAATGACTAACAGACCATAAAACAATCCAGTTTCACAGGCAAATCTCAATATGTTCACATAGGTGCATTGCATTGTAAATGCAAATAGATGCTGCAAAATGATTTAAACATACCTTTAAAATTGCGAATTGATTGTAACAGTTTCATTAATGTCTTCTGTTCAATATTCTGTGATGATATCGAAAGGATTCTATTTGAGATGGCCTGGTTTAATGTCAGATTTTTAATACGTTCATAATAGTTCACTGAAATAAAACTTGAGACTAGCAGTGGATGAACTACCGATTCTGTCAAGTTTGCACGCATTGTCAATGTAAGAATTGATGTCTGCATAAGATTCCCACTTACAAGGTTGTTCAAAGACTCGAAGAATCCGGAAACGACTTGAGATTTGATGATAATTGACTGCATAAACTTGCTAAGTATCATTTTTTCAAATGCAATATGCTCCCCCCTTGAGAGAAGAAATGAAAGGCCTTCTGCCAATGTGCAGCTGCCAAGGGCGAAAATCTGTTTTGCACTGTAGTTTGTAACATCAGACAAATTGGTGCCTGCCATGCGATCCAACAAACTATTCAATGTACCCTGCTTAATCGTCTCAAGATCAATGCTAAATACTTTACTTACAGTCTCCATATCAATTCCCGACATCAATGTATTAACGTCCTTCTTGAAATCAATCCTACCTTTAACAATATCCTTATGCACCAAAAACGCTCTATAAATTGAATCTAAGGACATAACATTGAAATGCTTCAGCTCGAAAAGAACATTTGTTGTTTTGTTAACGAAAGAGGGTAGACTTCCATATGCTAAAGTGCTAGCAGTAGCAAGATCATTATCTGAAATTCTGTACAGTTTCTTTATGACAGGTACACTTAAACCTGTCAACCGAACTGCAAGGTCGATGATGCCTGTTCGTGATATCTCATTGATTGTAATACCTTTCCTATAACCCGCTATTGCAACTGGTTGCAAGGATGGTGCGACAGAAGGATAAAGTGACATCGCGAATTGACTTCTCAACTGAAATAGTGTCATTGTCTCCAACATTACATTGCTTAGCTTTAGGTGGTCAGCTATCTCACCAATACTGAAGACCGTCAAATTGAAACCTGGTGTACCACCCATTGCCAATACAAACTGAGACAAATCGATACCAGAGATGGCATTGCTTAGTGAGAACATTGAAGATGCATTCACTGTCGCGTTACTGATATTGTACACTGCTTTGATTTCACGAATTGTAACAGTTGTTGCAATAACTCTGAAATCTTTGATAAAGTCGATGATTCCTTCAGTCTGATTTTTGTGGATTACCATCCCCCTCACGATTGAATTCATTGACATTGTGAGGAAGTGCTTCAACTGTGATTGCACACCCATTGTCCTGTTCACATAACCAGATAAATCACCAAATCTTAACTTCACAGCAGTCGCCAGATCATTATCTGAAATTCTGTACAGTTTCTTTATGACAGGTACACTTAAACCTGTCAACCGAACTGCAAGGTCGATGATGCCTGTTCGTGATATCTCATTGATTGTAATACCTTTTCTGAAAGCTGCAATTGACACTGGCAATCTCGAAGGTGCGTAAGCGCCAGCCAATAAAGCCGCAAATTGTCCTCTCAAGTTGGCTAGTGTCATTTTCTCCAACATTACATTGCTTAGCTTCAGATGTTGTGCAATCTCACCAATACTGAAGACCGTCAAATTGACACCTGGAATACTACCCAAAGCCGAGGTGAATTGTGATAAATCGATACCAGAGATGGCATTGCTTAGTGAGAACACTGAAGATGCATTCACTGTCGCGTTACTGATATTGTACACTGCTTTGATTTCACGAATTGTAACAGTTGCTGCAATAAATTTGAAATCTTTAATGAAATCAATGGTTCCCTCTGTCTGATTTTTGTGGATTACCATCCCCCTCACGATTGAATTCATTGACATTGTGAGGAAGTGCTCCAACTGTGATTGCACACCCATTGTCCTGTTCACATAACCAGATAAATCACCAAATCTTAACTTCACAGCAGTCGCCAGATCATTATCTGAAATTCTGTACAGTTTCTTTATGACAGGTACACTTAAACCTGTCAACCGAACTGCAAGGTCGATGATGCCTGTTCGTGATATCTCATTGATTGTAATACCTTTCCTATAACCCGCTATTGCAACTGGTTGCAAGGATGGTGCGACAGAAGGATAAAGTGACATCGCGAATTGACTTCTCAACTGAAATAGTGTCATTGTCTCCAACATTACATTGCTTAGCTTTAGGTGGTCAGCTATCTCACCAATACTGAAGACCGTCAAATTGAAACCTGGTGTACCACCCATTGCCAATACAAACTGAGACAAATCGATACCAGAGATGGCATTGCTTAGTGAGAACATTGAAGATGCATTCACTGTCGCGTTACTGATATTGTACACTGCTTTGATTTCACGAATTGTAACAGTTGTTGCAATAACTCTGAAATCTTTGATAAAGTCGATGATTCCTTCAGTCTGATTTTTGTGGATTACCATCCCCCTCACGATTGAATTCACTGACATTGTGAGGAAGTGCTCCAACTGTGATTGCACACCCATTGTCCTGTTCACATAACCAGATAAATCACCAAATCTTAACTTCACAGCAGTCGCCAGATCATTATCTGAAATTCTGTACAGTTTCTTTATGACAGGTACACTTAAACCTGTCAACCGAACTGCAAGGTCGATGATGCCTGTTCGTGATATCTCATTGATTGTAATACCTTTTCTGAAAGCTGCAATTGACACTGGCAATCTCGAAGGTGCGTAAGCGCCAGCCAATAAAGCCGCAAATTGTCCTCTCAAGTTGGCTAGTGTCATTTTCTCCAACATTACATTGCTTAGCTTCAGATGTTGTGCAATCTCACCAATACTGAAGACCGTCAAATTGACACCTGGAATACTACCCAAAGCCGAGGTGAATTGTGATAAATCGATACCAGAGATGGCATTGCTTAGTGAGAACACTGAAGATGCATTCACTGTCGCGTTACTGATATTGTACACTGCTTTGATTTCACGAATTGTAACAGTTGCTGCAATAAATTTGAAATCTTTAATGAAATCAATGGTTCCCTCTGTCTGATTTTTGTGGATTACCATCCCCCTCACGATTGAATTCATTGACATTGTGAGGAAGTGCTCCAACTGTGATTGCACACCCATTGTCCTGTTCACATAACCAGATAAATCACCAAATCTTAACTTCACAGCAGTCGCCAGATCATTATCTGAAATTCTGTACAGTTTCTTTATGACAGGTACACTTAAACCTGTCAACCGAACTGCAAGGTCGATGATGCCTGTTCGTGATATCTCATTGATTGTAATACCTTTCCTATAACCCGCTATTGCAACTGGTTGCAAGGATGGTGCGACAGAAGGATAAAGTGACATCGCGAATTGACTTCTCAACTGAAATAGTGTCATTGTCTCCAACATTACATTGCTTAGCTTTAGGTGGTCAGCTATCTCACCAATACTGAAGACCGTCAAATTGAAACCTGGTGTACCACCCATTGCCAATACAAACTGAGACAAATCGATACCAGAGATGGCATTGCTTAGTGAGAACATTGAAGATGCATTCACTGTCGCGTTACTGATATTGTACACTGCTTTGATTTCACGAATTGTAACAGTTGTTGCAATAACTCTGAAATCTTTGATAAAGTCGATGATTCCTTCAGTCTGATTTTTGTGGATTACCATCCCCCTCACGATTGAATTCATTGACATTGTGAGGAAGTGCTTCAACTGTGATTGCACACCCATTGTCCTGTTCACATAACCAGATAAATCACCAAATCTTAACTTCACAGCAGTCGCCAGATCATTATCTGAAATTCTGTACAGTTTCTTTATGACAGGTACACTTAAACCTGTCAACCGAACTGCAAGGTCGATGATGCCTGTTCGTGATATCTCATTGATTGTAATACCTTTTCTGAAAGCTGCAATTGACACTGGCAATCTCGAAGGTGCGTAAGCGCCAGCCAATAAAGCCGCAAATTGTCCTCTCAAGTTGGCTAGTGTCATTTTCTCCAACATTACATTGCTTAGCTTCAGATGTTGTGCAATCTCACCAATACTGAAGACCGTCAAATTGACACCTGGAATACTACCCAAAGCCGAGGTGAATTGTGATAAATCGATACCAGAGATGGCATTGCTTAGTGAGAACACTGAAGATGCATTCACTGTCGCGTTACTGATATTGTACACTGCTTTGATTTCACGAATTGTAACAGTTGCTGCAATAAATTTGAAATCTTTAATGAAATCAATGGTTCCCTCTGTCTGATTTTTGTGGATTACCATCCCCCTCACGATTGAATTCATTGACATTGTGAGGAAGTGCTCCAACTGTGATTGCACACCCATTGTCCTGTTCACATAACCAGATAAATCACCAAATCTTAACTTCACAGCAGTCGCCAGATCATTATCTGAAATTCTGTACAGTTTCTTTATGACAGGTACACTTAAACCTGTCAACCGAACTGCAAGGTCGATGATGCCTGTTCGTGATATCTCATTGATTGTAATACCTTTCCTATAACCCGCTATTGCAACTGGTTGCAAGGATGGTGCGACAGAAGGATAAAGTGACATCGCGAATTGACTTCTCAACTGAAATAGTGTCATTGTCTCCAACATTACATTGCTTAGCTTTAGGTGGTCAGCTATCTCACCAATACTGAAGACCGTCAAATTGAAACCTGGTGTACCACCCATTGCCAATACAAACTGAGACAAATCGATACCAGAGATGGCATTGCTTAGTGAGAACACTGAAGATGCATTCACTGTCGCGTTACTGATATTGTACACTGCTTTGATTTCACGAATTGTAACAGTTGTTGCAATAAATTTGAAATCTTTAATGAAATCAATGGTTCCCTCTGTCTGATTTTTGTGGATCAGCATAGCCCTTGTGATTGAATCCAGTGACATTGTGAGGAAATGATTCAAGTGGAATTGGATTTTAATTGTTTGATACACGTAACTAGGCAAATGTCCGAATTTGAGCGCTTTAGCACTAGCCAGATCTTTGTTTGAAATGCTGTACAGTTTCTGCATGATTGGTATAGTAAAGCCAGTCACCTTTTCTGCAAGGTCAATAACAGTCATTAGCAATATCTGATTAATGTTTATTCCCTTCTTGAATGCTGCAATAACCACTGGCTGTTTCGAAAGTATCGATGCATGATTCAGTTTGGTGTCAAAGCTCTGAAGGAGGTTTTTGATGGTTATTGTCAAACCCTGTTCTTGAGTAAAGTTCAAGAAGGTTGTGATTTCTCCAATGGTAAATTTTTCGAAGACAGCCTGTCCTCCACTTATGTTCAGTGTATTCTGTAATGTTGAGAAGTTGGCATCACTCAATGAAAGACTTTGCACTCCAATGATATCGAATATCGTTTTGTTGTTTGGCTCTTTGGTAAAATTTTGTACTTGAAGCTTGAGTTTGTCTAGAAGAGTAATTTGTTGAGGGAAAGTGAATGTGGAAGCATTTGGATTACAGTTTAGTACATAAAAAGTAAGTGCAATAATTCCGGTTTGACAAACTTTTTGAACACAGATTTTTCCCAAAATGTGTTAGTTTAAAATTTAGAGTCATCTAGAAATTGGTTGTTTCAAACGTTTTTGCGCATGCTACGCATCCGCAGTTCTTGTTATCTAACATAGCGAATATTGTATAATCAAGAAATACCCCCCCAGGCAATAGTTGCTATTGAGTTTACGGTCTGAAGCCCTAGCGGGTCATTTCCAGCTTTGGACATTAAGTAAATGGTTGCAAAATAGTTTTGAAGAAACAATTCAAAGAGGGACATACAAAAGAAACAAATTTTCAATTGAAAGGAGGAAGTGGTATTTACAACGTCCAATTAAAGAACTGTCTGTAATGAAGCAAATACACTTTACAATGCCTATCGAAAGTAGTTAGAGCAAGTGGTGAACCGTCCGGGTTTTCAAGTTATTCAGTGAATATCCTGAGCTATTAGAAAAATATTTGTGCTTAAAAAATTTAATTCCTTACAGATTAAAATTGAACACTACGATTTACTGTTGTAAGGTATTTCCATGTTCATCTTTCATTATCGACTGAATTGCTGCGTAGGAGCAAGGAATTGTTGCCTTTCTCCTGTGTTTTGTTACGACACTGGCTACGTCATTCAATAAGCAGTGAATCTCTTCCGTCTAAATCGAAAAATAAGCTTTGAAGTTTCAACTTCCAGCCTCGATAGTAGGTTGCAGACCAGTCTCATTCCGAGTATTATAATGGCGATCGGCAACCATATATGTTACATGGAATGTTGTGGAAAACACATTTTCTAACAATAGGAGTATGAAATAATATCTTTGCATAAACCAGATAAATTATGAGATATCTCAGAGCTATTTCTCATTTTAGGGAACTCACAAGGAGAAGGTATCGTCGTTGCAATTCAATCTATTTTTGTGTGAAAAATGTCCAAGGGGAGATGCCTCTGAGGTAGCTTTCTAAACATGTAACGTATGAGTTAGTTTTGTATTTGTACCATTATAAAAAGCGAGCCAGCCATTAATCTTGTGAAGAGTGCTTTCCCCTTCTTTCATATTTTGTCAAGTCTATTTACCAATTCAGCTATCAAATCGAAAAGATACCAAGATATCATTCATGTTGCGTGAGTAATCACATTGTTAGGAATATTTTCATTACGATGTTATTTGGCCCCAGTTACACGATGCCGGATTCATATGACGCCGGATTACTTTTCATATCGGATAGGGGGTGCAGTTACACGACACGGCAGTAATTCGGTGCGGTACTGATCTGCTTTGGTGGAGCGAAATCACTCCGCTTTAAAATTGAGGTTGAGTCACTCCGCTCCACACTGTTGTGTCTTGTGACTGCATGAATCCGATGTGTTCTCATACCATAGCCTCCCTTTCGCGGAAAGCCAAATGGCAGTTTTTGAAGCTGGGGCCGTACTTTTCTCTTTTCTATACTCAGACAGTCTATACTCTCGAAAGTGAATGTAAAATGGATTACAGAATGACTGTTTTGTTAAAGCCCTTCTCAACACAGAAGTATGGTAGACTTCAATTATGCAGCTTAGTTTTCTGTTTCTTCATCTTTCTTCATCACATTAAATGAGAAGAAAGCATTAAATATTAATCATATAACATCTGGTGCTCGAAATAGGGTGAAAAATGCATACAAAAAGGCCCGCAGATGGATATTGGAAACAGGAGGAAAATGTGAAGATTGGTATTTGAAAGAGAAGCTCACAAATGGCCGCGCAGCAACATAAAGTAAAGAGCATTTTTGCCTGCGCAGATCTCAGTAATCCGGTGTCTTGTAACTCAAATAAAAATGGAGTCACTTTACCCCATATGGCGTGGAACCAATCCGAACCGAAAAAGAATACGATATCGTGTAACTCAGGCCTTTATGGTTAACAAGAATGCAATCTCCAACGCTTTCATTTACTGAAAGACAGAAAGAATATTATTGATAAAGGGAGACCCAAACCACATCTTGTTTGTCAGTTGATGGCGGAGTACTAAGGTTGATATGAGTGACTTCCTGGAGCAACTGACACTACTATACTCTATTGCAGGCCATGCCTGCTCTTTGTTCTGCAAAAAAGGATTTTGGAAGGGAAAAGGTTCTAATAAGTTAAGCAATTTGGTTAAATCTTCGAGATAGTACGGACTTTCACAAATGCACATTGATAAGTTTAGTATTAAATAGATCCCCTTATTTTACGCTAAGATTCTCACAATTTTTAACTACCCCCTAAATTTTAAACTTGGAGAATATCCTGGGAAAATCTTCACGGTTAGCCACTGGTTGGAACACCCACACAGTTTTATGAATTTCAGACTCCTGCTGCTTTTCCATGACACCACGAAAAATGTAAACCCCCATTTGGGACACTTTTAGACAAAACCATCAAACAATCTAAGTCCGACTTCTATCGCAATGCACTTTCTAAAAAGAAGCCAAAGGAAGTTTGGAAAATTATACACAGTGTCTTACATCCTCCACCAAAACGATACACTTTTAGTCCCTCTGAGTTGAAAAACTATTTCGTCGAAATTGCGGGGAAAATATTGAATAAAGAGCCAACATATCCATCAAAGATACTTGAGTTCATAGACAGTTTATCAAACAGCAATGGGGAAAATGGTGCATTATTTCAATTGCGTCAAGTTACCTATGAGAACGTATTTAAACAGTTAAAGGCACTACGTAATGACACATCTACGGGCCCAGATGGCACCCCTGTTCGTTATATAAAGTTAGTGCAAGATTCATTATCTTCTCCTCTACCTCATATAACCAATGCATTTATTTAAACTAATAGTTTCCGTTCAAGCTGGAAATGTGCATGGATTGTTCCCATTAATAAAGTACCTACTCCAGTTGAAAAACCAGACTTTCGTCCGATCGCTATTTTACCAGCTCTATCAAAAATCTTCGAAAGGCTCGTTTGCAGCCAAGTAATTGAATTTATTGAAAATTCGCAGCTTTATAAATATACCGTTACCGGCTTCAGAAATGGCTACTCAACAGGATCAGCACTCCTGAAGCTGAGGGACGATATAAAGACAGCTATGAAATCTGGTGAGATGTCAATCATCGTGCTTATCGATTTCTCAAAGGCATTCGACACAATATCACATGAGATGCTGATACAAACCTTGCACAAATACGATGTTTCTAAAGACTTTCTCCGGTGGACTCTGAGCTACCTTACTAACAGAAAGCAGTTCATGCAGATTGATGAAGAAACATCGAAGAAAATTACAAAACCAGTATTGTGTAAACAAAAACAGTTCCCTCGAGCACTTGGACTCCTCTAGTAAGCAATGGTGAATAGATGTTAATTGGCCAATCACAGGGCCAAAAAGACGCATTATTCTTCATATCACGTGAACCCGCATCTGGCTATATATTTCAGTTCACCTTTCGTTCGTTGTCCGACGTTTCATACTCTGATGAGTGTCGGACGAAAAAAGCTTTCAGTATGCGTAATGAGTGTTCCCGCTTTTTCGTGCTATAGTGAAGTTTTGTAGTATCAAAATGAAATAATTTTACCACTTCTTAATGTAAGCAACAAGTACTCAGATTGAATAACGTGAGGAGTACTATGGGAAGACACCACCATGTTTTTCAAAAAGACAAATGAATCAAGGCCACAGTATTCTCTTTGTTTACCTTTTGGAATTCACACCCACAGCTCTGGTTTTCTGATAAAATAGTTCACTTGTTTGCGAGTGCAAACAGTTTGCAGTCTGATTGGATCACACTCTAATTTTAATATTAATTCAGCGTTTATTGTTGGAACAATCGATAGAGTACTGTTCAAAATTGGGTAATTAACATCGGACCTCTACTTCCAATACTAACACAGTCACTTTAAATCTGAAGCAGATACAGTATAAATGAAAAACAAAGCAATAATATCAAAGTGCAATCAGTACAAAACGTATCAAAAGACGATTTCTATTGAATAAAATATTTGTTTATCAGTTTATTTGGCATTTTTAAGTCTCTCCAGCTCATTCATGTTATTGAATAATGATATCACCATTATCAAACCAGCAAGAGATAGGCGCCCCTTTTTAGCCAATCATATCCTTCCTTTGGTAAATCCATCTTAAGCCTGTATTTGTCGAATTTTTTTCTGACTTTCAAAACGATAGGTGATGTTACAAGATTTTCACTCCCTATATCTCCTACTTAATGAGCGCGGTCGACAACTGTTTCAGGAATAACTATATTCAATTATTAAAGACTTGTTTTACGCTACTTATGCAGTCATTTCCCGTTTCCTTCTCACCATCAATAGTTAGGTCTATGCCATTAAATCTTAAACAGGGTTTATCCATTCTAGAAGGTCAAATTTAAAAATTTCCTACCTAGTCAGACCCAGCTGTGATGCCTCCAGTTAAACATGTTTTAATCTCGAAGACGCCACTGAGCCACTCTAAAGGGTTAAATTCACAAATTTTGTCCCAAGTCAGACCCAACTATGATCGGTTATTCAGGATGACTTTTAGTCTGACAGATGCTTTTTTCGCCATTCTAGTGGACAAAGGATCTTCCAAAGACTCCTCGCTGCTGAGAAATTGACGCACAGTGACATCATCTAGAGCAGGGGCTTTGGGGAATTCATCGCAAAAAATTTTTCATGAATTTCACTAATTTCTGTTTGTGTAGTGCCAGAAAATTAGACAGACATTGTTTGGCAATGATGACGCAAGGGAAGGAAACAATCATTTGTCACCTAAGCAGTTAATTGAAACAATTCAAAACTGATTGGTATAAAAATTGTAACCAAAATGGCACTTGCTAGTAGCGAGTCATGAATCCGCTAATAGGGACATTTAAGAACCGATGGGGAATTTCCTATTATTTGTCTACTAATAAGCCCCCTGAAAAATCACATTTAGGACTTCTTCTGGCTCGCCAGATCCAGCCACGGTGGGTCCTAATAGAGAACCAGGGCACTTCCCATCTATGTATGTTCACATTTTCAGCCATAAATTAACACAACTCAACCGAACCAGTCGTAACAAATTGTTTTAGCCTTAAATCATAACAACATGGTCCTGCAACATAGCTCATATTTTCAAAATGAATTGGATCAAAACACCATTTTGTGAAGACACACTGCGAACAAATTACACTATCATAGTATGCAAATTCTTAACTCGGCAAAAAGTGAGCCACTATTCCCACTCTAATAGATAATGTAAAGCCATGGCCCTGAAAGTAAGCAATTAAGACCAAACATAAGATAATATATAAGCACTTATTTTCCACGGAGTCTTTCATTGGGGGTATTGGGTAATTAAATTTTAAGGTTGATCAGATGCATTTTCAGAAGCGTATTGAGCAGGAGTCGTAATGACAGCTCTACTGTATTAGTCGGAATGTCATTCCCAGGTCTTAATGCTAGAGTAATCAAGCGTTTCTTGGCACATTCAAGTCTCAACCTTGGAATTTGGGAATCTCTATCATTCTTTGCATTAAATAATTAAGCAAAGAAGCTCCATGTTGGAATACCACCCGCTAACTTTTGATTTTTCCACTTTAGTTTTTAATTGATAATGAGCCTCAGAGAATTGGCTTTCCGCACACGTTATATATCATTTTCCTATTGATACTACATGTTATATGGCTGTTATCTTAGGACAATTCAAAGAAACCCTCATTGATATTAAGGAACAAAACGATTAGGAGGGAGCCTAAGCATGACCCGGAGAACTTCCAAGCAAAACATCTTCGGTTATTGTATTTTGAACTTTTACAGAACGAAATTGCTGTCTTCTTCTAGTTAAATATGACTTGAACCAATCTCTTTCCTTTTAAGCTATAATTGACCAACTTATCTGTTAATAGTTCGTGATCAACCACGGCAAAGGCATTTTAAGTCATAAAACATTGCTTGTTTATGTATTTATACATTTATCCATTTATTATTATTCATTTTATGTGCCGACTATATTCTAGCAGGGATAAAGCACTGCCCAACATAGCATATGCTGCTAATCAGACATTCCTGGCTCTATCTCTTCAATATAAATTATCAAAGATATTATTATCTGATAGAACTTCCCAAAAGAATATTGGTTATATTTTGATATTTTCTGTCTGAAGAAATTCACATAATTTTTCTTGCATATTTTTGCCAATATTCTTATGAGAATACAGCACAATACTTACCAATAATCCCATTTAGCTCGCTTTGTGTCACCCAGGAGGAACACCTCTCAGCTATCATCAGCAGAAGAAGGAACTTCCAAAACTTCAATGATTGCAAATCCATTTCAACTGTGAATCTAGGAGTAAGTAATTAAATCAATGAAAATTTTCTAGGCAGCAAGAAAGTGTGCATGAAAAAATGACTAATTCCATTTGGCAGAAGCATTGCATTGCTTACAGTAATATCCATATCTATATTACACATCACCATTCATTGCTAATTGCAGCTTTTTATGACATCTTGTCATTTCAAAAGTGTGAAATGGCAACACTTTCATTGAATGACGAGCAGTGTTGTGGCAACAAGGTGAATGCAAGAACTAATTTTGCACACCTTGTCACGAAGATGGTCAATGCAACTCAATAAGAGAATGTTGTGGGAGTAGGGTGGGGGTTTTTGCATCTTTTTACTATATATGAAATAAGTTTTAAGTGCAATCATTATGGTTTAATGACATTGATCCGACAGTTAGGAATGAACGTCAAATTTATAAAATCTGCTAAGGTGCTTAAAATTCATAAAATGAAATGAGCATGTCTCAATGCGACCCAGCGTACCTTAAAACAATGTAGACAGCACTTGACCCCTCTCTCTCCATTCTATGCTGTCTTGCACCTCTAGTATTAGCAAACTGCCTAATTTATAGTGGTTAAAGCCACTAATAATGATCTTGGAAATATAGAAAATGGTCTTGGAAAAGAATTATTGAGCAGAAACAGGACACTTTAATAAGGTTTTTGTACACAAGAGTCCTTTTGGATTCAGTTGCTGATCACTTCATTATGCAACTCAAACATTTATCACATTTTGATGTCCAATTTCAGGGAGGGAGATATCTTATCAAGAGGTCTAGAGAGTAACAACATTTATCAAAGAAAGAATTCATATGAATTTCAAATGGCATCACCCTTACAAATTTTTAAATTTGTAGCCTTTGCTGCTGAAATTGAATGTCTGTACTAATGTTGAAACAAGTACTGCTGGGTTGGCAGTTTTCAGACCAAATTTCCAATTTTCACTCATTTAGAAACTTAACTCTTGCTCTTTGGTTAAATTTGGCAGGAACTATGAAGAACACTTCATTTACGTATGAACGACCATACACGCCTATATAAAAAGCGAACAATGTATTGAAATACAGCTCATTTGCAACAAAAATCCTAGTGTCAAAATAGCCAAACGACTAGCCAATGAAATTCTTTGAAGAAGGCTTTACAGTGTGATGTATTTCTTTATTTCTAGACATTTTCGATGCATGTGGAGTCTGGCAGTATGATATCAAGTGATTATGCCTATGTCCTTTCTTTTGATGCCAAGGTTTATCCATTCATATCACTCTTTCAGTCTAATCTTCCCAAATACTACTAATTTATCCATTGCTTCCGTGATGTTACTGTCAGCTCCTTCTTTCTCCTAATCTTACCCTCTCTCTGGGAGCTCAATGAATTCAAAGTACAGGAAAGGCATGCAGCAAGTCACACTTAAAATCCAAAAGGTTTCCCTCAATCGAGCATCAAACCCCTGAAAACGGCTAGTGGTCACAAACCCTTTCAAACAGGTACCATAGCAGTAAAAGGGAATAACATCCATTATTCCGATCTACAAGACAATGCACTCTTCAGTGTGTCATCAATTTTCTCATATTTCTTAAGTAACGTCCTTATTTTGATATTCGATACTGAATTTCGAGTTCTCTCTATTTCCAGTAAATTTCAAATTACTTTACAATTTCGGGATTGAAGGAATTCAGTGATGCTCAGTGAGTTCGCAGAAATATCTACCCCACTCAAGCAATTAAGGCCGAGGGACAATATTTTTTTTCTTTTCTACAACTAAGAAAGCAACAAACATACAAACGACAAAACTACGATTACATTTTATTGTAGCATCTGAAGCGAGAAAAAACACACAGTCAGCAAGTTCCCACTGCAGATGCTACTTACAATTTCTCTTTAATAACTCCAATGTTTCCCAGGGTTCAACCCATGTAAGCCTCACATCAGCTGTGAAGCAGAGAACAATGACTTGTACGACGACAATATTTTGATCGTTAAAGAATGTGTACATATTCTTTTTCCCATCTCTATACTGACTATGCATGGTCCTAAAACAATTTGTATTTGAATCTACTCAAACTCACTCCGCAAGCTGGTACGTAATAATACCTATGCATTGGAATGTTCCAAGTACAACATGGTTTTGTATAAGAAACCTCCTTATAAGTAATCTACATGTAGAATGCCAAAATATTTGATGAACTTATACTACTAAAAGAAAATTCCCTAAGGAACTCTTCAACTTATAAAAATGTTTATTATAGCAAGCAATCAAGAATCAGGAAGCTAGCTACTTTCAGGTGCAGCCAAAATCCATATAAATTGCTTGTCATGGTTGTGTCAAAGTGCTTCTTTGAGTACGCTTTATGGTTTTTCATATTGGTAATATACTTTAACATTGAATCATGCAATTTTTCAATTTGAGTGGCTTGTCTTACATTGCAAAGAATTCGAATATGTAGTGTTACCAAATGTTTTCATGTCACTGTGACCAATGAACTGCTGTTTTTGCTTCAAGCTTTTACGTTATACTACTTAAACTTTTGCGACTACGCCACTGATCCAAGGCTCAAACGTGAATTCGATACAACAGCCCTATCAATGGCAAAGACATTAATTTCATTATTTATTCGTTTTGGAAATAACACTTCTGATTATTTTGTGAGTCGATGCATTGACACGTAAATATATTTTAGCAAACATTCAGCTAATCCTATTAAGCTCTACATAAACTACATGAAATGGCTTTATGGATACCAGGCTTATGGAAAAAGCACAGAAGCAGACGAAAGTAAGTGAGTAGTGCCTTTTGTAGCATTGTCCTATTGGGTAGAATTGCCAAAATGAATAAATCTAAAAGGCGCCAGTCTTGTGTATCAGGGGAAGAGTTGTGATGGCTAATCCTATTATGACCAATAGAGTAAAGTGGGGACCACCTTCTGATATCACATTTTCTCTAAGCCTCGTTTGTCACAAATTATTATTTTCAGACCGTTATCACATAGATCGTCTGCACTGAATTAAAGGCAAGCTCTCGTATGTATAGGCATAATTTTCGGGAGAATACTTGCTCCATCATTAATGCTGCAAAAACGGAGTGGGGATATGGTGTATATTACTCTAGATATGGTTAACTAAAAACAAAACTGCATGTTCTATAGTAGGGGCTTTAAAAGCCTGATAATATTTTCCATTCCAGCTTCCCATTACACTGTCTTGCTAAGTATGGCTAGCTTTGACGCAAGGATCCATATGACACCTATGATGCTCAAATTTACGGTCGTCCATAAGGCCCACGGAAAGAGAGTCATCTCACGGCAAACCAAAGTTATTCACGGCAAAACAAAGTCAACTCACGGCACAAGAAATTCTGCTCACGACAAGAAAATTTCAACTTAAGGCAATAGAGCATCGACATACGGCAAAACAAAACCAACTCACGGCAAAGGAAAGTCAACTCACGGCAAGAGAAAGTCAACTCACGGCAAGAGAAAGTCAACTCACGGCGCAAGTGGAAATCGACGCATACGCATGGTAATGATTGATACGCATGGCTGATGGATATGATAAATTGAACCCTTATGGCTTCCCTATCCACGACTGGTATAGATGGTTACAGTTGTAAAGTGATATGACTCTTATCTCACTAGTTCTATAAACTATCCTGATAATACTGCTGCGTATTATCTTGATGCTGTTCGTCAACTAGGCGGATGTTTTTTTCACTTCCACTTTCACTTCAATTTCCACTTCCGTCGTGAGTTGACTTTCTCTTGCCGTGAGTTGGCTTGGTTTTGCCGTGGTTGATTTTGTTTTGCCGTAAATTGAAATTCTCTGGTCGTGATTAGAATTTCTTATACAGTGAGTTGACTTAGTGTTGCCGTGACTTGATTTTATTTTTCCGTGGATGACTTGGTTTTGTCATAAGATGACTCTCTTGCCATGGCCCCTTATGGGTCACCGTACACATTAGCTCTACTGAAAGCACTTTGCCATTTCAACTTACGCCATACAACTGATACATACCAGCCTGTACTGTAATAGCATTTGTGTATACATGAGATCTTTGATCAATTCCGTTAGTTAAATCAGTTAATTTGGCTTACTGGAATACACAAATGGCATAACACTTTCAGATAGTAATATCACATATTTTGCAACTGCATCATAATTACAAGGCCTCCTACAGAACCAATAAGAATCTTCACTTTTAGCTGCCAATCACTTCCCAATAGCATTAGCATTTACGTCCTCAATTGATCACAAAATACTTCCTCCGGGAGGATAGTACATGAACCAAATGATGCCTTGTAATTTTGCAGTGACTTTTTGAAATCTTAGCGCCAAACCTACACACTGATTGGCAGCACAAGATCACGTGGGAATGGAAAAGGGCCATATTCTGCTCCTCAGAAAAGTCTAATTCGTACATATGAATAGATCTTGTCTTGTGCTTTGTTACTCGTCGTATTTACTTTTGTTTCAGCACACATATATGTTTTTTCTCCTTCGCTATGCTTCGATGTTTTTTCATTTGACCTGGCTTCACTTGAAAAAATCTGTGATAGGCACTTGAAACGGTTTCAGTTAAGTCGTTAATCGCAATTTGAAGTGACCTTTGAAGGCCGTTTACACGATCATATTCTGGTAAAACATGAAATTTGAGAAGCCATCATTCTGTAAATATTATCAGGTGATCGTGTAAGCCGGCCTTTACGCTATAAGGCCGTACACCCTCTATTAAAATCCAGGCAACAGGCTTCTGCGGTTGACATTGCGTTGTACATTCCAACGTGAATATGAAGGAACTTCACAAACACTTGGTAACCACAACGTAAGCATATGCAGCTGCCTGGGTACTGACCAGGACTTCTGACGTTAGAAAGAAGCGAAACTGACTTGCGCACGTGACAAATCGTAATGAACTACTGTGGGAAAGAGCAAAAATTAAGATGGAAGAGCTATAAACTGACTATCGCTGCAATATTATTGCAATATTGGCTCTGCCTACTGAATTGCTAGTGAAATTCTATTGAATTTCTTGTGAAGTCTCAACATTTTTATGGAAAACTGATATTACCTCCCCTATTTTCAAGGAAGGTGCTAAAACTGATTGTTCTAACTATCGCCCAATTTCTGTATTACCTGTGATAACCAGACTGTTTGAAAAGCTTGTATACCACCAACTTAAACATAAACATGGATAACTGCAATTACACAGATGTTGCCTTCATTAACCAAAAAAGTCTTTCGATACAGTGGACAATGCAATTGTCCTCAAGAAAATGGGTAAATATGGCATTAAATGGGTTGAAATTTGATGGTTTCAATCATATTTGTAGTCCCGTAGTCAGTTTTGTAGAGTAAATGGTAAAGATTCGGAAACGTGAATCATTGAAATAGGTGTTCCACAAAGCTAATGCCTTGGACCACTCCTGTTCCTCCTATATATAAATGATCTCCCATTTGCACTAAAACATTGCCAGACAACAATGTATGCTGACTACACTACACACTCTTTTCCTACCAAAAATATAGATGATCTTGTTACTACAATAAGCAACGACCTTACATCTCTTGGAGGATGGCTATGTGGCAATAAACTGTCTCTTAACATAGTAAAAACTCAGGCTATGATGATAGGCTCTAAATAAAAATTAAGAATATGCAATCACCCTGAAGATTTTAGTGTCTCCATAAGAATTAATATAGATGACATTAAATGAATTAGCAATACTAAACATCTTGGAATTCAAATAGACCATAGTCTTGCGTGGGACGACCAAAAAACCATTTAACTGAAAGTTTCACCAAGTCTACAAAAGAGAGCATGGAAATACACAGAATGATCTCCGAGTCCCACTGAGGACAAGCTGCAATGTTCAGACATCTTTCTTATGTCGTGGTGCCAAGCTTTGGAACAAATTGAATAATGATAAAAAAGCATCCCCTCCCTAGCAGCAATTAGGAAGATACTTGGGCCATGCTAGTTACTACTCTCTTTCTGTTTAATTTTATGTTATTTATTTCCGATCATAAATTGTAAGACAAGTATATAAGAGTCTCTTAGAAACGTAAGCAATATTTCAGTGCATTTGTATCTCCTCTCTTCCAAACTAGTTATTTTGTTTTAGTTTTTTACACAGGGCTAATTGCAAAAATAGTTAATCTGAATTTTTACCCTATATAAACATATAAGAATGAATGAATAAATGAAAAGTCGTCTTCTGGAATCTGACATTCGCATTTGCAAAAGTCGCGAATGTCTGTATCCAACTCTGGATACATTTGTACCTTAAGGCACCTAATTAATAAAATTGGTACGCTTAAAACTTTTAGAATGTTGAATCTATCAATGGGAAAATTTATTAGAAGGGACTTGTTGAGCGAGACAACTCCTATATTCTCTGTTAACTTGCAAAATTACTATCCCATTCAGTAAAAGTATATTAGTTTCAGTGATGAAGCTTCAAACGAGCAGGCAAGTTTTTCTTTCTAGAATGGTTGTATCTCTCCATATAAAAAAGGGATTTTCAAATAAATACTCATGAAAGTTCCTCGCCCTAGACCTCTACTTTTCATCATCAGTGTTACTCCTCCTCCTTCTTTTCAGAGCTGATTTACAGCTAGGGCCAAACTAGGAAACCTTGTCATACAACATATCAAATTTCACTCGTGCTTCACAAATGTTTCCTAGTTTGGCACCCTTGTCATACAACAAATTCCGGCTACATTTGTCACTTGAAATGTTTGACGGCCGTCAAAACATTTAAAGCAACAACTGCCACACAGACAAAAGTTTCCTAGTTTTGCCCGAATGTCAGCCAACACTTCAATTCATTTAGCAAACTTTCCAGGCATAAATGTTAACTTGCTTGGAGAACCGCTATGAAGAGAGTATCGAGGATTAGTACCTACTCTAATTCTGAACATGGAGAAATATTAGGCCAATGAACCCTAACACCTTGCAAAATTATTCATGCTTTATCCTCATCTTATCCCGATAGGCTTCAGTTTCCTCTATTGCCGGCTCACGAATCAAATTGTAAATATCCTTTGGTGTCTCTCTATTTTATCGAAAACCTCACCTTCCCCCATTTCTGTTTCTAAATTGTTTATCATTAATTGATTTGAGCAAAAGTGAAAACAAAAGAGCTTTACGCTTTGATACAGATGGTCTGAGTTCGTAGAGATACCTTTCAAACCAAAGCCAGTCATAACAGCAACAACGATTTGTCAGTCATCTCTGCAACAAATGTTTCCTAGTCTGGTCTCATGACTTAAACAGCTTGAGCTTTATGCAACAAATGTCACACAAAAAGTATTTCCTAGTTTGGCCCTACTATTAGTGCCTGCATCCAGTGCTTTATGTCAAGGAGAGCATTATGTCTTTAGGCGTTTTCCAGAATGTGTTTATTCTCTGGAGGCTAGCCCATGGTAAGCTGGTTTTAAACATTTTAGTGTTCCGAGAATGCGCAAGACATTTTCACATGCCGAACTCTATTGGATTCGTCTTCTCGAGTAGCAGCAAGACTCACTTGGTAAAATGTCAACAATGACCGTGTGACTATCTGTACTTCATTGGATTTCGTGAATTTCAATGAAATTAACAGACTTATTGCCGTATTCCATGCTAGACAGAACTATCTGAATGATGTGTCAAAAGAGATTAATTTGATTCATTCAAATATGCAAAGTCCATTACCGTTTGCCAAAAGCACTAATATTTTCATGGACAGATGTATTTGGCAGCAGAATGTTAATATATGAGGAAAATAAGTTCGTCCACCTTTCAAGTGAATACTAAGCTATTATTTGCACAGGAAGAAAGATGGGTAAAGGGTGTGTTTCAAATGCTATTGAGAAGTGTGTGACTAACGAATTACCTTGGTTTGAAGGAATGTTTCTATTTCATTTCTGTATGCTTCTTATGTAAAAGAATAGCAAGCAGTTCAAGAAAATAAAGGTTTTGGACTGCTCTTCACAACCAACTTTTGAACATAAAGTTCATGTGGACACTGAATACTTTCTGATATAAGCCTCATCATGAGAAGAGAATCCCTTTGGAAAGATCAATCTGATGGATGACAATCTATGGCCTGCCATCCATGACCACTCCAACCAGGAAAAAATGGATCAGGAAACATTTAATCTTAATAATGCTCCATTTCTGCAATAATTTTGGAACCCAAATAACGGATATTGCTTCAAAGCTTCAAAAGTCAAAACGTAAATTTTAAAAGTTCGATAACCTTCAATTTCCAGGATAATATGTTCGAAAGCGCCTACAATTTATTTGGCTATAATTTTGTGCACATAAACACAGTGTAGTTTAGAACATCGTTGTGATTTAATTGATAAATATTGCAACAATAGCAAAATGAAATTGTGAAGAACTTACCCTAACCAATAGCCTATAGTGGATCTTTGTACTATTCTTGGATATCACGTGTCAAAAATGGTCTGGAGCTTATTGGAACAGATTGTGATACATCCTCTCTCAAAGTAATTCACAGTGTATAAATAAGGCCTGAGCAGCAGATTTTTAATCATGAAGAGATATTAATTTCCATGTTTCATCACGTGCAATCCAAATACTTTCTATCACTACAAGATTAGAAATCAAGCCCACTTAACTGTAGTCTCTACCAGTATGGCATAGCCAGTGAGGGCAAGGGGGGTGCTCGCCCACTAGTAAAAAATAGTATAGTGTCTCGAAAACATTTTAAACAGATGGCTGTAACTATCAAGCCTTGAGGACACCATTCTGTTTTCTATCTAGAACAAATGGTGCTTTCTATCTAGAAGAAACATACCGTTACATTGAAGAAGGTTGTTTCCACACGATTGAAAGGATATTGTCCAGAAAAATTCCCCTGCAAAAGCCCCTAGGCCCCGAGATTGTCTCCCCCTTCACAACATCTCGCACCGTCCCTTTCATTTCTTGCAGCATTTCAATCCCCCCCCCCCGCCTTCCTCCAAAGATGTGTCCCTCGCTACGACACAGGCCTCTAGATTGATGAAAAGGCATTGCTACATTGCTTTATATATTTAGATAACTGACTTGGCAACTTTCATTTCACATCATGAAACAATACATTAGAGCAATCTTCATCCAATGAGACAAAATGCAGGAGTCGAATATGCATTGTTTTAGCTTCGGACTTCAATGAAAAGAATTCCAAAGTAAATTTCAAAAGAGACCTGTTTACTTGAACAGACAAATACAAATAAATTTTGGATTCCTTTGTCTGTTGGCAATAGGAGCACTTCCACCCTATTGAAATGATGTCATTTCTCTAATAGAGTTATGTCACTGGCACGATTGTTAGCAAATTCTTGCCCTGTTTCCATTACGAAGCATTTTCGACAATGCAGAAATGTAATCACTTTGGTATCCAAAATTCACAGACTTGCACTCATTGACACAGACGAACTTACGAGCCGTATTGAGTTTAACACTAATATCCGACAAATATTTTTATGTGCTTTCGTCCGAAGAGTGTCATAATAACATATTCAGATGTGTTTTTGTAAGCAAAAGGCAACCAGCCTATCAACTACACTAAAACATATATGGCTCATGTAGCCCAATTCTTTAAGAAACTGCAAGTACGACAGAATTATAAGGGAAACGAAAAATACTCCGTACCAGGTTCACTATCATATTCTACACACAAAGTTGCTTCCTAGTTATAACGTGGCGTTAACTTTTAACTTAAGGGTATGATTATGGATTTGAGGAGGGGACACAGAAAGTATAGATCCTGCAAACAGCACTGTATCAAGCAGCAAGTAAACAGTGCAGCATTGCTACAAACTAAGTATTTAAAGCTTTCTCAATACAACAAACAGACGATGCTCTGATATCTTGGGCATTACAGACGCCATTCGTCATTGTTTTGCCACTACATAACGCAACATTAGCAGAGTGCAAAGAAAGCAAGGTCTAAGTTTATCAGCCTGATGATGGCTCATCACCAATCAAGAAAGATGCAAATTGAATCTGTAGAAGTACCTTTTGCTTAAGTCACCGCGCAGCTGCGAGAGAGTGTAAGAAGCTCACGTTATCCAACTGTACCCTTGCGGTCTTCATTAGCCTGCCCAGGCTTTCACAATCACTTTGACATTTGGCCCGGGCGTGAATATGCATCACAAGTATCAGCCTCAGGTTTTGATTGGCTCTTTAGCGGATTCCCCATCTCAGGAAGTATGTGACCTATTTTGCAACCTCGAATTCAAAATTCTGAGTGAAGTTCTGACAAACATACTCTAAAATAAAACTCATTAGCATGTACGTACGTAAGCAAGAAATTAAATAAGATCATCATCCTAATTACTATGAAACACTTCGCGATTTTGACAGTGCCTGAGACAGATTTGTTCATGTTGGCTTTTAAGTCCAATGCACTTATTACTACAAGAATAATTTGAAATTTTAAGTCTCGGTATAGCATTTGGATTTGTCTTAATAGAGAGACTTAATTGTCGAAGCTTCCTATCTTTTCCGTCTTTATTTCTATATCAGCAGAGCAGCTTCTTTCAACAATGTGAGATGAAAGTGGATTTGGTGACTACATCACGGTGCATGGTCAAATAGTGGCAAATTGAGCATTGGGCAAGGGCTTATAATTTGTGTAATATCTTCAATATTTGATTTGTAGAGGCAGCACCTGCTAGACAAGATTGTCTCTTGTTAATCACAAAATACCTCGCTATCTCTTGTTCTTGTATAGCATATACCTATGCTGCAAATTTGAAGTTAGTTACTTGCCCTGCAACGACTTCTAGCTATGTTGCTTGTCAAGGGCTTCATCCTGTCCATCGTGTGCTGGAAATATCCATGCATGGTTTTTGCATGTAGCAGACTGACTGTTTAACCTAACTTTCTGGTAGTAACATTCAACCAGTCTCTTAAGGTGTCTCTTCATTAGTTCCATTGATGTTATTTTTACTCACCAGTTCTATGCTTACATACACTCGAAATCTGAATGTCTTTGGAGTGCTTAGTCGTGTCACCTGTATCTGTAAGTATTTCAGTCTTTTTCACATGGAGAAGCCTACAACTGATGCAACAAGGCCATCATTTGTACTATCTATTTTGAAATTATTTCTGCTGTTTCGGCCTATCAATATATACACTCCAAATATGCAATGCAATAACTTTAACAAAAGCTTTGTCTATATTTAATATTCTGGTTGGAAAATTATGTAAATTGAGGCTTATTGGGTGCTCCTGAAAATGTTGTCTTCATATGGTTTCACAATATATACACTTACTTTCGAAAGGTATTGCACCAACCTGCAACATTAAATCAAAAATAAATGAACGACTGCATAATAGAAAATATGATAGCTTAAAGTAGCCAAAGGCCTACTCTTGGTTAATTTAATTATATGATTTTCACATTTAATTATATGATTTTCACATTTAATTATATGATTTTCACATTTAATTATATGATTTTCACAGTTCATGGCGTTCACTTACCATAATTAAGGTAAATGACTATTCTTTCTTCCTCATCTGTTCAGTGAAACTAACTTTATAGTAGAACTGGAATATTTTGAAAATTACGTTAGGAAGTTCCTCGACAAAGTACCACCAAAAGTTTGGGTGTTGATTAGTGGGAGGAGGCATAGCAAAATAGTTTAAAAAACACTTATATTCTGACAAAAGAGAGTGGCATTTCAGCTCTTTTAAAGCCAGAACTTATGATTCCTCGTGATAGTAGAAAAACGTTTCATGAATTGGTTCTCTCCATTTAGAGTAATATTAGTTAAGATTGTGGGACAGTTACAGATGAGTATATGTTGCAATGTCTGCCAATAGGCTTTTCATTTTGGCAAACCTCCATTTTCGTGGCTTCTACAGGAACATATGACTTACATTTTTATCCTATCAATAATGCTTACTTTCAAAGTTTTCATATATGCCAATAAGGCTCTATAGGTGAATCTTATTCTAATAAATGCGCAATTTATTTGAAACGACACGTAGGAATCTCCAAGGTGGATGCAACTGAAACTGCTTCATGAACTAAAACCTTATCACTAAATTGTAAGAGCCAATTTCCCAAACATTCACTAACAGCGCTAGGCCTGAGAAGTTTTCAACTTGAAATGCTGGTATATCACACTCCTGAATTCAAAGATTCTTCCTTCTTCTACAATTTGCTAAGCCTGCTTTAACAAGTTATTGCCCAGACTTCTGATACCATTGCTTCAAAATCTCGTGAATTTTTCCACAGAAAACATATATTCCTTCACAGTTGGTTCTACTCCCAAACTTCTAAAACTGACGAATCTTTTCCGGCCTAAATTAAGATGGAAGAAGCCCTTACAAAACAGCACTTTTGTTATGTATATTCACTTGACTAGGCCCCTGGTCGCAGTTAGCAGCCATGTTTGCACGGTGGTGAAATACTTTTCGAACGTAAGAATATTATACATAGTGAATTCTAATGATGATTGGAAGATTGAAGGGTTGTAGGATTCGTTCCTACATCATTCAGCATACGTCACTATTCCTTTCCTAAATCGTGAACAACAAGAAAGTTTGCCAAGTGTGACCATAAAGCACCCCCCACCCGTTCCTACACCATTCAGCATACGTCTCTATTCCTTGCCTAAAACGTGAGCCACAAGAAAATCTGCCCAGTGTAGCCATAAGGCAACCCCACCCTATTTTGAAAGTTCATGTTGGATGCAGTACACACGTTCACTCAAAGGTAATACACCACAAATTTTTGTTAATGCTGCACATATTGGGAATGAAAAAATAGATATTGGTCAACTCAAATGAACTTAGCATGGTTTGTTACCACTTCAAATGGCAGGATTATAATAGTGTCATTAGCTTTCTTGTAATTTCTTTGCATAGTCTGCAATTTGCTTGCAAATTATCCAACAGGTCGTTTCAATCCAATGACTTTCGTTTCAATGTGCTGAAAAAAGCTTTACATTCTTAATTAGATAATTGTGCTTGCAATACGAAGATTTTATTAGCCAGTTTATCCAGTTTTCCCTTGCACGCAAGATCGTTAGCAGCAAGAAATTGCTCAGGTGCACTCCCACCCACAAGCATAGTTTGGCCCGAACATATCAAAGAATTTACTTCACATCATCAAACCAGCTAATAATGATGTTTTGCAATTCAGCCTAATATGAAGAATTTAATCATACTTTTGTTAGTTCAGAACCTTTTCAGGGAAAGTCAGATATACCGAGGGAAAATGTTTCGACTCAAAAACACAGAGTGTTCACGATCCCAGAAATTTACAAGTTCCAACGATTATTCAGCAGAATTGTTTATGCTGTGCACCTTGGTATTTTTATACTATTCACTGCTACTCTGCTTAAATTCAATTAGATCGAGCCGCTTTGAGCTTACCATTATATAATTAGGACATAATTGCTTGCATTCAAGATGAAGTAAGAATTTGAGGAACGTAAAACGAGCTTACACAGCCCTAGGTTAAATGTTTCTTTGCCAGTCTCTTTCTTTCACACTGAACTAGTTCTACCCTATTATTTTTAATATGCACCATGTTCATACTTTTTTGTTGGGCTGATTTGTATGGGCACTTTTTCCCCAAAGAGAAGTCTGAAGTAAATTAAAACAAAAACGGAATCCTGTCACAGTTTAACTTAACTCTGAATCAATTGAGATTGTTTTGTTGCACAATGTGCCTAAGCTCATGGTCTTTTAATACATCATTCACATTGCTATAACTTTAATTAAAAACCTTCCTAACAGACAGCATGAGTACTTTGGATCTCTTTTCAAAACTACTCTTCGTTAATTGCTTTTATGGGGCTTCACTATAATGTACTGCGTTACATTGAAATTCTTGTTCAATTTAAAACCACTTTTCGGAGCATACGACACCTTTTAGCATCATATTTGCAGTTTAATTTAGAACTTCGATTGAATTTGAGTTGAAGCGTATGGCTAATGTAAAGTCTTTGAGTGAAAAACAAATGAAAAAAGTGACTACATTCTATAGTGTAACAAGACTGAATGACTTAAACAAACTACGAAGACTTTGGACAATTTGCGAATATTTAAATTTCAAGAAACAATTGTTACAGTATACTACCTTTATGACTTGGAGCCTATTTCATTACACATTGATCTGGATGTTTACGGAAAGGTTTGAACAGTGAGATAAGCAAAATCCGCAGACTTTCTCTTCACTTATTATGAGCCCTCACTTTAAACAGCTAATACAACGACAAAATAAGTTGGTAATTCATACAAGAGATCCATACGCAATTAGGTCGTTTCAGCTGACGTCACACTATCTGTCATGTGACCACACCAATGGGCAAGAAGACACCAGTTGCCAATAGCGTTGTATTATAAAGGTACCTTTTCTCATCATGATCCATCTCTCGTTGCCATTATAGCACATAGTTTCGGTGTTATTGGCTGCAGAACCACAAAACGAAAGGTACTAAGTTGGGTTTCAACGGTATTCCCAAAGAGCCTAGTAGAATGAGACATTGGTAGGTGGCAGTTTGTAGCACAAATACAACCCTCTTCACGGGAGTGATAGTAGAGTTTGTGGAAAACATTTTGTAAGCGGAAAGTAAACTACTTGTCATAATAAGCGTTTATGAAACAGTCGTTATAGCATGGCCTAATCGGCCTAGGTGCCCAGGATGTATATCCATCCATCTTTTTCTATGCTCAATTTCCCCATTGCTTCCTCTTCTTAAATCAGTCATTTCAGTCTGGTATATACCCTGATACATTTAAGGTTGCCAAAGTAATTTCTCTTTTCAAAAAAGAAAATCCAGAGAATCCCTCAAATTATAGGCCAATTTCTCTTTTATCCATTTGTAGTAAGATATTTGAAAACTTAATGTACAGACGACTTTATAATTTTCTTGAAGTACATAATATTCTTTACAATTTGGGTTTCAAGAAAACCACCCAATAGACCATGCCCTAATAAGTTTAACAGAAGCTGTGAAAAATACACTTGATAACAAAAGATTTGGTGGTGGTATCTTCATTGATTTGCAAAGAGCATTTGATACAGTTAATCATAAAATTTGCTTTCAAAATTGGAACACTATGATATTCGTGGGTGTGTCCTTGAATGGTTTAGATCATATCTGTCTTATAGGAAGCAATATGTTTCTGTTAATGGAAAATCTTCCAGCTTACTTACAGAGCAAAATCTTCCTCCGGCTCAGAGCCGTGGAGCCGTTACTTTTTCTGGACTCTGCCTCAAGGCTCTGTATTGGGCCCATTACCCTTTCGTGTTTATATAAATCACCTTCTTGATAAACTGTAACTTATGAATTGTAAGTGCCTTTCATGGTGGGAACTTCGATAACCCAGTGTCTATTCCCGCCATGACCGGCACAGTAGTTGTAGTTTTTGTTTTGTACTTTTAATTGATTATATAACAAAAAAACGATAAATGACCTTCCTAATGCCTCTTCAAAACTTACCTTCTATCTTTTTGCTGATGATACTAACATCTACTATGAATCTAAAGAATTTTCCAATCTGATTAAGATTGTCAACAGAGAGATGAGACTGGTTAAGAAATGGTTTGATGCTAATAAACTGTCTTTAAATATTGATAAGGCAATCTATATAATTTTTTCATTCTTCTTCTGTCAATATTAGTTCTACCCTTGATATTTAAAATAGGAAGAAAATTTTATTAAAAGAGTTAAGTCTGTTAAGTTTTTGGGTATTCTCCTAGATGAGCATCTAAATTGGAAATGCTACTTTAGTGAACTTTCAAAAAAGCTAGCCAGAACATGTGGAATATTTTTCAAAATTAGAAATCTACTTCCATTAGATGTTTTAACTTGTTTATGCAATTCTTTTTTTCTTTCTTTCTTGCAATATGGCATTATGGTTTGGGGATAAAGATATGAATCACGTAGTGATCCAATTTTCAAATTACAGGAAATAGCTGTTAGAGCCATATCCTTTCAGCCCGTATGTCTCCTTCTCATCCTATCTTCAATGACCTTAAACTTTTCAAATTACCTGAGAATTTGAGCCGTCCTGGGTAGGACCACAGAATAGATAATAGGCAGAAGGGACACTCTCGACTTTTTAGAGGGCACGGATTTTCTCACGCATGCGTCAACTTTTCCACATGGAAACGAGTTTAGAGGTGTAACATTCGAAGGAAAGCTATAGCGTTTGTATAGGGGTTTCAACTAAAAAGGCAGTTTTTGCAAAAATTTCGAGGTCTCAGGTGCAGATGGACAACGAATGGAATTGTAATCGGATTGGGGCTTATTGCGCTGCAGTTAGTTGTAGCAACAACTGAAAATCATGGCCTGGCAATTAGTTTTACTGAGTCTCATTTGGAGCTATATGGTGAGTAGGCCAAAAGTAGTTCACGTATTTATTCTCCATGCAACTCTCTTATCGTTAAACTCTGGTACATTTGATTATAGTTATTTGGATGTATGCCTATTAGAGGGTTCTCTTTATGTTGTTAGGGGCAGAGAATGGGCATATACTGAGGGAGGCAAGATCAGAAGATCAGAATACGCTATAATGCAGTTTGCGATCTTCCCACGCCTCAAATATTGAAAAGCTAGAGATGATTCAGAAACAAGACGCAAGACTTGTTTGCAGCAATTATGACACATCTACCACTTCTATTGCCATAACTAGAAAGCTTGAGTGAGGTCTGTTTGCTGACAGGAAAGCCAGGACAAAAGTAACAAGTAGGCTTGATAACAACACATGATTCATAACCACCTCACTGATATTCCGCATAAAGGCTCACTATGTCAAATATACCCTGCACAAGAAGCCAAAGAATTATCTGAATATCATGTTCTGGCACAAGATCTACAAATACTCATACTTCCCAAGTGCTACAGTGTTATGGAACACTGCATGCCTCTACATTAGAAACAGAAAGACTTGAGTAGCTTTCAAGAGCTCCTTAGATCAGTGACAACTTATTTTGATGCAGAATAGCTTATTTATGACAAAGTTTTCTTTTTATTTTCTTTTCATACATAACATGGAAAACATGTCAGCATTGTTAAAAGCTTTATTTATTTTTAAAACTAAAATATAATTTAGCCTTACTAATCAAGCATGTATGTAACAACCAAAGTTGGTTCTTGCTCACTGTTGCATAGATAGATAGACAAATCTGTATAACAAGTCACCAATTTATTGAACACACCTGCTCACTGATGCTCAGTATATTTTGAGATGTAGTACTTTTTAATACTTAATTTCCTTTAATGCATAATCATCAAACTATTCAAAGAATTGAAACAAATTAATAGTCTTATGATACAGGAAGGAATTTTTGCTAGGCCAATTCTTCATTTCCATGGTTGCTTGTTTACAATAATGTTGAATATCTAATTCAGTACAAATTACCTATATCTACTAAATAATTTCAAAAGGGATATTATGACTCACTTTCCACTCGCTGAAACAATGCTTTGCATTTCTGTAAGTGGAAAATTGACTGTCTTTTAATGAAGCTGCAATGTACATGAAAATCTTATGTTTTTCCAGCCACTAATGGGTGACATTTGCCAAATAATACATTGATAGTACCAAAGACTTCAAGTTTCTTGACATGAATGTACCCCACAAAAAGAATGCTTAGACTTTTTAAAACAAAACAAAATGTGTATCTTAACTTTCATCAAAAATTGTCAATATTGTGTGCCACATCAGTAAGAATTCATAGAGACTTCTGGAAACATTATTCAGTTTCTCAAAATAGCAAATAGTAATCCATATGGTGTTGAAGTTTGCTTCAGTTAAAAGTTTATTGTTCTGATGGAGAGGTACAGTCTCTTCTTCCTAGAATTTTTTTCCAGTGATGGGTGATATGCCTCTTACATAATCATCTACTCTATGACATGTCTTCTGATAAGCATCTAGGAATGGAGCATTATACTGATACCAAGATTGTTTGTCCTTTAAGCTTTGCATCAATGCACTGCTGAATAGCTGCAAGTAAAGTGCTGCCTAATATATTGGTAATAAATCAAATGAAGCTACCGAGCTGAAGCAAAACAAAGTAGGTTATTGAGTTCCTCAAATCATATTGAACCGGGGTTTTGGATTCTGCTGTGATTCCTTGAATCTTGTGCCAGAGTGCATGCTACACAGTATGTATTCGGGCCAAGAGTCCTTGACGCCTGTTAAATCTTCATTTAGTGCTGATTTGATCCCCAAAAAACTTTCGGAGTGTAATTTGTTGTTGTACGGCGGCATACTTTAACAAGAAAACAGACTGGATGGATGAGCGATGCACTCTTCTGAATGAGCGATGCCACAATAAATCTGGAAGCACATGAAAGCGACCAGTGTATAGTTTGCACTTCTACACTAAATTTCCAATGTGCTGTTATCCATTTCTTAATGTTAAATCAGAATCAATGCCATGATTTTGTACTTTTAGTCGAAACCAATTTCATCGCAGCAAGCTGTCTAGGCCTTCGTACGGCTAGTTATGCTATAAGCCTCGAACTGACAACGAGTTTAGAGGTGTACAAGTTTTTCAATCCGCGCCTCGAAAACAACAAAGGCGCCGACGCGAGTGTCCCTCCTGCCTATTATCTATTCTGTGGTAGGACGTTAAACTGCATCCCTGGGGCTCCCTTGAGCGAGGAGTAGTACCCCAGTAGCTCCCCTTACCAGGGTCACGGTGAAGTTGCTGGCAGCAGGGCAACGGATTGTTATGTCTAGCGGAAGTGCAGATCACTGTTCAACGGTAGAGATATCTTCTCCTAGTTAGTTGAAGACTGCGATTTGAGAAGGAATCTGTGAGTCTCCACTCATCTCAATTTTGCTCCTGACTACCCATTGTACAAATGAACACTTTTAGTAAGGTTCCATACCACATCGCCCGTCGCGTGGGTCAACAAGGGGCGCGTTGTTCAGTGGGCGACCAGGCTTGCAACGAAAAGTATGCTACTGGAAGAAAGCACATTCAATTAAGAAATGAAATCACCATTGGTACTTGGAATGTTAGAAAGCTTAAAGAAAAAGGTAAATTAAGTTGTGTCTGCAATGAAATGAGTAGATGTGGATTACAAATACTAGGGATATCTGAGACAAACTGGAATGGGTCAGGGAATTTCAAAACTAATGACAAACAAATGGTAATATATTCTGGTAAAGAAGACAATTACAGTCATGGAGTGGCTGTAATCCTGGGAAAAGAAGCAAGCGATTCTCTCATCGGTTACAGTCCGATCACAGATCGAATTCTAAAAGTCAGAATCCAAGCTAAACCGCATAACGTCTCTATTATCCAATGCTATGCACCAACTTCAACAGCCAGTGATGAGAAAATAGAAAATTTCTACAACAGCTTACAGGAAGCAATAGACACAATACCAAACCGGGATATCAAAATATCATGGGTGACATGAACGCCAAAATTGGTAAAGTGACAAAACCAACTGCCGCTTGTGGTATTTTTGGACTTGGAGATCAAAATGAACGAGGAGAACGTCTACATGAATTCTGCATCGCAAACAATCTATCTATCTATCACCAATACAATGTTTAAACACCACCCTCGCCATCTCTACACATGGACATCACCAGATTCATGAACTAGAAACCAAATTGATTACATAATTATGAACCAGAAATGGAGAGCATCTGTCAAGAATGTAAAGACTAGACCGAGTGCAGATTGCAACAGTGACCATCAACTGTTAGTAGCCAAATTTCAACTCAGACTTAAAAACATTGAACAACCACCTCAACCAATTCGTTTCAACTATCAAACCTTACACAACAATTACAGAATTAACGTATCTAATAGTTTTGAAGCTCTACTTAATTCTGAAGAGGAAAAAGAACCCAGTGATTTGTGGCAAGAAGGAAAGAGAATCTTTCTAGAGGTTGCCAAGAAAACTATCAGCCAGAGGAAGGCTACAAAGAACAGATGGATAACGGAGGCGACCCTTAAAGAGGTAGAGGTGAGAAGAAAGGTCAAATCCAAATGCATTAGAGATCCTGTGCAAGAAGCAATTTATAAAGAACAAAATTCTAAAATTCGACGTATGATGAGGAAAGACAAAGAGCAATTTGTTGAAGATCAATGCAAAAAGATTGAAGAAAATGCCATGACAAACTCCACCAGGGAACTTTTTAATGGTGTGAGATCCCTCACCAGGAAATTACGTCCAGCCATCAATACAATCAAAAATGAAGCTGGTGTGATACTTTGTGATCGAGAGCACGTCAAGGATCGATGGAGAGAATATTGTTCAAAGCTATACAAAAAGAATGAAAACTTGACTACCCATAACACAAATTGGAACGATAGTACATCTGAACCACCACCAATCTTTGAGGAAGTCAAAGAAGCCATCAAAGAACTCAAGGTTGACAAAAGTCCCGGGAATGACGAAGTCACTGCTGAAATGATAAAGAATGGAGGAGAGAACGTGGAGAATTTCTTCCACAGGCTCTGCACATGCATTTGGCAGGAGAAAAAATGGCCTGATGACTGGGGACAATCAGTTTTTGTACCCATTCCTAAAAAGGGGGATGTTCTACAATGCTGTAAGTATAGAACCATCTCTCTTATAAGCCATAGCAGCAAAATCCTACTGAAAATAATCGCAAAAAGGATGGCCATCAAACTAAATGAAGAAATAGCAGAAGAGCAAGCGGATTTTCTCCCAGGGAAAGGCACTAGAGATCAAATTATGAACTTGAAAATGATAGTGGAGAAGAATAGAGAAAGAGGAATTGATGTTTCTTTATTTCATTGATTATTCCAAGGCTTTCGACACGGTTGCGCACGACATCTTGTGGTATGCTATGAAGAATTTGGGCTTTCCTATCCATATAATCCAACTTATAAAAGCACTATATGATCAGCAAAAGGCGGCAGTGAGGACATCTTATGGACTGACAAATTGGTTTGAGATTGAACAAGGAGTCAGACAAGGCTGCATCATCTCACCTCATTTTTTTAACATACATATTGAGGACATCACGAGAAATGCTCTGGATGGGTTTGAAGGAAGCATTGCTGTCGGAGGTCGCAAGGTTACCAACTTGAGATATGCGGACGGTATTGTCCTAATCGCAGGAAGCTTGGCGGAGCTCCAGAATCTGGTAAAGAGAGTGAAGTAAGAAAGTGAGAAAGCTGGATTGTTTCTTAACTTGAAGAAAACCAAAGTGATTAAAATCCAAAGAACTCCAACAGAAAATGGACTTGAGATTGACGGATATAATGTTGGGAACTTTGACAGATTTACTTACCTTGGAGCAACTTTCACCAATACTGTTGAAGACTCAACCGAAGTCAAAAGAAGAATTGGCATAGCGAAGAATGCAACAATTGCGTTAAATAACATCTGGAAGAATAGAGCTATCACCTTGACAACAAAAATAAGGCTTCTCAAGACCATGGTCTTTTCAATCATATCCTATGGTTCAGAATGTTGGGTCTTAAAAGCTGCAGATAGGCAGAAATTAGACAGTTTCGAAATGTGGTGCTATAGAAGATTGCTAAGAATCAGTTGGAAGGAGAAGAAGACCAATGAGGAAGTCATCAGAAGGGTAAACTGCAGGAAGCGTCTTATTACTGTCTTGGATGAAAGGAAATTATCGTTTGTCTGACATCAGTTGAGAAAATCCAACTCTCTTGAGAAAACACTACTGATTGGATCAGTATACGGTAAAAGATCCCATGGAAGACCAAGAACCAGGTTCTGTGACAATATTAAGGAGGCATGCGGCCACTCATTGGTTGAGATTGAGAGAAAAGCGCAGGACAGAGGAAACTGGAGGAGCTTTGTTCAGTGGGCCACGACAGTTCGAACTCGAACATTGCGTTAATGATGATGATGATGATGAGAATTTAAGCTCCGAATTCTAACTTTTGTTTTTGACTCTATTAAAAAAATTCACCTAGTTTCTTCCATAACTTTTTCCTATTCAGTTCTTCTGTTCACTAATACTCGACAAGACATGCCAGCCAAGGTAATTTATACATGCTTCAAAAGAACAGCCTTCTAAACAGTTTGAAATCCATTCGTTATCTCGGCGCTAAGCATTGGAATATATTATCCATTGAAGTCCGAAATGCTCCATCAAAATCATCGTTCAAAATAAAGCTGAAAAGTTATGTATTAAACAAAGGTGACCGATGAATTTTTAATTGTTTCTTTTGACATTGAACTATCACAATTCATACCCAGACAAATTTACCTAATTTACCTGGTAACGACGAAAGAGGAGGGGGGTGCTCTCTCCTAGATTAGTTCACCTATTGACAGAGCTCCTCCTCTAAGTAATTCCCTATATAAAACTTATTACTCTTGTATTTGTATTCTGTATTAATTTTTCTGTAACGGTATTATTTCTGTAAGTAGTTTAGCTAATTGTTTGTATTGTTAGACTGTTTTAAGTTGTATGTAGCAAATTTAAAGATATACAAACTGAACTGAACTGAACTGAACAGACCTGAACAGAACTTTTAATTGATACGAATCTCGTAAGTATTTTGCATCTCTCATATACTCTACGTTATCCAATTATCGATTATAAGCAACCACACAAAGCCCTAAAAGCAAGGCAATATAGCATTCAGGCGTGTTTTCCACCGTTGCTAATTGTTGCGCCAACCAGTTTTTCGCGCATGCACTAACAATTAGCCTACATGAGTCATGATAAAGTACGTTGATGATATAATATTTTATAATATCTCAATTAAAAAATTACAGTCAACCACTCTGAATGTTTCATGATAGAAATACAAATAGTAAAATACATAAGATCCAAAAAAAGAGCTTTATTAATGGCACATCAGGACTTAGTCTCAAATTCTAAACAGTTACTGGTAAAAAAATAACTTCCCCACCTTTGATAAGATGAAGAACCTACAGCTGCCTATGGTAGAGATCTGTAAAAGAATTAACTTCAGCCCTGCACTTATAGGTACTTATGAGACAGATCGATACCGATATAAACTTGCGTCAATAAATTCCTTGAAAATACCAAAATAAAAAAAAGTCATATTTTGTGGAGAAACTGTACAACATGTGAAAAAGAAGCATTGCCACTTACAAACATTGAAGCATTAAAAGTTTTTAGAAGAAGAATAAATAGTTGAAAACGCCAAGACTGCAGCTGAAGATTATAAAAATTATATATTTAGCATATTAGATATTTATAACTTATGAATAATACATCTGTGTCACCTAATTACTTTCTTTCTACATTTGCATTATATTGCAATCAAAACTTCAATGTATGTTATTGAATTTCTTAATTGTAAATAGTTGGGCTTAATTAGCTTCCTGAGTAGTTATGTAAGCTCAAGCTTTAGATAAAAACATAATAAATATTTAATCATGGAATCGTGAGCATTGTAAAGACACTGTCTGCTACACACAGGCACTCAACGAAATATACATGCTCATGACCTAACGGAGACCCATGTGAACAACTCAATATTAGATAAGGAGCTACAAATTGGTGGTTACGCTCTTCAGCAAGGAGAGAGAGGAAAAGGTCAGTACGGAGGCGTCCTATGTTATATTCGCAACGATATTAAGTATCAAAGACAACTGGACCTTGAGTTTCCTGGTCTGGAAAAATTTTCATTAAAATTATTATAAAATCTAGATCTGTCTTGCTGTGTTTTATGTGTAGACTCCCTGACAGTTTTAAGCTTACAAGGACAAGAACTTCTTAGAAAAACTCCAAGAAATGCTTGAAGTAGCAGCAGCTGATAAACAAAGAAATCCGTCTTGCCAGTGATCTAAATTGTAACTACCTGGTCCCTAATGATCACGCAGGCATCCTTCGCATCAATGGACACAAGCAAGCTGTCCAATCACCAACAAGAATAACAAAGAATTCATAAACCCTGATTGAAAAAATCGCAACAACTGATAAAACTAAAGTAATCATCATTATTTGTACATGCAAATTCCTTTAGTTACCATAACCTCTTAGGAATTATAATTAAAAATGTATGTGCCACAGTTCATGCCGATGACAATTCTAACCAGCGATTTCTCAAAAACAGCAAATAAACTTTCAACGATGATTTGCAGAGAACTGATTGGAAGTAGGTCCTCCAGGATTGCACGGCTAATTACATCTGTAGCATAATTGAAAGAAATGAGAAACTACAGAAAACGAAGTATTGATCCTTGCAGAATGCTTATCACCAAACTATTCGTGCTTATTTGAATGAAAGTCAAAAAATTTCCTCTGATATTTAATACTCTTGTTCTATTATGCAGTACTATAATGTTTCGTACTTCAAATATGGCATACGACCGACAAACAAGATATCCTTCCCTAGGAGAACATATCAACTGTCAAATGAATCCTCGCTTAAGTATCAAATCAGTTTATCGCAAGCGCATCAACTCTAAATGCTGAAGTAGTCTTTCTATGCCAATAACTCCGAAATGGTCTAGCTGTATTGCTTTTACCAAACTTCCATTATTTTCTAATGGCTAATACATTTGCTTCTTTGTTGAGGCTTGCCGAGGCTGAAGTTAATTCAAATATAATTCAACTGAGAGCTTTATTCTTCCTTGGCTCTTAACTTGTTTAGATCTTAAGAATTCTCTACTTAGTTTTTCCTGTCTGCGTTGACTTTTATGTCGTCGTATATGCACACTCCGATTGGTAAGTCAATTAACGAATTACATATTTATCAGAAATACGACTATTTGTCTGAAATTAGACCTTAGTTTTTTGATAACTATTTTCTTTTCTGCTGCAACAGTCAAAAATTTGTACATTTTATTCCTTAACACCATCCCTTATGGCTGAAAATGTGCAACGAAATGCAAATTACACAGTTGTCTCATATCAATCTGGAATTCGTATGCTTAGGGGTCATCCTTCTTAGAGTATTGGACATTCTCCGAGGCACTGAATTGACAGTACTAAATCAATGAATGAGACTTGAAATATTCCAGTTTCCAACTTCACGCAATGCAAATATGAAAATCTCTCGCCCTGGGAAGTCTCTATCATACAAGTATAAAAGCAAGTCCTACTACTGTGTTGTGCCTCGTCAAATGCTCTCGGCTTTTAACAACATAGAGCTCGCCTTCTGCATAATGAAATGTTTATAGCGTTCGGCCAATATGTTGAGCGCGGCATATTCATGTATAGACTTGCGTAGGCATGTATAGTGAATTTTGATGACGTTAAAACACGTCCAGTTGGCGCATAAGCAGTTGTTTCACTAACAAAATAAAAGCCAAAAATCAAGAATACAGAATACATCACATTTCAACTGAAATTGCGAGAGATGCATTCTTCCACTATAATTTTGAGATTGAGACTAAGCGTAATCTAATCGGAGTATGCAAAAGCTCTAATAGTGCCCAATTGAGTGAAACGTTAAGAGCCACTGGTCATGCCTATTTTAAAGTGCTATACATTCACTAGACTTAGCAGCAAAGTATCCCAAGTTATTAAGTCAAAAGCCAAGACCGTCTGGCTATGGCTTTTAAAGAGGTAAGATGGAAATTGATTACTACAGTACATAATCGATACAGTGGCATATTCTCTTTTATTTTCAAACAAATATAAATTCATGAACTAACAATTTCTTAGACCAATGATCTTGTCTGAAAACATCATTCTCAGGTATTGAGATTCGCAAAAGAGACTTCCAATAAAAATACAGAATAAATGCATTCTCATTTTTTTTCTCACCACAACGTAATGTGACGATTAAAAACAAAACAGCCAAATAACGGCTGAATGGATGCTCTGAAATGTGAATAAATGACAAATATACTATATGCATATCTTGCGTTACTGAGCATATTAGCTAGAAAGAAATCAATATCAAACAACAAAACTACTGCAATTATCACCCTTAGTACTACTGCTAAGTATTAACAATATGAGCTCGTTTATGAAAATGTCACTATGATTGAAAAAGTAATGAAGATAAAATGTTCTCTGAATATTGTAATTTCAGTGAGATTTACAACGGCTAATTGTACGAGCATACGTATGTTTCAGTCACTTCATTTTCAATGCGCTTAGTCAAAAGGACGATACTAATATTCTGTTGTTAAAAGGAAATTTGTTGTATTCTGACTGGGCTGGATTACTAACAAGCAGAAAACACATATGATACCATCATTTTCTAAATCTATTGCAACATAATCAACACTGATGACCATCACTACATAATACATAACAAAGGGATGGATAAGGGAGGAGAATAAGTCGACATTGCAGAAGACATGATTCATGCTACACACATAACGTGCAAATAGCTGCAAAAAGCTGTGCTTAGTAAAGCTAAACGAGTGAATTTAAAATGAGTAGGAAATAGGCATTAATTATATCAGCTCAGACCTTCTGCATTTCATAAGTTTTGTTCTCGATACCTGAGTGGCTCACATCCACTGTAGAACTGCGCCTAGAGCCTTTAAATACAGAAAACGAAATGCCTCGTGACTTTCCAGCAGCGTGTTGTTTCTTGCAAATTATCACCAGCACGACAATGAGAATAATGAAGCAAACAGCAACAACAACACCAACAATTATTGCAGCTATAAGGAAAATTTATAAAAAAAACATTAATAGACAGGAAAGTGATATGATTACACCAAGATCTAACTATATACAACTTCTGACTGTATCTGTACCTATGCAACTTATGACTGTATCAATATTTTAAGTTAGCAACTAGTGTCAAATTGTGAAATTTTCTAAAACTGCTAGTCCATCTTTAGCTCCGTAATTACCTTCAATATAAATAGCAACAAATCGAGCCGATTGTTAACTTGAACGTACAAGATACCAAATTCAAAGTTCACGCGTGGCAGACGTATGAGATGTTATGGGATGTTGCTAGTCGTTTACGTAGTCGAATTCCACTTAGTTGCATAACACGAATGCATAGAAATGGCTACAGCAGGTGCCATAATGTGTTTATTCACGAGATAAAGTTTAAATTTAGATCTTAAACCATTCTATGAACTGCATCTCTTTGGGAACCCTGTAGCATAGTGTTGTTCATAATTGAAAAATCAATTACGCAAAAATTGCTTGTATTAAAAACACTAAAAGATTCTCTATTAGAAATTCAAAGGTGGGGACCATATCATATACAATTTTCAAGGGATGATAAATATATGCAGACATTGACGCCATTTCAATTCGTAAAATCACAAGTATTAGTTTACTACAATATATATATATATATATATATATATATATTTTATATATATATATATATTTTATATATATATATATATTTATATATATATATATATATGTATGTATATTGTAGTAAACTAATACTGGTGATTTACGAATATATATATATATATATATATATATATATATATATATATATATATATATATATATATATATATATATATATATATATATATATATATATATATATATATATATATATATATATATATATATATATATATATATATACATGCATATATATATATATATATATTCGTAAGATGTATAGATTTTATGAAAGATATTTAGCTTCGGTTCCATATTAATTAAAGTGCTTTAGAATGACTTACTATGATTGCTCTCTTCTTCGCACCGGTTACCATCCTTTTCATATCCATCGTTGCACTTGCATGTATATGATGAGCCATCACTACTTGGAACACACTTAGCATTGCTGTCACAATCGTGTCCTCCCATACTACATACGTTGCTTTCTGTATAAAAATGTTCAAAGACTTTGAAAATAAGGCGTAGACAACTGCATAAAAACATTAAGAAGGATGGCGACTAACGATCATTGAAATTCACAGTCGAAAGCCATTAGTTTCCTCTTAAGGCTGATCTGTCGTGGAACCAATTGGAAGCTGAGCTATGAAACTCCATAGGTTGTGAAAATGATTTTTATAAATTTATACATACTCTCAGTTTGCAACGGGGTAGCTATACTGAGCTGGTCAGCCAAAAAAATAGGATTTTGAATCGCCATTCCTAAACATAACTCCCCGGAAGACCAGCTACGTCAATGAATCAAACAACAAGATAACAGTTGTCTTCTATTATAGCTTCATTTCTTCAAATTCATGTATTCATTATTCCCAAACCAGATATTCGGCGAGTGGTGAGTTTTTGTTTTTTGTTTCTTTACATCATGACTCACAAGTATTCATTTTGTTATTCTATGGAGAATTTATAAAAGTCTATCACAGTGCCACTGGTAGAAAAAGCATTATGCAGAATATGCTCTTAACCTTACAGGTGTATTCATGATCCTGTCAAGTACTCAACTTGCTACCATCCTCTATAGATGGAAGGGCAGCCGAATAAATGTTCCTCAATCTGCATAAAATCTTGAACTACAAAACTGCAATCCAGCAGAAAAATACATATATTCATGAACAGAATCCTCAGCCACACAGTCCAAGTTTCGCTAAATTATTATCATCAGATTCCGTCTCCTCCAGAGGTCCTCGAAGGAAATGAACAAGGAGGGGCAGGCCTCCATCCAGTACGAAGATTGATGAACACTCAAAGGTATCAGGGAGCGGGCAGTGCATTAGAAATAAATCAAGAACCTAAACAAAAACGATCTAATGAGGAGTTGACTCTGTTTGTAGAAGATGGAACGCATCTCTATTACGTCAAATACTTTGATCTATTTTGTTAGACTTCTTCACTAATATTAGTCAGATAACTTTCTGTTACTTCTTGACCCACAAAAGGATATATACTGCCTTAAACATTGGTAATTGCTTCTTCTACCCAAAACCCCTCAATGGATGATGCTGCTCGTGTCTAAATAGTGTGAACAACACGTAGAGCCAGCATCTGTTGACCCTGCAGTTATGGTGATTTCAGAAGATGATTTAAACGAAAGAGACCAGAGTCAGGTTGCCTAGGAATTAATTAATGATGAAAAAGATAGGCGTAGGATGATGAGCTGGTTGGAATGACTGTGAAAGTCTTGTATAAGAATGGGTGGTTTCAGGGAAAATTAAATATTTCAACGAAAAAATCTGCCGTTACCGTGTTGTCTCTAAAGATAAGTCAACTAACGTGACAGACATCACTTGCATTGGTGGGGTTCACATAATATTAATGTAAAAAGAAAAACAAGAGACTCTTTACTGTTAACTATCTTTTGCGCTTTACTAGTCTTTGTATTTTACTCTTTTTATCTTATATTGTTTGACAGAAAGTTATCTTATGTTGTTTGACGAAAGCCTCGTCATATTCTTCACATGTTCTTGACTTTTTGGCATTCAAAGCCTTATGTTCTTATAAAAAAACGTGTAATTAATCAGCATTAGTTTACTACAATTCCTTAATACCTATTTTTTACAACAAATTTGGCAAGAAAACTTAAAACGGGCTTCCCGGTTTCTTGAATGGGATATGAATTGACACAGTAACTTTAAAACAAACTTGCGATCGACATCCTTTGGCTGACATGATGCTACAGAGTTTTGTCGATAAACCACAGAAGACTTGATTTGCTCTGTAAGTAGCGCTTTAAACTCAAAAAGTTGTAATTCAGTTTAGCATGACTATAAGAGTGGTAGTCCCTAAAGACATCAACATATCACTTATGCCATTTTATCTTCCCTAATTATGTTTTCAAATTAAATGTATCAAGAACAAATAAGCCCACAAGGGGCTAATTGGAGGATTTATTGACCAAAGGAAACAGGAGCCGCGCAACAAGGCCCCCCAGTTTTATCAGATATAAAGTTTTATTTGGAAAGATATATATGCTTTTGAGTAGTTTAGCATCGTTTACATTTCCTCGCAATTCTAGACAGCATATATACATATATGTATAAATATATGTTTGTATAGATATATATATATATATATATATATATATATATATATATATATATATATATATATATATATATATATATATATATATATATATATAAATATATGATTAGATGTATAGATTTTATCTTCCCTATTTTATCTTCCCCATATTATCTTCCCTAATTATGTTTCCAAATTAAAAGTATCAAGAACAAATAAGCCCACAAGGGGCAAATTGGAGGCTTTCTTGGAGGACTATAAGAGTCATCAGCCTATAGGGTCATCAATCACCATCATCATTCCACAAGAAAATCAATCATCATCAGATGTCAAAAGGCTCAACACCAAATACTGAAGTCAGATAAACCTGTCTGAATGAGTATAGATTGAATGATTACTTGAATAAATAGAAACTTCCGTTCGTAAAGAAATCTGAAGGTTAGGAAGCACGTAAACCCTTGGTGATGGACCTAGAGTAGCCCCAATTGGCAAGTCTGCCCACTAGTAAAAATCTATTGATGTTCGTCTTTATGTTTACAGTTGCATGTAGCTGTGGAAATGCTAATCAATAAACTGGGCATGGACATGGCATGCTAATCAATAAACTGGGTATGTTAATCAAACCAAAAAGTTCAAATACTGCTGGTAAGGGGTTTCTAGAGCTCTACAAAAAGAGCATGGGCATTATCAATCAAACTGAATTACTTTTGACACCATATAAATTGCAATCAACAAATTTCAAATGTTTAAGGAACAAGGTTTTAATCTACTCACTCTCTGCCGATAATGGGCTTGTACGATTGACGCGCAAAGCAGACATCTGCTCATCATCGAGAGATTTCTTTGATACTTCTAGAACACTAGCATCTGTAACATTCTCATACCCTTTATCGATTATGACACTGTAATCAACGGCAATACTTCCTGGCTTAATGGATATAACACTTATGCCAACGCACCCAATTATCCTGTGGCATATAACAATCATCAATACATTTTCAATTTCAGCAGCTTTAGCCTTAAAACTCTCACTGTTTGTATCCTTATATGAATCTTTGTAAGTCTGGTCAAATTTGAGACCAACCACCTTGATAATTCTGCCAAGTTTAGCAACGCACTTATTGTTCACTATCCTGTGACCTGGTTTAGTGCAACGACATGTCACAGAACCACCAGGGATGTTGACACAAGAGGATCCAGAGGGACACTGTTTATTTTTACATCCATCTATAAAAGCAGAACAAAATTGAATATTCGCCTGTTTATAGAACACATCTACTATCCAAATAATACGATATACAACGGGAACAGATTTAATTCTGATATATAACATATCTTTGTCTCCAGGAGCACTGCAATTTGGTATGGTAGTGCATGATTTTGAATAGATCTTCAGGAATAGAAGATTTGCTTGCATGACTTTCTTACAAATTCAGAATACCAATTCATAAGCAGTCTATTCACACAGCTACATTGTAAATAAGTCATTACATCACGTGCATATTATGCATATTCTCTTTAAGTCATTTAAAATATCGAATAAATCTGATCTTAGATGTGACATTGAAACCTAGTTATTGTTGAGACAAACAGTTGATGGGATCAAACAAATCAAAACGTAGAATAACTTTTCACAAGAACTTACTGTCCATAATGAGAGCACATTGCATCTTTTCACAAATCTGATATTTCAATAGGCATTCTCCTATATCTCTACTAAACTTATATTCGCTAGCACCCCTAAAGGATTCAATCCCTGAAAATCCCAAATAAACAAACAAATCCAAAATTAATGAAGCATACTACTACAAAAGCATTCAAACTCTGTAGTGATAAGAAGTCTACAATTACCATAGCAATACGTTTCATTTCCTGAGAATCCATCTTTACATCGGCAGAATATGAAGCCATGTGGGTCATAGCAATTGGCGTTGGATACACACGGAGTCGTAAATCTTTTGCATGCATCTCTCTCTAAAGACAAATATCAATGCTTATTACCAGTACACAGCAACTATAAGATTTGCAAATTATTTTCTATCTTACGAATCAGGTGCTTCTACCTAAAACATATTCCTTGTAAATTTACGACTAAAAATAAATGTAAGTACTGCAGATTTTAAGAGATATTAGTTTACCATGTAACGTACGTGCATATGACGTAATACAGTGACAAAACATGATTTATTTACAGTTGACAATTAAAGAAGTCAACTATTTACCGACACAATTTAATAAGATCTAACAATAAAAATACAAAATCAAGGAAAATACACTGCAAATACTCCCAAATCAGTGATATATACTTTCAAAGTAGAAAGCTGCAGTCAGACATTTCCATTTCCGTATCTTTCTTTTGAATATTTCAAGAAAAATAGGATAGATAGATAGAAAGATAAATTTTCTAATTGTTTTAAAGCATCGTTTCAAAAACCTTAAATAAATTTTCTGGCACTGCAAAGCCAAAGTCGTTAGCCTACATATGATGCGGATTCTGCCTGTGTTGTTCTGGCCTTTGGCGACTGCAGAGTTCTTCCACCACTTAGATTATTAGTTTTCACTTCATTCAACAAAGATATCTTTCATACAACTTGGGGTCAAGTTTTCCTTAGATTTGAATATTTCAATCAACAACGACTGCAGACTTTGCTGATGAAGAGATAAAAACCTTCCTTTCTAAAGTGGATTTGAAAACAAGAATAACTATCTCAGTACGCGACCCATAGAGCAGCTCGTCGATGAATCTTATTTGAATTACCCTGAATACGTTGGTCATGAAACATCCAAATCAGAAGACAGTAGCTGAACTGAGACACGACAAATGTATTCATCATCAGTGCTGTTTTTTTCTATGCCCATAAATGTTCATATCCGTGCTAGTACATTTAGTTTCTGACTGGCCGTTATACAAAGAGAACTTAGGTGGGTTTGAAACTGTAAGATTCCGGTCTAAGGTAACAACTAAGAGCTGTTTCAGTGCTTTCCTTCATCAAAGAACTGTCCATTTTGATATTCTGAATGCTTTCAAGACTATTACCGAACACAATATATAAATCATCATTATAATTACAAATATATATATGTTTCCTTTAGCAGATAAAACAGAACATTACTATAAATATTAAAGGGCAGGAGCCTAACACAGAGTGTTGAGGGGCACCCAGTTTGGTCCCTTAGCATTCATTACATACTACATTCATAGCTACCCTTTGCTTTCTGCCAGTGAGATGGCTGTAGATGAAACGCAGCACATTTTACTGGAGTCATAAGCGTAAAATTTCGTTAATACGAGTTCATGGCAAAGACACTGAAAGGCTTTTGAAAGATCCATAATGGAAGTCTAACACGACTGTGCATTTCTCTATCAGATTGAAAAGTGCGTGCATGCTATGTATTATATACTTCCCGTGCATCATAATCTGAAGGCTTCTCTTTACGTAACCATCCTTTAACGCTATAAGTATCATGGTATGAAAATCCGACAATCCTGTTTCAATTGCAGCTGAAATTTGAAAAGATTTAGCTTCTGTTGTCAGCATAAGTTCTATTAATCGAGGACTATCAGATATGAAACATGCCGGTAGTTTTATTACGTTTTTGAAACTATATAGATCCAGGAAGTTACTGAGCTTCTTCGTATTTTTCTTCCAAATTGAAATCACCCACTATCAGACTGTTTTCATAATCTGTATCATAATAGTCTAGCCCTTTCCAAATTTCTGCCAAAAATATAGTTCACTCTGTTTTGGAGGGCGATTAAATTCCAATAATGAGCCAATTTTCCATTTTAAGGTTGATCTCAAAGGCACGAAATACAACGTTACTGTGGAAAAGCCGTGACATACACGCCCCAGTAAGTCTGCCTCAAACTAACTGGGTATGTCCAGAAAATTCAACAAGAATAAACAAAGTTCTGAGGGACCAAATCAACAATAAGAACGAAACTAATAGAGCTCTCCACGAAGGTCTCAATCACAGTTCTAGCAAAATCACTGCTTATCCCGATCATTTCCATAATTTTGAAGCCTTCGAAAGTTTCGACAGGCCTATGCCCAATATTAACAACGAAACGATAGGAGAATTGCTGACCGTAAAGCCTAAGGGACCCCGTGAAAAAAGTGAAGCCTTCCCAAAGCAATAAATATCCCAAAGTAAAACATGTTGAATAGAAGAAATTCAAACAGCCGTTGAAGTAGTACGTATAGCACGTTCAGGTCAAGTGTTGCAAAGCAGCGAACAACAGCCTAATGACCCACTTTATCAAGTCCCATCTGTAGCAAACTCCCGATGTGGCTATACCACACAGAATGCAACAAAATTGAATCAGAGAAGGCCCTTACTCAAATCGCTGTGGATATCTGTAGCCTAGCAGCAAAAACAAAGCCATATAAATCTCTATGTAAAGCGAACAAACTTGACTTTATCGACTATGCTGTTGTCGATGATGATTATGATGATGTTGTCTCGAGTGATCACCCATCGATTTTGAGGGTAAACATTTATCGTTTATCGCTAGTTGTAAATATGAGGAAAGCAATGGAAAAACTTGAGGTAAGCAACTGTGAGTCGGAAGAATGGGTGACAGATGAATGCAACTCAAGATCAGGTCAAAAAGACAAAATTTTACGTGATGAATTGTGCGTACACGATGGGCCTAATGATGCACAGCATTGCTACAAACAAATGTTTGTCAAAAAGAAGATCAGCAAGGTGCGTTGACGATTCCAGCAACTAAAGATAAATATTCAATAACAAAGTATATTGAAGATGGAATATTAAATGCCAGTAATCTTCTATGCTACATTGCAAAACAAGGCCCGATGTTCCATCAATACACGATCATCTACGGAGAACATCTAATGTAGACAAGAGCACAGCTCTAAGGGTACTTCAATCACTGAAAGAAACGTCCAGAGTTCACGTAAGACTGATTGAAGGTAAGAAGTCCTACTTCACAGGCAAATCTTCAATAACAGACGAAACACAGCATTTGACTGAAGTCTCAATCCACCCAATGACTCTCTTTTGTAATTTCTAAATGGTATTGACATGCCCCCTAAAACAGATTTCTCATCTAATTCACAACCAACTGTTGAGGGCTGATCCTAAAGGTAGTTTATGGAAATCTAAAAAAAACTTATTGATAGTAATATCTCACTTACAGACTTACCAAAATGTGAAAAAATACCAGCAAAGAGCTGGCCGAACAAATACGTAACCTGAAGCATAGAGACAAACTACAGAACCTCCAAAAGCGTGCTGGTAGGATAGCTACCAATGGTCCTTATGATGCGCCATTCCAACCCCTTCTGAAACACTAGGATGGCAAACTGTAAAAGGATGTACAAGAATAGAAATTGCCAGGATGGTGTATCGATCAATTAATAAATGAGGCACCAAAATACCGAGCCTGTTCGAAAGACTATCTGATTATACCGTTAAAGAGCTTCAAAATACAAATACTAACTTTAACTGTCTCTCTAAAAAACTACCAATCCGTGGAATTGTTGACGTATTCAACCATGAATATTTTTCAATAATTGTTGAGAAAAATTAGATTGTCTTCACTTCTTCCCAATTAAAAATGAAAGGCCTTCCCCAACCCTCTCGGCTATATCGAAACAAAACTGTGAAGTCCTGTTAATTTAGTAATAGCTTGTAAATATGTGGAAAAAACCTCATGGGACCTTAGGAATATCAGTAACAGCATGATAAGAGGTACCTGCATTGATAAATATCTGTACACGAGGCAAGTACCGTAAATCCTCGAATTGGTAACCCTCTCTCACGAGAAAACCCAGTTCAAACAAGCCTCATGCTAGAACATGAAATTGCAGTCTCTCCTGGAAAAAGCCCCCAACGCAAAGGACGACGAACACATTGATATAGAGTGATGCATAAACCTTGACAATTCTTCAACCTTATGGAGAAAAATGCTTTCAAACTGAGGCTTTTATGTACCACATGTGAAAAGATGTTATTGGACTACGCCCTCCCCTCGAATAAGCCCCCAGCCGAAAAGTATCGACAATAGATAAATCCCAATAGATCTAAAAGTAATCTATACATCACACTAGGCAGTAAAATTTATCCATACCAATTAAATCTTGGTTACTACGTAAATTCCTGTCAAAACCATCCCAGAATCTGTGCTTCGAGGATTTACGGTATCTACAGTATAATATGGATTATGCTCTAGAACAAACGTAAACCAAAAGCAATTAAAATTTCTCACCTATCGATATCATTCTCTTGAAATCCCAAAAAATCATGAAAATATGCCGCTTTCCAAATGAAACCAGTTGGAGGCTCAGGGCAGAAGAAATTTCACCCATTGATTTCCAAAATAAGAAACTTTGAGACACTTTAGATATGTTCAATCTCGCAAATATTTGGTTGATCTTTCCACTTGATATAGATGACAAGAAGTGAGGAAGTTTCAATACTTGCAGATTCGCTAATGAAAGATTTCTCACTCTGAGTAACTCTTCGATTGGCGTAAAAAGAGCTACAATCTCAACATTCAGGTTTATTATTCTATGTCCGATTCTTTCAGTTGTTATGTCAAGTATGTTGTCTCCCATCCCAAGCAGAATCTGAGCATCAGCTATACGAACTCTTGTCAACAACTTTTCTTGTACTAGAGACATATTTAATGCAGCTGCAACCTCTGATCCTTGAACGTCACTCTGGTCAATCAATAAACTTACTAATGTACTGTTTATGAGATCTTGATGATTGATGCTATACATCCTTCCAATTTCACGAAGTTTCATTTGCAGAGAAATATACCGAATCGCTTCATCTACAGCACGTCTCGTGTCATTAGTGCTATTTCTTGTCAGCACTGCATCAAGAAGGTTGTAAACTGATATATGGTATAACTGTTTGTAGCTTACTGCAGTATGAAATAGTTGAGACAATTGGATGGCTAGTTGTCTGAACGTAACTGTAGACAACGACATCAAAATATTCATATTGGCCTTTATCTTCAATTCTTTACTTACTGTTAGAACATCAAATCCAAGCACACGCTGAATGGTGGCCGAAACACTGCTCGATATAAGGTGTCTGGATTGCATCCCATTATAAAACGCGGCAACGACAAACGGCAGTCTGGCAAATACTGCAAGGCATAAGATGAAGCAGCTATATATAAGATGATGTACGTCATTATGGGGAATTTGCAAAAAGTTCAATTATGATCTATGATTGAGTTCAAGTACAATTCGAGTACTAAAGCTGCTATAGAGTAACGAAATGAAGCTTCATAGAGAAAATTAAGAAGTAGTACATAATTTGAGTCCCTATGTATACAAGATACCACATGTCATATCTACAAGACTGTACAATAAATCATATTTAAGTTGGCCGTCAGAAGTATCAAAAAATCATAATATTTTAGAAATACAAAATATCAAACGAGATTATTATCCCTAATGAATTCTTGCATATAGTTTTCAGTGTATTTTATTCCTAGACAAATAAATATATGCCCCTATACATATAAAATCAACAATAAATAGTACTCCTCTCCGATCTGAAAGAGTTCTAGGAGATTCTTTGAGTGCAATAAGTGAACATAGAGATCCACCTCTAAAATTATAATTCGTTAAGAACAGGCAAAATATATTTGTATCTGTCAGTTGCTATGAGACAAGCGGAGGTAGTAGACAATTATCCAAGATTGACTTTCAACAAATGTGTCGTCATCCAAATTAACGAAGGGATCTACTAAGAAAGCTCAAATTGCGAATTTGATTGAGCCAATCATTGACAATGAGCTTAATTTGCATAAGTTGCAATATCCGAAATTATCGCTAAAGCCTTTGCTACTTACAACTGTACAAGCTTGAATCGAGGTCTGTCTTTTCACAAGTACACGGTTTTCTAGCTGTGTTGCCTTCAGACTCAAATTATGTGAATAGAAAACTGGCTCGGATAAGCAAATTATTTGAAAAATTAAGCGATGATATTGTTTTCGATGCAATCTGAGTTTTCAAGCCAACACTCGACGGTAGCAAGTTCGAAATGTAATTTTGCGATTTGTGTATTGCAAGTGCAAGAAGCGTGTTTTCTTTCATGGATAAGAATTTTATTTAATGTCGGAAGGAAAACTTTGCTAGGCACTATCTTCGAATCAATGAGCATTGAATGAAACGTAGTAGAAATCCAATACCACAAGTAAAGCAAGTTTACTGGGCTGTATCATTAGTTAACTTTCCTAGACTAACAGACCATAAAACAATCCAGTTTCACAGGCAAATCTCAATATGTTACCGGTGTATTGCACGTTTTAAAAGAAAGGAGGGACTGTTATCCGGCAAAATTATTTATCAGCCGAGAACTGTGGAAGAGGATCTCTGTAACATTGATAAATTGATATTTCTAAATATGCTACCTGTGTAGAAATGCTTGTCACTTTTACAGCTACGAAATACGTTTTGATATGGGGAAATTAATCGTTATTACCTCAATATCAATATTTAAAGATAGTTTGAGAATTACTTTGGAATAGTACAGTTCACATTGTTGCATTGCATTGTAAATGCAAATGGATATTGCAAAATGATTTAAACATACCTTTAAAATTGCGAATTGATTGCAACACTTTCATCAATGTCCTCTGTTCAATATTCTGTGATGATATCGAAAGGATTCTATTTGAGATGGCCTCGTTTAACGTCAGATTTTTAATACGCTCATAATAGTTGACTGAAATGAAACTTGAGGATAGCAGTGGATGAACTACCGGTTCTGTCAAGTTTGCACGCATCGTCAATGTAAAAATTGATGTCTGCATAAGATTCCCACTTACAAGGTTGTTCAAAGACTCGAAGAATCCGGACACGACTTGAGACTTGGTGATAATTAACTGCATAAACTTGCTAAGCGTCATTTTTTCAAATGCAATATGCTCCCCTCTTGAGAGAAGAAATGAAAGGCCTTCTGCCAATGTGAAGCTGCCAAGGGCGAAAATCTGTTTTGCACTGTAGTTTGTAACATCAGACAAATTGGTGCCTGCTATGCGATCCAACAAACTATTCAATGTACCCTGCTTAATCGTCTCAAGATCAATGCTAAATACTTTACTCACAGTCTCCATATCAACTCCCGACATCAATGTATTAACGTCCTTCTTGAAATCAATCCTACCTTTAACAATATCCTTATGCACCAAAAACGCTCTATAAATTGAATCTAAGGACATAACATTGAAATGCTTCAGCTCGAAAAGAACTTTTGTTGTCTGGTGCACATAAGAGGGTAGACTTCCAAATGGGAGCGCTTTAGCATTTGCGAGGTCCACATCTGAAATTTTGTACAGTTTTTGAATAATTGGCACAGTACAATCCGTCAACTTTACCGCAATGTCAATAACACCCAATAGTGACATCTGAGAAATAGTCATCTGCTTCTTGAAGGCTGCAATTGCAACTGGCTGCATGGTCACCGCAATACTAGCTTTAACAGATTCTGCAAATCGAATTCTCATCTGAAGTATTGACAATTTGTCCACATCTGTACTGTTCAGTTTCAAATACTCCGAGATCTCACCAATACTAAAGATAGTCAAATTCAAACCTGGAGTAGAACCGAGTGCTATTTGAAATTGTGCTATGTCGATGCCAGAGATTATATTGCTTAACATGAACAATGATGATGCGTTAACAACAGCGCTATTGATGTTATACACTATCTTGATATCACCAATTGTAACATATGTTGCAATAAATCTGAAATCTTTAATGAAATCCACGGTTCCTTCTGTCTGATTCTTGTGGACCAGCATAGCTTTTGTGATCGAATCCAGTGACATTGTAGTGAAATGCTTCAATAGGGATTGCACTCCCATTGTTTGATTCACGTAAGCTGGTAAACCTCCGAACAGGAGCACTTTAGCATTCGCCAGATCATTATCAGAAATTCTGTATAATTTTTGCATGATTGGTATAGTAAAACCGGTCAACTTTACCGCAAGGTCAATAACACTCATTATCGATATCTGATTAATTGTCATTCCCTTCTTGAAGGCTGCAATTGCAACTGGCTGCATGGAAACTGCGATACTAGCTCTAACAGATTCCGCAAATTTCATCCTGATTTGAACAATGGACAACTTGTCCACATCTGTACTGTTCAGTTTCAAATACTCCGAGATCTCACCAATACTAAAGATAGTCAAATTCAAACCTGGAGTAGAACCGAGTGCTATTTGAAATTGTGCTATGTCGATGCCAGAGATTATATTGCTTAACATGAACAATGATGATGCGTTAACAACAGCGCTATTGATGTTATACACTATCTTGATATCACCAATTGTAACATATGTTGCAATAAATCTGAAATCTTTAATGAAATCCAAGGTTCCTTCTGTCTGATTCTTGTGGACCAGCATAGCTTTTGTGATCGAATCCAGTGACATTGTAGTGAAATGCTTCAATAGGGATTGCACTCCCATTGTTTGATTCACGTAAGCTGGTAAACCTCCGAACAGGAGCACTTTAGCATTCGCCAGATCATTATCAGAAATTCTGTATAATTTTTGCATGATTGGTATAGTAAAACCGGTCAACTTTACCGCAAGGTCAATAACACTCATTATCGATATCTGATTAATTGTCATTCCCTTCTTGAAGGCTGCAATTGCAACTGGCTGCATGGAAACTGCGATACTAGCTCTAACAGATTCCGCAAATTTCATCCTGATTTGAACAATGGACAACTTGTCCACATCTGTACTGTTCAGTTTCAAATACTCCGAGATCTCACCAATACTAAAGATAGTCAAATTCAAACCTGGAGTAGAACCGAGTGCTATTTGAAATTGTGCTATGTCGATGCCAGAGATTATATTACTTAACATGAACAATGATGATGCGTTAACAACAGCGCTGTTGATGTTATACACTATCTTGATATCACCAATTGTAACATATGTTGCAATAAATCTGAAATCTTTAATGAAATCCACGGTTCCTTCTGTCTGATTCTTGTGGACCAGCATAGCTTTTGTGATCGAATCCAGTGACATTGTAGTGAAATGCTTCAATAGGGATTGCACTCCCATTGTTTGATTCACGTAAGCTGGTAAACCTCCGAACAGGAGCACTTTAGCATTCGCCAGATCATTATCAGAAATTCTGTATAATTTTTGCATGATTGGTATAGTAAAACCGGTCAACTTTACCGCAAGGTCAATAACACTCATTATCGATATCTGATTAATTGTCATTCCCTTCTTGAAGGCTGCAATTGCAACTGGCTGCATGGAAACTGCGATACTAGCTCTAACAGATTCCGCAAATTTCATCCTGATTTGAACAATGGACAACTTGTCCACATCTGTACTGTTCAGTTTCAAATACTCCGAGATCTCACCAATACTAAAGATAGTCAAATTCAAACCTGGAGTAGAACCGAGTGCTATTTGAAATTGTGCTATGTCGATGCCAGAGATTATATTACTTAACATGAACAATGATGATGCGTTAACAACAGCGCTGTTGATGTTATACACTATCTTGATATCACCAATTGTAACATATGTTGCAATAAATCTGAAATCTTTAATGAAATCCACGGTTCCTTCTGTCTGATTCTTGTGGACCAGCATAGCTTTTGTGATCGAATCCAGTGACATTGTAGTGAAATGCTTCAATAGGGATTGCACTCCCATTGTTTGATTCACGTAAGCTGGTAAACCTCCGAACAGGAGCACTTTAGCATTCGCCAGATCATTATCAGAAATTCTGTACAGTTTTTGCATGATTGGTATAGTAAAACCGGTCAACTTTGCGGCAAGGTCAATAACAGTCAATAATGATATCTGATTAATTGTCATTCCCTTCTTGAAGGCTGCAATTGCAACTGGCTGTTTCGAAATTATCGATCCTTGCACCAATTTGCCATCAAAGGTCTGAAGGAGGCTTTTGATTGTCATTGCCAAACCTTGTTGTTGAGTAAGATTCAAGAAAGTTGTCATTTCTCCGAAGGTAAATATCTGGAAGACAACCTTTCCACCACTGATGCTCAGGTTTTTCTGTAATGTTGAGAAATTTGCATCACTCAGGAACAAGTTCTGCACTCCAATGATACTGAATATTGTTCTATTGTTCGGGTCACTGGTAAAATTTTGCACTTGAAGTTCAGTGTTGGCTAAAAAAGTAATAACCAATAAGCAACAAGGCAAAACTATTAAACGCTGCTTATATGGCTTTCAACTATTTGCATAGCTAGCATCTTAAGTAAATTAAAGTGTAAGATATCTTCTCTAGATTTTTCCGGACTCCTACTCTCAATTATTATAAGACGACAGTAAGTCAAACAACCTTTCACTGAACTTTGAGAAACTGTGCCCGCTTATTCTTTTAAGTAGTAGAAATCCAAGAGTGAACCATTGTGGTTATGATTAAAATGGCTAAAGATTCATTACTTAAATGAACTTGCACATACTGTACTATCGTTTCAAATTTTGAATTGATCTGTAATACCTTATGTGTCTTCTCTGTCCTCCCATACAACTGTTCATACAAGTTTTCATTGGCACAAGACTAAGGGTTTGTACCTCAAGCCATTTCAAATGCGTTAGGAAAGCATCACAGATATTTCAGTAAGTATTTCACAATATGGAACACGTTTCCATTGGAAATTCAACACAAAGAACCGTTGAGGCATTCAAAATGGCATAGTTTTACATATCAGTCCTAGTGGATATGATATACTAGCCTAAAGCAATTGCATGCTACCTACTCAATGATATTCAGCAGATTCACCACCGGAGTCCCAATCCCCTTTTCCATTCCCTCTCCCTCCCACTCCTTCTCCTCTGTAAACACTGGCGAAAAGTGGACCACTGAAGTTCTGTCTATGATAGTAGACTAATTGAAAATTAATAAAAAGAACAAACAATGAATTTGATAATGTGAAATAAATGTCAGCAAATGACGTCAGATCTTTTGCGGCATCACCAAAAACTTAAAAACTCAAATATTTCATAAAGAGAAGACCAAAAGGTCCTCCAATGCACCAGCCAGTGTCTGTGCATATAGAAATTAGCGACCTCCTCTTGACCAATCAGGTTTAATGCAGAATGGAAAAGCTTTATAGAATGCACCTGATAAGCAAAGATACGACAAACAAGAAGAACAAGACGACAATTACTTAGATATGATTACAAAACATTGTTCACTTTGAAACATTTCTCATCAGCATCTATTTTTTGCAATTGTATTAGCATTCCCTTTCTACTACAGTACTTGATTCAAAATGTCCAAAGAAGCAAGTGACAGCTTCACGATTTTGCAGAGATTTTGCAGAAATTCTAACTGTATATATTTCGGTTTTCAATACAGTCCTATGCGCTTGACCTATCATCCTCGCGACAACACTATGGCGCCTTCCGGTGGGCGTTCCATTGGCAATACTGCTTCCCTAAAATATTGTGCGGATGTCGGAACAGTATTAACTTTCTAGTAAAAAAATAATCGATAAGGCTACCCACGTAAAAAAGCTGGCTCTATGAATTTTCCGAAGGTAAAGGCGAGGTTTTCCTTGATGTAAAGGTTCAAGAGATGATCTTGTGACAAATGCATTTAAGACAATCAATACGAATTTTGCACCAAAATTTGACAGACAGTCTGGAAACATCAGTACAAATATCTAGCACAGTTTTTACTGCAGCAATCGCTTTAATTATTTTCTGCTACTTATTGATCACTTATAAACTCAATTGCAAGCATACTATTCGTGTCATTTGCTCACCTTTCGATAAATTACAGCGGAACCCCCGTTAATACGGCCACCAACGGAACAAAAAAATTGACTGTACTAACGTTGTAGCTATATTAACGAGGAAAGGTCAAATTTTGGAGTTTAAGGGGCAAAAATTAATACTAAACTCCCAAGCAACTGTTATCTTTAATACACATCTGGGAACGTAGATACCATCTATTGAATTATAAAAAACATATCAAACCACCAATTTACAAACAAAACAAAATTTAAGCCCTGATTAAAACATTTTATTTTGTATCTCAATTTATAATGACTTCTGCAGCCACTATTTTCTGTAATGATAGATGAGGGGCTTTCATGAGTATAAAGTATCTGGAAACATGAAGATTTGGGAAGTCATGAAGATGTAGCAAGAAAAGAAAAATAAGCAAGACAAGAATGCAGCTGCAGTTGTAAGAGATGGAGTAGTTGGCGATTTACTACGGACACTAGCGAGCAGAAAGCAAGAACCAAGGATTACCTATCATTTTCTAGCAAAAACAGGATGCAAAGTAGATGTGAGGAGGGTTGGAAAAGCTGTACATAGATGAGTTAATACCGACAACACTCTCTCTGTGAGGCATATCCACTAAAAGACACAGTTCTGAGATTCTGAAAAGTTCCTTTGTAAAGCCAATGAGATTATTTTGCTTGTACTCCTTTTCTAAGTATGAATGACCGTATTAACGTGAGGCCGCACTAACGTGAGGCCGCATTAACGTGAGGCCGCATTAACGTGAGGCCGCATTAACGTGAAGCCGTATTAACGTGAGGCAGCGTTAAAGGGGTTTTATGAGACTGTGTATGTCCGTTTTTCCCGGCGAAACAGAAGTGGCCGTAAGACGGATGTTCAACTGTACTTCCATAAATTTTCTATTACAACACAAACGCCATATTTACCTATGATGTCATTTAACTGGCTCTGTGTCACCGAAGAAGAACATCTCCCAACTATCATCAGCAGAAGAGCGAACTTCCAACACCTCAAAGAATCCCAATCCATTTCAGCAATTGGCCTACAAATGAAATAAATGCATTGATGTCAAATATCAAAGTTACAGCTAAGCAGGCACAAACACAATGGGGCTCATTCATTGGATTTGTATCATAATCCTACATTTAACGTACTTTTTCTATCACCTATAATTGATTGGGTATATTCCATATTCGATGCTTTCTCTATAACACATGTTATAAATGTCGTTGAAAATGCTCTTTCAGTCGGCATTAGTAACTTTGACGGCTCTATGAATAAATAGTCAACAGTTCAAAACCTTATTGTACGACCAACAAGAATAATACTACAGAGCAATTAACCTTTTCTTCAGTAATGTAACTTCTGCTTCAAGGATCATACTAATACAAAATTAATAGAATTTTCCGACAGTTGATGACATCTGTCTATGACTGTAGAACTTTCATGATCCTACGAAGTCTCCTTGTTAATAACCTTCCGTAAAATGACGTAGGGAATAACCAGCGAAACAATAACTGACACCCATCGAATGAAAATAAAAAATATCATGATACCGTCGCTAAATCACTTATAGAATATATTTTCTATTCATCTTTTTAAGCATGGCGAAGAGCACAGTGAATTCCCTTACAGGCAACGCAGTTTAACTTAGATAACAAGATTTCACATTTAAGAAGTAAGAACAGATGGACGAAAGGTCCACACAAACAATTAGCAGAAGTTGATGCAGAAGTGTCAATCAAAAGAACACCCACTATTCAGGTGAGCATTCTCTGGAAAGAGGCGTACAAAATATGAACTATGAACAAAATTATTACATATACCAAACATGAAAAACCAAACACAATTCCAATCAACTATCTTGCATTCAGAAGCGCTCATGTTGGAAACACTCTACCCTATGCCATACAAAACGTAATCTCAACTGCGATATGTAAAAGAATGATCAAACACTGGAATGGAGATAAATGCAATTGCAAGATAAGAGGTTACAGTAAGGACCCTAACAAAGTATCTAAAAATTATTTCTCTATAGCTTTATTTACTGTCATTTAACACTCTGGTTCTGATAAGTTTAATTACTAACAACTGTACATAATTTCATTACAACAATAAGTGAACTACTATTGGTTCCTTAAATTGACAATAATATAAGAATAAAAATGATTATTATTTTCATAAAATTAACGTGATGTACGCAGGCAATATGACAAATTTCGAATTTGCTTTCTTAGACAACCAAGATGGTTCTACATTTACAAATGGCATTGAAATTTTATAAAGTTCCATGCATTCAAAGTGCTACAAGTCAACAAAACTTTACTTGATTTCCGAGCAAACCAATTATCATACTCATTTCTCGATCCATGCGTGTTTCAGATTGCAAAACATTGATGAAGCCTCTACATAATTACAAGGAAACACAAAAAGTCAATTAATAATCCAGGACTTATATCACGTTTCTCTATGAGAAGTTGTTCAAGTGCATTCGATTCTATAACTAGTTAAAAGCACCAGTCAAGAGCATTCTTTGGCAATTAACACTTTTTAGAAGGTGTAATCGATCTATGTATGATAAAAGGAACTAACGTTGTGCAGAAATGATGCAAAGTGACAGAAAGAGATAGTCATTCCATCAAATCAGAGAACCTTTAACAAAACGAATTGAAAATTGCAAAGGGTTCACAACACGCTTTTTCTTGTCCTTGCATGGTACAAACCACCAAATGCCCCAGTTGATATATTTCTTAAGCCAGAAAAAGCTATCTGCTATTTCCATAGAGAAGGAAAAGAAACTATTCTTCTAGCCGAATCTATGAGCTATTCAATTTTCAACAGCTTATTGAAGAACCCACACGGGTTACCCTTAACACTGCTACTATAATTGATCATAATGCAATGACCTGCCGTAGGAATATTGTCAACTCAGGGTTCTATCAAACGGCCTTAACTGATCATTACCTTGTTTACAGCATAAGCAAATTTAAAGGAGGAATAACCAAGGATCACATAGCAATCAAAACAAGGAAAATAAACAAATTTGACGAGGGCGAATTTCCTACTGATGTTGCTAGTGTTTGCTGGGAGAGCGTGGTTACTCAAACGGATAACGCAAATATAGCTACTTGCTAAGAACTGGTCTGCTCTTTTCTATATGATCATTGATGAACACGCCTCTACAACGTAAAAAGCGAGTATCTGCAATGTACTGCCCATGGATAAATCAGGACCTAACGGCTCTCATGCGCAATAGGGATAGGCTGAACATTATTGCACTGAAAACAAAATCATCAATAATGATGGGATCATACAGGCAACTCAAGAATAAGATCAATACAATGAATATTCAGATAAAAAAACAGTACCTCTCGAATAAGATAGCTGCCTGTAAGGGAGTGGTCATAAAGTAACTGCTATATGGAGGTGGATGATTTCTCAAAAATTTACCAAACTAATTTATGGCCCACCCTAGACTTCTATTCAATTTTTTGTGGCCCAATAGCAAAATCAGGAAATTTTTCATGCCCTCATAGAGTATTGTTTGCAGAATGCATTGCCATCATAAACTGCTGGACTTGAGATATGCAGGACTTCGCAAAGTTCTTTTTCCAAAGTAAGTCCCTATGAAATAATTCATAGATACAAAAAGATCACTGCCAAAGATTGATCGATTGCACATGTGGGAAACTGAAAATAAGGTCTCATTGTAATGCTCTTGTTTCTATGATAAAGAAAGAATTTTTTGACAGTTCTGGAGAGGAAGAAGCTACAACAATTTTTAAGAGAATAGATGAAGAAAGGGTCAATGGTATTGATTCGGAAATCAATGGTATAAATATCGATGTACCGCAAGGATCGTGCTTAAATCCCCTATTATGCATCATTTATATTAACGATCTCCCTCAGACGGTACTCGACTCACCTGTTTCCATGTAGGCTGATGATACAAGCATATATGCTATCAATCGCTTGATATCAATAAATTTAATGAGGATATTAATAACGATTTGGAAAAGCTGGAAAAATGGGTAATGGGTAACAAATTGTCCCTTAATGCAATGAAAACTCAGTTAATGCTCATTTCTACAAAACATTTGTTGCTACTGTTACTTATTGATTACTAATATCCTTTCAAAACTAAGATTTATGTCAATCAAAACACCCATGATTTTCTGCTCTTGTGAGCTTTGAATCATAACCTTGCCACTATTTATGCATCATACCTCTTTAGCAATACTTTCACCAACAATCATAAATTGGCAGTTTTTTTCGTTTAATTTTATATGTAGCTACTCAAAAATCAGTCAATTACAATTTTGGAGTCACTTTCTAACATGGCAATAATATTTTCGATACTCCTGTTGCAAGCATATATGGTTGCATAATAAGCATAGTTAAATATCTCCACTTCATGAAATGACAAAAGGTCATTGACATAGATATTGACAAAGAGGATCCCTGGGGTAAACTAAGCTTCATATGTTTGTAGTTAAAGAAAGTCCCATTAGTCTTAAAGCTTTGTTGCCACTTTCCAGATAGTTGTGGGCAAGCATTAATGCATCATGACTGAAACCATATGTACAGAACTTTAGCAATTAGTAAGTCAGGTCTAACACAGTCAAAAGCCTTTGAAAGGTCAATAAAGATTTCTCCAGCCGTTCCACCCTCATCAAGACTCATTCTCCATTTTTCGACTCCCCAGATCAATGCATTTTGGGTATTGTAGCACTTACGACAGTCACAGAGTAGAGATGATAAATGCTGAGACATGTATCCAGAGATGTTCTGAATCAGCTACTGTCTAGCCATACTGAGCTACAGCTATTGTGCGGGAAAACTTGTTTTCCCTTAACAAAATGTTCGAATGAAATAGAGTTCTACCATCTAGGAGGAGCTGCAGCCTCACAGTTTCACAGCCTCCATCTTCTACACCTATGTTTATAGTTACTATATAACAAGTAACCCGGGTGAATCTGAGGGCATATTTCAGGGGCGGACCCAGGAAAAAATCTGAGTGTAGTTTGTGTCTAGAAGAGGGTGTGGTCAAAATTTGGCTGGACGTGGTCATCAACTTAAAGCCTTATATCTAATTGAAGACAAAAAATGTTTGCACCCATACCTAAAGTTCGAAGTTCACAGGGGACACCCTTTTCTACCAAGGTCTATTTTATGAAATACTGTAATTTGAAGTGGCATAAAAAACCATTGACATTCCTGAAAGAGAAATTGTCTTAAATATATTTTATATTATAAAAGTCCCCAAAACCCTGTCATACATATACATATTTATCCCTGGTCCTGAATAGACATCTAGTTTGCCCCAAGAGTACATTGAAAAGTATTGCAGAATGTAAACTGTCCTTCTTTTAATCTTAGGTCAGAACTCATCACTATAGAAAATCATGTCGTTAACAAATTAGAGTTCCTCGGAGAAGGAATGCACGATATATGAAAACTTGTACCTGGCCTGTTGTTTTTAATGCAGAGTCTTTATATTTGTAATAAGTGAAATTAATATTTGCTTTATCCAAACTGAAGCTTTCCAGCTACTTTCCAAGCTCTCCTTCTCTTGGGACTCAACATGCTATTAAGCAACTGTCACAGTACTTCGTTGAAGTTAAGAGTACGGCGCTTTTATCGATAGCACAGACTATTATGTGCCGAATTGGAGATGAACGGAAGTGGCCAGAACGGAACTGCTGTCGTTGAAAGAAGTCCCGTCAGATTCGAGCACTAGTGCAATTTCATTACCATTGGACTGTGCCAACTATTCGAAAATCCACTAGTGCTCCCGCCAAAAGTGAGTAGTAGTGTCAATCAAGTTTTCAACGCCCACCAGTGTTGCTGCCAGACTTCAGCACTAGTGTCAATCATGTTTTCAAAATCCACAAGTGCTCTCGTCAGAACTGAGCAATAGTGTCAATCATGTCTTCAAACAAGTTGATGGGTCCTGATGTTTAAAATCAGGGTAATTTACGGACCCAGTTGTCTTCACTAGCACTCGGACAGGGGCATAGCTTTATGCGGAATGTGAAGTCCATTCCGCCGAAAAGACAAAAGTATTGCATCACCTAATAGACTAGGAGGTTGCCTCGAAGAAAATCAAGAAATCTGACTAGTGCTCAAGCTACAACAGCACTAGTCTGCGTCCACCCCTGTTATTTCCGGAGTATCTTTTTTCTATCAAATATAAAATTTTACAGAGACGAAGTACCTAAACACTACGAACTACTGGACTACAATACAAAGACGAAACCCATGAGGAGCAAAATACCATGACTACCCCTGGGATTGAGCGTATTCCTAAATACAACTAAGAATACTAAACTGCATATGAATACTCAATTGAATTTCACATTTGGCATCAATGATTAAAACTAAAATACTACTTTGTTTGGAAACCTGATTGGAAGGCATAAAAAGGGAATCAACCGTTCCCACCGCTGCGCATCGAAAAAAGAACACCGCTAATTGCTAGGAGCCTACTAAGATAGAGCTAATAGAAAAAGATGGGTGTGGAGTCATCATCTGAAGATCTTCTTCAATGCAGAGTCTCAAGTTGGAGATATTCTGGTCCAATGTTTTGGCGCAGAACTATGCAGCAACCAATTTTTGTGCAGCTCTGTGGCGCAACAATGATTTAAGTCACAGGACCAATGACATCACAACAAAACCACATGCTTAGAGAAAGATTAAGGCCGGTTTCCACAAGGTAGCCAACAGTCGCTATCGGTCCCCACATTTACGGAATTTGTCCTTGGCGCAAATGTACAATTTGAAATGCCAAAGGGATGGAAAAGATTGTGGCTAAATGTCGCCAGAATTTGGGACTTCTTCTTTCTATAACGTTTTAGTGTCGCTGAGCTATCTCTAGCTGTGTGTTCCTGTCGCTGAATTAGAACTTTTCCTAACTCAGCGACAGCTAGCGACAGTTGGCGACTTTATGGAAACCAGGCTTTAGTAGTGAAATATCGAGAGTGGTTGAACATCTATTTCTCGACATCGCTAACCTTCACTAAAACTTTTGGCCAACTGTCAAGCGTTGTCTAGTGCAATGTTGAGACCGTTTGAATACGGGCTAAGTGCGTGCGTTCATGAACAAATGTATGTAATGCTTGTGGGCTCGGCAGGGTAAGACTCAAGAAAATGACGCTTAGTTTCTGATCTGATTGTCAATTCCTCTCTTCTGATTCAATGTTAGGATAACGTATGTTAAGAAAGCATAACAGGAAGGAATTAAAACGGAAATAAAACGACTGTCCAATTAAAAGCGACTATTACAATAAACATGAAAGGATTGTCCAATCAAAATCGATTATATTGATAAATCATTACACCATCTCCCATCTGAATTTAGTGTGTCACAAACTCTCCGAACCTCAAAGGGGGATTTATATTTTGCCTCAATCCTGCTGGACGCGCCCTTTCAATGGGGGGACTCCCTGGCTGATCCTCCCCAAGGTTGGGTGGGTTCTCAGGTAAAATAGCTGTCTCCTCAGATTCAAGACGGGGACAATGGGTAACGCCAGTACCTGATGGAACAAGACATGCTTTAAGATTGTTATGGTGCACTACTTTGTCTTTACCATCTGAAGAGCGAATAACATAATTTACCCCTTTTCTTGACATAACCTTGTAAGGTCCAATCCACCTTCTACCGAACTTCCAAGATTTAGGGCGACGCAACCAAACAGAGCTATCAACCGGGTAAGGTACCCACTCCTTCAACTGCTGATCATAGTACCTTTTCTGCCGTGACCGACTAGCAATAAGATTCTGCTGAGCTATCTGCCTAAGAGACTGAATGGACGACGAATGGACTGGGAGTGTTCAGACTGGGTGCACGGATTTTTCAATGGCATACCTAAATCTAACTCAAGAGGAGTTCGAGCAGTGCGACCAAAAACAAGTTCATAAGGACTAATGCCAGTAGATTCATGAGTGCTGGTATTATAAGCATAAACTATTATATCTATCCACATATCCCAGTCATGAGAATGTTCAGAGACAAAAGCAGAAAGCATATCTTGAATGGTACGATTATGTCGCTCAACTAAGCCATCACACTGAGGGTGATAAGCAGTGGTCCTTGATTTGTGCGTTCCCATGATTTGGCATACCTCATGCATCAAAACACTTTCAAAATTTCTTCCCTGGTCTGAATGAATTATTTGGGGAGGACCAAAACGACTGAAAACCCTCGAGACTAAGATATCAGCTACAGTGTGAGCTTTCTGGTCCTTAGTTGGAAAGACTTCACACCATTTAGTGAAATGGTCCATAACGACGAGCAAGTGTTTATTTCCCCGCGGAGTTTCAGGGAGGGGACCCATGTAGTCCATGGCCCAGAATATAAAAGGTTCATTGACACTAATCTGCTGCAATGGGGCAACATTTCGAGAGGGTTCTAGTTTATTCTGAGCACAGTCTGGGCAAGAGCGTACAAATTCAGAGATATCCCTTTTCATCATGGGCCAAAAAAAGCGAGATTTTGTGCGCAAAATAGTCTTTTTTAGACCTAAATGGCCCGCAAAAGGGCTGCTGTGGATCCCTTGTAGGATGGGTTCCACCAAATGGGCAGGGATCACGAAGGAATAGTCCGGTATAGGTACCTTAGTACTTGCACTTTTTACGAGAAGGCCATTGACAATGTGAAGTGAATCCCAGCAGTGCCAAAATGCCTTTAAAATGGGGTCTTTGGACCAAGCAAATAAGGGAGGTTTTGGCATGCCCGAAGCCTTTAATTCAAGGACAACTCTGAGTCGAGAGTCAGTCGTTTGTGCTGTCTGAAGATTACAAGTGGGTGCAACAGTTGTTGCACAAGATAACCCTTCTAGATTAAGAGGGTGATCTAGAGAGCTATTACCTTGTGGTGATGTAAGGCGGGAAAGGCTGTCGGCATTCCCATTTTCAGAGCCAGGTCTATGCAGTATATCAAAATCGTATTCTTGAAGGCACATTACCCAACGTGCAAGACGCCCTTTTGGTTCCACAGAGTGTAGCCAACGAAGGGCACTATGGTCCGTAACAACAGTAAATTTCTTTCCTAAAAGATAAGGACGAAAATAGTCAGTGGCATAGACGACTGCTAGTGCTTCTTTCTCGGTAGCAGAATAGCCTTTCTCACGATCTATCAGAGACCTGCTAGCATAGGAGATAACACGTTCAAAACCATTGCTGTCTTTTTGAACAAGGACAGCTCCAAGTCCTTGGTCAGAAGCATCCGTCTGGAGAATAAAGGGCTTATCAAACTGAGGGTAAGCCAAAATAGGGGCAGTACACAACAGGTACTTAAGACAAGTAAATGATTTCTGCTGGGCATCAGTCCAAGAGAACTTTTTATCTTTTTTAGTTAGTGCCACGAGAGGGGAGGCAATTGCTGCAAAGTTCGGAATGAATCGCCGATAATACCCAGCCAGACCTAAGAAGGAGCGGACTTGCTGAACATTACTAGGAACAGGCAGTTTAGACACAATATCCAATTTTTATGAGTCAGTGTGAACTCCCTCTGCAGATACAATATGTCCAAGAAAGCGAACACATTTGGCCCCAAAACAACACTTTTTAGCTTTAACACGCAGGTTATGCTTTCGAAATCGCTCTAAAACACTGACTAAACGCTCGCAATGTTGCTGTAAACTAGATGAGGGAATAATGACGTCATCAAAATAACAGAGGCAAGTATCATATGATAGCCCAGACAGCACTATTTCTATAGCCCTCTGAAATGTTGCACAGCCCCCAGTAACCCCAAATGGTAAACGACAAAACTCCCACAGCCCATCAGGGGTGGTAAACGCAGTTTTTTCTCTATCCCGAGGGTCAACACTAATTTGCCAATAACCAGAACGAAGATCTAACGTGCTAAATAAACATGATCCTTGAAGGGCGTCAAGCAAATCATCCACCCTAGGGAGAGGGTGCGCATCTTTTTTTGTAACCGAGTTTAGTTTCCTATAATCGACACAAAATCGAAAACTGCCATCTTTCTTTTTTACAAGGACAATGGGAGAAGCCCATGGACTACAACTGGGTTGAATAACACCTTGCTTCAGCATATCTTGTATCTGGGATTTGGTTTCGGCCCGGTAAGCATAAGGAAGGCGCCGTGGATATTGTCTAATAGGGGCACTGTCACCTGTATCAATGGTATGCTGGAGCACAGAGGTATGGCCTAAACCCTCTTCAAAAACATCAGTAAATTCAAGTAAGGTATCAAGAAGGGTTTGCCTATCCGATGGCTGAAGGTCAGGACTTAATGCAGCTTCAAGTTCATGCTTGACAGAAGGCAGAGGTGAGGTGGAGATAGGAGACATGTCACTAGTAGATGCCACATATTCAGGTGAGTCGAGAACCTCAACGAGGGGGCAAAATTCCCCAACCTTTTGACCAGCTTGTAACTCAATGTCAACATTGGAAGTGTTTAAAATACGCACAGGAATGCTTCTAAACTGTGCTTGACATACGCTATACGCAGGTATAAGGCTGGGGGGCAGAGAGGAAAGATCTGAGAGAGGTGAAACCATCCCTAACTGCTCTTTACTACTGGCTGGAACTCTACAACTAACTAGGACTTCTGAACGACCAGGAATACATATGCTAGCAGATGAAGTGACAGGAACAGGACCTCTTTGAATTGACTGCACGAGAAGACAATGGGAGTCATTGGTTCTGTTGGCACTGTCCCCTCCACCCTGCAGGGCAGGAGAAGCAGAAGGGGAAAATTGCGGGTAAGAACAAGGTTGCAATTGAGTACTACCATGAACTCCTTCTAGATAATAACTACCGTCACTTTTATGAGATAATTGTAATGCATGAGAAGTCAAGAAATCCCACCCCAGAAGACATTCAAGGGGCTGAACAAGGGCTGAGGAGACCAGAAAATGACATGAATAAGGATAAAATTGACCGCCCGGGAGGGTTAACCCTACCTGTGTGGTTCCATCTACCTGTAGGGGCTGGCCAGTAATACCAATACAGTGTGAATCAACGTCTGCAAGAGCTGGTTTGGGCAAAATCTTGTCAAAAACATTCCTACTTATAAACGATTTCATGGAGCCAGTATCGATCAATGCGTGGACACTGACGCCGCCTATGGAACAATAAACAAGGGGCTGGGATGACGAAGATCGCATATAGGGGACAAGTGAAAATACAGGGGGGTGACCTTCAGTCCAGCCCATCACTGAGGCTCCCCGTTGAAGTTTAAAGAGTTTGAATTAGAACTTACATGTGGTGAAGAAAGATTGGAACTGGCATCTCTCGGAGCTGGAGTACTGCTAACAGCTGAGAACATTTGAGATCGGAGGCGTGAAGGAGTGGGGCACTGGTTTTGTGAATGGCCCCATCCACGGCATGTAGAGCAGTGTACATTCCAGGGGCATTCCCGAGCAAAATGACCAATCTGGTTGCAATTATAACAGCGGCTGTCTGGAGCACGTCGTCGTAGAGCACGTGACGGTGGACGATGATGATCCTTCAAGGTGGCTTTAAGTTCCTGTTGTTCTGTAGAAAGCGCAGCAACAGCCGCAGAAAGGCTGCGAATTGACTCACGCAGATCATCCCGCGGGGCAGGCATAGGAGCGTCTGCGGCAGTACATGTAAATGCTGAACTCTCATCACCTAAATGATGAACAGCATAATAGCGCTGAACAAAGGATCTCATGTCCGATAATGAAGGTGTCGGGTTGCTCTCCAGGAGGCGAAGGCGGACCGTTGAAGGTAAACTTTTCATGAACTGACGTTCCAAAAGAGCGGTACGGGCGTCAGCAGGCAAATCGGGATCAGCCTTTCGGAGGAGGTCCTCTAAATCCCACAAAAGCAGAGAAGGATCTTCACCAGAACGTAAGGTACGATGGTCAAATGCAGCATAAAACCGCTCCCGATCAACGCGGGGACACAAGGCATCTCGTAAATGCGTAGTGAGAGCATCATAACTGGCCTTGTGATCATCGGCAAGGCTGAAGTAATGGGTAGCAGCAGGGCCTCGCAAGAAAGCCGGGAGCTTCTTGAGCTTGTCTTCGGCAGACCAATTATTGGCGAGAGCACAGCATTCGAAATTGCGCAGCCAAGACGGAAAGTCCCCAGATTCGAATCTCTCCGGAACGATAGAAAAGGAGGCCATAACCAAGACGAAAGCCTAGCCCTGTACCTCTGTCACCAATTGTAATGCTTGTGGGCTCAGCAGGGTAAGACTCAAGAAAATGACGCTTAGTTTCTGATCTGATTGTCAATTCCTCTCTTCTGATTCAATGTTAGGATAACGTATGTTAAGAAAGCATAACAGGAAGGAATTAAAACGGAAATAAAACGACTGTCCAATTAAAAGCGACTATTACAATAAACATGAAAGGATTGTCCAATCAAAATCGATTATATTGATAAATCATTACATGTATGATCATGTAGACAGGCTTTAAAGAAGTATTTGAGTATAAGAATGTCTCAGGAAGTCTCATTGTCTACAGCAAACAAGAGTTATCCGCTAAACTGAATCTAATACTAGACAAACATTCGTTTTCCAGCATACACGCTCTTTTACAAGCTACCGCTCTAAAAGGACACTACATGTAGCAGACAAAAGATTTAAGAAACTTACTACTAAAGACAAAATCACCAAGGAACTTTCAATTCAAAATATTTGTATCACTGCAAATAACTGAGAATTAGAAAGCAATTTCTACTCATTGCAGTCAAAGTCACACGAGTTGTGTAGTCCATAAAGAAGTTCTTCATAAAGGGTTTTGAGTTGGTTATTTACATTTTCTGTAGTACCCTGTCTTAACATTTAACGCTTAACATGTCCATATAGTACTATATGTACATTTGAAATTAAGAAACTACCAACGGCATTTTAACATTACAAAGGGGCACGCAGAGGCCCAGCAATAAATAACTTTAAGTACTAGGCCTTGTGCAAGGCTCCTAATACAAAAGACACAAAATTGTTCAACAAACGTGATGATAATTCATGAGAAGACAGAATCCTTTCTTTGATTTCACTCACTCTACGATTTCAACAAGGCTTGCAGTAGACAAAAGAATTGCTTAAACAAGATCATCCTTTTTCTATCAATTTGATTATTCAAATGCATATTATGGACAGACTGAGTTTGACAATGCTACTGTCACTGACATACGTGGTGCTCGCTACTCAAGGGAATACTATTTTTGCATTTACCTGATAGTAACGATAGCAAAGCAATAACGATAGGTGTAACCTTCAAAATGTGGATTTTGCTCTTGGCGAGATTCAGAAACTTGCCAATATAGAGATTTTTGTATGCAACATCCGAGCTCTTCATTGACTACAAATCATTATTAGATGTTAGATTACTCGAATTTCAGCAACACCAATTAAAAACCAATCCGCAAATAAAACAGAGCTCGGATGTTGCATACAAAAATCACTATATTGGCAAGTTTCTGGATTTCGCCAAGAGCAAAATCCACATTTTTCTTTAACATTTTTCTTCAACACGCCGGTCTACTCGGTCATCTTCTGATAATATTTTCAAAATGGCGGCTTCACAAAATTCAAGTAAGAGCACAGTGGCCAAACATTCACGCTCACCTACGATATCTTGCCCGCGCATAAGTCTACGTGCTACGTCTACGTCTACGTCTATGTTTATATACAATAGATACAAAATTTTGAGCGCACCCCTGAAATATTTTGAGCTAACCCGAGAAACGCACCTTTAAACGAAATTTGAGGAGTCACCGTTTTGAAAATGCTATCAGACCAAGTAAACTGGAGTTTTTACTAAATGTTAATGAAGTCGAAAGGACATTGATTTTTGACTTAGTTGTTTCCGAGTCTTTTGTCAATTCTACTTTTAATTTCCAGTACGGCATTATTAACTGTTTTGTCTTCTCTTTTGCATTCAATATGCTAATGCACCCAAACCTGAATTCCAGACTAAAGAGGATTAAATGCACTTTTAAGCTTTCAGTTACATGGACCAAAGGACTTTGTTGAATTAAATAAGATGTAAAAAGCTTCTTCCTTTCCAAAACATCGCTATGTTGCTTTATGAATGTACTACCTTTCAAAAGTTAATAACAAGCAATAGATCTTTAAAGGTCGGTTTACACAGGCAACTTTTCATGCGCGACTTCATGCAACTTATTACAATAAAACAAAAAGTCTCATTGAGTTGCAAGTATAAATGCTTGTGCGACTTTTTGCAACTTCATCCTGCAACCTACTGCAACTTAGTGCGACCTGCAACTTATTTAGGATCGAGATCCTATTTTGCAACGAAACGAAGTTGCAGTAGGTCCCAGCACAGCAGAGCTGTTGATGGCTCGTGTCAGCAGCATCTAGGATTAAGGAAAGGCTTGGCAATAGCATCTCTTAACATTGTAATTGGTCTCCGTGGCCGTCTTGATTAGGTTCAACTGCTTCTATGACCTATGTATTCATATTCTTGCTTTAAATGAAGCAAAACTCGATAGAAAGGACCCAACAGAATTGTTGAATATTCGGAATTATCAGCAGTTCCGCCTTGACAGGACATGCAGCGGAAGATGAATACTAGTGTACGTTAAAGATTCCATCAAACCCAAACTTATGGATGACGTACCCTTTCATACTCTTGAACTCCTATGTAAAGAAACAGAATCCCCAAGGAGCAAGCTTTATTTTGCAATAGCATGGTACGGACCACCAAGCGATCCCGTCGGTTCCTTTGACAAGCTGGAAGAAGCTCTTGCTTTCTTGGATAGAGAGGGCAGGGAAATTATCTTAATTGATGATACGAACTCTGATTTTACCAAGAAACCAGGTGATTAGCGAATAGCTAACCATGCTAGACATTTGGCAAGTGTCTTTGGTCTTTTCAAGTTAATGCAGCTTGTCGGGGAACCGACGAAAGTTACCCTTGTAACTGCAACAATTATTGAACATGTTGCAATGACATGTGCCAGAAACATTATAAAACGGGCGTTCAGGCGGTTTCTTTGAGTGATCATTATATAGTCTATTGTAGTCGAAAAATTAATGGAGCAGTTGAAAAAGATCATAAAAAAATAAAAACTTTGAGCATGTAACACTTCTGTGAAAATCGATTCCTGTCGGATGTTTCTGGCATATGTTGGGAGACGTGTCTCCAACAAACTGATGATATAATCACCAACGTCAATTACTGGTCTTCTCTGTTCTCCTTTGCTATAGAAAATCATACTGCCTTAACAGAAATGCGCATATCAGAGGAATGCTACCCTTGGATCAGAAAAAACATGAAGGGTCTTATGATAGCTAGGGAAAGATTCAAAAGAGCTGCCCTTGAAAGCAAAGCAACCATTCTCATGGATGCATATACGCTGACATGTGTAACAGGGCATATTCCCTAGAAATTTCCAGCTCAAGAGGGAATATCTCACTACAAAAAGTTCTGCATGTAGGGGAAACATGAAAGAATCTTGGAGAACAGTCAAAGAATCTTGGAAAACAGTCAATGAACATTTAAACAAAAGTTATTCAACAAAAGTTCTGCACACTGCTTGTCTTATAGATTCCGAACATACAAGTGTTAACAACAAGGCTCTCAAACACAATGAATAAGTTTTTCTTTACAATTGAGAGAAGCTAGCTAGCAAAATAGATACTGCCACAAACCCTCTTCTGTCTTATGAATATGCATGTAGAAGCAGTAATGTTAATTTTCAGTTCAATACAATGGTAGTAAAAGAGATCAGAGATACAATTGCCAGGATGAAAACTAATAAGGGCTTTAGCAACAACAATAGTCTTTGGCAGGTCTATTCAAAACATCAATTGAAACAAGCCTATGTACTGACTCATTCAAAATTAGCCAGAGTTACACCAATATTTAAGGAGGGTGAATAAGCTAAAAAGTCAAATTATCACCCAATTTCTGTTCTACGGGTCATGACAAGACTACTCGAAAAACTTGTCACCACCCAACTACACCAATACAAGGCTGACAATGGCTACATCTCTCCAGACCAGTCAGGGTTATTGTATCTTCAATTCACTCTGACAAGTTCACTTAAAAACACCCATGATTGGTACAATGTGCTAGATCTCATCAAAACTACTGGGACTAGTGTCTATTGACTTGGAAAAGGTATTGGATACTGTAGACCATGACATCCTTTGCAAAAAGCTAGAGTCCTATGGTGTCCTAGGATGGGAATTAGCATGGTTTAAATCATGCCTTTCCAGCCACAACAATTTTCTAGAGCTAGTGGTGTTGACTCATTAATCAAGGAGACCAGGATTGGCGCACTTCAAAGCTCATGCCTTGGAACTCTTCTACTTCTAATATACATTGATGACCTCCCAAGGGCCATCAACAATTCAAAGGTGTCCATGTTTGCTGATGACACAAACCTTAATCACTAGTCCAACAACATCTCTCCGCTAAATGAGGCCATCAACGAAGACCTTAAGCAGGCTGAAAAATGGCTAAATAGTAATAAACTTTCACTCAATATTAACCTAAGCATAAAGCCCTAAAAAGCAATAATGAGTCTCTGAAGTTAGAGATTCAACAGAATGAGCTTGATGACTTGTTCCAAAGCCTAAATTTCTTGGTGCACTGATTGACAATGTTATGGATTGGAAAGAACACATTAAGACAGTTTCACCCAAGGTCTCAAAAGGAATTGGCTTTCTAAGGCATGCAAAGTCTTATCTACCAGAAGAAACTCTAAAGACCTAGTACACTGGGATTGTTGAGCCACACCTCCACTACTGTTGTTTAGTTTGGGGGCAATGTGGTATGACTGAAATTAATCGTTTACAAATATTACACATGTCCTGCATTGCAACTGGCAGCAAGTTTGAGTGCCAAGATCTGCCTCTTATTAAAAGATTTGGCAGGAAGACCAGAGATGAACTAAGTACAAGTGAGTCGAATATTACAGTTTTTGAAACTGTACATGAGCTGGCCCCAAAATATACATGCAACCCCTTCGTAAGAACATCCCAGCTAACCTCTAGCAACCTGAGGAACACAGCAAATGACCTAAGGCTACCAAAGAAAACTCCAAATATGGACAAAAATGTTTCTCATTCAGGGGAGCTGGTACCCCCCTGAATAATTTTAAGCAATGTATATAGGGAATCTTGAAAAACTGCTGTTTTCTTCTTCTCTCTGTAAATTTCTTTTATTGTAAATATCTATTTTAGATTCTAGGGGTTTTTAATATTTCTAGAAAGTTTAATTGTACTAGTTTAATTTAGTTTATAGAAAGTATATTTAATCTTGTAAATTTTATGAGGGATGGACCTCGAAGTATTGCTGAAGGACTGCCATCTGTAAATGTTTGAGATGGAATTAAATTAAAAGAAATGAAATGACAATAATGACAAGAAAATGAAATGACATGCCTTTCACACATCCATCCGTTATAACAAGCACTTACATTCTATTGGAAATGACTATTCAATTGCAAATGCTCCCCTATAAAGCTTTTAGCTTACTACAATAAAACTGGAGTACACTGGCATATAAGAGGATTGATTTAAGTCAATTGATTGCATAGCATGGTATTTTCCATCCTATCATCGCAACTACTTTCTGCGTGAATCCTGCTAATTGTTTCGCTGCCAATGAGCGGCAAAGTATAGATGCTTGAAAAGCAGGTAACGTTAAATCGATTTGGGTTCTTTTGTATAATTATCAATAGGCGCGTTTTCATCTTTCGTGGTAATTTCATCTATTGAATAGCGCCGTGCTCGTCCCATGGTTTTCAAAATATGATGCCCTGTTTATAGTTCATCACATTTTTCAGAACTGATGTTAAAAACATATGACAAATCCTTAGATATTTATGTCTGTCGTGAGAGATGAGATGGTTCCGGCTGTAGTACAAAAGCAATGATAGCTCATGCTAACATAAGCAAAATATTTTCAGCTACAGTTGCTTAGATAGACAAACATCTGGGTATCACAAAGATTAATGCACAAGTGTATGGCTCAGCTATTCTCTGCTTTTAAGAAGACCTATCGTTTTTGAGAATATGGTGCAAAGAAAAACAATCCGTACCTGATTCAAAAGAAGTAGACTTTCTGATAGCTACTACGCTATGCTTTTCTATAATGCATAAACAGCTAGGCCTATAGACCATACAATGATAACTGGATTTGCATTGAAAGTCAAAAAGCGAAGTTTGGCCTACTATTTTAGAGTTCTGTAAAGATAACATTTTGGCTACATGAAGGACAACAAGGCATACACAATGCACTATGTCATTCCTGCATTCGACGCACATTCGAGTTTTCTACACTTAAAATGGTATATGCAACAGAACTGCCCGATATCTGCGTACAAATGCGCACCTTGAACTCTTAAACGGTACATTTGCGAAACAATAAACACAGTTTTCAGTTTGGCCCGGTGACTATCTATTTAGATAATGCAACTCAAACGGAAGCGCAACTGGAAAGCTAATGAGGAACGGTTTGACGACAATTCTTCTAAAAGATAGGCAACAAACAAGTTAAATCGATAAAAGCACCTTAAAGCCATGTTACCTTACAGCTCTCAAGACAGTTCCACATAAGTCACCTTTTCACCTTTTTGCTTGATTGCGTGATTAGCTAATTGCAAAAAGAACTAGGCCTCCACAGTGAGTCTTGCCATAGTACTCTGACACACAATGACCTATGACTATTGACCCGAGTCCAAGCCCTCTACCCGTCAGCCGAGAAGAGCCAAGATTGTTGAAGCGCCGGATTGGTCAAAAATGAGTACTTATACATACCGTAGTGGACACTTCTAACTCCATGCAGGAAAAACGTGTTTCCGAAACTGTTAAAGATGGTACAGAAATTTCTAAAGTTTCTTAACTCTTTTCTTGTAGTTCTCAAAGTTTCTTAAATTTTAGGATGTCTGGTACTAGGTTCCTTATAAACACATCCGTGTACGTCACGTTCACAGTGATAGTTAAGTTATGGGGGAAGCATACCAGCTCATGCTCATGCCAGTCCCAAGCCCGGATAAATGAGGAGGCTCGCCAGGATAGGGCCAGCAACCCACTGGTGTAAAGAAACTTCTGCCATAGTATCGCATAGTGAATCAAGTAGAAAGAATTGCCCCCGGTCCCCGCCAGCCTTTGAACAGGCAGGAGGTGCTAAGAATCCCCCGGGCAAGGACGGCATACTTTGATGACGACTGCTTATAGAATTGGACAAGGAAAATCTGAACAACGAATTGAATTAGGCACAATCAATGTGGCAACATTGAGAGAGAGGGAGTAACAACTTGTTGAGGTGATGAAGATGAGAGATTTAAGTATCTTGGCTTTGGCACAGACAAGTTATTTTTTTTCTATTCATTTTGAAAATTAACTACATTTACATGCTACCTACTATACTACATACAGTTTACTTATCAATACTACAAGAACGATAACACGGAGTGCAAGATGTCATGACAACTCCGTGGCCATTAACATGAATAACTCGTAACATGACAAAAAATTAAAACACAGCTACAAAAATACATTTAAATACACGTGAATGTCCTTAACTAATAAATACTTAGATTTGTTTCATATTGTATGCCGGGCTAGCCTAGAGCAAATCAGATCAATCTCTCTTGTGGTCAAATGTAATCTGAAAAGTTTACATTTAGAGACAAGTTTCTAAATGTTGTACCATTGTTGGAAGATATAGATAGAAGCTACGCTGGTATGGTCATGCGAAGAGAATGAGCAAGGAGAAAAAGCAAAAACAGTTTTTTGAATGGTTTCTACCTTGCAAAAAGCCACTGGGTCGTCCAAGAATGAGATAGATTCAAGGTACCAATAAAGCATTGGAGAAGAAAGGAACATTGATTAGAGAAGTGGAAGAGAGCAAAATATATGAGAGAAGAGTGGAGTGGAGAAACTTTGTAAAGGATTCACCAGCTGACAGATAGTAATCTAGCAGGCGAATTGGTGAGAAAGGTGAGAAAGGTATGCTAGAATAACCCTAAAGGGTGCCGTTATTTCCTTGCATAAGTTCATGATTAGACCAAACAACTTGGGAAGCTCTCTGATGTTTCCAATCACTACTGCAGGGTGACCACAAAATTTTCAACAATGTTCAAGAACAATTTTGGAATATTGCTAGAACATTTAAAACTTTTCCAAAGCCATTCATATCTGAAGTTTGAAAGAGATCAAAGTTTGAATGTTCAAATGTCTACAATACCGAAAAAATTCTTATTAATATCATTATTAACTTCATTAGCTTGGACAAAAATAAATTCTTTTACGGAATCAATCTGTTTATGAGCAATCCATAACGATCAGAAAATGAAGCCACAAAAATCTTATATATGAAAATGTTTCAAGAATATCTACAAAGCAAACAATTCCAGTATAATTCAAAGACATCAAGGAATTTCAGAACTGGTAGCCACTCTGTATGTGGAATTTATCGAAGTTACTGGAAACTCGCCCCCCCCCCACCCTCTACCCAGTAGTCAGTTGCATGTTGCAGTTTTTGCCTAACTCCCCAATTCACGCTAGATTTTCTGCTGCATGACCAACTTTTTACAAAATTTCATGGACATTGGGGGTGTCACGAAATCCCACACCCTCCCTACCCATCGCCACATCACTGCTTGGAAAACATAAAGCCATACCTGGTGCCTTTTCAAACAAGTTGGTATTTCTTTATCAGAGTGATTTCTTTCCGTGGTATCTTATGAGTTTTACTTAATATCGTAAGAATTTTTAAAAAACGCAGTGCAAATTGGCGTAGCCCAAACAAACCATGTTTCCATAGCAGCAGATGTAATAACTTTCCAAGTGAAATGCCAGTAAATTAAGCGAAGCGTTTGCTAAATGCCTTTTGACTAAAAAGTATGCACAGTTTGGCCTTTTGGTTATGGACAAATAGTTAACTATAAAGTGCAACCCGTTCAGTTTTACAATACAGAAAGAAGCACTTTTTAAGTTAAGAGGTAAAAGTAGTTAAAAAGCTTCTATGTAAAAGGAAGAAATGTTATTGAGAAGTAAAACCAAGTAAAATATTGATTACATCTTTTTATAAGTGAGCTAATTTTGTTCCTGATGCAAATATTTCAATATCATTTTCAACAGTAAAATAATTTCTACACCACTTCTATATTCTGGATTGTGACTCTTGTGAAAATTTTGTGATATTTCCCTCAGATGAAAAGCCTACTTTTCTTTTCTTGTTTTTTGGCCCATTCTTTTCAATTGTCGCAACTAACTTTTCAAGTACTACTTTGACTTCAAATCCACCTGCATTTAAGGCTGTAGTTTCCTTTTTCTTCTTTTGGAGTTTTAGCTTTATTCTATTTCTTCGATATTTTTCAGACACCTTTCTACCGTGAAACCTGGCTTTTGTCTCCTGCCTAAAAAGTCCTATAGTTTTCACCTGGCCCTATCTCAGAGGCGGATCCAGGACGCCGCACACGCCGCCTATGCGGCAGTCAAAACTATTACGTACCATGACGTCATCATTGCTTTCCGAGTAGTGAAGACGAACACGATAGACTTTAAAGACTGTAGTTCTACATCGGACTTTTGGTGCGGCACCTCAGACAATAGAGCAGCCTTTTGGTAACAATAGAGCTATGGAGGCCTTGCTTTGTAGAACATGTCAAAATTCATTGTGTAAGATGTCAGTTCTATTCAAAGTAATTGTCTAGCCTTCAAAAAATCGAGCGGCATTTCAAGCATGAGAACAATAGGCGGCACTGTTTGATCAAAAAATCGAGCGGCATTTCAATCAAAGAACAATAGAAGGCACCTTTGATCAAAAAATCGAGCGGCATGTCAAATTTGAAAACAATAGGCGGTCTTTTTGATTAAAAATCGAGCGGCAGTCAGGAAAGTCGTGCTGTAGTGCAATGCCGCTCGACTTACATCTCGTGCACGTCTATAAAGATTTGGTTACGGAAGACAGGCTAACTGAGGACAGTTTCAGTCTGTCCCACTTGTATTATACGCGTACTGGGTGACAACACGGAGTTTTATCTGAGGGTTTATTCACTAACGTCTACTAATTCACTGGATATCTTATTCATGAGATCCAATGCAATGAGTTTGGAAGTTATATCGAAGCTCATACTTGAATATGGTGGCCTAACTGAGATAGGTCCTCTTTAAGATTTGTACCAATGAAGAGACTATGCATCCTCCCCGGCAAAGCGGATATTTCCTGTTAGGTATTTAATTTCACTTTATGAACCAAGATGGCATCATCCAACGTGACATTTTGAAAGTAGATTTTTCCCTAAGCCCATTAGACTATCTTCATTTAGATCCACTGGCCTATTTTGTTTGTTACATTGCAATTGTTTTTGCTTCATTGTATTTACTTATATAGCTGACTGTTTACTATTATTTAGTCTATTGTTTAGCAAATTGTGTAACTTTTGGAACTTTGAAACACCCAAATCATTGAATCTTTTCTCTGTTAGTACTATTGCTTTTTGTGATAATGATGTAATGTATGGAAGGAGCCCTATCAATGCCCCCTCCCCCCCCCCCCCAACTAGTTTGTGCAATTTTGCTATCATAAGTTTTTATGAACTGTGACACTAGATGATTGCTTTATATTTGAAATTGTGGAGAAGATTTAGAAACCAGGTGCAAAGGTTAGATGCCCTATGTGTCAATCTTAAAGAATAGAAGGTTTATCCCTACATTGTTATCAATGCACCTTTGCCCTTCTTATTCTGGGTTCATTGGTGCAGCTTTTTGTCTCCAATTGCTTTCATTTTGTCAAAGAATGGATATGAATTCCTTCAGATTCCATATGGTAATGAATGCATCTTATATACTTATTTGACCAAATAAGGTAGAAGGAGCTTGAAAAAATGTTCAAATTCACAGACTATCTCCTATGACTACAAGCTTTTTCCTCAAAATTTTGAAATGTCATGTTGAACATTTGACCAAAACTTATAGGCAATCAGTTGACAATATAGTTGAAGCCAATAAGCATTTGTCTATACTGAAGGCACTCATCTTGTGTGCCAGACAGAACATCCCCATCATGGTGGTGATCAAGCTATTACAGTCAGGAAGACTGTTATAAATTGACTTAGGTCTACATTGGGCAGTACTACTATGGTGCTAGGAACATACACTCTTCTATTTTGTTATCCAAGCAAGTAGAGGTCCTGACTTGCATTATATAATGCAATGTACATACATGAAATGCAGAAAAATGAATTTTAATTGAATGGTGGAGCCATCTCATCAAAAGTACATTGATTACTGATTTAGTAAATTGTAGTGGGCTTTTAGAGAAAATGAAAGGTTATTAGTTTTATAATTTAAAGTATTAGTGTATGACAGACAATTTCTCTATGGTTCCGAAAACTCATGTTTTGACTTGTAATACCCAGTTATGGATCCAGAAAAGTCTGACAGACTTCAGGAGAGCCAATCAATTACTTTCTTTGTTCTATGCTGAGCCAACAAAATAGAACAGACATGAGTTAGATATGAAATTTTGAAATACAATTAGAAAATCAAATTAAGGCTGTCACGATAACTGTACGCTCACTATCGTACTTCAAAGAATGAAGGCTATTGTATGATATAGGAGGATTGCTGGAAGAGAAGCGAATCTCACAAAAATCGTAAATATATGCTACTGGTGAAAAAAATGGGTGTGGCCACCGCACATCCTTTTGACCACGCCCTTTAACTGATATGTTTCTTGCGCTGTGCGGCAGTCAGTTTTTTCTCTGGATCCGCCTCTGCTATCTTGTCTATCCAACAGCACTCGGTTTGTAGCAGCTCCTGTATTTGATATGCAAATAGCGTCACGAACCCCAATTGCAACCCTCCGCTTTCCACAAAATGTTGTTTCTGATGCTAATGAACAAATTCGGTCATTTTAGCTCTCATTTTAGTATTGTGTTAGACCAAACAAGCATCTATCAAGAAGGCCACTGTCACCAAGTCTTTTTCAAAATTGACACCAATCCTGCCATGAAATAGGAAGCCTGGGTGAATTTTGATAAGTACTAGAACATATAGCTTTATCTCTTGAAAATTGGCACCAGGAATTGCTCACTGTGAACAGAAGTGGTGCTGAAAAGAGAGAGAATTTTTAAACTCTCCAGAGATACGTCATCTGCACCATTCATTTTTTTACAGCTGTTAGGGTACAATCTATTTTAGACATTGTAAGTGTTTATTGTTATGACATGGCATTAGGGAAACTGTAAGTTTCAACAGAAATCCATTTATGAACCACTTGCTACAAGGATTGCACATGTGAACGTTGGTGAGCTTTAAAGTTGGGGGGTGGGGGTGCTGAAAACAATCTGCCTGAACTGTTGTCCGAATGAGTTGTCTAGCCATAATAAGCTGCAGCTAATTTTGGAAAAACTACAGTTTTCTTTAAGGAAATTGTCCGGAAGAAGTGGATTTGGCCCAACAGGGAAGGGGGCTGCAACCCACAAGCTCCCCACCCTCTACGCTAATGATTACATGCAATTAATGCAATTTTTGATTCATAATTCTCCACTGCTTGCAGTGATAAAAATATTCGAATTTGAAGAGCTCCGTATGCATTTTGTCTTTTGTTGTCGTTGTTTGCTTATTTTGAGTAGGCTGTTATATCTAGCGTTTTCAGCTAATTTAGCCCTACTGTACATGCCGCATCCAGGCATGGGACCCCTAGTTTAACGTCCCTTCCGAAGGACGGCGGAGTGAGTTGCTTTGGTCGTTTATCTGGATAGTCGCCCATCCACTTGCTGACCTAGCACAGCCAAACTTAACTTCAGCTAGCTAACGGAAGCCAACTGCACTGCTTAGTCACTCACTTCAGAAGTGCAAATTCCTTAAACTTAATCTTCTTGGATTGCTACATATTATCAGGTGGCTTCTTACCAACAAGCATGTAATTAAACTATTTGGAAATGTTGTAGATCACAAAACACCGTCAGAATAATTTCATATCAAACTGTGATTTGCCGTACCACTTAGTAGATAACAATTTAGCAGCCATACATTACCTACTTTCCAAACTCTAAAGCTTCTGCGACTTTCTCTCGGACATATTTAAACTATGGCTTTAACATCTGTCTTTGAAAGGGGTTGGCTTCACCTCGCTCGCTAATCTCCTCCTGAAAGAATCCTGGTACATCTTGTAAGGCTAATTTGATAATCCGTTTACTCTATATACCTTATGTGGTGAACTTGTTTCTACATTTGAATTAAATTGAAAATTTTGTTTGAATTATTGATGGAACCTTTACTCCTTGCATAGGAAACTCTTTCTAAGGGGGACAGCTCTGTATAACAGGCACTTACTGGAATCCCCTGCAGAACTATGCAAGAACTGCGATATGTCCGTACTCTATAAGGTGGACATCTCTATAAAACGGACAGCTGAAACTATTTCTTTATCCAAAATGTACAGAAAACCTAGAGATAGCGGACACTTATAAGCAACTTCTGTTCGGATACAATGATTTAAGTTCAAATCAGCAAATGAACCAACTATTGTGCATAAGGGATCATCCAGAAAGTACGTAAACCTAAAATGATCACAGTTTTGACCAACCCACCAACCCTTTACGCGCGAGTACGCTATTGATTCAAAAACCCCTGTACGAGCGTACGAATTTTCCTTGATGTTCCTTGATATTGCCAAAATATTGCCCATTTTTAGCACCAGCTTTTCATAAGATGAACACAGAACGCATTTAGTTCTCACTTTTTCGGTGCATTTACCATTAGCTTGCACGATGGGTGGGCCTACTAGTAGGGTACGCCATCGTGCGTACTCTTCTGACCTTTACCAACCCAACCATCCTGTTCGCGTGTGTACGCTTTTGACCTTGCCCACCCACCAACCTTCAAAGCGTACGTACTTTCTGGATAGCCCCTTATCCGTTTTATCAATTTCGCATTGACCATGAAAATATTTCCACTACCTAAATGTATTGTATAGTTTAGTTCCAATCAGGTGGTAATTCACAAGTCTGCATGCATTATCAGGGCCTAAAATAACTGTAGACCTAACTTCACTTTATAGAATTTTAAACCAAAACTGTGAATGTAGAAATGGGGAAGATTTGGATGTACAAACAAGGCATATCATATAGGTCATTAAAACTAACACAAATTAGCAAGTTTACTAACGATGTGAACTAGGACTTATTAATGTGTAGATAACATTAAGAGTTGTTATTTAGCCTTTTAGACCAATCGTAAGTTTTTAGTTTCCCCTACGCCCTTGTCTTAATTCCAAGGACAGAGCACACTACCTTTTTTATAAAAGTGTGGATCTGTAGCCATATTTTATTCTAGGCTTTGCCCTTTATGTTTTTGATCAGCTACTTGTATGATTTCTAGCAGTGGCATAGCAATGGGGCAGCAAGAAGTGGTCACAGCTCTCCCCCGCCCCCCAGTGATACAAGGTATGATGATGTCTGAAAAGCACCAATCCGGGAAACACATGGCTTACACTGACTAGGTCAAAAAGAAGCGTTCTCCAAAGCTCGTTTTTGACTGCAACGAAGGGTGAAGTCCTCTAAGTCTTTCCTAAAAGGTTTATTGAAGTTTCAATGATTTCATCTGCCGTATTTTGCGTACATGATACGTATCTGTGTGTTGAAAAAGTGCGTTTCACTAAGATTCACAGGGCGAGGGCTTAATGTTTTCTCCCGGACCCCCAGTCTCTCTTCTCAGCATCTGGCGCTACAACTGTAGAACCCAAAACCCCTCTATAATACCTTGCTCCATTCGTTCTTTTGCCCCAACCTCCTCCAAAGAGTGACCCTAACTATGCGTTTTTTTATAAGAAACCTAGCTCAAGGCCTAGTAACTAAAAGTTTCTTAATTTTTGGCCACATTTTAGTTCTAAAAGTTTCTTAAAAGTTTCTTAATTTAATGAACAAAGATTGCATTGAAAACGATATAAAACACGTGGATATAGTAAACTATTAGCATGATAGCAGACAAAAAGACGTTAGTGCGGCTCTAAATCTAAATCAACCTCATGTCCACACCGTTAATTTCAGTAAACTTTTTATAATCTTCACTTTGGCCCTCGAAAAGGGTACTTTATTGGTTCATTTTTGAATGTGCCATTTGTCGCAAAAATGCGCATATCTTCCGCTCAACCAAAGGATCTTTCTCACATCTTTCAGTAGACACTTGTTACTTCCGTGGAGGAAATATATTTCACAAACCCCAAACTTTGAAATAGCACAGAAATTTCTAAAGTTTCTTAGCTCTTTCGTTGTAGTTCTAAAAGTTCCTTAATTTTTTGCGTGTCTAGTACTAGGTTGCTTATAAACTGGTTTCTTATTAAAAAAACGTGTATATCACTGGTTCCAGAAATGTCCCGAGCCTTGAAGTCAATAAAAAACACAGCAGCTTGCATAGCATAAATATTACAACCATGAGGTCATACATAATTCTTTCTTAATGTAAAAAATATTGGTGGAATCCATAGGATGCAGTTATTGTATGAATATAATATCCTGATGTTCATTATTACTCGCGAACAAAGGTCATTTATTTACTTAGCACTAAAAGCTCGTTCCAATGCAGATACTCTCAATCGTGCTATTCTATGGGTATTATCTCCTTCCTGTTTTGTTAGGTAATACTTAATGCAGCGGTATAATAGAGGCTTTTATCCCTGCCTAACAATCCGGGAGTACACTACTTTATAATATTGGTAGCCTCCAAGCAGTATATCAACCTTTGCAAAATCAATCATTCGCTGTGTCATGCCCTAACTAGAAGACAGGTACGGCAATGTGTCACGTGACAACAGCAGAAAGCTAACATAACTTGACCGACAGTGCCCAGCAGGCAGAGAGCAGTCAACCGCTTTTATGGGGCATCTACGGCCCCATTCACAAAGGACGTCCGAGTACAAGGGGGAGGGGGTCTGGTGAAATAGGAAAAACTTTGACATAGGGTGACGGGGTGTATACGCAATGCGGACGTCAAGGTATTCAAAATGGTACAAAAAGACAGCACCTTAGGACAACTGGTCAGAAAAAGATAGCGATGAAGACTGTCACAAAGGATAAAGCAGCAAAACACGATGATAAAGTACAGTAAAACCTCGCATAAACGAACCTCCCTTTTATGGATCTAGGCCAAAAAAGGTTCATATAAAAGACATATGAATAAACAATTATAGAGCAGTGGTTCACAATGAAAAATTTTGATATTGTACGTGGAAAACAACGCTTTTTGATAAATTGTAAAATCAGAACGATGACAAAAAGAGTCCACATATTTCTTGAATTTAGTAATACTGACGACTGGTCTAGTATTTCGATTATTCCATAACGAAGACTTCTCCATAATATAACTATTCCAATTTAACTAACAAAACCGTTTTAAGTCACACCATTTAAGTCACGCCATTTAAGTCACACCGTTTAAGTCACACCATTCAAGTCACGCCATTTAAGTCACACCATTTAAGTCACACCATTTAAGTCACACCATTTAAGTCACACCGTTTAAGTCACACCATATAAGTCACGCCGTATAAGTCACACCATTCAAGTCACGCCATTTAAGTCACACCATTTAAGTCACACCATTTAAGTCACACCATTTAAGTCACACCGTTTAAGTCACACCATATAAGTCACGCCGTATAAGTCACGCCATTTAAGTCACACCATTTAAGTCACACCATTTAAGTCACACCATTCAAGTCACACCGTTTAAGTCACACCATTCAAGTCACGCCATTTAAGTCACACCATTTAAGTCACACCATATAAGTCACACCATTTAAGTCACACCGTTTAAGTCACACCATATAAGTCACGCCGTATAAGTCACACCATTTAAGTCACGCCATTTAAGTCACACCGTTTAAGTCACACCATTCAAGTCACGCCATTTAAGTCACACCGTTTAAGTCACACCATTCAAGTCACGCCATTTAAGTCACACCGTTTAAGTCACACCATTCAAGTCACACCATTTAAGTCACACCATTTAAGTCACACCCTTTAAGTCACACCGTTTAAGTCACACCATATAAGTCACACCATTTAAGTCACGCCATTTAAGTCACACCATTTAAGTCACACCATTTAAGTCACGCCATTTAAGTCACACCGTTTAAGTCACACCATTCAAGTCACACCATTTAAGTCACACCATTTAAGTCACACCGTTTAAGTCACACCGTTTAAGTCACACCATATAAGTCATGCCGTATAAGTCACACCATTTAAGTCACACCATTTAAGTCACACCGTTTAAGTCACACCATTTAGGTTACACTGTTTAAGTCACGCCGTTTAAGTCACACCATTCAAGTCACACCATTTAAGTCACACCATTTAAGTCACACCATTTAAGTCACACCATTCAAGTCACACCATTTAAGTCACGCCATTTAAGTCACACCCATTTAAGTCACACCATTTAAGTCACGCCGTATAAGTCACACCATTTAAGTCACACCATTTAAGTTACACCGTTTAAGTCACACCATTCAAGTCACACCATTTAAGTCACGCCATTTAAGTCACACCCATTTAAGTCACACCGTTTTAGTCACACCGTTTAAGTCACACCATTCAAGTCACGCCATTTAAGTCACACCGTTTAAGTCACACCATTCAAGTCACACCATTTAAGTCACACCATTTAAGTCACACCCTTTAAGTCACACCGTTTAAGTCACACCATATAAGTCACACCATTTAAGTCACGCCATTTAAGTCACACCATTTAAGTCACACCATTTAAGTCACGCCATTTAAGTCACACCGTTTAAGTCACACCATTCAAGTCACACCATTTAAGTCACACCATTTAAGTCACACCGTTTAAGTCACACCGTTTAAGTCACACCATTTAAGTTACACCGTTTAAGTCACACCATTTAAGTCACACCGTATAAGTCACACCATTTAAGTCACACCATTTAAGTTACACCGTGTAAGTCACACCATTCAAGTCACACCATTTAAGTCACACCATTCAAGTCACACCATTTAAGTCACGCCATTTAAGTCACACCCATTTAAGTCACACCATTTAAGTCACGCCGTATAAGTCACACCATTTAAGTCACACCATTTAAGTTACACCGTTTAAGTCACACCATTCAAGTCACACCATTTAAGTCACGCCATTTAAGTCACACCCATTTAAGTCACACCGTTTTAGTCACAACGTTTAAGTCACACCATATAAGTCACGCCGTTTAAGTCACACCGTTTAAGTCACACCATTTAAGTTACACCATTTAAGTCACACCGTTTAAGTCACACCATTTAAGTTACACCGTTTTAAGTCACGCCGTTTAGTTAGTTAAATTGGAATAGTTATATTATGGAATAGTCTTCACCATGGAATAGTCAGAAATAACGGATCAGCCGTCAGTATTACCAGAATCAAGAAATATGTGGACTCTTTTTGTCGTCGTTCTGATTTTACATTAAAAACTTTGTCCTGCTAAGTACGCATTGAGAAATGGCCTTCTTCTTTTGAAAGAAAACTCACAGTTCTCTAGCTGAACTATTTATAGTCACTATTTTGCATCTTGAGCATATGAAACTGAAAAATTTTAGGGTACAGGTTCTTAATCGTTGTGGCTCTTTTATGCGGGTTTATACTGCAGCAACAAGTAGCGCCTATTGTTGACATTGCAACTTGTACCAAGCAGCTATTCACAGAGATTAACTTCTTAGACGAGAAATGAACTATCACATGACTTGTGTTGTTCTTTGTATGCTCTCTTCAACTACAAATGGCCATTTAACAATCATTTTTTTACATATAGATGCTTCAATGGCTTTTAATATGAAATAGATGGATATCCGAGGGAGAGAGGGGGTCCCTGAATAAGGATATACCAGAAAAAGGCGTGAGCTCTAAACAGATGAGAGAAATGCGCTATGACCCACCATCATCTAAACTAACTTATGATAGAAATTCAAACACACCTATGTGACTGCATTGCTTCAAACTGTAAGTTGAAGTGTAGAACGTTTTCTCAAATTCACAAAAGTAAATCACTACTGTTGTCATAGGAACTGTTAGCACTATTTGGCATTAAAATTCCCAATGAATTTGACTGTTGGTTTGTATTTGATAATCCAGCGCTGTATGGTTGTTGGTTGGGTGTCATACTCACCTGATTGTTGCCATACAAACCTGGTGACGAATCATGTGATTGATACCGAATATTCGATTGAAACTGGTTGGTTGAATTTGATTGGCCGTAACCATGAGATATCGAAGGACCACCAAAATTCATCATTGAGGGTGTAATGCCTTCAAACGAGAATATATATTCAATTTCTATATAACTCTGATGTAACACATGAAACCTATTAAAAATAGATGCTGTTCTTTCCATTTAACTAATTTTCTACATATTTTAGTACAGTTGGAAACGAAGAATTTTCATAACAGAGAAACCATAAAAGCGAATTATTCTACTTTCAATATAACTCTCTTAGGTTTATAACAGAGTGCAGCAATAAGTTATATTAAAACAGTAGAGGAAATGTTGTCAAAAATATTTTGTCGTTTTTGCACTATCACTTACATGCATTGGTAAATTATCATTTCTATGATTACTTTCAAGGTTCAGCTCAATTGTCAAACGTAAGCACGTCATTAAGTCATTACACATTTGATGCAGCGTGGTGCCATATGAAGCTAGGTAATAATGGGGCATACCACTGCGTTAAAACGCTCTCATCGTCAAGTATTGAGCCCAAAAACACAGAGTTCCAAGCCTATGAATGATGCTCGAATCAAAATTAAAATTTCTAATTCAGCAAAAACATGGTTTTCCAGGTTATACCTTGATTTATTTGTTGCTGCATGAAATTCATTGAAAACCCTTGATTTTGAGACTGCTGTGATTGGTTTACGCTGAATGGGTCTAAACTTGTGTCGCTTATTGACCCTTGATTTAATGAGCCTTGACCTACTGAACTTTGCCCCATTGCTTTGGATTGTACTGCATTCTGGTATGACTTCCCATTTAATGGATCCATAAAAGCCATTCCTCTATTTTGATTTTCTATTGCTGGATAGCCTGAGTTGCACAAGGAGACAATGATCAAACTTCATTCAAAAGCTATTGCATATAAAATTATGAACGTTCTAATCATGTGACTCTCAGTAAGATGCTCATCTGGGTAACTGACAGGAAATCAAATAAAATTTTGAGAACATCGTGAATCATTCCATCAACTATAAACTAAAAGAACGTTAAAAACAGAAGGATATTAGAATTTCACTTGAAGGACAGCCGTGGTACTTCTTCTATAGCTTTTTTGTGTATCAAAGCATCATATGTTCATTCGGTAAGACAGGTCTTGAAACAAAATACCAATTATTGCCTTGATCTTAGATTGAAATGAAAATCAGATTTCATCTACTTTTGTACATTACCTGAGCTGGATTGCAGTCCTGCATTTCTCATCAACATCGAATCCAAGAACTTATTGCTTTGGCTATTGACTGTACTTTGCTGCTTTTGCGGTTGAAGAATCGAACTGCCAACCGATGTACTGTGCATTGGTTGTTTTCCAAGCAAACTACTCGTTTCCTTTGCAGTATCAGACGTGCTGTATATAGACGACCTTGTTACTTCCAATGGTTGTTTAGTAGTTGCTGCATCAAATGGCAGCGGGTGGAACGTTCCCACGGTGTTAGACGAGGTTGACGGTGCGGGTGATTTATTTGCTGGTGCATAATTCGATGGCATTGTGGTTCTAACATCTTCTTTAACGATCGCATCGCTCTTTTTTCCTCTGCTACTTGGGCAATCATCAATTATGATACCAAATAATTTAGAAAACTAAAACCAACAACATCGCAGTCACATCAGATGTAGCTCGTAAAAGGCAGTGGCATTGAATGTTCGCTAGTGGGTGTTATAACTCAAATACGATCGCCATGAATCAATCGAGGTCGCAACAAAAGCTTTAAATAAAACCTAATTTAGACAATAGAGTCTTATTGTCCCCTCGCCAAGTTTACTTGTAAACAGAGAAGAGTGCTATAGTACTGAAATATCTAGAATTAGCGATATGAGACAAAGAGAACAAATACTCCTACATGGCTAAGTAGCTGAGGCCACTGTATGCAATGTGCTATTTGCTACTGTCTGCAACTAGCCACTAATGTGCGTCATCGCGGTCAGTCGAAATGCTATTATGCAACAGTTTGAAGCAGTCATGAGTCAGATGAAATAAATTATGCAGAACTAGAAGTTAGCCAATGAGAAGTGTGCTGTAACTCAATACAAACATATTCTACATTGATTCATGATCAGATGTATTGTAGTTGATGGAAATCCTCTGCACGGCAAATGGCCATTCTAAGGTGGGTTTAAGACACATCACACATTTTGACGACAAAAAATCCATCGTTTCATTTCCATATAATTCAAGGACAATGATCCTTCAACAAAGCTGGTCCACATAGGGCACTCCAGAACTTGACATGTCGCATATAGAATTTACGTCAATTACAATAGACTTAATGAGAGGGTTGGAATAAAATGTTGTGCAAAGGCTAATGCAATATTTTGTGTTTCTCTTGCAACAAATACATTAACACTTGAACAACGTAGCTTCTTGTCAAAAAAACTAAAACACATGAAAAATATAGACTGGAATCTAAAATACTGGTTCAAAACATTTATTGAGCAATGTCTATTAGCAAAAGGTAGTGAACGAGGGGAACAAAATCAAACTAGACATTCCTATCTATTATCTCTTTTTGCATAATAAGAGAAACTTTTAATTAAAGAAATTGAATATGACTATGACAAGTAACAAAATGCTCCTTGTTACTTATAATGGCATTTTGGTTATAAAGAAAGACTTTCAGTTACCTCTGAAGAGTGTGAAGGATTTCCAGCTAGAGAAGATAAATGGAAAGAGATCGATGGATTATTGCATCATACGAATTGGATTTTGCATAGAAACCAACAAAGATCATTAGACTATATACATAAAGAAAAACTCCCCATCAGATAGGGAAAAGCACAATTCTGAGAATTTGGAGGTCTGCAACGTTAAACTAAGCAAAATTACACTTATTCTGGGTGGGACATGTATGAGGTCCCTATAAATATCAAATTCCCTACCTTTCTCGGGACTGCCAAGAACAAGTTTATCCACTTTTTCTAGCATTTCATGCATATCATGAGACTTCTCAATAGCTTTTGAAAATTCCAAAGCGGACCTTTGGAAGGAAACATGGCTGGTATACAACAGCAAAACACGTCAAAGCGGAAAATGAAATAAAACATTGTACGCAAGAATGCCTGTGAACTAACTAACATTTCAATGATATCTTTCCAACAGAATATAAATGGCCCAATCGTTTGCGCATATCTATATCATGTGGGAATTGGTGACAGAGTGAAAATAAAATGAAATATTAATACGTGAGAGACATGATTTGCAATACTCAAATGACTAAAGACGATTTGATTGCCTATCTAGTTTAGTCAATATGAGTAATAACTGTGGATAAAGCTACTCCTTCATAAGTAATTATAGAATACACACTTCTGTTGCTCCTGTAACTTGCTCAACTGCTCCAATTTCGTTCTGTGTTCTTGATCAATTCTATCCAGCATTTCCCTGATCACTGACATGAAATTGTTGAACTGAAAATATATCAAATATATGGCTATGAGTGCAAGAATTTCTTGTGTACGAATGTATCAATGAAGGGGGAAAAGCCAAACAAACAACGTAATACAAATTTAAGGTGCTCCCCTCTATCACTTTCATTTCTCCTCCTCCCCTCCCTTCCTCCAAAGAGTTAACCAAACTAACAATAACAATACAGACTAAATTTAGCTCATTGGTCGTTTGAAAGAATTCTTTTAATTTCGTCTGACATTTGCACTTCATATGTGTTCACTTTCACCATGCACTGTTTTGATGCACTTTGTTGACTACTCTTGAGTGACCAAAAATCGACCCAGCCCAATTGTTGGTATTGAACTTTTTCAAATTCTCCCACATTTACCCCAAACTTCCTCCTTCCCATTAATTAAATTCGAAAATTTATAACTGAAAACGTGCTTCTTCTTGGAGATTCCGTCACTACATCTTGATATGATCAAACAAACGAAAAGTGTAAGAAAGCAATTGCGAAAGTTGTTCCTCAAAATACCGTGCTTTCTACTTTCCAACCTCCCCATTTATTCAAACCCCAATTTATATATTTTCAGAAAACTTTTCAGCCCTCACATTTATTTGCAACTCCCGGATTATTTGGTTCATAAGACCAGTGAGAGGCAAACAAGCAGTTTTCATGAAGAAACTCGATCTTCAAGCCTCATTTATAAATTATCAATTAAAACAGTAAGCCGTTATGATATTTGGTTATTTGATTCCTGTATACAAAAGGACAATAATAAATAAAGTTTGAACAATGAGTTGAATAGTTTGACGATTAATGCCTACAAAACAGCACAAAGAAATGATAACATGTATGCCTGAGGCGTATATATTATTCGTGGCAATGATATATATACTTGGAAAGTAATATGTGTATCCTTGGATGCAACCTAGATCACCCTTCGGGCAGGGCTTTGGGTATTTGATAGTAGGCAAGATGGATGGCTCAGTTACATCTGCCTGCCTTCTATATAGACGATCATGACAAGGTGACTAGCCAGGTGGGGAGGGGGGGGATCAACACTAAGAATCAAGAACTATTGACATCATTTATCTGAATGTCACACTGTGCAGAAGATTTTCGAATTGAACTATTATATATATATATATATAGTTACTATAGCAAATGATGATTCTGAGAAATACCTGCTGAGCATTTAACCCTGAATCAACTGACAGAGGTAACAAAAATGGAATCACTTTTGCCGCCAAGTAATCAGTTTCAAGATTGATCTTTTTATGTGCCATGGTCTTCTTGTAGATGCCTAGACAAGAAAATTGTTAGCTATTATAGGTGCCGATTGGAAGGCTCCTTCCAGCTGCAAAATAGTAGTAAGTTCATGTGAAGTATTTCTAGGCGTCATAAACGGGGATTTAGTACAATTACACTTTGAAAAATATGACAGAAAAAAGTCTAAAACAAAGGCAAAATAATGACTTTACAGGTTCCAATTCAAAATTATATACTCCATTGCAAATTCACCCTTTCAAACTCTCTTTTCCATTTACAACAGAAGACTTGCATGGAGCAACATTGAATAGTGCACAAGGTAAGCTATAATTCTGGCCAAATGCAATGAAGTTTCACTCAACATCATATGATGCTTTTCAGCCAGTCATATGGGGCTCATATTCCAAATAAGCGTTGTCTGACTAAATTCGGTACTGTTTAATATTGAAAAGCTAACTTGCTTAACTACCCCGTTATCTAATGAACTGTTGAATCCCTTGGGATGCATTTTCAAAAGCATGTTCTACATTTTTATCAATATAGAAGTAAGGAGTGCCTAATTGAAACCCCCGATAGTCTACTTCCCAAAATTGTATACAATTTGTACTTTTCTAAATGTAACCAAAATCTTTTCTCGAATTTCTATCATACAGCTGTGATCATGTATAGAAAAGGAGTCATTGGCCAATATGACTTTATCTTATAAAGAATGGTCTTGATGGAAGCTTCATTTCTGCTTGATTTTTTCTGCTTGATTTGATATAATCAAAGTACAGGCTCAGATACAAAAACAATAGTGGCAGAGTGGGCTCAACATAAAATCCGATGCTGGTAGATAGAAACATAAATCACGTGAGGTCTCGTTCCTGTGAAATGGACTGATAGATAAGTGGAAGCCTCGCTTCTATGAGATGAAAATGAATGTCGAGCTTTTGGCCGTGGATATAGACACTGAAAGGCTCAGGATAGTACCATCGTTAAATAAAACGTCCTTACCGAGTATCGCCATTAAAACAGCCGGCTCCTTTGATGGTATTTGCGTTAATATTGGAAAAATATCATCGATCATCAAAAATTTATCTAGGTATTCTATGATTTTGCCAATACAAACCAATGCATTCACACGAACCTAAAACGACAGTAAGACAAACAAGGATATTAATAGAAAATCGATGCCACCATAAATGTGATAGACCCCCCTAGGTAGTACATTCAAAGTAAAGAATAACATCACGATACCTACCAGTATCGATTCTGCCATTTCTTTGCTGAATAGCACCTGCTAGGTTTCGGTTTCGTGTTCAGGCATTGGATTCAGCCCTACGACCCCAATCATCACGGCATGCATGACAAGCAAAACTCGCATAGCAATTAAGGTTAAAAATCCTATCCTTTATCTAGACCTTCGTAAATTTATATGTTTGATGTTCATATAGTTTATAGATATTATGTCTACGGTTAGTTCGTTTGAATTACTATCTTAAACAATACTACTGTAAATACCAACTATAGATGTTGAATAAACAAGGGTATGTGCGACAGTGATGCCGGCCAGGTCCCATAGCGAGATCCTGCCTAATCATCTATCGGTTTAGGAAAGCTGGTTGGCCCGTTAAATGAGATCTAACATGAACACTGCTGAGATCTCGGTAAACTGACAAAAAACTTTACTAGACTAGAAAGAAAAGTCAAAAACAACTTCGTAAATTTATAGATATGATGTTCATTGGTTGGCCCGTTTAATGAGATCTAACATGAACACTGCTGAGATCTAGGTAAACTGACAAAAAACTTTACTAGACTAGAAAGAAAAGTCAAAAGCAACTAGGTCATTCCCCATATCATAAGCAATAGCCAATGGGTATGAAGTTTGGGGCTGGAATAATGGAATGTACTCAAAAATTCAAATCTTGGAAAGCGAAATTTCTCAAGTGACAGTTTCCAACTCAGAAGGCGGGCTGGAATTCGTCCACATGAACAAAGTCAGAAATTCGTCTCGTGAAGTGAGTTGGTTCAGTTAGCAGGGTCACATGAAAAGGCCTGCAAAAGTAGATTATACGCATTTTTACAAGCAAATGCTTTATAAGCAAGGTATTACTCATTAAGGAAAAAACGTAACGAATGTCCAGTACTGGACCGGAGACTGCGAAGGAATGTGAAAAATTAGAACTTTGAATAGGCACGTTTTTTATTATGTATTTCAACAACAAATACCGAAGTAAAGCACACAGGGGTATTCAATACTTATATTCAATATTCTTCACTTATTCAATTTTACTCGTCTTCTGATAGCTTTACTGCACAATGTTCCCTTGTATTTAAGTATATTTTAAAGAAGCGAACATCGAACTTTTAAGGAATTGCAAAAGAATTTTGAGTAGTCAAATTTGGTCACGACTTAAGAAATATTCATTATTGAGCCATAGCTGGACTTGCCTATATAAGACAATGTGTGCAGGCAAAGGTCTTTCTAATAAACATAAAAAGTTTACAACAAAACAAATATAACTACAATGTGCATTTGACTGTGTGCCACACAGCAGGAAAACACTCGGGGTCATCGTGTCCCCACTATGAGAGACACGTGCAATAAACAACAAGCACATGCCCAGAAACATATTTTGAAAGATACTTTATCATACCTATGCCCCTTCTTGCTGTTGTAGTAGCTTCCGGGTTATGACATTGAAATTTAAGTTTAAAATCGAGAGTAACCCCTAGGTTTTTATGCTCTGGTTTATTTACTATCACTTCAGGTCCCAAACGACAGGGAGGATGGGATGGTGCAAGAGCAACCCGCTGCTCTCGCAAGAGAAATAACTTCTTCGGCTTTATCCACACTTCCATGCCCACAATCTCACCTTTTCAAGTTCCCTATTTAACTCCTCTGCTACTTTTTTAAGTTGTTTATACTAGAAAAAAGTTATCCTTGAGGCACCCCAGCAGAAATTGATGCCCATAGCGAATTTTTTCCATTCAGTACAACCCGCTGCTTTCGATTTTCCAAGTAATTCCAAACTAAAGTGAGGAGGCTCCCACCGATGCCACTGTACTGTAATTTACATAATAAAGCGCTGTCCCAAACCCTGTCAAATGCCTTCGATAGGTCAAGAAAGACTTAATTTCACAGCTGGAAACTTCTTCGAACGCACTTGAAATCTTATGAGGCAAAGAACTTGTCAAATAAACCGAGATATCTCCTTATATTTTCAAAAGACAGTACTTCAGTTCAAAGCTAACACCAATAGTCATTAGAAACTCTAATCCGAGATGAACGGCAAAAGGAGGGTGTGGCACTCCTTACATCCACTATTTTACAACGCCATTGATTACCATTAACTACTATTTAAAGCTGCTAAGTCCATCCCTCACCAAAAAAGATCACTATTTATATATATATAATGCAATCTGACATATTGTCAACGAATTTAAGAGCATCGAATAAGTTTCACTGTACACAGAATCACGTAAATTAATTTGAAAATAGGAGCAAAAGTTTGAAATTCTGCAAAATCAACATGGAGGCTATACACGTAGAAATAAAACCACTCACCGACAAGACAGAAGTTTTCAAAATCAAATTTTTGACTCTTGGTATGATGGAATGTTTCAATGACGAATAATCAATCATATGTACAAAGTTTGGGATGATACTCAATACCAATTCCTGCAATCGAAAGAGAGAGCATTTACAACAAGATTTGTGATAATATAAAGGATTTGTTTTCTTTTTGGTTTAGTATGCTATGTTGGGAAAAGACCTTGAGGCCTATAGCAAAGTCACAAAAAGAGGAGGACATGAAGCGCTAAGTAGATAGCGAGATAGGATCAAATTTGCTGATTTTAGATTCGACAGAAGACAATCCGCAGGATTCAAGGGAAGGAAAGGAAGGAAAGATGTTCCGTAAGTTTCGATCAAACGTTCCAACATTTAAGCCAACATTTCATCAAACATTCTACCCAACAATAGTAGGCAACTCAAGAAGAGTAGTCAGCCGATCCAACACTTGACCCAAAAACTCATCCACCACGTCGTCCCTGATGGCAGTGACAGCAAAACGTAACTATCTCGGCGCCTTCCAACAATGATCTAGTACGAAATATGTTCGGTGATATGCTGGATCGTTTGACGGAGGCTTTAGTTTACAATTCTTGCAATAGGTGAACCTGATGGTTCGCCCATGTCTCACGGAATCATGAATAGTCCTGATATCATGTGAGCATTGTACTGTACGAGAAAGTATCTACAAAAGATGAAATAATCTGCAACCTAATGGAGATGAGAAAAAAGACTGAAGAGGTTTGGTGAAGCTGGAATTGCTAATGAAAGACTGAACATTACTCAGAAGACAGAGAGAGGAGAACAACTTCAGACATGTGAACTGTACTCTAGAGAAGGAAAAATTTGGGATCTGTAAACAGTTCATAGCTGATAAGGTGAGAAGAAGCCACGGTCCCTCGACTTTATACTTATCAATGTTAAGTCTCATTTAGGCTTATCAGCAGGAGGTCAAGCAAAGAGCCACTGCTATGTTGACTTTAACACAGAACAGAGATTTTAAGCCAAACACCAAAGACACCTACAGTCACTGCCAAAAGTCTTGCAGCACTTACATTAATTTCTGACTTGCAGAGCAAACTGCCCTACTCCCCCCTCAGAACAACGCTAAATTAATAGGGGATTACTTGCAGCAGACACATCGATTCGCAGTCAAATAGCAATCAGCAACTAAGCTTTGAGTTTCGACTGCAGAATATGGCCTTTTTCGACGAGATCTAGAGTATGCACGAGCAAAATGTCAGGTGTGCAACTGTGCACTTGATCTCAGGGGTACACTTGCAGTGCCTGTTTAATTTTTGGCTTAGAAAGTACAACCAGTTTAATTATTCTCTGTTGTTTCTCGTCATGGCAGGCTCTGTATCAAACAGCATGCAAGTCACCAGAGCAATTTTTACTTCATTATTATCGTTATGTTAGTTGGAAAATATTCAAAGTAACTAAATAAACCACGCCCTGTCGCTTTTCAGCACCCTACCATGCCCATCTCCGGTGCGGAACTTGGAATTTGTTAGTTTCTGTGCACGAGCAACAAAGTCAAATCCATGAACTCATTCTTGTTACTTAGGGCTCAATGAATTCTATACTGGACCATATGCCCATTATAGATGATGGAATGAATGTGGGAGCTAGTAATGTACGGTGCTGATCTAAGCCCATTAACATCGTTAAGTAAAACAGCTGCAACAACGTTTTGAAAACTGCAACGGGCGGAAAGTATGAGGAATTTCTAGACAAAAATTCAGAGCGAAACTCAATTCAGGTTGAATTTTTTCATGCAAAGGCCATCTTAGCATCATAAGAATTATGGATGACGGTGAAGAGATTCGCCTACCTCCCTGATGTATTCAAACTAATCGCATGAAAAAGTGATAGCACGTATCCATGCTCTTACTCAAAGATATGCTTTGTAGTATACAGATTCAAGCAGAAAAATGCATACCTGAATTTGTATTGATTGAGAATCCATTGCTCTAAACACCATAGGCAGCACATGACTTTTTACATCTTCGCCTGGCGTCTTCTTTAAGAGCAACTCCATCTTTTGCATGAAAATCAACAACACCTATAACAGATCAAATCATGAAAATTTGTCAGTGAACTTCACGCATACTTCACATCAAAACTAACAGTAAAAATGCCACAATTTTACAGGAGATGTCTAATTTGATAGTCCAAAATGGTTGTCAAAAGCACTTAACTTTGAGAATAAATTGAGAAGTAATCATTTTGCGACGTTGTGCAATAAGACTTCAGTATTTAATATTTGATGAGAAAACTCAATTATTATTACTATTTGAGTATTTTCATCAAGTATGAGACAAATTACCTGAACAGGCTCTTGAACCGTAAAGATCTTTTTCAACTCTGGGAATATCAATTCGACGAATTCCTGATTGGAACAGTCCTCGGCAATCAACAAAACATTTGGCAATACGAAAGGTATCATCGCATGGTTCGGAAATTCCAGGAACAAATGTGGAAGTACTCGTTGATGAATAACTCTCTGTCAGCGAAATAACACAAATGGTATAGTTGAAATAACTTTCGAAAACACCAGCTCTACAAAACACTCGAGATAAAATTAATGCAGAATAAACAATAGCAGGCTACAACAACAGACACTGAAATGAGCGCAAAAATAATGAAACATATTCAAAAGCCCGCTCATTCTGTCTCACAGAGAAAATATGGAAGCAAATAGAAAGCTAAAGCATGAGATGGTTAGAAAAGACTGGCAGTTCATACGGAGTCAAAAATAACGTTAGATCCAAAAAAGAACCAATAAGATAATGCACACATTCATATCCAAATGGTCATGGAAATCTATCTGAAATTTATAGAAACTTTAAAGAATTCTTCAACCCCCAAAGCCAGGCTTCCATATCATTGCAAGTGGAAGGGACGAGTCTCAGTCAATGCATAGGCGATGCCACAGAGAGGCTCACAAGGATACAGGAAGATTTTTAGAGTGATACTACCGACGTCCCCGTAGTGTATCGCCTACATCTAAATTCGAGATGGGAAGAAATGAGACGAGTTCAACTTTTGAGAATGCCTGTGATGTATTGCTGTTGTATCCCCGTCGGCTGATAATCCCCCCAGTTGCAAACACCGATATGTAAACCAGGCTTCGTAAGCCTATAAGATATCTGATATCCTGAGAAATCCCTAAGGCTCGCATCAAAGCAAATATTCAAAGAGGCGCAGATGGGGTAATAAGGCCTCCTTCTTCATTCTTTGCTAACACAACTTGTAACATACACACTACGAACGCGTTTTAACAACCCAACTACTAGACGTCACATTACATTCCAATTTGGCGGATCTACAAATACAAACTAAAAACCCACTACTTGCACGTTTTCCAATGGTGAATCAGTTACACAGGTAGACCTTTCTAGGCATTTTACTACACCGGGTCACCACGGGTTTATGGAAGATATAAGTGTACAAATTATAGATAGAGTTTTTGGCGATTCTAGGCAGAGGGAAGTATTCTGGTAATTCAAATTAAACAGTTTTAGCCTGATAGAACTCAATATCAAATATGCAAATATGTGGCTCTCTCTCTCCTTTTGTGTCTGGTTGGCTAGTTTTGACACATTAGTGTATACAACTATTGCTTTACTCCATTGTAGGTGTTTTCTCTATTCGTGAATAGTCTGTTGATAGTATAGAACTTCACTATAGCACGAAAAAGCGGGAACATTCTTTTAGCATACTGAAAGCTTTTTTCATCCGACACTCGCTAGAGTATGAAACGTCGGATAACAACCGAGAGGTGAAATGAAATATATAGGCAGATACGGATGCATATGATGTGATGAATAATGCGCCTAGTTGGCCCTATGATTGGCCAATCGGCACCTATTCACCACTGTTTACTTGAAGATTCCAAGTGAGAATATGAACTCTTTCTGCTTAGACAAGACTGGGTGTTGAGTCTTTATGAAGGAACGATCTTGCATGGCCCATGATCCAAAATTATCGTCTGTATAAGTCTTTGCACATTCTGGAGTTGTAATATAATGCTATCCTATTGCTGAATCACAATTCATTTTAGGATTATTGTTTTTGTACATACGAGGTGGCTGCTCTCTAAGTGTATTGCCTTTCTCCCTTATGCTCGTTGGAACATGTTATATTATCCTGTCTGCTAGTCTCTTCATAGTGCGCCCTACGTACCGAGCTTCACATTGGAATGAAAATTCATAAACTACACAACTTTTTTGAGTGGTAGGAACGCTATCCTTTTTAGCAGATGGTAGCATGACCCTAGTATTGTAAACAACACAGGGCTTGACAGCATAGAGGCAAGATGTAATGGCTTTACTAATTTGGTTTTCAAATTTTGATGAAACATTTCCAATCCAGAGCCATTTTTGGTAAAGTGGGCACTTTTCAGGGCCAAAAGTCTTTTTCTGTTGAAATTCTGGCTGGCTTTTCCTTAATGCAAGAAAGAAGGACATTTTCTGGATATCCATTGTCAATTAGCAGTTGTTCTATTGTGCCTAACCCATTGACAACTGCTACTTGACAATGGATATCCAGATGTCCTTCTTTCTTGCATAAAGGAAAAACTAGCCAATATTTAATCAGAAAAAGAATTTATGAGTATGCGGGTATGTAACTATACAAGACGTTGAAAAAGTACCTCTAGAAAACAAGAGACCCTGGTTGAAGTCGGAAGAAAGAATCACCGAAAACGCAACAGATAACCTACTGTTTAGCTGTCTGGCGAGGTTTCAAATTAAGATCACTGATGGAAATAAATGCTAATTACAACTGGACCCCCGTAAAGTCCTAGAGGTATATCATAACCACATTCGAATGCTCAAGGTTAATATCAATTGTGTTGCCTTGGAAAACAAACAATGCTACTTAGCTGCCCAGTGCAGCAGCAAAAATCGCTAGAGAATACGTCAGAAGAGGCTAGAAGATTTAGCAAAGATGTGAGGAACTATTGGCAGTTTAACAAAAATGTAACTTATGGCATTGATGTTGCTGTTTCTATATCTATATTCTTTCCCATGTTACTACTTTTAATGTTAAGCAATTTTCCGATTAAGAACACCAGTTAATAGACAGATATTCAGATTTCAAATAAGTAACATTCTCTCGGTAATAGATGGCCTACCAATGAAATATGATACGCAATATCAAGATGGTGTTTTGTCATCCATAAATCAACCCAATGAGAAAATGCAGAACATATTTGTCACCTTGTCACGGACTGAAATTGTTGGCTAGTGATGTACTCAAAAGTATGTAATAGCTAATTTCCTAATATGCTCAGCAATATATTGTGGACAAAAAGACTTATGCAGTATATCAAATTATTCGAACTGAAAAGCCAAATTTTATCCCGAAATCTAGAAATATCACTAGTTGACATTGTTCGATGGTAATCTCGCAAAAGTCCATTTGACTGCGTTGTAGTACCATACCAGAAATCAGTGAGATACATTGCACTAGCGTGGTCAAAGTGGCCAAAGTTGGTCCTAGAGATTTAAACTAGACCACTATATAAATTTTGTCTTCATTAAGTTTAAAAACTACCTTCAGCAGTTAGGGCAAATGACGGCCCATTTAAATGCGAACAAGATCCAATCACTTGTTCATTCTTTTATTCCACAAAAATGATACACATCGAAAATTTCGAGAATACGGGGAAACAAACCTTTGGCAACTTTGAAAGTACTCTATGCAAGCCTTTAAAGAACTGCGACTTGGTCATTTCATCTCTTTGCACGAGCGTATGCAAATATTTCAGAGTCATTGCTGCTACATCATCAAAAAATCTATGCTGCAAGAAAAGTTGAAAAGTCTATAAGCTGGCATAATATTATAATATGATATCATAATATCATATTATAATATGATTAATCCATACGACTATGGAAAAATATTCATAGTAAATTGGAGACTACGAAAACAAATTGTATCTCACAAGGTTGATTGTACGTCACCTTTCCCCAAGTGTCCGTCACTGGTCACAGTATTGAGGCAAGCAAACATCTTGCAAACTACTATAAGCAGAAGCACCAAAGCCAAAAACAGGACAAAAAGGGTAGGTAAAAATTAGAAAGGACATTTTCAGTTGCTAGGTGGCTTAACCTAGAGGAACTAAGAGCAAAATATACAGCAATTCGACAATTTATTCATTTGCCCATTCCGCAACTCCTTAGAAAAAATTTGATATCTATTCCGTCAATATTCTTCCTCTCCATTCTTTCAAAATGGTTGATTTACACGGTATGGCTCAAAATTACTCTGTTCAGTTGAACAGTTATATAATCATCTTCATAAAGGCATGTTTACCCCCTTTAATCCTGCCTCCTTGGCGATAAGACTGGTTCTAGTAAGAAGTCTGGTGCACAAACACCGTTTAACCTACCAATCTTTTATCTAGATGACTGTAAACAGGTATACATAGGCAATCCTGTCATTTCATATATACAAACTAATTTCGAAACCGCAGGAAAGGAAGGCAGTGACATATTGACTTTTAAGTGTCTGATGTTCCATATTATAAGCAATTAATTCAAAAAATCACAAGACTGGTTCAGAATGATTATACTTTGAAAAGGAACAAATAAACAAATCAACTGAGTCACATGATATATCAGAAAGCAAGCCGGTCATTATTACTCTCATTATCAATGCAACCTATCGTACTGCAGACATATTACGACCAAATCTTTGACCGTGTAGCAAATTAAAAATGCCTCATACAAATGAAAAGTGAGCATTAGTTTGCAAAACAGCAGAATTCAACGAAAGCTTGTATATACTTTAAATCATTCTAATCCCATGGTTTACCCTTTATTCTAGATATATGAAATTTAGCCTATTCTGTTTGTAGCTGCAGGTCCACATCAGCGCTAGTTGCCTTAAGGCTAACGCCCAACTACCAATTACATAATATCCGTATATAAAGGTGGCCTATAACAGGCAGCTATTCATTGCTCAACAGGAGAACGATAGGCTTTTCAAATTCTAGAAAAGCGGTTCCAAAACTTTTCAAACTATTTTACTATTTCAAATCAGGGTCCCCTGGACGGATACATATATGGTATGTGCTATGACAGAAAGCAAATATCAACAGTGATACAGGTTAATAAAAAATGATTCAAGCAAGCGAAGGTGGCTTCTCGCGGCACCCAAAGCCTTCTGTGGTCCTGGAAGGGACCCCCGACCCCAGTTTGGGAGCCACTGCTCTAGAATGCGCTATCAAATTCTTTGTCTATTCCAATGCATGTTGTGTGAGTAAAGGAAAATTATGAATCTAGTTTTGTCATGGCCGTGTCGATAGCGGAATGGTTGCCACAATTTGTCGATTATGTATGGATGTAAGCTCGTAAAATGAAAAGTAAGTAAGGGGCTCTTCTATTTGGAAAAAGAAATCGGGAATACCAAATACGTTGCGAGAAATCCAACTTTTTAATATTTTTAACTTTTCTAGCTTAAAGATTGTTTCAAGAAGCTTGAAAAAGGGCAATCAGTGGATTTAGCGTCATACTGATTGCAGCAAACCATTTATTGATGAGATAACATTCAGAATGCAGTCAAGAAAGATCTCTGTAACTTGTTTCGGGGTCAATTCATTAACATACGCACCAAAATGGCGAAAATGTTACCCCTCCCCCTCAGTGCGCACATGTATACTTATTGAAAATCTCCTTCGTGAGTAGGCATTTCTACCCATCTGACCCCAACCCCAATCTCCCACTGAAAATGAAAAAAATTATAAAACACACGCACAGAAAGCGATTAGTTAGTAATTTTTCATACATACTTGGGTGTCTCAAACCACCTCCCCTTGTACAAAAGCGTACACTTCTGCTTGACTTCCACTCCCTTCATGCGTACATACTAAATGAATGATACCTTCGTCCAAAAATATATATGTTAACAACTATTACTGCATATAAGACTGGACAAGACAAAATATCATATTACCTTGATTGTCTGATTCGCATCAGGCCGTACTCCAGGTGCAATACTCAAAAGTGAGTTGATGTGATCTCTCACAACAATTGGAACTTCCCTCATGTAATCACTACCAAGACGAGAAAACTGAAAGTAAATTGGGAACATACGTAATATTTCTGGCACGTTCTCTTCTTCTTTGTATTTTTAATGAATTTAAAAATATGAAGACAGAAAATGTTTGCAGCTAATAATTCAAGCCCAATAAATCAGTCCAAGCTGAATACGATCAATGTGTGCCTCGTATAGAAAATATGACAACATGACAAAGCTAATGCATACTTTCCATTCTATACATACCAAATGCAGATTTAACCTTTATAAAAGAACAGCTTCATACCAGTTTCTATTTCAATTCAACATTTCTAACTTAAAGTATAAACCACAATCAATCTCAATAATACAACACTCCTCAATATATTATACTGCCAAAACATCTACTCAAAGAGCCATCTTCTTGAGCATGGTAAATCCATTGCATTCAAAATTCAGTGCTGTGTAGAATTCACAGAGTTTAGCAACAATAAATATATATGTGCTAACGATAAATACTTATGTGGCGTCGTACTTGTTCAATGCATTTTTTATATGATTGGACATCATTACTGGCGTCAAAAGGTGTCTTCAATCGATTGTAAACAGCATTCATTAAACATCCAAATGAATACATGTCACTTGCGAATTCACGGGACTGACAAAGAATATACTCCGGTGCCAGATAATTCAACTCTGGCTTTGCAATTACTGGCATTCTCGATTCCCAGCTAACAGTATTTTGCACTGCTTGCTATAAATGAAAAATGAAGGTTTAGGGACAAAAATAAACAGACAAGAAGCTGGTGGAAAGAACTAGAGTTCATTCATAAAGATGGGCAGAGTCTATTTTGCACCAAAGCTCGGGGAACTGATGATGATACAGGTATGTATGCAAGCAATTGCTAAAACAATCCTCTTCAATTTGGAAATGAGACTTAAGTGCTGATTATAAACAATACAGCCCATTATCATCACGTCAATAATTCAATAAGGCGTTCTAAAGAACCTTCACTTCAGATAGTGAATGTAGGAAGAGTTGCATCTTTTTATGCTGGGCTCTTGAAACAACATATATGTTCAAAACTTATCCGGATATTATAAGATACGTGATTGGTCCGGTAAGATAAGACGGCTAAAATAAATCCAGTTAAGTGACTGAAAATCATTTGATAATGAATGATAAGAAATGATCATACTGAATTCAATATTCGCAAAAACAAAACTCAAAATGGGCAAACAAAATGTGGAATGACATGCAAATCAAACAGTCATAAGGTTAAGCCAGAGGATGGTAAGGGATGACATATTGAATATTAGGCTATAGAAAGGAGGAATGCAATGATTAACATTATACACTCCGATTCGATACTGAGATTTACAATTCATAACACCTGGGAAAGGTGTCAAATTTGAATGAAAGAAGTACCTCTGACGCAACAGCAAAGTTGAAACCAGCAAGTTTCCACTGTCCATCTTTCGTTATAAGGATGTTACTTGGCGTGATGTTCCCTTCAATTAATTTGGCATCATTGTGTATAAATGCTAATCCTTCTGCCACCTAAATCAAAGACATAAAACTAATCACCATCATCGTATCGAAACGTTTACAAAACAAGACAGCATATTTTCTAAATTCCCTGTGCTTTAGGTATATATGTGGTTTATATACTTAACAAAACCGAGTGTGGCTGTAACTCAATATGGTATGCTATGTATGATTACGTATATCTATCTATATGTATATATTTACCAAGACACTTATTCTTATTATCATAATCCTCATTATAATCATCATCAATAATTCCATCATACTCTCTAGTCCGGAATAGACGCGCCCCCCCCCCGATTATTTACTTTTTCAAAACATGCATACTAGCTCATTCTTATTGCAACCCCCCCCCCGGCAATTAATTTTGAGCCAAGAGGATATTTTCCCAACCAGGCCCAGAATTTCCTGGCGAAGGTGACTCGTGGTCACCATTTGTTCCTTTAACAAAATGTTTGCATTTTACAAAAAGTAAAAAGGCATTTTTCAAAATGCAGAGGTATGTTATTCAATGCACATTATGGCCTTCTCTCCACCCCCATCTATAACAGTCCACCCCATAGACATTCACCGAGGATATTTTACAAACCCCCCGTTTACTATAGCCCCCAACTAATAATTTTTAGACTTTTCCAACCCCCCCCCCCGTTTATTGCTACCCCCTTCTATTCTGGACAATGACTATCATCATCACCAGCATCATCATGCTAATTGTTGTTTTCATCGTCATCATCGCCATAGTTCCCTACAGGGCCTTGGCTAACCCTGAGGTCAGTTATCGCCTGTAAATTGTTTAGAAGAGGTGACTAAGTCAGCTACACTCAATCCTCTCTGATACCCCAACAGTTACTTAGCAAACTGCAGCCTGAAGCTCCTGAGCCTGATTTTCACTGAATGGGCCTGGCTGGACAGTTTGCCACAGGTTGTCAACTTGAGGGCAGTGTCTCTCTGTTCCCGCTTGCCACCATGAGGAGGTCTCAATCATGGGTTAGCATCATTAATATCATCGTCGTCGTTATCATCATCTTCATCTTCATCATCACTTTGTCATAGTCCTTATCATATAATGATTGCCATCACTATGCACGGCATTATATCAGAGTTGGAAGCTAAAGAAATCTCATTACCACATTCACAACACACAATATTATCATATTCATTCAGTTTGTCAGTCTTTATCAACTCCACTAACATTCTAGTCATTACCTCACTCAATACGACTAGCAATCTAACACCTTACCTGCAAAAGTCCGTAAACTTTCTCAACATCAAATAACTCAAAGGTCTGTAAAGAATCATAAAAAGAGATCTAAGACAAAACCGACGAGAAATATAAGAAAAGAAACAAACAATCCTACAAATCAAGGAAGCTATTTCAAAACTAAAACATCAATGATAGACCTCTGCAGCTAAAAATAATAGCTTTATAGGAAAAATAGTCATTTTAACATTTAATTTCTCGTATCCTTACTCTTAGTTCCTCAATTAAATTCTGTGGCAAGGCTTCAATTTTTCCAAGGGCATTTGCTAGGCTTGCAAATATTGGCTCAGTGGCAAATGCAAGTGAATCTCTAGAACAAAATAACGAGGATAAATACAAGTCACAAGAAATATTTTTATTGTATATGACTACAGCAACAATGCATATCGACAAACATAAATCATGTCAAGGAGTTAAGGTGCGGTGTATATACATATCGATTGTTTCAAATGTGACACTATGCGCAATTCATCACGGCAAACGTTCTATGTCAACCTAATGCAAGTGAATATGTCAAGACGCAAATTAACATATATATTTCATTAGCCAACAAGTTATACCCCTTGCTATCAAGTGAAATTTATTTTCATAAACAAATGACATTCATAACTTTTGCAGTGAAATTAAAGCACTCTTGACCATACGCTATACATTTAAGATAATTTTTTCTTATTATGGTCCAAACCACATCAATCATTCATAACAAACTGCTATGACAAAAATGCTTTCACAAAAGCCGTCTTGCTGCCTATAAGCTGCATTCCTTTATACGACACAATCCTAATTCCAAGTCAAACTTCTCAGATAATAGTTACTACTGTCTCTTGTAATGTATAAGACGCTGCTTATTTCTTGCATATTTTGATATGTCGTTTCTAGCCTACTAAGCAGTTTGGAGTGCTCATATAGGGAAAAATCCGTAACCGATATAATATAATAATAATAACTTTCATATTTTTACAGGTTAATTTGTTCAGTAAAAATAATTACTGTTATCAATCAAGGACCTGTACCCTACAAAGAAAAGTTTAACATAGGCTTATACGATAAAAAGTAAAAGAAAATTACAAGATTACGATATAAACTAAAAAATAGCTAAAAATTCAAGTTTATGTTCTTGATGTGTGCTTTGAATCTTAAGATTGATGTTTCTGTTTTTAAATAATCTGGTAAGTTATTAAAAACCTTTGCGCCATGATATACCAAGATCTAGGCAACGTTCATGTGAGATCTCATGCCACGCTAGTCCACTATGTCATATGAACAGAAAACATATTTTGTATGGGAAATGAAGATTAGGTAAGGTCTCGATAATTGCTCTAGTTCGGTAAGACAGCTCATTTTGATAGGCCCTTATCCTGGATGTGTATAATAAAGTAAAGGAATTATTTCCTTGTTAGTTTCTCACAAGACATTGAGAGTTTGATAGTAGTTTGGTGGTCTTCCGTGTTTGTGCCGATTCAAGGAGGGTAGCCCTTCGGCCGTAGCTGCTTTATAAGGAGCCCTCCATCAAAATACAAAAATATATAGGTGTATAATTGTGCTTATTACGAACAAAGAACAACTGGTATTGTTCTACAATTGCCATTTGACACTATGATACCATAATCATGATGATTCCAAAACAATGCTAATTTTACATACTATCCTTGACTTGCACGACTAGATCTACAAGTGGACATATAATTTGGTATGTCTATCACAATCTTCATGCTGTTGTTTCATAGAGTCCACCAAAACACCATTAAGGAAACTTGCAGATAAACTTGCTCTTTTCGTTCGAACCAATATGTTGCTTACACATATACAGGCCTGGCCATGAGAATCTGTGTAGGCGGGCGATAAATCGCCCTCTTCGTTGGTGTCGGGCAGGTAATTTTTTCAGTGCACAAACCTGGTTTTGAAATGCCTTGAAACATATATAAAAAGAGAACACTCATATGTCTGAACTAAGATAAGATAGACAGAATATATCCGCATCTGGCTATATATTTCGGTTCACCTTTCCGTCATTATCCGACGTTTCATACTCTGACGAGTGTCGGACGAAAAAAGGTTTTCAGTATGCATAAAGAATTTTCCCGCTTTTCTGAGCCACAGTTAAGCTCTGCAGTACCAACAGACTATTCAAATAGTGGAATGCAAATCACCGAAATCAAAAACCAAGGCAGGCAGTTTCTGTAGCAAATAACCAACAAGGGCGCGGAGGTGCGCGCGGGAGGTCGCCCACGCTAAACGGCCAGGCCTGTATATATGTCTTTTTGACCATACAAAATTGTAGTTTCTTATACATAAATCAAATATCCTACATGGACAGAAGTGACTGGTGTGTTTAAAGCCAGACCAATTTCCCTTCAGCTATCCATGTTATTCAAATGTGCTTTTAATTACCTTGACTCTTCAATGGTATGTTGAACTGTCAAGATTCTTGGGTGCCGTAATTTAGCCAGCTGCTGTGGGCCTTTCCGAAATACATCTAAGATAGGTTCTCTATCCCTTTTATCGAAACTATCAATCAGTTTCTTCTCCAGCACGAAAACAGATACTTCCTGTGAATATAAAATGCAATTCTATGTTAAGGATGATTGGTTTTGAAGACTCTCCCACCGTGAGGTATACACGCTCTAGTTACTATGTTTAAATGTAACTAACTATATACAAATGTGTTGAAGGAGAGCATTACAGTGCAAGAAATTGTAGCTGAATGACATAACCCAAAGAACACTTTCTGAAATGGCTTCATTCTGCAGAAAAGTAGGCTACCATGGACAAGTGAAACTGAGGCACTAGGTGATGGACCAAGGTATCTGATTCATGAAAACAATGGATTAAAAAAAGAAATAAGAAGAATGCACAGTACCCTTCATGCATAGGCAAATAATATCGCTTGCAATATTGAAATAGAAAATACCACGCAAGGTAGCAAGACAACTTACACCGGCGTGAGAGTAAGGTGTTACAGCATTTCAGAGGCGATTATCATTAATGATAATAAATGCTAATTAGCATTTTGAACTCTAACATTTTCCCATCCTACAAGAAGTAGTGTATGCAGACAGTGCCAGATCTAGTATGGACTGTAGGGACATAGCCATTTGGGTATAATCAGGTAATGGCTCAAAAGAGCATTGTAAAATCATTATGGCTTTTTATTGGTCGGGGACATGGCCCCAGTCCCCCCTTCAAGCACTTGATCTGCCGCTATATGCAAATTGATAGAGATTCTTATACACAAAGTATTCACTTCAGAGATTAGGGATTGATTTCTCACCATATCCATCATTCTTCAGCTATACGTTTCCTTTTAATACGAAAACCACTTCTTCACACGACCCTCAATTTTCTTAAATATTCCCGAAATTGAGATTGAGACTATCTTAAGATTTTCTTAACGATTATTGAAGTAAACTGAATAAAAGAAGTTACCACTAATTTTTATAAATATTTTGATCTTTGATAACCAAGATTATTAAAGAAACATTTCAATCTTTGAAAAGGAGCTTGCAAAGAATGAGCTAATATCGATTTCTGGCACTTAAAAAAGGGTGAATTCTGGAACTAGAGCCTTGTAATTTTCTTAATTTTTCTTAAAATTTTGGCTTTTTGAAGCCTCATTCTCTTATGAACTTCTTTCCTATAAAACAATGTGTACCCCTTTTGACACATCAAGTTAACTGGATATGTACCTACAATAAAGAGTGCATGTATGCTATACCTTTTCCCCAACTTTTAGCTTCAAAAATTGTATATATTCTGTGTTCCAAAGTATGTGTGGAGTGCATCGTTCTTTAGAAAACAATTAAGCCCTATTTCATAAAATACTATTTAGCTATAGTCTCACATTGCAGAACTTCATCAAGTTGAGAATGTCAGAAATACTACTTCTGATCTTGAAATTGGGTATCTAGAATTAGGAGCATGGCCTACACACAGTGGCAGCTTATAAACATATGAGCTTATAATATATATATATGAAACTCATTTTACAACACTTACCTGCCCAGTGCTCTTTTTCCTTCCCTCAAAGACCTTCCATGATAAGGCTGGCCCAAAACTTGCAATTTGCTTTCCTATCTGATATTCTCTTGTCACAGGGTTACCAAGTACTGCATTTTTCAAACTTCCAAACAGTGAAGAGGCTGTTTGCTGATACTTCTCCATTACCAAGTACTTCTCTGCAGATATAATGAAAGAAGAGCTTGAATAAGTTAGCTTTTGCAGCTATATATTCAGAGGCAGTGCCAGTCACAGCAGATTGGAGGATCCCCCACCTCCTCAAACCTCTTCTATTCAAATTTGCACAAATTACAAAATTTATCCAGGAGAAAACTGGGGGGCATATCCTCCTGTGGTGTAGCCTGTGTATATAGTACTGGGCAATAAGCTAGAAAAAAGTCAAAAGATCTGTAGCAAAATATTCACTGCAACATACCAAAACATAATGATTAGTGCTTTTGAAATCATAAACTACAATGAGTCAGTATGCTTTGAGTGCTTCTAAAGAACAACTTCTATAAATCAATCCAAAAAGGGTGAGTGTCACAAAAGCTAGCCTAGAAGTTGTATGAGAGCAAGGTGAAAATATTACAAACTGGTTCAAATTCACAATAAACTGTGAGAAAATAGAGACATTAGCAAACAAAGCATATTGATGTAAGAGATATCAGCCATACAGCAATTGAGAGATCAAGGAACCATTCAAATGGCCAGAAGAAATCTAATGTTCATATAGCAAGGTTGCTATTCATGGATCGCTAAGGTGCACTCAAGATTGTTCCTACTTACAACTGATAGCTTCACAGCACTTGGCCCAGCTGGTGCTCTAATAAAGCACAGGTTTGCAAGTTATCTGCATTAAACTATCTATAAGAAGACTATCCGTAACACCCTGTTTTAATCTGGAGCCATAACTTTTGCTCCAGCATGCACTCACAGGCACAAGACACTATATGTGCCTAGATGCTATTTCTGATTTTTCAATCTTAACACATTAAAATTGTTATTAGAATAGACATAGGGTTGAAAAATCAATTTGGGATTGAAGAGTGCTTCTAGGATTATGCACAAAATGGCACAATGTCTTTTGCATGAACCAGTATTTAACAAAAGAAAAGAAATCATGTCTTACAGGATGAAGTGGTTTCTCTATCATGTGCAATATCTGATCAAAACCAAGCATGACAGTGGCAATCAGGTGTGACATGGGTGCTCAAAATAATCTAAAGGAGTGATTTTTCAATGGGAAATATATTTTTCAGTGCCAGCCTACTTTTGAAAATCACTTTAAGATTTTGGTCAGCTTGCCTTGTTCTACCCAAGATAAAATGTTCCCATATTTTCACACAATTATCACTAAGAACATGTTTTTTGGAGCAAATGCCACTGATGCAATGCTTTGTTGGGTCACTTGAGGTAGCTCATCAGTGCAAATTTTTAAGGCATGCAAAGTTTTATAAACAATTCTGAAAATCACAATGAATGGTCTGAAAAAGGAGAGAAATAGAAAACTTAAAGAGAAAGTTGGCAGTCATCCATTCACAAAGATGCAGTGTCCTTGAGAAAATACAACATAGCTTCTACTTCTACTCCAGTTGTCAGTATTTGGCTATTGCCAGATTCCGTATCATAGTAATTACCTTAATGTCTAAAGAAGACCATAAAACTGACACAATAGTGAGAATGATGGGACAATTGAACAATTATCTGTGAAAGCAACTTTCATATATTGCTTTGAGGGCCATTTAATTTCTGCCCTAGTAGGCTGACATTTCAGCTCTATGGTGACAAATGCCAAGTAATGGCAAATCATTTAATCTCAGATAGGCCTATTGACATTCCAGTCCTCCTGGGAGAATTTCCATATACTCAGGGCCTTAAAAATCATAAAATTAGAAGAAAGTGAAAACATATTCTGTCCTATTACATAATATATAGGGTATAATTTGGCTATATATCATAATGACTGCTGGGCATCAAATTAAAAAAAAATAAAAACTTATGGTCTCTGTAAAGCAAACTTAAATAATATATTCTAGATTAGATTGGGATCAGTTGTTTATAGAATACCTATTGCAATCAAGTTCCCATCTGGCAACCTGTACACATAGCCTCATTATCAAAGCAGATTTTTGCACATTGCAAAGCACAGAAAACCCTCAAAGATAAAGCTAATGATAACTAAACAAAGAAGATATTTGCAGATGAGGTAGCAAAATAGGAGATTGATGTGAAACAAAGAAATATGTTTCACTACTGGCAAGGAACAGAATATTAGCAGAGGAAATAATTAGCACTTGCAGAACTGAATAATTTGCTAACGTTTTCTCTTCTTTTTTCTTTACAATAAAAATTGGAGAAAGGCCCCAACCAAAAAATAAGAAAATATGAAAATAGAGGGATGAAAAACAGCTTTCTTGGCTTCAGATTTGAGAAAAGAAATGAAGGACACAGGAAAGGAAAAGTACATGAGATATTCCATCATTTGCAAGTTTTGAGAATGGATTATTATCTGTGTCAAAGAGTATGTGGATTTGGTACTAAATGTGAAACAGGTGTGAGTAGGGAAGGGTGGTTTACCACACTTCAGAAGGTTTGTAAAAATTATATTTTAATAATGGAAAGATTAAAAGCCATACAACGATGAGTGAGAGACTAGAGAGTAAAATCAAAAATACAAAAAAGAAGATTAAGTTCAAGCACTATGACAACTTAGTAAACATTATGTATGTAACTAGGAAGTAGCCTATAGACCAAGCCACCTGGAAGTTCCAAAGACTGACTCAGTGTCCTGATTAAAATACAGCAATAAAATACTTCAACATCTGTTCACATTTGTAAGAATTTAACCATAGTTATGTACTTCAATGCACCTTATAACTTCCTGGAGAACTTACAGCATCCACAGGCTCCTGGGGTAATTGCTGCAAAGCTACACTAGGCTTCCCTACCTAGCCCCTAACATGGGTCTGGAGTCAGAAACTTTCAAAAAACACAGATCTTTGACAATGGCTTGAACTGTTTATGCCAATATACTCTTTGCAGTAAATGTTTCTTTATATAATCTCTGTAGTCTTAAAGAATTATGGCAACATAAAAAAAACTTAAGATTTCTGCATGCTACATATCTGTGGCATAATTCCCCTTGATTCCAACTAGGCCTTAAGTAACAAATTCCCACCAGCTATGGTTTAGTAAAATCTAGAAATTTTGGTAGAGAAGGAATAAATCAGATAAGGAAACAAATTTTTCACAGATAAAAAAATCAAAAATTCATGAACAAGGCTATGTCAATGGTTCTAGAAAGAGAGAGAACAATGCTAGACCCCCAACTGCAGAATATGACCTTTTTCAATGAGATCTCGAGTGTGCACGAGCAATAAGTTAGGTCTGCAAGTGTGCACTTGATCTCAGGTGTGCATTTGAAGTGCGCGCTAGACTTTTGGCTTTGACAGTAAAACCAAGTTTATTTATTTTCTGTTGTTTCTTACCTTAAAAGATTCTGTATCAAACAGCATGCACGCCAGGTGAGCACTTTTTATTGCATTATCACCGTTATGATAACTGGAGAATATTCAAATTAACCAATTAAACTTCGCCCTATCGCCTTTCAACACCTTCCCACACCCATTTCTGGGTGCGCAGTAGCATTTGAGGCAAAAATCTCGAGTGTGCTGTTGCCAAACTCTGCAGTATGGGTTAGACCCAAAGGCTAGCACAGAGATGCATTTCATAGGTGAAAAGTGTGTAAAATTACCACAAAGAGTAATATTCCTTTGCAATACACTGTGACTATACACAACTAACTTTTGAGGTGCTATGAACGAAACAGAGGAACACAACCTGTTTCCTCTAGAAGCAGAACGTCTTGCAGCTTTGCCGTTAGAGCCTATTTGAATTTTGCTACGTAGAATAGTACATGAAAGGAGAAGCTAGCACTTGTTAAATCCAGAATCAGTGAATATTCACTGATTCTGGATTTAACAAGTGCTAGCTTCTCCTTTCATGTACTATTCTACGTAGCAAAATTCATGAATATCCTATGATAAGCTACTTCTTAATGAAATAACTATATGACATTCCATACAGAACATAATTTAAAAGACGATACCTCATGCTCGTGTCAATTGTGAACTTTACTGATGGTTTTGGCTTTAGTAGAAGATCAATTGTTGTTCCTTCTTACGCCATCACGATGAAGCCTCTCTTCCACTTTGAAGACGGTAAAAAGTTCCGGCGTGACTGACAAACTTTCGGACAAAAATTGTCCGATATATTATTCTACACCTACCGTAAATCCTCGAATAAGCCCCAAGGCGCTTATTTGCAAAAATGAATTTTTGGGTGGGGGCTTATTCGAGGAAGGGGCTTATTTCAAAGTTTGGCATTTTCCTCAAAGGTTGACGTAAAACACGACATGATTTTCTCAATCAACTAACTTAGAAATTCATTAATCAACAACAATTTCTTCATCGTCATCACTGTCGTTATCTAAATCAATTGTTAGTTCTTGTGGTGCTACAGCGTCAATATCTACCGAATCTAGAGTAAAAGAGTAATTTGCATACTAGAGTGAAAAACTGGTAATACGTTGAAAATTCGAATATGTCCGAACTTCCGATATGGTTCCATTATTGGTCACCCCCTGAAACTTTTCGTTAATTACTCTTTGGTGCCTAATTGTCATCCCCTCAAATTAGCTTTTGACAACTATCTCAACCCCTAGATTAATAGGGAAGGCGAAGTAATATTTTTGTGAGGGGACTCTAATGGAAAGACCAAATATGTAGCTAGAAGACCTAAAGGTTGTTGAATTCCTCCATTTGTGCTTCACATTGCAAAATATGGCATAAATTAACTACAGAACCTTGGCAAAATTGGTAATTTACTAACAGGACTCCCATTTAAAGCTCCAACTTGTTTGAACATTTACAACTATGAATCATGAGGATGTTTACACTCAATTGCAAGGATCACTGATTACACCTGGGGGGAGGTAGATATTTTGTTATAGCGACATAGGGGGGCCCACCATGGTTGGGTCTGACGCAACAGAAAATACCCCAGAGTTTGCTCTCTAGAATGACTAAACAACGATCTCCCAGAATACAAGTTGACCGAATAGATTTACCGAATAAGTACTAGGACAGGGAGAGTTACCGACAAACTTTCTAAGTTCCTTTATGCTATTGGATTTTCTCTAGCCTCTAATTCAGTTGCATTTTCACTAATGTTTTCAAATTTGCATATTAAAAGAATCGGTTTTGCACCATGGTTTATCACTGCCATGTGTTCATTCTTTATGCAATGGAAAAAGTCTTTCCTATCTGACACTCTTTGCAATGTAATGTAAGTTGGTTGAAACTTTCCTGTACAGAAAGACTATTAGATGAATATTTTGAAAATGCAATGATTTCTTTCTGCAGACTGGCTATTCTTAGTTCGAAACTCATATCAGCAGAATGGCCCATGATAAAGAGAGAATTGACTGTGTGCTTCTTTATCTCCTCCAGGCATTGCACGTTTAGATTTTATTTTTAAGTATTATAACGGAAAATGAGTATGAATGGTTCATTTGAAACCAACCTCATGTTCCAATTCAGGTTCTTTTAAAATCCATTGCATATACGGGAAAGTTGAAAAGGTTTTAGAAATGTCTATTTTGGATACAATACATCCGAAAGTTTATCATCCGAATATTCCAAAATATGCCCGGAAGCTTTTCAAAGAAGCATTTTCACCGTACTTTTAGTCGATGAAGCTTTTGCTCGAAATGTAATATGGCCAAGAGATCATGTGATCAAATGATGTATCCCAATTATCAAACCAATCAGCTTTATTTATTGGCTTCAAAAAGTAAATTTAGTCCAATGCAGGTGCAGGTGCAGGTGTGATACTCGAGACTTCAAAATACAAGACGAAGCCAGGGACGCATAGACAGGAAAAGGGCAAGTGAGAATTCTCATATACAATGCACCAAGGATGTGGTTTTGTAGCTTCACATCATGTACGATCTGATCTTCTCGGCCAAATTGTATACTTCAGAGGATTCTGTAGTGGAAAGAACCAAGTTAAAAGTACTGTCAATTTAAATGTTCAGTAAATTGTACTCCCTAAACAATACCTATAAGCTGGTACTTTATAACTGAAGCGCTCAAATGATTTCGCGAAGTTTTTACTGGTATTGCTCAAAAGGTGCATCTCACCCCCCTTTGGCCCCATGGGATGAGAGCAGCAGGCGCCCTTTGATGAAACCCAATGAATATGCGTAAACAAATCTGCATTTAAGTTGAGGACGGAGCATTAAAGCCCAGGCCAAACGATCCGACATTTTGTCCAACTTTCACCAACAAATGTTGGACAGCAACTAGTATGGGGTGGCCAAACGAACCAACAAATGTTGTGCGAAAATATTCCACGCTTTAAGAAACATTGGAACAGCCTTAATCACAAAAATATGCCCATATAAGCACCACATACAGACAATATCAATACAACATCGCTACATCTATGGAAAGATTGCAGGTATAACTCCAGTTATCAGGTACTGAACGCTGAGTCCAGGAAATCACAGTACACATTCTTTTTACAGGAAAGTAGTTACAAGAGAATAGTGCTTATCTGCTCAAAAAGTTACGAAAGTTCAGTATTTGACTTTTGAGACCTAAGAAAATTGATAGAACATATGCCTCTATAAGTCAAATATTCACACAAAGCAATCAGCGTTTTTACTTATTTACATAGATCGCAAACTCGATTATCCTAAAAGAATGTCGTAAGAAAGTTTCCATGTTGAAATCATGAAGAAGCTAAAAGCCTGTTTGCATAAGAGAAAATGGAACGATTCTGTTTGGAACGATTCCAAACGGGTCCAGAGTACAAAGGGATTCAGGAACGGTTCCAGACGGCTGCAGAAGTTGCTTCAGCGGAGGAAGAATATTCACAGTAACATGCCCTAATTCAGCCAAGCATCGATCTTATCATTCTATAAAATGTTAGTACAGCATGGCAGCAAAGACCACTGAACAGCCTTTCAACTGGGTGAAGGAGAGACTGCAATATTGTTAAATTCGTCTTGAATGCAAAGGAGCAATCTTTCAATAGACGAATATCTTCCCTATAAAAAAACTCACAAATGATTCCAAAAACTTCAAAAAACGCCTGTAGCAAACAACTTAAATTTCAATTGAAATGATTTCTTAGATTAAAAATTATTATTAGAACAGCCTTGGAAGCCTTAGGGGTCATTTACTTATAAGTCTTGGTACTGGAACGGACTACAATTAACAAAATGATTAGAAGTTTTATACCCCTCCCATTTCCCCCCTCCCATTTCTGTCCAAAAACTTCTCTTAGTGGGACTTTGATCAGTAACATTGTTTTTGTAGCTTTTCTTGTTCACTTGATGCTAAATGTAATCTCAACATTCTATCATTTTGTCTTGCTCTTTTTCATTCCCTTTCATTTCTGTAGTTTAATTTTCTTCAGCTTAGTCATTGCATTCTATAAGGCTTTGTGGCTTCTTGTCGTTTTTTTCACTTTTTGATACTAGGAAACATTACATCTGTTGAAATGCTTCCCACGTATACAGGACTGCACGTATATCAATGACTTTTCCCAATGATTTCTATTTTAGAAAAGTTGCATCTCTATATCGAGAAAAAGTATTTTCCCTAAAGGGCGCGATTTTAACAATTTCCAGGGGTTTCTTCCCGGACCCCTGCTCTTCTCTCCCTCCTGCTTCATAACTATAATTTGTCTGCAAGAAGTGTAGATTAGTAGCACACTTCATATCTTCATGAAAAATCGTAGGCAGAAATGTCGAATAAATGTCTACGAGAACAGAACTATTGGTGGTTAAGATTTAATTCATTGACTCGGCAATTCATGTCCTTCGATACTTAAAATTTAAATGGGCAACAAGATGCATTCAACGGCTTTGATAACTTAAGAACTTCTGGTAAAATGTGCATTGATCATTTGATCATTAAAAGTTTAGTCTCCACTCCCCCCCCCCCACCAGCGAAGCGAGTCTTATCCACACTTATTTTAGGACTTGGCTGCCGCCTATTTTCTATCATCGAAGCTTCTTGAAAGTGACATTTCAGAAGAGGACATGGTCAAGAAAGACAACAAACATTGATTTACCACTGAGAAGATTCTAATATTGAAAAATGATTGCAAAAATTATATTAAACTATTCCTTTATCAGCTCCCTTTAAGGTGAATGGAATTAACAAATCTCTTAGGGTCTCAGAATAAGGTTTTTGCACTAATAGATAATATGCAAGATCAAAGGTGCAGTTGCTTGAGGGGCTGGAGGCTAGAGCCAATGACATCACGAGAACCCTTCGGTTTTGGGTGTAGCCTTCAACTTCTCGAAAGTACCTGATTTCAAGGACATAATGACCTAATTATAGGTACCTCAATCTTTCCATGGTCACAACAGTTGGGGAGTGTCGCATCCCCACACACCATTGGTCATCATGTCACAGAATAGACGTGCCTGTCTACAACACATTTTGTGGAGCTGTTGAACTAATCTGCGGATCTGTAATTCGGAAAAGTGTGGACTAGTTAATGGGTTATATCTATCCAATATGTGTTCTAATGATGTAAGTTAAGATTTATTAAGTCTTAAAAACCCTTAGCTTTATAACTCCTCAACTTGCATAATGTGTTTGTTTTTAATGCCTGTTATATCATCTGTGTAATTCAATGGAAAAATCAAAAACAGTTTTTTATGCATGTGGTGTCTGAAAGAGTTTGCTATTTTTGGCCCTACTGGCAAGTTTTGCACACCTGAAGATAAATATAGAATAGCCGAATAGGAAAAATGTTGCTAAATAAACACTCATCTTACAGCAGGAAACAGGGGGTATGTACAAAAAATGACCTCTTTTAACAAACATACAATAAAAAGTTTCAAAATTGTCGAAGAGAAGGGCACCTTTAGATTTTGAAGAAAATGACAGGTGTCCAGACCCCTAAAATCCACCCCGTAACTAAGCGCCTAAATTTCTTAATTCTTCTTCAGCCATGAGCATAGCAATTTGGAATTTCTTAATCCTTTGGCCAGTCTAGTGTCTTGTGAGACAGTTTCTTATAAAAGATGTGTAAATATAGATGTTACTGGCTTCATTTCTGGGCCTCGGGGATAAGTTGCTCTCAACCACTGACAAGTGAAAACACAAGGTCTCTTTTCATAAGAGTTTTTTCGGTCCCGTTTTGAACCTTTCTCAGCACTTTCATTAGCACTTTCATGATTTTGAAACTAAAGCTTTCTTTAGATTTTCTTAACAAGAATGGTTGAACTTGTGTAAAACTATCATATCATAAAGACAAATGAGGCACTAACAAAAAAGTAACACTTGAATATGTAAATTATCGCAATATATCTATGCAAATTAAGATGATGGCAAACTGTATCAAATGCTAGTAATATATTACATACTTACGCGAATCAGTCAGTTCATGGACCAAAGTAAACTAAGGATATTAATGAGAATCTTTATAAATGGTCAATTTCAATATTGCGGTATGTGTTTCATAGTAGGATACTTACTTATACCAGGCCTGCTTACACTATCAATAAACTTCATGACTGTGCACTAAGACTAACTCACAGCGACCACCATTAAAGCTTTGAATCGCTGTTAGACATGAGTTTTGGAGGCAGGGGCTGGGGCAGCCCCTCCCCCATCAGGCAGAAATTCATTTCATCCATCAACATCTATGTAAATCGAATCAAAGTATGTGTCTCCAAACTTTATTCCTCTAAGCGCTCTATTTTATGAAATAAGGGGTCAGTCATTTATAACTCTGAGTACCGAGGCGGGCTAGAATTTACAAAATGGTCAAAGTTCTATACCCCTTCAATTCTTATCCAAAAGTTTTCATATCCCATTGAGAAATAAGTAATAAGTTTCATACCCTAGTTGCTATCTACCCTGTAAGGATTTCGGGGCAGATTTCTTCATTGCTAATTTTAAAGTAGCAATTGCCACTATCATCTACTTGAAAGATCACATATAGAAAATGTTTTCTGCAAAATTACTTTCTGGGAAATTATTGCAAGAAAAGCCTTTGTACACAGTATTTTAAATATCATTCTTTGTGAGATCCATTTTTTCAATTCTTATCTCCACGATTGGGCTAACCCTTGGCATGCCTTTTAGATGCAATCGAGCATGGAACGACGAACTGGCATGCATCTTGAGCGCTCTTCTCGTTTCTTCTTGCAGACAATCCTAAGCTCCAAGTCCTCCTACACCTAAGTGCTGTTAGAGAAAGATGCTTCTTACACTACCCATGTTAAAAAGTTGAAGGTGATGTTGACTGAAATGTTTAAAGCTAAAAATGGCTTCAGGCCCGAAATTACGCTGAAAGTATTTCCCTTCCGCAATAACCATTATAGTCAAAGAATGTTACTGAATTCTCATAATCAAAAGTAAAAACGGTCTTGTATGGGTTGGAAACTATGCCTGTCATAGGCTGCAATTGTGGCATCTATGATCTGCTAATACAAACAATTGTACTCCTCTAAATGACTTCAAAATGAAAATCAGAAAATGGAATCCTCATTGCCATTGTCATCTGTGCCGATCTTGCATCCTATCATTGGGGATGTTATGGTTTCAGTTGATATACAATAATCATTTTTTTATTATTGAATTTATTTACATCGCCGACATATAAGTAAAGTGAACATTATATTTTCATTATCATATATACTCAGCATATTTTATATCATAAGGGTTTCGAGCGCGCAACTAGAAATTTCTGAGGGCAGAGATCTAATCAACAAAACGTCCATATTTAAAATACTTTCTAAAGAAATTGTATCTTGAAACCATATGTATTAGATTTGGAAGCAAACGAAATAGTATGGAAAGTTACAGGATTTCGTAACTTCCATGTGTAACAAAGATTACTTAGTAAAAATACAATGAACAGTTTCAAACTTCTCCAATAGAAGGGCACTTTTACTTTTTGAGGAATAGGGTAGGGGCTAGGCCCTTAGGGCCCACCCAACAGTTGAACACCTGGGCTTATGTGAATATTAAAATTTTCAAAGTAAATAGATTTATCGATATTGTAAGCTCTCAATACCTAGTAATTTTTTGGGCAATTGGACACTATTTCTACTAAATCACTTCTTTTACAAATATGAGTATGGAATGTAGTTCTTCATGGCTTTATTAGTGCACAGTGGTCATTGCAGTTTGAATTTGTCCGACAAAGTACACTTTTTTACAACAGCCTCACTCAGGGCTTAGTGTTAGAAATATTACGCTTAGATGAGGTCAAGTGGACAGACTTATTCGTAGTGTTTCTTGCTGTTAGTAAAAGAGGCTAGAGGGCGAAGGAGGTGGCCACCCATATAATATTTCAGATTAAGTTTTATGGTGTGGCTGCCAATACGCGCCCAAGAGAAGGAAAGGGACATGAGGGGTAGAGGAAGAGTAAGAGTAAGCAGGAGTATTAGTGAGAGTCGCGAGTAACGTTGTAAATGCTGTTAATTTTGCAAGTTGAATGATTTTCCACATGCCTTGGTAATGTTTTGTTATGTTATACGTTCACGAGACGTCTCGTTTAGTAACAAGTGTTTTACTCTCATTAACATTCGGCTTCAAATCTACATCCGTAGTTCTTAAAGCTCTGTAATTTGTGGAACTTTTTTGAACTCATTGTAGTACTAAACTTTGGTAGCTAGTTTAGTAACCAAAAACCATTTGTTGATTAATTAAAGTTATCTACAAATTAAGTGCACTGGCAGCAGAAGAAGGGACTGAAATTAATAGTGTGATGTTTGCCATGCTGTCTGGTAGATCTGCATGCTGTCTAGGTAGAAAATGGCATAAAAAATCATTGAAAATTTTGTGAAAATATTGAATAGATCTCTTTGCTACTATATAAAGATTGTTGCCAGATTGGGTAAAATGATAGAAACACACGCTTTCAGAGCAAAATAAGATCATGTTAAAGCTCTAAGTGACCAAGAACACAGAGCCCTTCCCTGACTTTATATTTTTATGAGACTTTGGACCAGTCTATAGCACCACGCTTTGAAAAACTTTGGGCATTTATCTCTAACAGACCCTGATGACTCCGCCACTAGTACGCCTAGAAGACGAGTGAACTTTAACTCGGAAAAAGAAGATCTACTTTCTATTTGGATCAAATGCCTCGATCTTGACATCATCATTTAGCAGAAAAGTGAGGGGTTGCAGCCCCCCAGCCCCCCAGCTCCCCCGGCTCCGGCGTGCCTCTTCTTTGATACGAATATACTGTCTTTCTTTGAAAGAGCACCTCAGTCCCTCATTCAAAAGTCAAGCTTCGAGAACGAATACTCATTCTAGGTAGGCAATGGAGCTATGAACGGCATGAAAACATAGAACACGAAAGAAAATGCACTAAGTATAGAACAACACGCCACGACGGAGCAACAGGAAGAACCATTGTGCAGGAACAGAGATGGCTCAAGTTCATTGCAAGCTGACTGGGGAGCTCATTTGAGGGGGGGGGGGCGCTCATTTAATAACATTTCTCAGGGGAGGCGCTCATTCTTGGGGGAGCACTTTCGAGGAAATACGGTAGTCTATAAGACCATCAAGGCACAAAATCCCTGAAATTTAAGAATTATTAAAGAATAATGTAAAACTCAAGCTTCATCAGGGGTTTTGCTTATTTGAGTTTTCTTCAGACAAACAAAAAAGTGTGAGCGTCAATTCCACAGTTTGGGAATCATTATGCTATGGTGCAGGTCAGTAGCTCTTCAGGGTGCGCCCGTTGCTCATTTTCTATTATAAGAATATAGTCTCCAAGAGTATTACTGTGATGCTTAAGGTAGGTTACTGGTCGAAATTTGATGAAATTTTCAAGAAATGTTTTTTACTTCAGAAATACTCAATTGCCATCGTACAACACTATCTGGGGTTTCCATGAGCCTCAGAGCTTGCTTAGGCAATTATTTTTCATTTTGAAATGGAGCACCTCTCAATCAGCTGACAATATTTCAGGGTAAAATTGTTGAAATTACCCAACTTTATGGGTGCTTGCTGCTCCATGTTTCATTCTCGCCATAGGCAAACCATATATCAATGTAAAGCTCAATGTGCGGCAAATCTGTTCAGAGCAACTAAATGTGTATTTCGACCACCTGTTGCTGGATATAAGGGGTTTTCCCGGAGAGGCTGAACAATTGAAATTCTCTCTAACCTTGTTTACTGACTTCTGATTGGCCGAGACATGTGAAAGCTTCAGTTGATTGGATGCTTTGTATTGCATGCTTCCATAATGGCAGACCTTCACCTCCCGATCTTAGTCATCTTCTGAACCGTTCTACATATTTGCGTGATATCTTCTGTTATTTCATCATAATTTGTGACATAAATAAGTTGGTATGGGAAAGGTGAAGCTGTCTACTCGGAAAGCGTTTGTAGGTAGGCGAAAAATGAAGTCAAGGCAACGAGGGAGAGCTGTTGTGATTGAGGAGTCAGTGGTCACAGCTACTACCTCTGTACCCAAACCACATTCTACAAGTGAAACCAAATTGAATGCGTTTGGCATTAATATGGAAGAAATGCTAAGGCAATCTGAAGCTCCTGTCAGTTATTTTGAGGACTGCTATCTCTTTGTCCAAAAGAGCGTGAACTTAGATTTTTTTAGTGTCCTATTGTGCCCAATGTGTAAGCAACCAGGGTTGACTTTCACCACATCATCAGGTAAGTGGGGGTTTGCCACAAAAGCTAGACTTGTCTGTGAAGTTTGTGATGAGTTGGTAAAAGAAGATTTCCTATGTGAGCGAGTTGGGGGATCAAAATCGCATACTGATCCATTTGATATCAACCTTAGAGCTACCTTGGCTTTCCGTGGAATTGGCTGTGGCCATAGTGCTATGAAGGAATGGGCAAGTACAATGAACCTGCCACATCTAGTTAGCTATGATTCTTACAGAACTGCTCATCAGAAGATTGCAGATGCCAGCAAGCAAACTTTTCAGGAAATTGTGAGTAAGTCAAGGGAATCAATAGTAACTGCATACAAGGAAATTGATGAGCACCCTGATGAATATGGGATATTGAATATTGCTGTCTCCTTTGATGGATCTTGGCAGAAAAGGGGTTTCACATCTCACAATGGCATTGGTGCAGTAATTGATCTGCTGACAGGGCTTCCTATTGACTTTGAAGTTCTCTCCAACTTCTGTATCAAATGTAAGGCTGTAGAGGGAGAACAGGAGGATTTGGAATGGAAGACAAGACATGAACCAAATTGCCCCAAGAACTTTGAAGGAACAGCAGGTGCTATGGAGGTTGCTTGTGCAGAGAAACTGTGGAGTAGGTCTATAGAGAAGCACAATTTCAGATATACAACAATTCTGTCAGATGGAGATAGCAAGGCATTTGATGCTGTAACATCATTAAACCCATATGGAACAGACATTCAAATACAGAAAGAGGATTGTGTGAACCATGTCTCAAAGAGAATGGGCACAGCACTGAGGAATTTGGTAGCTATGTCAAAAGCTCAAAAAGTTCAGTTGTCAGGAAAAGGAAAGCTCACCCAAATGAAAATTGCAAAGATTCAGAACTACTATGGGAAGGCAATAAAAGATAATTCATCTGACATTCAACTCATGAAGAAACGTATAATGGCAATCCTTTTGCATCTTTCATCTACAAATAAGATGCCAAAACATATGCATTGCCCACCAGGTAACCATTCATGGTGTTTCTGGCAAAGAGCCATTGCCAATTCCACTGTTCCAGATTCTCATGAGGATCATGAAACATTGCCACCAGATATAGGGAAAAAACTTGTACCTATCTTTCTTCGCTTGTCAGATGAGGCCCTATTAAAGCGTTGTGCAAGACAAAAAACACAAAATTCCAATGAGTCATTCCATAATGCAGTGTGGAAGTTGTGCCCAAAAACAATATATGTAGGTAGGAAGACTGTGGATACTGCAGTAGCACTAGCAGCCTGCCAATTTAGCATGGGGGCTACATTCAAAACATTGTTATGCAAAACAATGGGGCTTGTTCCTGGTGAAAACCTGAAGAGGAAAGCTGCAGCTAGGACTGCACTGAGATTAGAGAAGGCAGAAAGAGCAAGTTCTGTTCTAGCAAAAAGAAGAAGAAAGGAACTGAAGTTTAAAACCAAATTGAAAGCTAACAAGCAGAAATCACTAGAAGGGGACACATATGCTGCAGGCGCATTTGACTTCTAAGTTATGAAAAATAGTCAAAAATTAAAACATAACCAAAACAATTATTGAGTTTGCATGCTATTTACATCTTAGTAGGGTATGGAGCTCAAAAATGTAGTTTCAGAAGATGACATAGTCACCCATCAAGTCTTAAACTTGCTTCTGAACTTTACGGCCATTTTTCTCACAACATAGATTTTCCCCCATGTGCAGTGTTTAGTTTCTGCAAGATTTTTAGAGAAAGATCAGAAATCTGCATGTCTATACATAATCTTGTTCCTCCATATCTGCAGAACAAGATATAAGCATTAAAATTTTCATAGGAGGTGTCTGAAAAAAGTTAGCTTCATATGAGTCAACATGAAAAATGGCAAAAATTAAACATTTGAGGAAAAATTGCAATATTTTTCTATAAAAATCCTTTAAAGCAAAATTAAAGGCTTTATCCTGTATCCCAGATCTTGGGCATCAGTTTGATATATTGGAAGATTATATAAGTAGAGAAACAAAAATTTCTTGCAGAAACTTCTAAGGCCACTAATTGGCAACTAATTAGTGGTTACCATGACAACCAATTAAAATAAATGGAACTTGATGACAGATTTGAAATCAGCATAAAAAGTAGTATCAGTTTGCCAACTTTCAGTAAAATCTATCAAAAACTGTGGATTTTGAAATTTCGACCAGTATCCTACCTTAAGAATAAGTTAAAAATAATGCAAGATCCATGCTTCATCCAGGCTTAGATGTTCTGCTGATTTGAATTTTCCTTAGAAAACAAAGTAAGTCTGGGTTTCTATTATCCTCTCTGGGAGTCATTATGCAACGGACATTCCCCCCAAAGAGTTGTTGAGTCTTATCATAGGCTATGATGAGACTCAATAACTCTTTGGGGGGAATATCCGTTGGGCAGTTTTTATTTAGTAAGAATATATCCTACATGAGTATTAATGCTGAAAATAGCTAAAAATTAGGAATAACGTAAGAATAATCTTAGCCTCAAAAATCAAACAATTTTAAGAATATTGAGGCTCAGCAAAAAATTAAATATTCTCATAAAAAAGTATGTACTCTTACGCTCAAAATAAAAAAATTTAATAATATCTAGGCTCAGTAAAAACTTAGCTATTCATATGAAAAAGTTCCTACTATATTTGACAAAAGTCATCATGTAAAGCACTGCCAAAAGTACTAAGTTTCACGAGAAATTGCATTAACTAGCCTCCTTTGTCTGGCATAATTTTTCGGTATATCAACTTTCTTTCTTAGGGCAGTGGTTCCCCAGCCTTTATACTCCTTCAATCCTAAAAACACTTTGCACTAATCTCGCCCCCTTAAAATAGATAATTTGCTCTTCTCCCTCCCCCGAAATTGATTTCTTCCATTGGTGGGAATCCCTGCCCTAGAGCACATTCGCCGTACAGTTTACTAGCCTTGGAATGCGCCCTGGCAAGAGACTTCATTTCTAAAAGACTTTACTATGTAATATATAAAAAGACGGCAGCCCGAATGTATGAATCAGGTTACAACAATGTCTTCATCCTTCGCTGAAATAGAGGTTTCTTCGAAAGGGGCTTTATAATAATCTGTATTATTAGCATGAGGCCTTATAAGAGAGGAAATTTTGGGGGAGGGGAGTTGGAGGACTTACGATAGGTATGATTCATTTTGACAAAAGATACTAATATCTACGCCAATACAGCCGTGTGTGAAAATTAGTTACTACTCAGTCTAACTATAATTAAACTGTAATAATTTGGGAAAGCACAGCAATATCAATTAAATCCTAATGAGTGATCTCTACATGACTCAAGTCCAACATTGTTTTTCAACCTAGAAAGAACAATAGTTTCCTCTAGCCAAGCATCTTTTGTTTTTGAGCTCCTAAAATATCACAACGTGAACATTCGTGCCGCGAATTCCTCTTCAAAAGTGTCGTATTACAGGAAACCATGGTGAGTCTGCTGACAGGACATTAGTACACCTATTGGCTATACTTTATCTATCCGTCAATCAAACTGGATCCTTGGCCAATCAGAAGTTTTCCTATAGCCAGCGGGACTTAGCAGTTTTTCATACCTTCGCACGGAATGATCCGACAGTAGCGACGTTACGAAACGAAATAAGCAAAGGAGACGTGTTAGATCGTTTTCTGATGCCATAGATGCATTCTATCCGTAATGCTGCATCACTGGCTTTTACTCTTACCGTTGGTTTCTTTTGGGACAGTCTACTCCAAAGGAAAAGCCAGGTTTTGTCCCGAAAGCTGTCATTGCAAAGAGAACAAGTTTGACTGCAGTGGGACAAATTTTACTGAAGTCTACAGATACGTGCGAAATCACAACTCAACGTTTCGAGTTACAAAACTGTAAGTATAATGATTTCCATAGCGATCCCCTGTGATTGAATGTGTCTTGTTAGCAGATGTGATTTGTTCATTTGATTTCAGGCTTCCTGAATCGTTCTGCCAGGAACCGTTAACCCAGCCGTTGGCAATATAGCCCTAATTGCTATTCATATGGGCGCTATGTTGGATAATTCAGTAAATATAGTAAGTGTGGGGGACATATAGTCTATAGCAATTAAGGAAGCTTTCTTTTTTGCATGGTTTCCTGTAGCGCTCAAATTTCTGTTACAACAAGGTCACTTCTTGTATAAGAAGTAGCGCATAAATATGCTGTCGTAACACGATATCTATCTGAAGGTTTTAAGGGGATAGCCGAAAAAGCGACAATATAGATTAAATTATGTATTGAGCGTATTTCAGCTACGAATGTGGCGCTTTATCGTTACAAACATATGTTGCTCACCATTGGCGCTGATCTGGTATACATTCTTGCAGGTTTACGTTTACGTTTCAGCATGCGCAAACATGTGGGGTTCACGTCCCTGAATCACTGACATTAGGTATTGTTGCGGAGTAAACAAACGGCCGTCATAGAACCTACAATACAAAACGCCAATGTTTTACCTTTCATCTGCCTTAACGACGAGTGATTAATTACTTGTGGGGTGGGAGTGGAAGGCATTCTCACAGATATGATGGAACTTTCGTCCCCGCTCTTAGATATATGTAAACATTTTGGTCCCCACTCCAGGATTTCAAAAGAAACTCCATACTCCTGCGTTTTTAATGCTCATTATTTTTCATCCCCCTTCCCGCTAAGTAAGCAGAATTTTGGTCCCCCTCCTAGATGTTTTCCACCCCCTCCGTGGAAGAATTAATGACCAGTCCCTGTGTTTCGACAAGCCTAGGTAGCAGTGTTTTTCATCTTTCTAATACTAATGATGTCCTGCTATTTTATCGCAGTCTATTGAGTTAGGCACATGACCAACTCTAAATTTGTCTATGAAATTGAATGACTTAGGTTCTAGTATAGCTCAGTTAGGATAGGAGTAACCGCAGAATCCGTCAATTTGATTGTGCTGCAGTGTCCAGATATGATAGCAGTGATGAGCGATATTTGTTCAGTTTACGGTAGCATTGCTATACAGAAGTTTGATTACTGCTAACTTAACGTTTAGGAATGTAATTGAAAGTACTACTACCTAAATGACCATTAATACTACTTGGTGCAGAAGGATGCTGTTGCAGGTGTGCCACCTTTGTATTTCCCAGATACCATAAACAGCAGATTGCTGAATTTTTCTGAGTTGTCGCACAGCGTATATGTGCTGGGTATGGTGTAATCAGAGTATGCAGAGCGCTTTATGTTCGTTTAACTACGTGATTTTGTGAACCGCACCTATGGTAAACAGCCACTGTTAAGGATTCCGTAAGGAATCCGAGCCTGTTTCGGTTGAAACAGGCTATTAGAAGCTTATAGGCCTGCCACAGTGACATTCTTGTGGCGTGAGAATGTATTTCTCGAGACACTGTCACCTTGCGCAGGAGGAAGACTGAATGTAGTCCTTCCCCAGACCTTTGTAAAGTTCACAGAGTGCCGTTGTAGTCTGAATGTAAAACATATAGCGCCTCTAGCTATGTGGTATTCATCTCTTTATGGTAATTAGAACTAAAGGTAAATAAATGTGAAAGCATACACATGAAAGAAACAACCCTTTTGATTGATCGCAGATGGAAGCAGCCCTTTCAATGTATGGTTGTGGTCTTTGTAGGTACAACTAATTTGAACTTGTCTTGACTTTTCATGAAGGCTGCTAGCTAAGTGAAATAGAATTGTTTTAAATAATTTTTATATAAGTTGAGACAGTTTCTGCACTTATTAGGTATCTAACCTCTCATCAATGTGAGGGTAGGCCTATTTGGCAGACATTTGGATTTCCTGGAATTGTTTTTTCTTTTCTTGTTGTGCTATGTTTGGAAATAGCTTGCTTGGATGGTGCATGTATTTCTCAAAGATGGTAGCTCAAGGCCTAGTTCTTAGAGCCTCTTATTTTTAGACATCTTTCAACAACATTTAGCACTAATATTTCCAAATAGTTTCTGCATATTTATTGCTTTAGATATTGTAAGTACAGGAGCCTATACAAGAGAGGGGTGGTGCAAGGAGAGTGCTTGGGGAGCTATAGCCCCTATGGAAGCATGCTGGGCCACCATCACATGTTAGAGAACTCTTTCTCTGAGATATTTTAGCAGTTTTAGTACTATGCTGGACTATATCTTAGCCCCTCAGTCAGAAGAGTTAGCCCCCTGTTGGAAAATCCCAGGTCCCACCCCTGATCCAGCAGTGTAGAAGTGGGGGTTTTGCGGGTGTAGCCATGGGAAATTTTGTTGGACTATGGCAGCTGGACTATGGCCTTCAATCTCTTGTAAAGGCAGGGAATGCCCTTTTAGAAATATTTTCCTCAAATTTCTGTCTTAAATTATCTGTGCTAAAGAATGTCATTTTCACATTACCCCCCCCCTGCATTAACTTCACATTGTTTTTGGAAAATCTCATGGACCATGTTCTTCAAAAGTGATGGGACTGGACCCCCACATTCCCCCCGTGAATATACCACTAAATATATACCTTTGAACCAGGGCATTATGGGTAAGAATTACCAGCAATTCATATGAGTTTGAAGTCGTAGTTCTCCTTTGTTTGCAGTGATAAAGATATTTTAGAATGAAAAATTCCTTAGGAGCCTTGGCAATAATAGTATTAGTTTGATATATTTTTTGGCCTTTGCCTGTGGATTCCTTATCAAAATGTTCCTTATAATAAATGTACTCGTTGTTGAGAAAATCTTATTATTTGAGGTGGGACCAATAGGATGTTTGTAATATAAGTTTGGGCATGAATTTTATCATCTGCTGCAAAAACAGAACTGTTTCTGCAGAAGAGAAACAACTTATATTAATGTGGTCCGTGAATCAAAGTTTAGAAATTATTTAATAGGTTCAACTTCCAACTCGATCAATGTTTAAGCAGCCCGGATAACGAGAGTTGTCAGTTCCTGTGAAATACTTGAAACTGGATCTTTCCATAGTTTCTTTAGAAAGGGGTTTAACGATTGCTCAAAAATATGGTTTCTTTTAGGAAGGAGTCCTGAGAATTGTGATGACCGCGAATCGTGCCTGCCTTTTTTGCAGGCCTCCCCAGACGGCGTAGCAGAACAGAAAAGCATAAAAATGGCTGAGCCTGTAGTTAGTTAAACTGTTATTGAATATGCAGACTGACTATAAATTAGCATAAAATTCCGGACCAAAAGAATTATTTTCATTCATATTCGTTCCTCACCAAGAAAGCCGCAGAATAGCAACGACAAAAACATACTCATATCTAGGGTCATATCATTCGGAAAAATTTTCTCGTACACTTCATGAAACGATCACAAAAATGCACAACAATCGCAAAAGTTACAGAGGTCGGTAACAAAAACCACCAGAATCCCAACAAACTCACTAAAGAATAACGAAAATCACGTTTCACCATAAGTCTCAAAAATCGCAGTTACATCAGATAGATCGCAACAAGTTACAAAAGTAGGTAGCAGAAAGTCACAAAACTCTCTGTGCATTTTCTACGAGTTTGTACGTAATTTACCGCTCTCATAGTCCTATTCAGTTTATTTTATTCTTTACCTTAAAGCCTCCTCACTATAGAAGGTATGATTTCCATGGCCTTTGCCGAAACTACACCTATTTGGTAGCAAGAATAGCATGAACTTGTAGGAAAAGGTCCTCGAAATAGAAAAAGTCTCATCAGACTGTGGCAAAGATATGGCCTAAGAATGTGATACATTCGTAAAAGACTCGGTGAATTTTTGGCTGTTAAGTCTGCCTCTTTAGCAAATTTAAATTGTTCTATTCAACACTACAACCAAATTGATACATTTTTATCATGTATCATGTGAATACACATATGTCGGCATATATAGTTTTATGGTATAGTTTTCTAACTCTTGTCCATAGTTTTGTAACTCTTATCAAACGTTAAGGTCTCTTTTATACCTTTTAAAACCTCATCGGAATAATACTAGGGAGGTACGCGAATGTGAAGTTATCTTGGCTCTAGCTGGCGGCAGGAACGGACTTTTTGAAGAAAGCACAAATTTAACCTTGAAGTTGTGGTTGTTGTATCTGCATTTGTACATTGAGAACAGGATTGCCGCTGCCAGAGGTGTTCTTTCCTGCGGTTCATCGCGCAAACATGGTATGATGTTGATGACAATGGACCGAAGCCAAATCAACGCGCATTTGAACCTCATTTGGTCCTTGTTTACTGATCGTTTTCTTTAACGCAATAACAATATTGTCCAAGCGAAGGACGTGTCCACTAACGTAGCTTGCACTGCATTAATGTCAACACGATGTTTAGAAACGACTTTGCTCCGGTCAAACTTGATGTCATGATAACAAGGGCTCTTTTGTCATTTCCTCAAAGGTAGGAAATGCGACATCACCTGTTTGGATTGTCTCCTATTAATCTATTTATAAAGAGACGATGTTTTGCCGCCATATGTATTAACGCCCAATGCCCAACATGTATATTCTTACACCCCATTTCTTGTTTCGGGTATTCACATTACTTAATTTTGCTGTTATTCTGTGTTGGGCTTTCAGTTTCAATTTTAGGCATGTTTACTACGAAACGTGGATCAAGCCTATAAGCTAAACGTTCTTGATCTTCAAGATGTTTCTCAGGCTTTCTTGATCTGTGGGCACGTAAAGTGTTACATTCTAGCGCCAATCCTGAGCTCCCCCTTTTCTAAGCTTCCTTGGTTATGGTCGCATCAGATTAGGCTTCAGAGTATGTGGTGATGTGAAATCATAATAGATGGCAAGGGTCAGATTGCCAGGGAGGAGTTATAGCAGAAGGAAGGGGGCGTAGTATACGGTAGGGTTTAGAGTTCAATGTATAGGTCACAATGGAAGTGAAGGTCAGAGTTCAAAGCAGGGATCAGGGTACAAGACAGGGGATATGGTACAACAGAGGGGTCAGCGTATAAGGAGGGGTCAGGGTACAAGGAGCATGTGATACTTTATGTAAGGTTGACCACGGCATATGGGACAGGTTACGTTAGAGAATATCAGAAGTCAGGTGTCAAAACACATGAGCTACATAGAAAATAGAGTTCATAATTATTAGTAGACAAATGATAGACTGAAATGAATCTTCGAGAACAGTGAGTCTTAAACTGGGGTCTGCGTTACCTTGGGGAACCGCAGATGGTGTCAGACAGACCGCGAAGTGCTTCAAGGGAATAGGAGAGGCTGCCATCACTTGTTCAGCTCGTTGCTTTATTAACTTGTATTAGTGTTGATATTTGTTTTTTATGACATTTTGTTTACCATAACCTATATTTATTCCTCCATTGGGCCTTGCTTGGAAAAAGCATGTTGGAAGGGACCGTCGAGTGAAATAGTTTAAAAGTGTGGCAAGTATTGTTCTGGAAAAGTATACTTTGGACACATGAAAAAAAACAAATTGGATAAAGTTTCAGTCTGCAGAATTGGCTGCAAAAGTATTGCAAGAAGTGATGGACATTGGTGATCACAGGCAATTTTTGTCGTAGATGCGGCAACAATTTGTTGCAAGCGATTAGAATTGCATGTGTGCAATAGGGAACAAAAACATGCGATTTTCGGCAGATTTTCTACATCAAACATGCTGGGTATTAAATTTTATTTTCTGTAACAAAAAGCAAAAATCGCACTGTTGCTGACGGATCATCCGGTCAGATGTTCTCGAATTACGGCGTGATTGGCTTAGCAAAGCGGTAACTGTAACTGAAGAAGATTGAGAAAGAAGAAAAGTTAGTAGATTTCGCAAGAAAGACCTTACCTATATATTATGTGTGTAGCAAAAGCAACTTTTGTGTTCTTCGATGAAGCCATTTTGGATTCGAGTACTTTTGGCACCAAGAAGTGCGCCAACTATTTGAAATTGCTGCAACAATTATTTTCTTTATTTGTGACAAAGATGGCCATTGTGCGGTAGGCTACCGAATGCCCCCACAGGTTCGATATTACCCCCATCCTATGCCGAGTTCTTGAGCCTGATTCTCTGTTGCGTTTTGCAGTGCTGGTCGCAATGAAGGAGCTCTTGAATATCAGCACATGCATCAGCATTAGTTGGCGGACGTAAAGTTGGCCGTATTTGTAGTAGGTGTTGATCCGTCGTGAAGACAGTGGATGTTTCATCTCAAAACAACATCTGCCTTTGAATACGGATCTATTCACGCGATATATTCAGTCCATTATCTCTTTCATCATATCGTATCATATATACAGGGTGAAAGATTGAGTGCAGACAGTGGAAGGAGATATGTTTCCCAGGGGCCGCGCAGCTAATTTTAATGTGGGGTGGCCAAGCAGATACTTGTATCTGTGTGTGTGTGTGTGTGTGTGTGTGTGTGTGTGTGTGTGTGTGTGTGTGTGTGTGTGTGTGTGTGTGTGTGTGTGTGTGTGTGTGTGTGTGTGTGTGTGTGTGTGTGTGTGTGTGTGTGTGTGTGTATATATATATATATATATATATATATATATATATATATATTCATTTATTTACTTATTTGTTTATTTATTTATATTCACCCACACACACATATATAGACAGCATATATGTATATATGCTGTCTAGAATTGCGAGGATATGTCGCCGATGCAAAACTACTCAAAACATATATATCTTTCCAAATAGAAACTTTATATTTGATAAAACTGGAGGCTATGGACCCCCGGCCCCCCTGTTGCGCGGCTCCTGTTTCCTATGGTCAATAAGTCTTCCAATTAGCTCCTTGTGGGTTTATTTGTTCTTGATACTTTTTGGGAGCTTATTCAAGGGTAGTCCTACCAATTTACTTCTCACATACCGCCATAAAACTCATTATCAAAAGTTCTTTTCTCCATAATATTTAAAGAATAGCTCTAGAATGGCGGCTTATTTTTTGAGGTGGGAGGGCTTATTTTTGGATGGGGGCTTATTTTTTGTGGAGAACTTTTTCAAATGGACAGTTCGATTGCGGTTTGGTTCGTAACCTCTTTTGCTTTATTATTGTCAATTTATTATTTGTTTATTTATTTTTGCGCTACTGTTTCCATATTTTGTACATGGTCTTCATTCCCTTGGCACATTACCTTTATCACCCATATGCTTCCCAACTAACTTGTTTCGCGGTAGCTTTGCTAGACGCTTCGAATGTGCCTCACAATTATGTAACTGAACTACAAAGACGTGTTCCGACGAATTGAGCGACAACACCATAAAGGGGGTAAACCGATCGAGTGCATATCAAATTTGGTGTATAGAATCTGCATTGTGTTTGTAAGACCTTTCCTCATTCGACATTTGGCTTGACCGACGTCATCGCAGAAAGTAAGGCACGACTGTTTATGGAATGCTTCTCATGGTTAACCGTGTTGAATGCTGAGGCATGTCTTGTACTATGTTTAGTATCATTAATCTATACTAGGCTTTAGGGTGTATCCAATCGCACATAAAATGATTGGATTGCTCTGTCGCGTTTCAGACTTCCGTCGATGTATTTTTACAAGTCCCATGAGTCTATTCATCGACCAGGCCCGCCTAGAGCTTATGTGGTGGAGTCTGGTGGAAATGAAAAAACAGTGCGCCAGCTGGCTGTATTAATTCTATTTGAAAGTTATTGCAATCACTAAGGAAATGTGCGTCTAGTCGCAAGCACTTGTTTCCATATGGGTAAAGATACATAATTGTTTTGTTCGGAGTTGATTTTCGATACAGACAACCAGTACCAATAAACTATCTGCAGTATTATATGATTAACAGTTAGCAACACATTAGTTTTGCTTTTGATTTCGCAAACTTTTGCTAGGGTAGCCTTCCTATCCTCTTCACTTTGAAACGACCCGTGTATAAAACTTGAAAATATTTGTAGAGATTACACCCTGTTATGTAGGTGGATTTGTTGTTAGAACTTTCTCACAGTACGCTTGGACTTCATGTCCTATCCAAATTCAAATAGTTATTTGCTCTGACTTTGTTCAACGATTCTTTCGGTTTTAAGTATAATCCATTCCATACTTTTGGTTAAAGGAATCGATATCAGGCAGTTAACAACAAAGAGCTCCTTCGCATGTTTAGATTGTTTTGTATTCATATCTTGCAATGAAGGTAGGCCCATACTTAGCTCTGCGAGTTCTGTAGTTTTGGTCCTCAGGTGGGGGCGGCCACATTTTAGTACTGAGAATCATAGTTGCCAAGTCTCCCGCATTCTGCTGGAGACTCCAGCATTTCAATGCTGCCTCTGGCCTACCTTCAGCAATGGAAAAATGCTGTAAAATCTCTAGCATTTATTTCATTTTAAACGAACATTCAAAAATTGTCTATGTGAAAGTATACTGAAACTTGGCTTGCAAGTCACACTGTTCATTCTTCATGAGTCCCTTTTGTAAATTAAGAACTAATCATTCTTTATCATTCTCATGATCTATAATGTTCTTTAGATATTGCTATATATTGATGGTTTCCTTAATGACTGCCCAACAGCAGTAACGCTGTCTGCCCATCGAACCCCCTTAACTCCACCACACTGCCACGCACATTTTCCCATCATTTTGATAACCAAAACTTGGCAACTATAGAGCAGTCCGTAATTCTGTTTGCGCATTTAGTCTTAGAGACTTGTAAATGGTGATTAATATGACATGCAATATTCAACGGAATCTCTGTTATGAAGTATGTAATGTGTACTGCACGCAATTCCATGTGCTCCGTCTGGTTTCTGTGCAGTGAGTTATATGTTCAACGCTCCAGATTTGCTTAGGGATTTTGTCTCTTACACAGGGTTAATACAGTCTGTAAAAGTCAGAAATAAACAGTGTTGTTTATGGTAGTCAAAAAATGCCAGGAAAGTCAGGAAATTTTATTGCAACTTGGAGACAGTCGGGAAAAAGTCAGGAAGTTTTATCATCCCTACAAATGAATTCTTTGATCCACAATAGACAACTCTACATATTGCATACACATGCCAAAACTAACATGCCAGCTTTTATTTGCTTATGTGTTGCTAATTAGGTATAGCATTGACATCATTGGTAGACAATTCTTGATCTTTTTTGTTTCTTTGGGGTTCGGCCGCATCATTTGTATTACCGGTTGGTCAGGAAAAATATTATGTATTTCCGATATGCTGTCAGGAAATGAACCTTAAATTCAAGAGAAAAGACCAGGAAAAGTCAGGAAAAAATATTAGGCAGAATGTATATGGACCCTGTTACAGGTTGGCTGATTAGAGAACACGGTTATAGAGGACTAAGGGTTACGAATACTCCTCAGAATATGTAACTGTTCGTGAATATCATAAGTGATTAAGAAACCACCAAGTTTATTTAGGATAAACTATTTGTAAGTACAGTTCAAAACTCAAAGGTGTTTTGTCATTTATTGGAACAGACTTGATTTGAGTCGCAATTCAGTAGAACATTATCAAACTCCAGACCTCAAGGTCTTTGTTAAAATGAGTGTAGATCAACCTTTTCATCAGCTGTAATACCTTCTGAAAGCCACGAGCATGGATATTCGTATGTTATCAGCACGTCTATTTTAGGTTTGTAACTTGAGGAGTTAGCCTCGCATCCACATAAACACATAAGAAGTTGGTGTGAGCAAACGAAGCAATTGAAGCGGCGACATCACGACGGAATCTGCGAGACAATATGGCCATGTAGATGAAATGTGCCGTCTCGATTTGCCAGTCCTACTACACTCATCTATTAAAAAAGTGATTGTTTATTTCCGGCAAGCACTTGGATGTTGTTGGCGATGCCCTCCGTATGCTTTGGCGTTAGGGATCGTTCACATATCATGTCATCAAACCCCCGTCCCCCATTTAATCAGCAATAATTATTGGTTTTACTCCCTTCTGAATTTTATCATCAAATGCATTTATGTCACTTACACCCTTCTTAAACAGAACTAAATGGGGGTACAGTGATGATACCAGAGGTCCGATAAAACCCCTTATTCATAATGTTTTACATATAGTCTTTATGGACCAAGGGCAATGCATGGTTATTATCTGACAAGTAGCTACGGTATCAGTTTAGTATTAAACGACTTGAATTAACAAAGTTCATTTGTAATGCCCAGTAACTATTATTGTACAAAAGAGAAAACTACATGAGATTCAGAATTGTGAAGAGATAAATTTAAAAATTCATATTTGTTTACATCATCACACCACCTCCCCCTTCCGTCTCCCACCTCCCCCTTCCGTCTCCCACCTCCCAACTTCCACTATCCACATCGCTTCCCCCTACTGTGAAAATTCACGTCTGAGACTGAGCATATTTTAGTAGCGTTAGTATTTTATGGCAGATTGAACCTCAGTGTTCTTATGACATGCTTTCTCATAGAAAAATATTGAATCGAATCCTATGTCTACACCCAATTTTTCGGAAAAGTCATGCAGATTCTGTGTATTACACACGTAGATTCTTGTGTATGACAAGCAGATTCTGCTGATTCCCTGTACAATTTAAAGAACAGCTCTTTTTTTATTTTATTGTCTTCAGGCATGATTTTGATATCGATACATCGCCGGCATGACTCCAGAAAGGCTTATTTGTTCCAGCCGGGACTTTAAAAGAACCATATATAATTCTTCTAAGCTTCCCATTAATCCTAGTTCAAACGCGATTCGTTCATTGCAAGCCCTCTTCAACTATGCAATTCAATAGTTCCTTATACTCTATTTGCTGATTTGATCTTTCATCCGAACTTTGGACTGGCTGCCAAGTTCTTGAAATCAACACGTAGTTGATCTGAGGATGCTTCTTGAAGCATTTATGTACTGTTCAGAGCCAAACTCCTTTTTTGCGGTTGGCAACTATCTGTGCGTTTTTCTCTCGTTCACATCTGTTGTTCTCCCGCTTGTCTATATTTTATTCACTTCTAGGCCCACCAAAAGCACAGAACTCCACATTACGTCATTAATTCTTTCGTTGGCTTACTTCTCTCGTTCACCCTCTTGTCTTTTTCACTTGCACGTTTGTCTTATAAGGAAGTAATTTATAGGAGAGCAGTGCTCTGCTGCTCAAAAATTAGGAAACCTCATTACTGGACTTATGAGGCCTAAGACTGAATTCTAGTCTGGAAACTGGCAGATCACGGGAAACCAGGGACTCCACTTTGGTGATTGGCGCCCTACTTGACTAACAGAAATCAATACTCTCAAGTAAATGGCCAGAAATCCACCCTAACACTTGTTCACTGTGGTATTCCACAGGGCTCGTGCGTCGGACCTCTCCTTTTCATCCTGTATATCAATGACCTCGAGCAGTGCCTCAAAAATGTACCTCAGATATGTACGCGGATGACAGCAGTGTAACTCGCACGCATTTCTAGCTCTCTCTCTCACCCACCCCACTTATTTCTTTCGTCCATGTTTCCTTCCTCCCGCCATTCTTCTTCACATCTCTCGTTCATTTCTCTCGTTTGCTCGTTTGTCTCTTCCAGTTCACTCGATGACTTTAGTCGTTCGCTTCTCTGGTTCCATTGAAGGAGAATTGGGTGTTTTTGTTGACTCATAAGCAGTTCATAGAGTGGTTGATATCCTGGCGGCGGCATAATTGAGTATTGTTAATACGTGTTTTTCTCAGAGGCAGATACTTTTACACGATAATTCATCCGCTTTAAAATAGGGCTACTCTTGTGAGAGAACTCTGGCCATGACGATAGCCTAAATAAGTTATTGTTCAAATTAGAGTTATAGATATTGAAGCAGAATTGATTTAACTGTAGCCACTTTTGTTCTTTTCTTACATAGCATGATATTGTTACCAGTTGTCCTTTGTCAGTCAGATGTTACATAGCTTTTTAATCTCTACACTGCACCCAGTGTATGGGGCCTATGGCACCCACTTGCAAAGGGGTATGATGAGGAGGAGGTAGGCATTGTGTTCAAAGACGCCTAATATGGGGTTGTTGTTAAATGGAAGTGGTCACAATTTTTCATATTCAGTGTAATTTGGGGAGTTGATAGTAGAACGGGGGAAGGGAGGCGGATCAGCTTTCAATAAACAGTATGGGAGCCAACACAATTCAAAGTTATTGCATTTGCTTTTTGAATGTCCAGAAAAAAGAACTTTTAGAATCGAGCCTGTATTGTGTTCCTTGTTAAAAGGCACAACAGGAGAATTTTTGGGAGTCATTGGGTTTGTCTGTCGACACCGATATGTGAAAAGGATAGGAAATACAGTTTGATGTACAGTAATTTCATGTCTTTGAATCATTTTCATTGAAATCTACGTGTTGTCACAACAGTCCTAGCTCAACTCCTTTTTCAATCAACATCATTAGTTCAAAGTGCCTGCCATATGTAGTACCAAAATAGCAGTGGTAATCACTTAGAATCGCGTGGTTACATATGAATTTCTTGGTTTAACAATAGCGACAAATATGCAATCAACGTGACGTTTCTTTGGATTAACTTCTCCTTTTTCATTGGACTGTACATGATTTATTGTTCGGCTCGTATATTATTGCCTATAACAGATCGTTAACTACTGTATTAGGTGATTCTGGGGCCCGTAAACCAAAGAATATGGAGAAGTGGCGTTTTGTTTTCTGTATTCTTATGGCAGATTCCTTCTCTCGTCATTTGCTACACCCATTCGATGGAAACTCATTAATGTTTTTATCGAAAGTGTTAGCTGTGCTTCAAATGTCATAGTATCTATCTCATGTATTTTGCTACCATGATCAGATTTGCCATATCAAGTATTTTTGAAACGCTCATGCTCTGGCAAATTTTATCTTGATTTGACATGGTCCTTGTGTTTGTTTTTACATAGATCTATAAATAGTTACCGTTCTGAGTCAATTGTGTGTGGTGTACACCAGGGGTGTCAAACTCATTTTCACCGAGGGCCACATCAGCAGTATGGTCGGCCTCAAGGGGCCAGATGAATTGAAAATATACCGTACAATTTTGCTAAGTAACTGCTCCTCTATATATCAAGTATTCAAGCCAATAACACAATCAGAATCATACACAAGCTCTCGCGGGCCGCATAAAATAACCAGGTGGGCCACATTTGGCCCACGGGCCTTGAGTTTGACACATATGGTGTACACTGAGCCTCATTCTGAGTTGCATTGGATACAATAAATTAAAATAGACATTATTCCTCCCGCTTGATATTGTGCATTTGTGCATTGTCTATGTCGATCACAGCAAGAACGTGATTCTTGTACGTATCAAATTAATTATATCCTCTATTTCGTTTGATTTTAGGTACCTTGATGATTGTGGTATTAAGCATGAGCTACCTCGGAATTTCTTAAAGAAGTTTCCATTTGTGCGTCATTTGTAAGTAGGGATGACTCAAATGCCATCTAGCCATAATTTTTCCAAGTAGTTCCTTCATTTTAAGCGCATTTTCTTAGAGCCTGCCATGGAGGTATATGTTTGATTGTGTTAGGCTGATTTGTAGAGTATGGCAGCTGCATGCTCACGGCAACGATGTCAAGACAGAAATGTGAGCTTTTCACATTATCAGGAAGAATGATATTTGTAGAGTAAGAGAAAAATGCAAACAGAGGTATATTTCCCTAACATGCAGACCCTGCACCAGAAATTTCCCGTGAAATTTCCCCGCACATATGAAAGATTTTGCTGACTTTTACCATGCTCTGCAAGGTGGAACACAGGCTCTTTTTATAATTCGCTGTATTAATTTCACCTTATGTTTGTTTTGAACATACTAGTTTGAAAAGATTGGAACTTGCTCTGGTAACTAGTATAGATGAATGTAGTAGATTTGTTGATGTAAACTTATTTGCCAAGGCAGGGAGTTGTTTAATCTCACTTCACATACCGTATTTACTCCAATAAATGCCCGGGCCATTTACAAATTTTCGTAGATTTTAGACAGAGTTGTTATTGAAGAGGAGCATTTAGTAAAGAAGGAAGTTTTCTCAAAATATGAAGTTTGTGAAATTTGCATAGAGTGTCTATTAGGGAGATGTGTTTCACAGAGAAGGGGTCTTGATTGGAGAAAATATGTTATTTGAGTTGCAAGTCATGTTCATGATGTCTCTTTATAGTAGAAGCCAATTGAAAATAATAGAAAATTAGACAGTTCAAAATGAGAGAGTGTCATTAGTGATTTGGTGAAGTTCTTTTTGTCTCTGTAAACTGTTTTGAAATTACCCAACCTCTTCCTAACTGTTATCACCAGTTCATCCTTTTGATTAATTGGGTTTTTCATTCTATACTGGACTAATTTGATTACATGCTTCCCTTTCTATAAACTGCTGTGCACTGTATGCCAGAGCAAATCATTATCATGACTTAATATATGCTACCCCTTATTATAAGCCACACTCAAAAAAAGACCAGCAGAGAGGTATTAGCAATGGTTGAAATTAATGGCATCATTAGCATTGTTCAGAAATAGTTCTTCCTCATAGTATGTATGGTCATTTAGCATGAGAGTAGGAGAGAAGCTTGGCAGGGTTTCTATCAGAATGTTTTAAGGGTTTGGATCTTGGGTAAAATAGTGCCCACTGCTCTCTTGTATATGTACAACCTTTGTCATAAGCTGTTGCAGATGTGCCAAAATCATTTATAGGTTTTAGTTCAGAATCAAATAAAAGTTACAAATAACTCATTCTGAAAGAAAATGAAAGGCAAAGAATTTTAATGTTTGTTCTCTCATTTGGTAGTTGCTACCCTTTGGACAACAGATCCTTGATTGGTATACTCCCTTGATTGGCCCATTTTCATCTGACCATTTGAGACACTAGTGTATCCACTTAAAAGTATTGTTAAGGAAACCAAATTTGAGTAGGGCTTATCTCAGTGAGCAAGACTTTGCATGGTGAGGAGTACTTACAGCATTGTAGAATAGCTGCTTGGATAATGCTATTTAGAATTCAACTCATTGACTTACTCATATTTTTGCTTCAGGCATGCATCAAATAACCATCTAAAGAAAGTTCCTGATTTGACTCTGTTGCCATATTTGGATTCACTGCAAGTATTTATATTGTGCATTAGAGGCCATTTTAAGTCCTCAAACTGACCCCCCTCCCAAATAAGTGCCCACAACACAGGATGATGTAAACTATGTTATAGACTGTTTGTTTAGTGATATGGAAAGGAGTTTTGACAATGAACTTTTTATGCTTTTTATGTTTTGATAATGGTATGTCTCAAATACCTTTTAGCCCCCTTGAATAAGCCCTGCTCTCAAATGAGGCCCCATGCTGAAATATCGAAAATATATTAGCTCCAGGTGGGGGGGGGGGGGCTAATTTAAGGATTTATGGTAGTATGTTTGTGTATTTGCTTGATATCTACATTCTTTAGCTATTTGTGCCCTACATTTTCATAATGTAGGATAAATCTTTATTTATGAAGGAATATTTATTTGTAAAGACAACAGGATTTTAAAGGAACTAAGTGAAAGCAAAGGAAAAATAGCTGACCTGAGCAGGATTAGAGTTCACAACCCTTGACTTTGTACATCAGGTGCTTTACCAACTGAGCTGTTAGTGCACAAAGTATTTGTTGATAAGTGATTCTGCTAGAAACAGTTGAAGACCTGCATATTGCTCATAGAAGTTATATGACTACAGAATTTATTTTATGTCTACATAAGTATCAAGAGGGAACTAGGTAGAAACAGTTTCATTTGAAGACCCTATCAAATTTGACCTGTTTGAATTTCATTTAGGTATTTATCTGGAAATGACATCAAGAAATTTCAATCAGATACATTTGCTGGGCCAAGGAAACTTAAACATTTGTAAGTAGAAAATTATTTTATTTGAAAATACCATGTTATCTTAGTGTGTCTCAAGAGTGTGATAGCTTGTAGGATAGATGATGGATTAGTTGTTCCCTCACCAAGATTCCCTTTCAGCTTCAGACTTGGCAATTAAGTAACTTTACTTCATTTTAGTTTCTTTCATTTACTGCAATTTCTCTTTAAACCCCTCACTCCAATAAGTCCTCCCTTTGTAGAATCAGAAAGCTATTATGCCTCCCCACCCCTTGAAGCCCTCCTCAAATTGTGAATAATGCCAAAAGTAAGTTATCTTGATAAAAACATTGTCCTTGTGGTATTGATGACATTGATTAGTTCTCAGCAAAACAAATCAAAACCAAGCTCAAATATATGTGTGAGCTGCCAACAGAAACATTGATAATTGATCAAGATTGTGTTACTTGTGAAGACCCAGAATCCTGATGGTATACTTGTAGTTTAATAGCCATGTTGGACTGTAAATGGCAGTGATACATGCCACAAGTAGGAATTGGCTATGATTTATGGTGAAGTAAATATATGATGCTTGATAAAAGCAAATGTTGCTTACTTTTTGAATTTTTTAAATTTTCCTGTGGGCCTTGCAACTCCTACTCAAATAAATGCAATTCCTACTTCAAAAATGTTGAATACACTGTAGTTCATCTCAAATTTTGTCCTTCAATCTCTCCTTTTGTGACTCTTGATGTGTGACTGCATTTTGTTTGATAAATTGTTGTTTACTCTTCACACACTCCAGAGTATTATGTCCTGTCATATAATGAAGTGGCACCCCAGTTTGAATTATATATTTGTTGCAATTATGATACAACCATTATTGTTTTGTCATGCTATTTTGGATTTCATACTCCATCTTAGTTCATCCTTATTACAATTTCTGTAATCTGTTGTACAGACTTTGACTAAGCAATGCCAAAATCGATTTTTTATGACTTTAGGGAACTCAATCAAAATGGAATTGAAAGAATACCATCATCTGCATTATATGGTCTCAGGAGGCTGCAGACATTGTAAGTTTTATACTGTTGTGATGTTAGTTGTCATAATAGGCCAGAAATAGAACAGTTTTTCTAAGCTTATATCAACTCCCTTTGTTGTATGCAATTTCTGTGCAACTATTGGGCTAATTATATGAGAGTTTTCAGCCTGGGATGGAATCTCAGCTTGGCTAGCCAAGATGAAATTTGTGCGCTATTATATGAGAGTTTTCTGCCCGGCCTAGACTTATATTGAATTCGCGCCAATGTCCCATTGCACATTGGAAAACTATAGATAAATTCCTTATCTCATTGAACATATGGCAACCTGTTAGAGCCTGATAGAATCCAGTAGTAGTGATTTCAACATAGACAAGGGAAAACAATATAAAACAATGGTTATCTCTTATAGAGAAAACCTCTCATGTTTTTGACCACCAGAAATCACTCCAATGACAGAGGAGCCAATTAAAGCTTTAAATTCATGCTGACCTATTATTGCTGGGGCTGTACACACAATGCTTGTGCACCGACTTTACTTCTCAGCCCGGACTGGAGAAAATTTGTAAGTGCGTGGCAATTTTCATCACCTTCAACAGGGCTGGAAATCCCAGCCCATCTAGCTGAAAGAGTCCTGAAATGCTAGCCTGGGTTAGAATTTTTTCATGTAATCACAAACTTAGTTTTACAAAGAGATGGCTGGAAAAGGGGGCTGAGTTTTCAGCCCAGGTAGCCGGACTGAGATTCCAGCCCGCACTGAAAACTCATATAATCAATCATATGTTTTGTGGATATTACACTATATCTATGGAAGTCAAATCTTCATTAGTACTCCATAATTTGTTTTAGGTCATCAGCATTTTGATCAGATCTTCCCCAGGGGGTACTCCTTACTTCTCTATATGGGGGTCCATGTCAATATTTGGGGTCTGAGATTTTACAGAAACGATCATATTTGGGGTCTGTGAAAAACAGCTTTAAAAAAGTCAATATTTGGGGTTTGAGAATTCAGCATACGAAATATTCAATATTGGGGTCTTAGAATTGACAACGATGTTATAAAAGATAACCAAATTATAAAGTTTTAATACCTTAAATATGACAATGATAGTCTGATTAAAAATTTTATTTAGGTATTGCCCACACTTTAATGTTTAGAACAGTTCTTCATTTCTATTGAAAATTTTGAGACTCAATATTTGGGGTTCCTCTAAACTGTGACTCAATATTTGGGGGTCAGCTACAAATTGCTGACATGGACCCCCCGTATAGAGAAGTAGTGAGTTCCCCCCAGGGAGATCTTCATCAGTTCTAGACATACAATTAGAAAATTGAAGTTTTCTTGGATTCTATTATTCTAAAAAGTTTCTTAGCGATTGTAGCTTTTGAGTGAATATGTTAGTATGTGGGTGTGTATTGGTGTGTATGGGTGTGTATGTGATATGTATATGTGCCAGGACCTTTTTTAACATACAAACTGGGGCAAATCCCCCCCCAGTTCTCAACTTTGCCGCCCGAGTGAAGAGGTTTTTGACCTCAGAAAATATTCCTTTTTGTATAGGTTCTCAGCTATGTCAAATAACTACTGCTGTCATCATGTTGCAATGAATGGGACCCCTTGAGTTTCATCGGCAAAAAAATGAACCACAATAGCACTTTTGCACAACATTAGAAAACTCTATAATACACGAACAGTATGTTATTGTAACAGTTACAAAACTAGAGATAACATCTCCAAATTTTTTTACATGAAAACATGACATTTATGAACATTGTTTCAATATATCACATGTATCAACCTTATTTCAAATTAGGCTTTTTGTCCTAGTTTCACGTCCCTTTTGAGAGTTTGCCCCCCCCCCCAGTAAAAATATGTTAAAAAAGGCTATGATATGTGCTTTGTTTTGTTATGTTGTGTATATATCAGGGCTTTCAATGGGGGGCGCGCGATAGCTCACGCACGCGCAGGCATGCCCCTTAGAGTTCATTTGGGAATTTGGGAGTGATGAATCACGCGCTCGGCGATATTGATTTCTCTGTTGAGCGCAATATCTGGAGTGTGCTAAATGTTTCGATTCAATGTTTAATTGAAAGCTAGTTATGTTGTGTAGAGAAAGCTCGTTATGTTGTGCTATCAAATAATTTGTAATCGTGCGCCCCTCTCTGCTCGCATGCGTTATTGATCGCACATCTATGATTTCTGAACGTGAAAGCCCTGTATATATGTATTTTATAATATTATCAACATTGATGTTTATCTGATTTTTGAGACAAATGAGCAATGATTTAGTAGGGATCTTTTTTTGTTAGGGAAGTGGTAGGATTACTTTTTACTCTGTGTGGCAAAAGTAAATGCTTGCTTCAGAGGTTGATTGTGCTCTTGTGATGAAGATTGTGTATAGCAAGGGAGCTGTTAGTGAATCAGGAAGCCTTTGTTGTATAGCTTGTGTCATCCTTACATTTCTTCAGGTCATTGAAGTCAAATGCAATTAGAAAAGTGAAAAGCAGAGCATTTTACGGACTTAGGAAGCTTTTTCAATTGTAAGTTAATGCTTTTGGCTTTGTACAGCTTGGCATATTTCGTTCATGTTCTGATTTCTTCAATTTGTGATTTCCATCCTTTCAATGTTTCATAGGTACTTGGAGTCAAATCAGATTAAGAAAATCAGTAGTAGAGCCTTTCATGGGTTATTCTCTCTCCGAACCTTGTAAGTTGTTGAAACAAGAATCTCCTGTCATCTACTTTATATTTGCCCTACCACCCTGCAAAACTAACTGCAGTATTTCAGTTTGTGTTAAGATTTCTACAGTTTTATGGCAAATTGATCTTTTATCCTGTATTGAGAGATTCCTTGATCCTTTTCACAGTTTCATCTAAGCTCCGGGCTTTCTTGCTTGTATAGTAACATTTGCTACACAATGTTTGATGTCAAAGTAGTCATCATTAGATCTATCAAGAACCTATGTTGTTTTCAGAAAACCTTTTAAATTATGTTCTTATATATTGTTTGCTAGAAGAATGCAATGTAGATGACCTTGCAATAAAGAAACTTTTTGTGTTTTTGTTATGCTCTTAGCAAATATCATTGTCAAAGATTTTTCCCTATAGAAAACTTAGTGGAAATGCCATCAGAACTTTGAAGAAGAGATGTTTTGCTGGACTGTTTTCTTTGAACACATTGTAAGTTTATAGCTTTATATTCCATATTTAACTATAAAAGAAGTAGAGTTGTGAATAGAGATCAACCCTTGATGATCGGTTATTTAGACTGGAATTTAGTGTATAATTATATATTATTAAAATTATTAATAAATTATTTTTGCGGGATTTGCAAAATTATTTTGCGGATGATCAAATTGCTACACCAATATAGGAGTTTTTAGCGCAACGGTATTTAGTATGCATTCTGCTAAAAAAATGCATGAAACCACAAATTTAATACAAATGGAATATACTTGAAACATTTAACATGTCAAAGAGGGCAAGAGCAATGTGAAATCCCTTTTAGCTGTTGTCCACTGAATTGATGGATTGCCAGCGCTTTCGTGGAAAAGTTGTCAGGAGGGCGATTGGACGACAGAAGTTTTTGCTTCTTAGGCATCCCCCCAGAAGCGTACTTCGATAACATGTCGAAGTTTTATAAAATATTGTTCTTGACAAAACCTAGTTATGCTGATGTGCATGATTTGCACTTCACACCTACTTTACACCCAACTGTTACGGCGTTGATCTTGAGCACGTCGCTCAGAAACAGGTTCACAAATGTGAACCTACTTCCGTGAGTCTCTGCGCGGAAGACTTTCGATAATAAGTGCATGTACATATAGGTTTGCGAGGACGAGGGCGATCGTCTGCGTAAAACGAAAATGCCTGAATTGCATAGTTTAAGTTAGTTAAATTTTTCCTTAAGTCAGTTGTCCCCTGACCAATAAAATTGTAGAGAATGACATAAACACACTAGAAATGTGTAATTTCAGAAGTAATCACGCCAAGGGAATTGGCTGAAGATATTGTTGACAGCCTACAAATAATTTTCTAGTGGACTGAGCATAGGAATAGTTTGCTGTAAGTTTCATTTTCAAAACTGAGAATGGCTCAGCTAATGACGGTAGTTGCAAATCAGTTTGAATGAAGAGAAATATGCCTATTTGTAAGGAAACTGTTCTTATGTTCTGTGTAGGACTAATTATTCACTCATTTGGCTTCATGTGTATGGATTCAGGAACCTGTTATCACACAGATTGAAATAGACTGCCTGATTTATGTCATTATTGCAACTTTCAGGAATCTAAGAGACAATAAATTGGATGAATTTCCAGTTGATGTACTGCAAGATATCAAACAGCTTTCCAATTTGTAAGTTTACTGAGCTTAGACTTTTGTGCATTGTTATTTATCTCAATTTATTTCAGTCACATGTGAGGGGAGGTGATATATGAAATAGATCATATTAATCAACAGATGCAATCTGTATCATGCAGATTGCCAGCAGAAGTGTCCAGGAGCAGTGGGTTGTCCTTTCAGATCTGTTGTCAAATTTATCATATGTGGTGGCAAATGAAGTACTTAGCCGTTGAAGAATTTTGTTCATTTATAATGTATTAAAGTGACAAATGGCAAATGCTATGGGAGTGAGTGGACAGTTACCCCCCCCCCCCCAATGATGTCCAGTAACAGTGACATTGCTTGATGCGGTTATCTTCAGAGCCTCACACTTAGCCCTAGTGGTCTAGTCACCCCTGTATTATGTGTATTCTGGTGTGCCGGACAGGTGTCCCCCACTAATTGATTTTTGGAAAAGTTTTTCTCCCAGGATATTTTTTCCAACCTCTCCCCATGCCTATTTATTTTAAGTTGACTCTCACCCAAGTTAATTTCGGTAGGAGGTCCTTTAGCATTCAGGTATAAATATATATCATTATGAAAACCATGCTATTCGCATGTTGTTTTGTTGAGCATTGTTTCATTCTGTGACTACATTTTTTAAAATTGTTATCTATTATATTTTGGACGATTTTGCAACCCTCCATTTATTCCAGCCCCCCAGTCATTCCAACCCACCCTTCTGTTAGGGTCCCAAGAGTATTAACCTTGACATCATCAAACAGCAACTTAAGCATGAAGATGTGGACTAGTCATACTTTTAACAAGATTTCAACGTTACTAAGTAATCCGATAACCTTGTTTCCTTAACGTGTAGATTGGTTATGTTTTTATCTTGCTCCTCACTGTAGAGTGCAGTATTTCAGTTTGACGATGGCAAGTCCGTTATAGGATTGAAGTCTTTGGAGCAGCTGTCAATCCTGCTTAAAGTTCCTCGCAAAACTCTTGTTTCACTTGATTGTTGCTTGCTGATGTTTCTGAGCAGTTTCATGTTTGGTCATGCGTTTTCGGCCATTTGACTGATATTTTCCTTTGATAGCATATTGCTATAATTGACAGTGTCTTGGGTTTTATAATCGTTGAAAATGGCACAGTGGATGAAATTAGGTTCAAGCCCTATCGCAGTGTTGACTTGAATGTTTTGAGGTACAGAAGCCCCTAGGTTTTGTAAATACACAAAAAGCTGAAGTGCAGTTGTGTCGTGAAGCTTTTGGGATTTGACAGCTGAATAGTTCTTGGATTTCACCATTGAGATTTATCTGCTATAAATTTGAGCTTTCAAAACTCATTTATTCACTATCATTTTCAGAAATATTGGTCATAATAGAATATCAAAAGTTCCAGCCAATGCCTTTAATGGCTTTGATTCATTGAAACACTTGTAAGTAATTTTTAATACATCTTCACATCTTCTCAAATTGAAAAACTGTATATTAAATTTTATATATATATATATATATATATATATATATATATATATATATATATATATATATATATATATATATATATATATATATATATATATATATATATATATATATATATATATATATATATATATATATATATATATATATATATATATATATATACTGTGATGCGTCACTTCTTCAAATTCCAATACTTTAGAACAAAATACAGATTAGCTGACAGTACTTGTTTTGCGTTTCTAGTAATGTGCAGTAGCAGGAGGCCCCTTTTCTACTTGAAGTGTACTACAATCTCCCTCTATTCACGAAGATACTACTGTAACTATTCGCTGGTTTTCCAATAAGAGAGAGAGGGAGAGAGCGAACTCACATTCATATCTTTGAATATCAACACTTGCAGGATCTTCTTCCTCACATTTTAATTGAATCCATCTTTCTGTAGTGATATTTGGAATCAAGATCATTTAGAAGAGATTGATCACACTGCATTTCGAAATATGGCATCATTAACTGACTTGTAAGTGAAATATTCCTTATAACCTGGTCGGAAGTTTGCAAGTTTGTTTGTTACGGAGCCAGTCAATGGAAGTGCACTGGATATCAAAATAGTATAATAACAGTGAATTTAAAATGTTCCATTTTGCCATCCATATTTGTTTAGATTTGACGTAGTTTCTTGTCAATAATCTATTTCTTGTTGTGAAGATTAACCATACGCTTGAGGAAAGACCAATACTATAGTAATTCGCATACTGAGCACTATGGAGGAGCCTGCGTTCATCATATAGCATATTCTATTTTCTGTTGATATGTGACAGCAGTGAAGTTTTAAAGACAACAAATATCAGATCTACCATCTTGCAGTTGCTATTTTATGTGGTTTTTATTCATTCGTAGGAAAATTCCTTGCAACAATGGTGCCACAAGATTGAAGCAGTTTCCAGATTTATCAAACACACCAAACCTGAGAAAGCTGTATGTTTTAGTTTTTTCTTGTCCACATGACTCCCAGTTAGGGAAATGAATGAAATGAAATTTGTTTTCTTTTAGTTACACTCTTACTTTCTAATTATTGTTCAATAAAACCTTGCCTGTCTAACAGTAGAGCATTCATTCCGAACCAGAGCCTGTCTAACGGCAGGGCATTCATTCTGAACCGGACCTGGGTGTCTTAGTGATCAGAGTAATTATTATTCTTATTTGGATATACAGACAGATGCATTGTATGACGTCACTATGGAAATCTACCACTGAATTCTATATTTGTTTTACAATCAGATTGTTCATATATAGTTAACTATTTCTCTGAGACTTTTCCCTGTGTGTTGTGATGATATATTGCTTTATTTCTAAATCCCTCCATCTCGGTTTTAGTATATATATCGTAAAGAAGCATATTGGCTTGATGACACGGTAGAATCAAATGCAGATATCATGGGCAGCGGAGCAACATTTTTAGTGGGGGTGGGAATGAGAGGACAAATTAACATTACAGGGATGTAGAGGGTACTAAAATGGGAACTATATGTCGTACATTTGCTATAAAAATTGGAGGGGCTACAGCCCTCCCAGCCCCCCTGGCCTTGCCATGCATGAATATCATGTGGTAATGAAAAGACATGCAACTACAAATGGGATAAGAATGGGTAGAATCTGACACAAATGAAAGTAATGACTCATATCAGTATAGTTGAAGTAGCAATTTTTGATGTTAGAAAATATTCATCTAATTCAGGGATTTATCTTACTGCAACCTTGAAAACATGCCAGCTGATTTCTGCATCAATCGAACTAGCCTGGTTGACTTGTAAGTGTTTTATTGCCTTGATATATATTTGATATGTCACTTTACTTTTATGTTTTTGTTTGGGCCTTCAAATTATCATAAAAATACGCTAGGACACTTGTTTTTATTTGGGCCTTAAAATTATCATATAAATACGCTAGGACAATTGTATTTTTGTGCAATATTGAATCAGTTTCATCTAGTCAAAGTAAGAGTTATACGCAATGGGTATTTTTGATATGATAATTCATATTTTTTATATGTTAGTTGTTTTAAAATTCATTTTAGGAATCTCCTCCACAACAAGATCCCAAAGTTGCCAAAGATGCATGGTTGCAAGAATTTGAAGTTCCTGTAAGTATGTTTGTATCTAAATTAGCTGCTCATTTGCGAGTGTGATACATTTCCAAAGTCACATTATGTTTATGTTTCTTTACGTGTTTGTGTGCATGTTTATTTTAGTATCTCCTTTATAATTCATTAGTAATTGATACAGTTGTATTACCCCAACAGTGATTTGAAATCTAACAGACTTGAATTGTTAGATTCGGCACTTGCTGATGTTACCACAATCATTGATCTGTAAGTTGTTCATCCATTTGTCGTTTTATGTTTTATAGATGATAGTATGTTGTGTGATTTTTGTATTTGTGGTTTCTTGTCAGTTTTCAACTGACTAGCATCAATTTCATGGAAACTTAACTTGATAGGTTAACCATTATCAATTCGCCCAACTTTCTTTTCTTAGTGATTTGAGTTCCAATCACTTGATAAGAATTGACAAAGATGATTTTCTTGGTTTGAAGAGAGTTGAAAAGTTGTAAGTACATTAGATTTTTATTTGTTAGTTTTGTGAATTGAATCCTAAAAGCAGAAACAGATGGCGATATTTGGGAGCAGGTTACGGAGTCAAATGTCAGTAAGACACAAAGTAGCCCCATGGTTTGAGTGTAACCGTCAGGGAATATCTTTTTGTTTCTACATGAACTTACGAATTGAGCGCGGGTGCGAGCGCCCACCGCACACGTACACACGCATACACGCACACACACACGCACACACACACGCACACACACACGCACGCAACTCACTAGTCTGTTGGCATTAGAGTAATGCACTATCGTGCAAGAAAGTGGAAGCATTCTTTATTACATTGAAAGTAGTGTTTTCATTCTACACTCGTTAAGGGTTTGAGACATCGGATAATGATTGAAATTTGAATGAGTTAGTGCGGCAAGAGGAATATTGTGTCCGATAAGCACGTCTTTTTTATTTTGTTTTGAAGGGTTGTATGAGGATATGATGGTTTAGTTATGTTGAGGGGTTGGCTAAAATGTTATTATATGAACAACACTGATTCCTCGTAGAGATGTTGTTTTTCTGTTTGTGTTGGCTTTATACATGTTTTATTGATCAGCTTAATTATCTTCTTTTATTTTTACAGGGATCTTTCGCACAATCTGATAAAATTGATTCATTCAAATGCATTTGAAAGCTTTAAGAACTTGAGAGAGCTGTAAGTTCGCTTGCTAATATTTGCATTTCATAATAGCAGCAGCGATTTGTCTTCATGTAGACAATGTAGCACTCAATGCATAATTTCAGGACAGCGCTCCCCTGTACAAGAGTCGGCTTGTGTAATGCTTGACATGTTGACCCTGTTTACCAATAAGGCTACGTTGTCTTTTGAGCTAGTTATCTGACGGACTAGTGCAATGGAGAGAAAAAACGCCCCCTAAGACTTATTTTGTGAAAGGCCCTGCTCTTACTGACTAGAAATCTTACTAATTCAAAAGAGATAGTGCCTTTTATAACTTCCTTTAAATTCTGCTTGAAATCTAGAAAAATTTATTTGTAATCTTAATCTGGTATATTTATACACTTACTTGGATTAGCAGTTTTTCAGCTGGCTTAGAATAGCTTTAATATATTTTAGTTATAAATGGCCACGCTAGTGCAAACGCTGAGTAAATTGATTTTATATATAAGTTTATATTATATTATATTATATTAATATTAATATTATATTATATTATATTATATTATATTATATTATATTATATTATATTATATTATATTATATTATATTAATTATTATTTGACGGTTAGAGTGTCCAGTATAGGTACGTCAATGTCATTTTGCTAGAGAAGTTTCTCTTCGCACAAATGAAATAGGCCGTTTGTTTGTTTTAGATCTTTGGCATACAATCAATTGGATGATTTTCCAACTGCTGGACTTCAAGAGTTAACTCATATAAATACGAAGGGGAACCCAGATTTGCTTGACTTTCCGGTTCATGATCAACTGCCGAATATCAGGAAGTTGGTTCTACACTACCCTTATCATTGCTGCTATTTTAGAGGCCGGGAAGTAAAATCTGGAGATTCAGTTATTTACAAGGATCTCTCTGTTGCACATGATTGGGCATTCAGATGGGCCTGGGGTAATGAGAGTGAATCAGATGAGTATGATGGAGAATGGCCAACGGGAGTGCCCCCTAAAGGAGATGAAGAAGGCAAAGAGCCCCTTTTATCACTGAACAGCACTGAAGATGATAGTACGGTTTCCATACCCCATATAATAAACACCAAAGACTTGCCAAGCAATATACTGCAGTGCCATCCACAACCAAATGTCTTTTATCCATGTGATAACCTCATGTCAAAGCAGTGGCTCCGAATCTGTGTATGGATTGTTTTCCTTTTGGCAATTCTCGGAAACAGTATCGTTTTGTTTGTGATATTCGCAAATTGCAGCAAATTTGATGTCCAGCGGTTTTTGACTTTGAACCTTGCATTTGCTGATCTGCTTCTTGGAATATATCTTGGAATGTTGGCAGTTGTAGATATCATGACGTATGGTAATTTTCGTGCCAAAGCCCTCCATTGGCAGTTTAGCCCACAATGCAAAGTTGCTGGGTTTATTGCAGTTCTCTCCAGCGAATTATCAGTCTATACTCTAGCCGTAATAACTTTCGAGCGATTCATAACCATCAAGTACTCCATGTACATCAATAAGCAACTGAGCGTCACGAAGGCTGTTATCATAATGATCTTTGGCTGGATCCTGTGTATCATAATTGCACTATTGCCAATTTTACGTTTTGATACAGATAATGGAGTGCTACATTTCAGTGACTATTCAAAATACAGCATCTGCCTGCCTTTCGATGTCCCAGACAAATCTTCCATCTCACACACACCCAGTGTTGTTTATCTCTCCTTTGTTTTATTGTTCAACATCTCTGCATTTGTCCTCATTGTGTTCTGCTATGTGAAGATATTTTTGTCCGTTCGCGGTTCTGGTGCATTCAATTCTGGTGATTCTAGAGTCGCAAAACGGGTTGCTTTGCTTGTTTTTATGGATTTTGCATGCTGGTTCCCTATCTGCATCCTTGCGCTGACTGCTGTGTACGGTAAACCACTCTTGTCTGATCTTTGGATAACAAAAGTGCTGACCGTGTTCATCTTTCCTTTGAATGCTTGTGCAAACCCATTCCTGTATGCCATTGTCACCAAACAATTCCACAAAGACTGTTCATCTATGTATCGGCAAATGAAACAGTCGGATGTTGGGTTTTTCCACCGATTCAACAAGAAATTGCAACGAAAGAATTGGAAATTGACTCCAAGTTATCAGGCATTCCGTCGAGGCTCATCATGTTCGTTTCATATTGGAAGGCGTTGCTCAACGAGAGGCGATGAATTGCGAATGAGTTCTCGTTCAACCTATAGAACACCTGACGATGAACGAGAACGCGACAGAGATGACCGGGAAGAGCGAAGGGAAGAGTTTCGCGAGCGTGAGACCTGCCTTTAAACGATGAAGTACCGGAGATTCGTCACGATGGACTCCCAGTTAGTTTGGGAGCAGACCATGAAGAGCCATGTAACAACAGAATGGTAGCTAGGACTAAATCGCGACTAGTAAACCTTATGATTGACACTTATGTAACAGAAAAAGTATTACATATTGCAGATGATATTACTTGGCTTTTCATGAGATATCCAGATTGAAAATCCAGAACCTGATCATTGACCATCTGATCCATTCGGGTTATTATACTTGTTGGACACGTCGCTTTTAATCAGTACAAACCAGTTGAAGAAGTCCTAAGTATTTCGGGATAAGAAATATTTGTTTTTATTGAAGGGAACTTCTTATCTTTAACTAGTCAATCCAATATTGTGTGTCATATTATGATAATCGCTGTCTGATGTCGAGGTTACTATAGTCTGTTTGTTTATAGCAACATGTATAGAAAACTATTAAGGAACACCCACATGTTTACTTCCTAGTGAGAGCAAGGCTCTCTTGGAAGAGCTGTGTCTCTTGTGGAAAATTGGCTGTAGATAATATGTATATTTATAATTGATATGAATATTATGTATGTAGCATTTCTATATCATTGTGGTTAGGATCTAGCTGATGTAGTATACAAAAGTTTATTTTCTGTACCAATGAGCTTTTATTTTTGATAGATAAAGATGGTAGTAATAGTTTGTAAATATGACAGAAAATACGTTTCCGCGTATGTTAATATGTATCACATTTCAGATCTCTCATCTATCTATAATGAATTTGTTATGCTCATGTAGATCCACGTATAGTATGATCCGGTTTTTAGGAGAATGACCCGAGTGAATCTAAGGGCGTAATGCGTCAAAGGGTGTCACGTCGGAAGTAGTTTGGAGCGAGGTTTTGGCGCAGAACTATGCTGCAACAATTTTGGCCCAGCGACTACTGAAGTCACCACAACCAAGTGGCATATTGTATACCTGATCGTTAACTTACCCCTCCTCCTGCTTATAATTCAACACCTTTATCTCCTACTCGCGACGTTTTTGGCGCGGGGGGACTGTGCACTTCATGCTTGTGGCGCAGAATATATTGCTGACGAAAAGCGTTCGCAACACGGTGAACGTCAGATAAGCTTGCCGAAACATTTTGTTGGCCGGGGGCAAATGAAAACATTGGTTCCCCGTAACGTCGTCGTGAAAAGTGGAAGTTACTGCAATCAGCATAGAATCATGTCATAAGTTTGGGGGCCCCGTGGGTTCAGGGGTCGAACAATCGGCACTACTTGCACTCCCTACCCCCGTCTCTAAGTACCCTTGCTATTTTACAACTATTAAATTTTTTTTTGGTAAAATGACAAATGCTTCGTTGAATACATTTATCTTAGCTCTCTTCGTAAGTTACTCGGGGATGCTATCTCAGTTGTTGACGTAAGTTATTTCCGCTCTCGGGTCCTCATTTCGTTCGCAGTCGAGGTCGTGTAAAAAGCCACAAATAGATTGATATAGTAGTCAGATTATACAAAACAATGTCTTTTGTATGAATTTGCTCTATATCTTTGTATATACTCATAAATGTTATGCTATATTTTGCATTTTACTTCCATTTCTATTTTATTTGTTTGAATTCTGCCTTTAACTTAGTACCTTGAGATTAATGTGCTATGACAAATACAATACAAATTCAATCCGTAAGTACGATGCAGCAGTAAGAATGTTAACAGGAAGCAACGTAGTAATTATTTCAACAAAAAGTCATATAGACATGCTTGCACAGAACTAGTCGATCGAACATCCACAAATACTGTAAATTCTCTATTAAGCCCCCCGGGGGCTTATTGATTGCAAGCACTCAAGAGGGAGGACTTGTCGGAGAAGGGGGCTTATAAGAAAGGGGGGCTAAATAAATTTTTTAAAATTTTAATAGCATACTCCATATTTGCTGTTTAAAAATAGAGACAAACATTCAAATTGATTAGTTCATATATCACAAGTTCCCAGCAGAACAAGCAAAATTGAAAGATTATGTGGTAGCCGTTGATAACGAAAGTTTTGATCGGCAGAAAGTCAATGAACTATTGTTTACTGAGCGTGATCACGCCTAGTATACTTTCTCTTGTGAAGCTTAGTTACGCTTGGTACTATTAAATATTTTATAAGGGGGCTTAATAGAGAGAGGGGGCTTAATAATTTTGTTAGTCTAGAGAGGGGTGGTTTAATTGAGAGGGGGGCCAAAAAGAGAATTTACGGTAGTCGACAAGAACTACCTGAATCTGCAACACTGGAATATTTAAAAGCGTTCTGGGGAATGTGAACTGATCTGAACTCGTTGTCATCTGGCAGGAGTTCCTAATAAAGCGGAGATAAGCTTAGCGTCTGGGTTTTCAAGGTGTATTTACTGCACTGGCCTACGTAGTACGATTTTCTGAAAAAGTAAGTCTCTTTAAGAAATTTAATTAACCGAAATTTCCGTTGGTGATGATTGATAATTTCCACGTTCCTCGTGCTTTACACGCTTTTTTGTAAGGAACCTAGCTCGAGGCCTAATTCCAAAGTTCCTCATTTTCAGTTCTGCAACTGTCAAATTGTAATACTAAAATCTCCCTAACAGTTCCTTAATTTTCACTCCACATTTACTGCAAGGCAAATGGTACAGACGCAAGTAAAACATTGAAATTCTGAATTTTTCTTCTAGTTTTGGCTATCATTTAGCAACGAATGAAACACGAAGCACATGACACAAGCATAGCAAACAATCTATTCTGATTTTGGATGCCAATGAAAGACACCAGTTTCCGAATTCTTGATTGTTTGCTGTTATAAGTTTCAAATTGAAAAGTTCCTTAGGAAAGTTTCCTTTAGTAGTATAGGCTCTTTAAATATTTCGGCATTCTACATGTAGGTTCCTTGTAGAGTGGTTCCATATAAGAAAGCGTGTATTTTGCTGCAGTCCCGTGGCCAAGGGGGACCTGGGGGGCAAGACCCCCTGGACTTGTAAAATTTGACTCTGTGCCTCACCAAAAGAAATGAATTATACAAATATATATATTATATTTATATTGGCTGTGCCCCCTTGTGAATTCAAGCTGGCTACGGGCCTGTTTTGCTGGCCATTGTGAACGAGCTAATTCCCTTGCGGGCCGTTTACAAAGGACATCCGAGCACAAAGGGATGGTATCTGATGAAATAGGGAAATTTGGTTGTCATTGTTATGTATTTGACCTGGATCATCAAGCAATTATGCTACACATGGTTACAAGCATGTGAATAAAAATCGTTAAGGTGCTGAAATGGATGGGGCTCTAAGGGATGGGTCATTAATTACTTGTGGGGAGGGGGTGGAAGGCATTCTTATTTATTTGATGGAAATTTCTTCCCCCTCTCAGATTGATGTAAATGTTTTGATCCCCACTCCAGGATTTCAGAAGAAACCCCATAGTCCTTCTCTTGAAATGCTTTTATTTTTCATTCCCCCTCCCTCTGAGTGTGCAGAATTTTGGTTCCCCCTCCCAGATGTCTTCCACCCCTCCCTTGGAAGAATTAATGACCGGTCCCTAAGCGTATAGTTTTATGTTTTGCAGTTGCGAAGCTGAAAGTTGATTCTTTCTATGTCATCCTGGGGGTTCGAGAGATCAGTCTTATGTTGTAAAGGCCTGGCAAAACGACTGGACATTTACACTGAACACCGACTGGACATTGCTCACCGTGTCCAGTGTGTGAACAAATGAAAAATTTTGGAGGTGGCAAAACGACTGAACGTTGTCCAGTGAACATTTTCTCTGCGATAGGAAGCGCACGATTTTGGGGTCTGGAATCTAGTTTTAGGAGCCTGGGGCTAACCGACCATAGAGCGCCAAGGGGATGTAAAATGGAAACAAAATCTGCCGCCAAAATTTTGAGATTGACAATCATGGATCGTAAGAGAAAGTTGCTTTGGTTTTGAGCATTATGGAGGCTGTTGACGATGAAGAACCAAAAAAAATCGTGGAAAAACGAGGAAATGGGTAAAGCAATGCAATGATACATCACTATTTGACCACTTCTTTGCCTGTTTTTGGGACAATTCTGATTCCATTTCTTTCTTCTGGTTTCCAAACTCTCCTTCGATAAGGTCTGGTCTGAGCAGGTATGGAGAATTGAAATGGCACCAAAATACGGTCCGCTGACCGCTGTTGCATTTGCAATGCGCTTGCGCAAGCTGGGCAATGTTCAGTGGTGTGGCAAAACGGGTGAACATTGTCCACTGAACATTTTTGTCCACTGAACATTTTTGACTGCCTTCAAAATCGACTGAACAACTCTCAACATCGCTGAACACGACTGAACAAGATTGGACAAGGTGGCAAAACGACGCAACATTTTGCACTGGACATTTGTCCAGTGCATGTTCAGTGCAAATGTCCAGTCGTTTTGCCAGGGCTTAAGGTTGCGAAATAGAAGTGTATTTTGTTGTCTGCGTTTTGAACGGAGTTCGGACCTTTGGTTTAGGTGTTGGGTTTGGTCTTTGAATGTGATGATGGAGAATTTGTTTGTTAGGCAAGGGAGGCATCGTCTACTGATGTTGTTGTAGACTGGGATAGGTTTTGAAATGGGCCAATAAACCTCTGGCACTATTCCTATTTGAGCAAAACGGGAATAGTACCAGAATACGAGCTAAACACAGCTTTATCGAAATTCATATGGAACACTAAAAGACAAACGGGAATAGCATCAGAAGTTTCTTGTGAGAATATCAGTGTGAAATGGCTTTAAGTAGTTTTAAATCAACATATGTCCATTTCAGCCTGTAAGGTTCTTAATAAATGAAAATTCTCGTCTGCGGATTTTTTATGTATTACAGTTAATTTGAAGTTGAAGTTATCTTCAAAATGACATATCATCAAATTTTCATCATTTAGGACCTATGTTCATGGACTGCTTAAGTAAATCCCGTACACTTCAACTTCACAAAGCAACAAATGTCTTACTGTTTCAGGATTGGCACTCTTGAGGCCTATGCTCACAAATCGCCCCTCCAACTCTGGACAAGTGAAGTTCTTCATCTGTGATCTTGGCACTGATGCAGCGGTCATGCATATAGTGTTTAAGAAGGCATTTGTATTGTCGCCAATGTGAATATCGAAAGGGTTCAAATACTCATTATAAGCACTAAGTACTGCTACATTAAAAACGACCGCCTTTTGGCCTAAGTCAACCGACCACCAGGCATGGCTACCGTAGGTATAGGTCATTTTTTGGCATGAAATATCTCCATCTACTGCATAACTCCCATGCCAACCAGAAAGGATAATTGATACTTCCGTTGGTTGACTTTTGGCAATATTCTTTAATTCATAAAATCTGTTCACAAATTCTGTTGAAAAAGGAAATTGTATCCAAGTAAAAATGGAGCATTGATTAACTGGTTTACAATAAAACCTAGCCGCCAAATGTTAGAGACCTCTAATCAAGTCTTTTTTCTCCTAACGTAACTGACTGAACAATCAGCATCCAGAATGGGTGTAAATGCGGCTGTGGCACACATGCATGGTGAGAAACCTTCACGATTGTTGGTTAATTAGGTTGAGGGAATATTGATCTGATCAGGCTCTTAAGCTATTGCAATAATACAGTATCATACATGCTACAATATTAGATCTATAACGCTTCAAATACTGAGAAAGAATATGTCATATTATTGGTTCGATGCTTCCTTCGTTTGTGAAATAAGCAAGACACCATGCTCGCTTTCTTCATCAAAAAGCAGATAAGTCAAAATTTAGAAAATATTAATTTCGTATTAAGATTTATATTGATTTTGTTATTGCCTACCTTTCAGTTGGCAATATTGTTCGTATCTGATCTCGTGATACTTGGGACAAGTGATGCATCTGTACCCTGGTGATATGCATGTGTCCTTGCAATACGTTGCCATGGTATTGCAAGGGTTGAGTTCCTGGCAAGCTTTGCCCATCTGGAACAAAATGGTTTTAAATAAGAAGCAATTGCCTTTCGTGCCTTAAAGACAGAAAATTAAAGAGATGAATCGCCTGAACTTTCCATTACAATTTTAAGATAGAAATCCAATAGAATTTTAAATACCCTATTTATTCGATTACGAGGTGGAGCATATCATTATTTTTGATAGGTTTTGCTGAGTTGTATAATCAAAGTTGTCTTATAAACTTTAAAAACACAATCAGGTTGCTATAGGCTTTTACGTTTTTTGTTTCTTCAAGGAATCACTTCACTTGAATTGTCGGTGAAACCAGCTTACACATGCCTTTCCATAAGAATAAAGTCTATAAGGACAACAAGACTCATAATCGTTGAAATTTAAGAACAATTTAAGAATACTGCAAAAGTTCAAGCTTCATTAAGACATTGGCTCTTTGCTTATTTGAGTTTTTTTCGAAAGATCTGGAAGTTATTGTGTTATGATGAGACTCAGTAGCTCTTCAGGGAGTGTGCGTTGCGAATTTTTTATCATACAAATATATGGGGATTAATGCTCAAAATCGCTGAACTTTAATCATAATTCAAGAATGATTTCAGACTCAAAGTAAATAATATTAAGAATAATGAGGCTCAGCGAAAAGTGCGGTATTCTTATAAAAAGTGTATACAAACAGAGGCAGGTCATGTTTTCCTACGAGCCAGTTTTCTGAAGCTTATGCTCGAATAGATACCGTATCTTCTTGATATTGCTTTTGTAACTTTCATTTTAATTTGTGTTGAATCAGCCAAGTTGAGAATATACCTCTTCTTTTTAAGGAGCTGTTTCTATTCCCCTAAGCAGTCAGATAGCGAGAAATGACTTGCTTATTTGCAGCAGCACGTGACGTTTTCCCAGCTTTCAGGCTACAAAGCTGGAAGCTTCTTCAAATTTTCCCACAATCATGAACATTCAAATAAAATATCCATATTCATTGTGTAGCCGCAATCAAAAGTACTATATGGTGCCTAATTGTTGTCCTACTGTTAATTAGTTTTTCAAGCCCCCTTGCACTTATTGAGTCTCCTGGCAATTAGATTCAGCAAATTCTGGTTTGTCACTTCATTTTGGCAGCTTTCTTAAACTTACTGTACTTTAGAAGGGGAAACAAAAAGTGTAATAGAGAATGCAAACCAGCTTATATACACTTACATTATTTTTACACATATATACACTTACATTATTTAACTTACATTATTTATTTATTTAAATAATGTACGTGTATATGTGTGTAAAAATATGGTTTTACTTAACATACTTAAGGTATGAAACTACCGAAAAAATCTCCTATCCCAATAATATAGCCACTCATGACGTCATACATCCTCGTGCTTCTTTCTGGAGAAGAAGCAAGTGAGTGCATGACATGAGTAAGACATTGGAAAACAGGATTAGAAGGAGAAACCGGTAAAGTAAAGCAAAGGCTGCAAAAGATAAGACAGTCAGTGTACTTAATAATACATGAGTTCTCCTCTATATGATATTTTGCGATTGTGAGGAGTTGTCTCCAAGGTGAAAACAGGAGATTTTGGCAATGTGATGATGAATGAAGATTTAATTTAGGAAGCATTTTTCAAAATTACTCCAAAATTCTTTCAAATCTCCATACTAGAGGATGGAGAAAAGCTTTGGGCATAACCGATATAAAGATATGGAATTAAAGCAACGATAAAGACTTACCAATTATTTTAAATGACTTTTTGCATGCACACGTAAGAAAAAGTTTATGTTTTGCAATAAAAATATCAATGATATATTGAGAATGCATGTAAAAATATGATACTCAATCAAAACTTGGCAAAAAGATTTGATAAATTTTCAATTTTTTATAAATTTTACCCCTGCTGTTCTTGATGGAAGCTCGATGACCTTGAGTCTTCCTACCCCAGGAACAGCATATTACATTAGTTGTTTATTGCTTGTAGTTTGTTTCAATTCAAATAAAGCAAAAGACATTTGAAATCCAACAAAACAAGACTAACAAATTACATAGCCCTTCAAAAATTCTTTCCCCCCATTGTTCAGCATTAAAAATAACAGCTCCCCTAGAATAATAATTTTGTGCGTTCGTTTATTAACTTGACTGCATTAATCCGACCCCCGGCAATTAGGCACTTAATAGTATATACTAAATGTGGTCTAGTTTTGAATCTATGAAATCCTCTATGTAAAGGACACCAGAGGGGTCATTGCTGCAGAGAGGGTCCCCTGTATGTAATTGGCAACTTTCCCGTACAATATTGTAAACATCCTTGAGGAAACATTTTTTGGTAAAAAAAGCCAGAGTGCGGGCGAAAGGAGCATTTTTTAAGTTGAAAATATAACACTTGAAGTAAAATCAGCTCTGATGTGCAAAACTTCGTAAAATACAGACCACCATCCCTAAAGAAAGCTAAAGTCGATTACTTTCATAAATTGTACACTTACATAAATGACCACTAACAGTTTATTTGAAAAAAACATTTGTCTTGCTGCCAGCATTTGAAAAGGTGCTAATGCAATGAATTTGGATGAATCAATAGATAATGGAGTCGCTGGTTATTTACCTAATTACTTGCTAAATGAATTTCTAAACTTGTATAGGAGGCTACCAATAAAGCAACGACTGAAGTGACTGGAAAATATGTTAATCAAGATGCAAGTCTGGGAGTCAGATGTCCATGTAAAATTATGCGTTATGATGATAAAAAGTCATCTGTTTGGTAATAAAACATTTGAATATGGAGCGGAAGTGGTAAATGACATGCTCTACCATGCTAGAAGTCGATGACTAAGGCCCACCAAGAACTATTGTGGGGCCAGGGGTAAATGAAAAACCGAAAGATAAGCATGCAAAAAGTCAGGAGCAAAATATTTGTGCGTATTTAGAGGGGTTAGCAGTAGGCTTAAAAGCAGGTCAACGGTGCTTTTTTAAATAAGATTTTGAATGCCGATACTAATCTGCTTTTTATAAAGTATGAATGAATCTATAGCAATCTGAGAGCGCATGAGGCTGTGAGGACATTTTAAAGATCCATTTTGATGTTAAAAAGTAAGGAAATGAAAATTGAGCATCTGTAATAGGGTTTACTTGTCGAAAAAATTTCATAACTTTGTTACTAACAGAGCAGATAAACAATTCAAAGCTCACTAATTGACTAGAGTGATTGCAATATTTAGTTGAACTGTTGCATCCCAAATGAAGATCTTGCTCTACTTTCATACCATTTATCATTTTTCATTATGTGTGTTTCTAAACCTGTATTGATTATAATGAAACTCATTGTAGTAAAAAGCTGTGAATTGAAACCAGTCCTGGTCAGTACTTGCAATTAAGTGGCAAATTAAATTTCGTATGCAGATTACTGTGTTTGAAAAGGTACCTTGATCACTTTTCTGAAAGTGATATTAAATTTACTTTTATTACTTTCTTAGAATGCAATTTGCAGTTAAGCTATTTTTAAAGCCAATTGCTTTTGAGTAGGGTCTGTTGGGGTAAAGAGGGTAACCCAGGGTTAAATGAGTAAATGATCAATGCGCAACTTAATGACTGGTTGTCTCTCTTCCATACCTAATTTATGCAATTTCTTATAGGGAGGTATTGTACAAAGTTAAAAAGATGGCACTTTGCCCTTTCATGGCCATAAGTCAATAATAATGTTGCAAATATTTATTTACCTACTTTGCCCCCGGATGACTCATTTTACCCAGCAGAACCTATGAAAATAAAAAGTCACAGCTTGAAAAAGTAAGAGGTGCTCAGAAATTTGACAGTTACTCTTGTTAAAAACTAACAGCATGAAATTGAAAGGGTCAAAATACACAGCTTCCTTCGTTTTGCTATCACACCCTTCTCGAGCCTACTTTTTGCTCAAAATCCCATATTGGAAAATATTTGAACAGTATTTGGAGAGTGGCTAAATTACTTTTCAAGGTATTTTGTAAAGAAATTTAATTAACTTTTCTGGTGATTCTGGTAATTCATTCAAATTACTTTTTCAACAGAGTAATTTGTATTTCATATATATTACTTTTCAAGCGTAATTTAACCAGGTTGATTGAAACCCCTTGTATTCTATTCATTTATATCATAAAATATCTTCTTTTCTACTCTGTTGCATTCTCGACCATAATTTTAAGTTAAAATATCCCATTCCATTTACATCTTTCTCATTAAAATACATGATGCGATCAGTGGTGGGCACTTTGCTGCGTGTTGGGGGGAGGGGGGCAATCTATTTATTTAAAGTAGGCGCATAAAAATAGCTATAGAATGAAAGCTACTTCAAGCCTACTACAAAATAAAATTGTTTAAAATAAAAAAGAAAAACACAAATACATCTCAAATAAGGAATACTTAAGTATAAATACATATATAACGATTTTACGATGTTTCTACAGGATTTTTTGGTATTTAAGATGCAAGGCATTTGTCCTTTCAAAAACCCAACCCTAGCCACAAAAGGTATACACAGTCTAAATTGCATTCCTCTCATTTCCAGAATTTTATTCTCCTTTTAAAGCTGGAGAGGGTATCTGATTGTTTCATGTCATTGGGAAGTGCCTGCCACAACCTACTCCCTAGAAGCGAAATCGTCTCTAAGTCATAGCACGTAGTGCGCTCTTGTGGCAGTAGTAGATTATGGCAGCTTGATAGCCTATAAGTGCTGTGTTTTCAATAAATATGTCCTTCATGAAGGTAGGATTCTTCTCCTTGATGAAAGTAGGAGGCTGAAACTCCAAAGAACACTATCAGTCATCACTTCCAAAACTTTCAATGACCTTTACAATTGAAGGAGGAAGATGGTCACCCCTCACCTCCCTTAGGGTCCGTCACTGGATGTGGTATTATATGGTAAGATATAAGATAGGATATGATACAATATGACCTGATATGATGTGATATATGATATGTGATTTGATGTGACTAGCTTTGATATGATTTGGTATCATGTCGTATGGCTTGGTATGATCTCATATGGTATAATTTGATATGACAGGACACGATATGATACGTGATAAGATATGATATGATATGATATGATATGATATGATATGATATGATATGATATGATATGATATGATATGATATGATATGATATGATATGATATGATATGATATGATATGATATGATATGATATGATATGATATGATATGCTATGATATGACAAGATATGATATGATATGATAAGATAAGATATGATATGATATGATATGATATGATAAGATATGATATGATTGATATCATATGATATGGTATGATTGATATGATAGGACATGACTGATATGATATAATATGATACGATAAGATACGATATGATACGATTGATATGATATGATGTCATGTGATACGATATATGACAAGATCTGATAGATTCAGAGTCCAGAAAAAGTCACGGCTCCACGGCTCTGAACCGGAGGAAAATTTTGCTCTTTATGACGTATTTGAGGAAGGTTTTGAAATTTGTATCAACAATCCAGTTTCAGCAAAGTTTTTATATAACGCGACATCAACTGTGAAGGGCATAGCCCACATACAATAAAAGCTTCCGAGACATACCCAATGTAGAGTTCAAAAACTTTGGCTAGCGCTTTGATACATAAAAGAGGAAGGTTTATGATGAAGATTTGACTGCCGGAGGAAGGTTGGGCATTTTTCTGGACTCTGATAAGATGTGATTGATGCAATCACTGATTTCAAAAATGTTTTCAGATCTGTGAAGACGGTGAATATGAAATTAAGGAGATTGAAGAAAAGCTCACGTTTTTTGTTCTATAATTAGTGGCCATATATGTAAATCCCACTCTTTCAGTCATATCTCCAGAATTGCTTGTTTCATTCAGTTTACTGTTAACTTCACATATTTTCATGTCATTTGAATAGTTAATGGATTTGCATTGAAGCTCATCATAGCACATTGTTTTACACTCATCATATTCCATTCTATGATAAGTTGCAATGGTGCTATTATGTAAAGCAAATCCGACAGCCTTTGTAGTGAAATCAAAGCTGCTCTCATCTATGCATGCCAATCTGACAATCCAACAATCTACCATTGTCATCATCATCACCTGAAAACTAGATAGAAAACAATCTCTGTTTTTGGCTTATATCTGTGTTAGGCTTTCAAAGTAATCTTTCTGACAACAACTTGGCAGAGAAAAGAAGCTGTCAACCAAATAAGTTTCTCAAAATTGAAACTATGCAACTATATTGAAAGGAGCAAAGCTCTGTACTTTGTCGAACACTTTTAACATTCAATTTATAATCTGACTATTTTCTAATGTCTTTGATTTTCTCGTCCTGTATTTTAAGTTAGCATGTCCCATCCCTGTTACTTCTATCTTTCCTGGAACCTACCTGATTATCCCTAAGCTTTTAATGAAATTCACTAGAGTCATATGTAGAAGGACTCTACACCATCATTTTTACTTATTGTATAATTGACTTCTAAATCCACGTCCCTTCCCCCCACCAAATCCAGTTTAGCTGTCCACGGTGCAGGATAGAGTACCATTACAATTTAGAGTGAAAGGGCATGACAATTTAGAATGAAAGACCATTACAATTTAGAGTGAAAGACCATTACAATTTAGAGTGAAAGGCCATTACAATTTAGAGTTCTGGAGTCAAAGAGTTACAGAGAAAGTAAAATTTCACAACAGTTTTCTTTTGAGTCTTGAAGTGGTTTACCTAGTTTTGAGTTCGCATTACAGAATAAGCTCGTTCTCGATTATAACGTACATTCGGATATTACGTTAGTGACTGCTCCTGGCAAAGGTTTATACAATCTCTTATACAAACACCCCGTTTATAACGTACTCGTTTATTACGTATATTGAGCTATAACGTACTCGTTTTGTGGCCCGACAAGACAAATTCATCCGGTTATAACATACTTTATCATTTTTTTGGCTATTTCTCTTTGAGGCTCAATCATATAATTCTGAGCTGCCTTGGCAGTAACTTTATTACCAAACAGGGGTTCACTGATCACTATGGGAGCACACCCATTGTAAGAAATTGAATCTTATATACATATATGGACATCATTTTTCCATATTTGGTATGTACCATGTACAGGGGGGCATGCGACACGCCTCTAGTTTTAGTGTGTGATTATTGTGAAGCGAACCTGACGTACATGTAAGTTAACCTTAATTATATTCGAAGGAACTATTTGTTATATTGTTGACAGAGAAATACAGTCCTCAGAATTATAGAACCTAGAACCTGAAGATTATTCTAGAGTTTCATTTTTGCATTTTCTCCCAAGAATCAGAGCCTACCAGTAGGTGTGCAAGGGTGTTTACCCGTAGGCACAAATATCTTTTATATGGTCTACCGAGCGGATTGAATGTGAAATTATTGGGAAAATGCCGAAGAATACTGCACCAGCTACATCAAGTGATGCTGCTAGCAAAGCAGATTTATCTGTAAAGCTGCCAAAACTGCGTAAAGTTCGTGGTGGTCATAAGGCGTACTCGATGAAAGCGCTAGAACAGACTAGGACACTTTTGGGTGCTCCCCAGTTGAGTGATTCATTGAAATTGAGGTAAAACAAGAAAGTTCTTGAAGAAAAACTGGAAAAAATTAGTGATTTGGATGACCAGATATTGGGATTATTAGATAATGAAGATGCTATCGCTGCTGAGATAAATGAATCGGGAGAATTTAGGGAAACTGTTTATGAAATTTTGCTCAAAATTGATGACAAGTTGCGTAAGATCGAAGTTACTCCAGGCGGAAGTGGAGCACAGAATCAAACCCCAGTAGTTCAGGGGGGAGGAACAAGCTTTACAAAACTCCCCAAATTGCAATTAAGGAAATTTAATGGGAAGCCTCACAAATTTTATGAATTTTGGGATTCATTTCAAGCTTCAGTGGATTCTAACCCAAATCTAAGCGATGCCCTAAAATTGGAATATTTGAAAGCACAATGTGAAGGGACTGCATATCAGGCTGTGGCTGGATTCGAACTATCCGATGCTAATTACAAAACTGTAGTGGATATTTTGAAAGGGAGATTTGGACAGAGGCAAACTATTTTAGACTCTCATATTGATGCCTTATTGACAATAAATACCCTTGGAAAGCATGCAGATATTGCGGATATTCGGAAATTTTATGATACAGTGGAAGCTCACTGTAGAGGGTTACAAGCAATCGGAGTGGATCCGAAATCTTACAGCATTATCTTGGTTAATATGGTTCAGAAAAAATTGCCTGAGGAGATTAGATTGATTTTGAGCCGAAAGATGAACGAAACATGTGGCGATAGTGACTGGGAGCTATCAGAGTTATTGAATTGCTTGAGAATAGAAATTGAAGCAAGAGAAAAATGCGCACCTGAAAGGAAAGACGTTAAAAGGACCAATATAGGATATCCAACTGCTGCTGCATTGACAACTGGAACATCAAAGGCTACTTGTACATTCTGCAAAGGGGCACACACTACATCTGAGTGTCATAACGTGACTGATATACGTGAAAGGAGAAATATTCTCAAAAGAGAAGGACGCTGTTACTTATGTTTACGTAAAGGCGGGCATTTAGCGCGCGAGTGTCAATCATCCATCAAGTGCTTCACTTGCAAAGGACGTCATCATGTTGCACTTTGTGAAAATAGAAATAGACCTGGTCAAGTTGTTTATCGCCAAAGTAAAAATGAAGGAGATAGGTCTTCAAGTTTTCCAAGAAGAAAAGCAGATCAAGCTTCTCAAACGAACATTGCTGAACCAGCAACATCATTTTGTGGCATGAATGTGAAAGGAAATTCTGAAGGGAAAGGTTATTTGCTCCAAACGGCCTTTGTAATTGCTGCAAACCCAGAAGACCCTTCAAAGGAAGTGAAGTTACGGTTATTGATTGATTCTGGTTCGCAAAGATCTTATGTAACCCAAAGAGCAAGAGCACTATTAGAACTACCCACTGCAAATCAAGAAGAAATTATGATAAAAGCCTTTGGAACAAATGAAGCAGTCATTCAGCATTGTGATGTTGTACCAATTTGCTTGAAAAGCAGGCTCTCAAACTTCGAAACTGGTATTAAAGCCTTAGAAGTGCCATCAATATGTTCACCCCTACAAGGACAAGCTATTCGGCAAGCAAAGAGTCAGTATGTTCATTTGAATGGATTGAAATTAGCAGATTATCCGCCAGACATTATGCAAGATTTATCTGTTGACATCCTATTGGGTTGTGATGTTATGTGGAAAATTATGACAGGGGAAATCATTAAAGGCAATTGCGAAGAAAGTCCTGTGGCTATAGGAACCCATTTTGGTTGGGTTTTATCTGGACCGGTTGAACATATTCAAGACAGTTTGCAGACAAGTGTGAATCTGGTGATTACAAGTGCATTGAGAACAGACACAAAGCCAGTTGTCATTGATTATTATGATTCAGTATTACATGCAGATAGCATTATGGAAAAGAAAGTTGACGATTTGTTCAATCTGGAAGCTATAGGAATTTCAGAAATAGATTCCGTACACGAAGCATTTACAAAGGACATCAAATTTGTGGATGGCCATTATGTTGTTAGGTTGCCATGGAGACAACACCATGATATTCTTCCAGATAATTATGAACTCAGTGGCAATAGATTAAGTTCTACTTTGAAACGCCTGCGAAAGGACCCACCACTTTTAAGGGAGTACGACAGAGTGATACAAGAACAATCTCGGATGGGTATTATTGAAGCAGTACAACCAACGTTGATAAATCATATGAAAGACAGAGTACATTATCTCAGTCACCATGCTGTTGTTCGTAAGGAAGCCCTCACAACGAAAGTCAGAGTTGTAATGGATGGTTCAGCCAAAGTACAGGCAAATGCTCCCAGTTTGAATGAATGCTTACATACAGGACCAAGCCTAACACCAAACATTTTGGATATTTTGATACGATTTAGATGGTTTAAAGTAGCCTTGGTATCGGATATCGAGAAAGCCTTTCATATGATTACAGTTGATGAACAAGACAGGGATGCTCTCCGATTCCTGTGGATAGATGATATATATGCAAATGATCCCAAACTTGTTTGCTATCGCTTTTCAAAGGTGGTCTTTGGCCTAAATTGTTCTCCATTCTTGTTAGGAGCAACATTGAACTATCATATTCAGAACTGCAAGCTAGATGATGCTAAATTGAAAGAAATTTTGACACAGTCAACATATGTGGATGATGTGGTTATGGGTGCAGATACTGTTGAAAGAGCCTATGGGATTTATGAGAAAGCCAAATCATTTCTATTGAAAGGAGGATTTAACTTGCGCAAATGGAGAACCTCTGATAAAGCATTGCAAAGCGTCATTGATAGCAAGGAAATTTCCCAGCCAGAACATGCAATGAAGGTTGAGAGTGATGAATCGTCATATGTGCAAGCCACAGTTGGAGATGCGAGCCAATTAAAGCCAAATGAATGCAAGGTGTTAGGAATAAAATGGAACAGTTCTGCTGATAATCTTATCCTCACCTTTGAAAGATTAGTGTTAATGGGCAAAGAACTGCCACCTACAAAACGAAATCTGTTGAAAGTTGCTGCATCATTGTTTGACCCAGTTGGATTTATATCGCCTGTGGCAGTACAACTAAAGATTCTGTTACAAGAAGCTTGTTTACTGAATTTAGAATGGGACATGTCTCTTCCAGAATTGTTGACAAATGTGTATCTAGCTTTGCTAAAAGATTTGGAGAATGCTCTTAGTATAACCTTGCCAAGATGTTATTTTGATGTAGCTCAAGGGGACATGGAACAGTACAGCCTACATGGATTTTGTGATGCCTCAAATAAGGCTTATTGCGCTGTTATTTATCTTGTACAGAAAACAGATGTTGGCTATAAAAGCACTTTTGTTGCAAGCAAATCTAGAGTTGTGCCTTTGAAGAAGCTAACCATTCCACGGTTGGAATTGATTGCTGCCTTGATACTAGCAAGATTGTTGATTACAGTAAAATATGCATTGGAGAATCAAGTGACATTTGAATCAGTGAATTGCTGGAGTGACAGTACCATCGTTTTATCTTGGTTAAAGAATGATAGGAGTTACAAGCAGTTTGTCAGTCATCGCACAAAGGAAATATTAAAGTTGACAAGTCCTGATATGTGGAATCATTGCCCAACTGAGTATAATCCGGCAGATGTTGGATCTAGGGGACAATCTGTGAAAGACCTGAGGGCAAACCAGTTGTGGTGGCATGGACCAGAATGGCTTGAGAGCTCCAAGGAAAATTACCCAGTGCAACCATCAAAGACCCAATTAGAAACAGAAGAGTGTTATCAAGAGATACGACAAGAGCTAACAATACTGCTTGCAAAGAATGAATTGAAAGGAAATGTAAATTTAGATAAAATATTGGACGTCAATAAATTCAGTTCTTATAATCGCCTATTGAAATGTACAGCTTTGGTATTGAGGTTTATATCCAATATGAAATCACGGGTACAGAAAAGACATAATGAAATCAAGGTTGAAGAGTTAGAGCCAAGTGAGTTAGAGCAAGCAGAAAGGCTGTGGATCAAAACATTACAGATTCATATGCAGGAAGATCGCAACTTTAAGCAGTTAGAGCATCGACTTGGATTGTTTAATGATTCAGAGGAAATAGTGAGATGTCAAGGACGTATTGAGAATTCATCTTTGAAGTACGAAACTAAGTTTCCAGCTTTGCTGCCAAGTAACCATCAGGTGACAAACTTGATAATAAAAGAAGCACATGAAAAAGTTTTGCATAATGGATTAAAGTCTACGCTAAATGAAGTGCGTTCGAAATTCTGGGTAACAAGAGGTAGACAGAAAGTAAAGAAAGTAGTCAAAGATTGTAGCACCTGTATGAGATACGAATCAAAACACTACCAGTACCCAGCACCTCCTCAGCTGCCAGATTTTAGAGTCCAAGGATCGGAAGCATTTGAAAGTGTAGGGACAGATTTGGCCGGTCCACTGTTTACAAAGTACACTCCAGGAGAGAAGGAAACTCATAAGGTTTGGATAGTTATTTTTACATGTTCATTGAGTAGAGCAGTTCACCTCGAAATCATGCAGAACATGAGTGCTGAGCAATTCATAATGGCACTCAGAAGATTTATTAGCAGACGTGGAAAACCTAACCTAATACTAAGTGATAATGCCAAGACCTTCCAGAAATCTAAGGAAATACTGCAAGAGCTATTTGAAAACAAAGAAGTTAAGAAGTACCTTACCGTATCCAGAATTAAGTGGACCAACATCTTATCAAAGGCACCGTGGCATGGATCGATATATGAAAGGTTAATCAAATCAGTTAAGAGAAGTTTGAAGAAGATCCTCAGAAATGCATCAGTAACACAAGATGAGCTTTATACTTTAATTGTTGAAATAGAAGGAACGCTTAACAATCGTCCACTTACTTATCTCAGTGCAGAAGAGTTTGATAAAGCATTGACTCCTTCACACCTTATATGTGGGAGGCGATTAGAGTCATTGCCAGATAGAGAAATAAAGGATGTTACGGAAGAGAATTTGAATCGAAAATTGTTAGTAAAGAGACAGGAGTTTATTGCAAAGTTACTGAGCCACTGGTGGAATAGGTGGAAACATGAATACTTAGTCGATTTGCGTGAATCACATAATTTATCCACGAAAAGAGTCGGACAACCAAATATTGCTGTCGGGGATGTCGTAACAGTACACGAGGACAAGACACCAAGGGGATTTTGGCGTTTGGGGAAAATAGAGGAATTGATCATCAGTAAGGATAAAAGAGTAAGAGGAGCTGCTGTTAAGGTCAGTTCACCGACGGGAAGGAAGACATTAATTAATCGCCCTTTATCGAAATTATTCCCAGTAGAGGTAAAGGATAGACACATACCGACTTTACTAGGCACATCTATACAACAAGGAGTTGAATTTGTTAATGAAAAGCAATCATCTCGCCCTAAGCGAATTGCGGCATTGGACGCTAATGTTTTACGTCGTTTGAGGGACGCATTGTAAATATTGTATATATTGCTATCGGGAGCATGGACCCCATTGTGAGTCGCGATTATTGTTGCACAAAGGTTCATGAGAAACGGCTAATGGACTATGTGTAGCGAGCTATTTGACTTATTTCGATATTGCTGTTACGAGAAAAGGACTCGAATTTGTTGCTGTATTTGCTTAAAGGACAAAATAATGAAGAAAAGAAGAAAAAATTCATGGAACTGCGTATATTATTTCAATATATTTGAACTAGAACTTGAACCTCATCTCTTAGAAAGTTAGCATTCCTATTGCAAGCTCTTATGAGCTTGCAAGGGGGAGTGTAAGAAATTGAATCTTATATACATATATGGACATCATTTTTCCATATTTGGTATGTACCATGTACAGGGGGGCATGCGACACGCCTCTAGTTTTAGTGTGTGATTATTGTGAAGCGAACCTGACGTACATGTAAGTTAACCTTAATTATATTCGAAGGAACTATTTGTTATATTGTTGACAGAGAAATACAGTCCTCAGAATTATAGAACCTAGAACCTGAAGATTATTCTAGAGTTTCATTTTTGCATTTTCTCCCAAGAATCAGAGCCTACCAGTAGGTGTGCAAGGGTGTTTACCCGTAGGCACAAATATCTTTTATACCCATTCGCTATAGCTTGACAAAAATAAGTTTTGCAATCACATATCTGCGTTAGTTCTTATGTGTACCATCTCAGAATTGACACAGCCTTAGCAAATTTGAACCGGGATATAGAGCCAATCATACATTCAAAAATGAAGAACTCACTGACATACCCGTTAAAGGACATGCTACATAACATGCTAAGGGCTTCATTAGGCTTTGAAGTAGCTAATGATGAAAATTCTAAGTAAGAAGTGCACTGTTATCGATGTGCTTTAATTTCCTAAATTCTCTAATATTGTACAGGAGAAACCTATTCGAGTCTTTAATTTAAGTATTTCTGCCTCAAAAGTCGGTAAAAGTGCCTAAAAGCATAAATCATTTAGTAGATAGTAGTATGGCTAAGTAATCTGAATGATTTCTGTTTCTTCCGGTTATAACGTACTTCGGATATAATGTATCAAACCAGCCGGTCCTGTGAAATACGTTATAACGGGATTATACTGTATTATAATTGTTGATAAAAAGCCATAAGATAAAACGTTCCTAGCAATTAGGCTGATGCATTCGTTTCCTGTGTAGCAAAATAATTCTGCTAGAACTTCATCTGTTCATTTAGCTTTTTCAGGTAAAGATGTTATTATTCTTTCTGCTTTTTCTCTGTCCTTCATTCATCCAGGGTTCTTATTTTGCGCCACCTCATGACCGCCAGTCACAGGTACAGAAAGATACACTCCAAACTTCTGCAGGCACTGTTGATCCACATCTACTACATATCGTTAATGTAAAGGCCCTTGGCAAAACTGGGAACCAAGTACAAGACAGATTTGCGAGTTATCTTCATCTAACCATACGTAACATCCTGTCTTAATTTGCAGAATAATTTTTGTGCACAGATATATGCTCGCAAACACAGAGCACTTTTAAAGAGAGCCCTGCTCTCATCTTTATGCCTGTATACTGACTCGAAAAGGCAGCCCTTTTCTTATGACTGCGCTCTAGTACCAATTTCTGACAATTGATCAGTCCAAATTATTGGACATTAACACACAGTGTGGTGAGTACTAATTCAAAACAATTGTAAATACATGATTGAGTTCTAATATTAGCCCTCTACAGTATAAGTAATGCTTTATTTTATCCAAAAACGAATCAACCAATGGGTTTCTAGGCAGCTGAAAAGTTTTGTCAGAATTTGCCATTAATTGACAGAATTGAAACATTGGGGAAATATCTGTTTTATAGTGATTACCAAAAAGGCATGGTGATTACCAAAAAGGCATGGTGATTACCAAAAAGGCATGGTGATTACCAAAAAGGCATGGTGATTACCAGAAAGGCATGGTGATTACCAAAAAGTCATGGTGATTACCAAAAAGGCATGGTGATTACCAAAAAGTCAATTTGTTATCTAACGGTTCTATGCCCTACAGCATATGATTGTCAGAATAGAATTTAAAGTACTCAAATACACGTTTTAGTTATAAGAACAAACCATATAAAGAACAAAGAACAAACTATATAAAGAACATGCCAAAAAGTTAAGAACATGTTTAGAACACGACAAGGCTTCATAACTTTCTTTTAAAAAACATAAGATAAAAAGAGTAAAATGCAAGAAAAGACTAGGAAAATGTTACAAATATTTACAGTAATGAGCTTCTTGCTAAAAATTTCATTGGACGCAAGGAGAATTCAAAGATATATGTTCTAAAATTTCACCCGCGGCTCCTTTTCAGAGCAATTATCGTTCTTTTGAGAAATCAGTGCACATTTTAACAACAAGTACATTACAAACGTGTTAAGAACATTTTAAGTTTTCAAACCAAAAAGTTTAGAACATAACTAGGCTTCTTTGAAAGTTAAGGTTCTTATAAAAAAAAACGTGTAGGCTAAATTGCTAAAAATTGTAGAAAATGATATCATGATTTATGGATTACCATTTTAGCATTTAGCTAATTTTTGTAATGGAATCTTGGTCAGGGCAGAAGTTAGGGGACAATCCCTCTGCTAACATGCAAGTGAACGCTATGCATTTACATTCATCTAGAGAAAGCTAAAAAATTTGTCTCAAAACACCTGATAGAATATAGGATGTAGGCACTCATATCTATTCCTAAAATTTTTGTCCTGTTAAAAGTTGGTAGCAATTTAGATTAGTCGAAGCCAATTGTAGATAAAGTTTCTGTATTTTTTGTCAGTCTATATCAAATCTGTTGGTACACAAATGCTTAATGCTCTTGCCATGTCTAATATTACTCTTTCCCTTACCTTACGATTTTTGCCAGCATACCTTGAAATCTTCCCATGGTGTCCGGTAAGAGTGAAGTTCTGAAATTATATTAAATCAAGTGTATTATCTATGTACTCTTACGAAATAACGTATTTATTTAAGACACCAATTTAAGCTTTCATAAATTATTTAAACGTGTACCAAATGCTGATGCTTCAATTTTAAATACCAATTTCTTTCACTGTCATTTGTCAAGCTTGTGAAAATATGCTTAATTCATTACTAGCTGAATTGTATCGGCTAAGCATTGAGATTGAGGCTGCCATGTAAAAGAAACATACCTGCTACAGCAATGGGGTCCTTTATTAACAGGTATCTTGAAACAACTGCGCTTTGCTTTGTATCAAACCCAGTTCCCATTGCACGCTTGTTTTTCCATTAATGTGGTAGAAAAAGTTGAAAAATGGCCTTGGTAGAGCACAAATCCGTCCAGTTTACTAAATACTCATCAATAATTTGAAGCAAGAAGTACAAAGCTCTCTTATAAGCTGCTTGATAGTGTGAAGGAAAAATAGTGAGAGGCTGGAGAATATTTCAAAAAGCTTTACAACAGGTAACGATGCAAGACAAGGGTCAAACTGGCCGGTCGGGAGCACTGGGCAAACGCCCACTGGGCCCCTTTAAACATGAGATACAGTAGTTTTTAATTAAGATAGTCTACTTCGTCAAACTTATTTAAGAAAGAATGAAAGAGAACGAATAAAAATGCCCAGACCCATTAGTCCCAGCCAGCCCATCCTTGTTTAAGAAGATCTTTGACGAATTTTATCAGTCTTTTCAAGAATGATATCTTGATGCACGATGCTTACTCACTGAACTCAGCTCAACTAGTTATTAAGCAACTCCAGTTCTGCACAGGTATGGACATAAGCAAGTAAAAAAAACTATTATTTCACAAAAGAAACTAGTGCATCTCCAGTCATGCAGTAACTTCCTAAGCAAGGAATATAAATTGCTTAAGATTCACAGAATAGAAAACTGCACCGACTTCTTTTTTGTATGGTATAACGGCGGCTGCTCTATACATCACTACGGAATATGAGGAGAACAAAATTGAGTGACCATTAAGCAACTTGACATCTAAATTTTCCATAGATTTAAAAACATTGAGATCTGATGCTTATAACATAGCATGGTGTGTATGAAAAGGGGTGAAATAACGCTAATTATGTCACACGCAGCCTTCTAAGGACAAATACCGATTTAAGGCTCTTTTTGGAAAGTTTTTGTTGCGGACAAAAATGGCTTTCATTCAGAGGTATAGAATGTTGGAATAACCTAGCAGTTAATGCAAAACAAACATCTTCAGTTTAAGCTTTTATGTATTATATATCAGTATGTACCTCATTTTAAGCATTATACTCACTGATTTTGCACATTTAGACTGCTGCTTCTGCGTTCTTTATTATTTGTGATTTTACTCGCTTAATCAGACTTACTTAAGCTTAATTGTACTGTAGTTGGAGGGCTCCTTGGAAATCAATATTTGCTGAAGGGTGATACTCTACGAATGATTCAAAATAAAATCGATTCAATTAAAACCAAACCTATATCAGTGCCACAGTCCCCGAGTGATGGTGTAAAAGCAAAAACAAAATAGTTGTCACGCAAGGCCAACGTGTTGCAATGTTTGGATAATAAGTCTTGTCAGAGGCTTACTTCTTAGAAGAAAATGATTGATTCCAGCAGGCGAAAATGCTGCAATTAGTTTGAGCGCTTCTCGTTCATGTTAAATGCCAGAACAGTAAACCTACAGGGTTGCTATTGACAATTTGATTTGAGAAAGACAAAGAAAGTATAATCTGACTGTTGATTCTGACAATAGTAAGTTGAAAGAACTGCATTGTTGCGCTTAAATTCTGAATTAAACATGCACATATGTTTCAGTTCTCAACATTGTTGCTACGTATTACCAACTCTGCCAGGGGATTGTAGCTGACTATGCATTTCAAGGATTACGCTCTTTGGTGCCACACTCTTCAATACAACAGTGTACAACAAAAGATAGTAAAATGCGTGATAAACAGCAATGACATAGAATAACACGATTACATTTTGCTAAAAATCTCCCCCTCTCCTACAGCAACTTTTCCTCGTTGAATATCAGCATCTTAGATCAATCAGGTAGAAAACTGGAGACAAGTCCCGGGGGTCTTCCCTGTGGCGCCGTAAAAAGGTAATGTCATGCCAAGTTACACATTTAAAATACAATGGCCAATTAAACTAGTCCCCCAATGGAAATTCCAGTTGAATTAAGCTCAAATGCAATGTCATGGGATTGCCTTGCTTGAGCTTTCCATGTTTGGGCAGAAGTCATTCTACCTGTCTTTCGCCAACAAAGAGGATAGAAGCAATCATATCCTTGAGTAATTCATGCAATAAACCTACCTGATTCAAAAACGCTTCTGTTATGCAAACTTCATTGAGTCGTCGAAACTTGTAATAATAGTGGGAAATCAGGAAGATTATTTGACAGTAGTAACACAAGAATAAGAGTACACGGATGTCCTAAGAATCAAAGAAAGAATAAAAAGCTAAAGAGAAATTCGCGTTATTTGTCTTGATAGCCAATATATAATACCAGACCACATCTGCAAATACCATTTCTAAAGACCAGTTCACTGCTGTTGACTGTATTATTATAACATATAGCAGAGGATAGAGTCCAATCAAACTCTCTGCAGGGTGTGTCAAAGAAAAAGTGTTAACAGCATCCAGCAAAGACTACAAAGATTGCCATCATTTTCAGTAATGGTCCAACAGATGACAGTTTTAGAAATACATCTGTTCTCCCAGTTCTCTTGGCAATTTTAGAAAAGTTATCATCGACCAACACTTTATGTCCTTTGATACCAACAAGCATTTATTTTCTAAACAGTAAGTCTCCTGCTTTGCACAAATGAGAGATATATAAACACGGACGCATGAAAGATAGACTACATTGGCGGTTAATGACTTTACGATAGCTTTTCATACTGTAGGTCGCATCTTTTTAAAACAGATGCAGAGATATGGAGTATCTGTTATCGAGCATCGTTGATGTTCATAATATCTAAAGGCCATAAGCAACTATGCAAAGTAAACAGTGTTTCGTCTTGGCATACACATATTAGTAACCAGAGACGTAGGAAGCATCTAAAAAATGGGGGGCCCAAGTCCTAAAATGGGCACACTACCACACCCATTTTGGACTTCAAAGGGGCACTTTTGCATAGTTTGCTAAAAAGTGGGGGGCCATGGCCTTTCTGGCCCCCCGGTTCCTACGTCCCTGCAAGTAACACACTTTGGTGCAAGGATTTGTCCTTGGACCCTTTCACTTTGTAAGCTATATCAATGACCTTCTGTTTTGTCTTGAAAACTGCCAAAGTGACCATGTATGTTGATGATGCTCTTTATCTACCAAGTCAACTTTGTAGCACCTCTCCTTTTTACTGGTGACTCAAAAATCGAAATGGTAGATAAATTAAAATATCTAGAAATGCAAATTGATAAACTTTTGTCGTATGGGATGACCATGCCTAGCCTGTACGATCTAAAATGTCTGATACTATTGGCTTTCTTAGATGTGACAAAAAATGCTTACTTTTATGGGAATCTCTCCAGAAAATATATCTAGGTATATTCAAATTTCATCTTTGCTACCGCTGCTCTTTCTCGTTGGGATGTGAGGGAACTAGGTTAAAGGTATCCCAAGGTCATCTGCATCATCATCATCATCATCATCATCATCATCATCATCATCATCATCATCATCATCATCATCATCATCATCATCATCATCATCATCATCATCATCATCATCACCATCATCATTATAATTTTTAAATTCTGCCTCTAAGTACAAAACAATACTTCAATAATAAGAAAGAAACAACAAAACAAGTAGGATTCTTGAGGAGGAACCTCCTAAGATAAGTGATCTTATAAAATGTTTAAAGTGACCATTTATGCAGCATATATGATACAATCTGAGACAGTTTGTATGGTTTACAAATCAATAACTGGACTGGCTCCAGTTTACCTGTCTGAACGTTTACTAAGAAGTCGACACACAATAGTAAAGCTTTGAGGGAACCCGCCATTTATCTTCAGCCCCCATTACGGAAATCTTGTAGTGCTCAGAGTTCGAAACCTCTCGGATTGGGAATTTAAGCATTCACCCTTTCTTGAACCATATAAAGAAGCTTTAACAACACTTATTTTGCATTGTCACTGTTCATTTCTTGTTAAAGCACTAGATGAGTTATTACAAATGGGATACAGCCTTATGAAGCTTGATATCCATAGTTAATGCACGAACCTCCCTTTTTCACTGATGAGGTTTCTGTGGTCCGGGACGATACTACTAGGGGGTTTAGGGGTGAGGCATTCCCGATATCTAAAAAATTGGGAACTTCTCAAGCAACTTCTTATGACTGCTTCTTTATTGGTGAGGCAAATTTGAAAATTTTCTTTATGCTGCTCCTTCACAGCTGCTTTTTGCACCAGCATATCACAACTTTAATAGAAGTTAACAGAATTCAGTGTTTTATCCTTTTTCTCCTCATTTGTTTGATACAGTTTTCGTTTCTTGGGTATTACATATTCTGTCATCAAGCAGGCCACACCATTTTGCAAGGGGTTTATGCTTCATGTTTCCCTAATAAAAATCAAATTTTGGTCCATACGAAAGAATTTAAGTTGAATTGAATGAAATGAATGAATCACAAAGTTGGACCTATGAAAAATCCGTTTCTGGTGGGAATTAAGAGGCAAAACTCAGCTTGTAAACGCGAAAAGCTACGGAGCCATTCTATCTTCAGTAAACAGCAAAGTTTTAACCAATATTTCATTTCGAAATATTTGGTGCTGCCAGGCAAAATCAGCAGGAATTCTGACTGTGAAAGTAGTTGCAAGCATAAAATGTCTCAGTTCCAAACACAATGTAGAGCATACTGAAGAACCGACTCGCTATTTGAGAGGAAAGAGATTAAAGACCACAGCATGCTCTGAATACAGAAGAGAGGCTGCTAAAACGGGTATGTGAGGGCCTGTTAGCCTCATAAATTAAGCACAATCAGAAGACTATTATCATTTATTGGGATTGTCTAGGACAAACAGGCATTACAGGTATGATCAAGCAGGTTCGATACTTGCAAGTGAAAATGAAAATTTCCGCACACTACGCTTATTGTTCCAAGACATTTATCACATGGTGGTATTGTTTTGACGAAGTTCTAAAACTTATTGAAATCACCCTGCTTATCCTAGTCCACCCAAAGCTTTCTGGCACTAATTCTTTTCAGTTGTACTATTACATGCATGACTGCTTCTGATCTTGTGTTTACGGTTTTGGCTAGAGAAATGAGTTCAGAATAGGGCACCCTCGATTGTTTGCAGTTACAGGTAATGAACAGCCAGTCAAACATGTTGTTATCCATCTTTTTTATAGTCAATAGACAAAATGTTTCTTTATGGTGGATAACGAGTCTTTGATAGGATTGACTATTACCAAAGAACTTCAGTAAAGACCGTCGCATCTGTACAACCAGTGTGACAATTCTGGAATGTGATAAGCAAATGGTGATGATATCAAAATCAAGTTAAATTTATATGGTGGGCAATAGCTTTGATTTTTTCCAAGTTTCTTCGAGCTTAGTTTACCATTCAGTAGAATAATCACCTTACAGCAGTAATAGAACATTCAATGGAAGGCGCAGCTTTATTAAGAATCTGAGAACTAATGGTCTCCATATTATTTTACTCTCGTAATGATGATGGGCCCTCGGAATAGGCCTGAATTTTCTATCAAAATAGTTTTAAGCCGTCGATTTGTCGCAATGGAAGTACTCTAAACTGAAGTAGTATTTTTCCTGTCGATCTACGACTGACAAAGAGTTAAATCTTGTTTTCAGAAAATGCTGCTAAATCTTCAACAAGTAATCACTTGGGCTGCTCTAATTCAACTTGCCTGCCAAGGTATGATATTAAACTTGCTTTAATGGTTTGGTGTCTAATATGGCTTTAAAAACTTGCTCGGCAACAGGGAGAAAGCGCTAACAATCTAGAGCAGAAATTTCTTTGAAAACGTGTAGATGCCAAATTCTGTGTAATAGCTCAAGTTCTCTTGTGTCTTGTCAGCTACATATGATATTTCCAAAATGTTTGCTGAACGCTCGTTGATTAACACATGTTTTGTCATTGTTTCTGAGCTCCTTTTGGTATAGATATGAAAGCTAAGTATTGACCTCACTTCATCAGCCATCCATGAGCACAAATTATATTTATTTACCTCCCTTTACCAAAGGCCATTCTTTGAAGAAATCGTTCAGACATGCAAAAGCCAAATTAGAGAAAAAGCTGCAGCATTTGAAGTCACAAGGCAAGCTGAAGAAAGAGCCAATCAAAAACTCATTGGGTAAAGGGAAAAGCTTATTGGACTTTGATTTAGAAAACTTTGACTCTGACCGTAATTTTAGAGATGAATCTCGCGATCTTCTAAGTTACTATGAAGCTGAAAATGGACTGGAGAAGATGCATATGGCACCTGTGCACGAAGGACGGGCTGTAAGTGTACAAGAGCCCCATCTGAGATATAATTTTAAGTATGGTGTAGGTGCAGTAAATCATGGACCACGTCAGTCCTATGCTGGAGAAATGATTGATGAAGAAAATACTCTCTCAAAATTCATTGCACCCCCGGTGTTCGAAAATCGTTTGGACAAGTTGCATCAGCAAGAAAACACAAGGATATTATACGGCACCCCTCAAGCGCAAACTGCTGAAAATGCAAATACAAAATCATTTCTCAATAGCTTAAGCTCGTTAATGTCACCTCTGAGCATGTCAAATTTTGATCAAAAGGAGCTCAATGACATTGAGTCTACCTTTGAAAGAGGAAAAGGCGGTGCAAATGAGAAGAGTAACATAGAGTATGAAGGAAAGTATAAAGTAGTTAATGATGAAGTGGAAAGAGAAAGTGATGAATATAATCATGGAAATGAAGATGAAGGTTATTCTGTTGACAAAGATGAAAGTAAATTTGTCACAGATCATGGAGGATTTGATGATGGGGACCGGGATGGATTTTTCAGAGAGCCAATAAATAATCATGATCACTTTGAATCTCCAGATAGAGGTGAAAGCAACAGGCATAATCCTTATAACGAAGCTAGTGACGAATACCACTCAAGGAACTTTGATGGTGAGGACAACCAAGTGCATGAAGAAAGAAACCAAAATCACATGGTTGACGCACGATCACCAGAAAATCACAGAGCATTAAGATATGATGGATATCATCAACAAACGTATGACAGAAATCAGAGGTATGACAGAAATGGAAAGGACGAAGAAGACAGGGGTGACATGGGTGGGGGCAAACCAATTGAAGTGGTCCAGGATGATTCCGGCAAGTTACACCCTATGTCGAATGACATATCAAAAGAAGAATTAAATAATGAAGTAAATAAGTATGTGGGACATATCCCCAGAAATTAGAAGAGATTACTTTATTAGTCAGCAACATTATTATGGTGTTATGACCATATAACTAGCAATGTGACAACTTGATTAGCGGTGTGCCACCCAGATAGCGCCGTTGTCACGTAGGTAGGGTTATGGCCACATTTGTAGGGCTATGGCAGATTAGTAGCGCCATGACCAAATACGTGGCGCTACTATCACAGAAGTAGCACGCGTTGACCACGTAGATAGAGCCTCGTCAAGACGAGAGCGGCGATACAGAAGGATATATATTCAACTTGTTTCAAGATGCTTTCAGATTTTGGTATATCAGTTTAAAACAAAGTCGATTGATAAACTATTGGGTAGGACATGAATTGATGTAAAACTTTTGATCAAGGCCAATGCGATTTATGTTAACAAATGTATACTCACCAGTTCTTGCCACACAAAACTACCGCATCTTTCGACGGACCAATGGGCAAGTCGATGATATTCCTTTCTAAATAGCTGTTCTCATTTTGAAGGTAGTACTCAAACCTGCAATATCCTGCAATTTCCTGAATAGATAGACCTGGGGCCAGATAGATAGTTCCATGGCCACAGGGGTACTGGCTACTACTCAAGGATGCAGAGGTTTCAACCAACCGGAAGGTAAACTGTTTCACAATGAATGAAGTAAAAGAACAACAAGGCTAATCATTCACTTATGGAATGGGTGTTGTTTGCACATATGTTAGCTAACAGTTATCTAAATAAATACACATGGTACTTCCTGATCTTCCATTTCCATCATTACCAAGAGCTTTAATAACTATTCCTCGAATTCGTTGTGCCTATTGTAAATTTGAGACTTGAGCCTAGCTCAATGACACAGGAAAAATCCGCATAAAGGAATTACAACTTTTAAGAACATTTGCCCTAAAGTTCAATATTATTAATCACTTAAATAAAACACTAACTGATAATACATAATTTTCAGATTGCGCCAACGTTTGACTTTAAATGAAGTTTTCTCTGGAGATAAGAAGGCCATTTGTCAGTGCTTACTGAGCAGTAGAAATGATTTATAAACAACCACAACCCTACATTATGTATTCATCCTTCTTCTGTAAGAATCTTTATAGCCTAGTCCAAAACGGGGGAGGCTCTTCTATGCTGGTTTTCACTGCATTCTAAGTTCAAAGAGCATATTATATCTTCAAGCAACAAATACAATGAAGTTTCGCAATCAATAAGACATTGAAACTTGGAAAAACAGTGTAGAAAGGCCAATGAAAGCAAATTATATTTCTTTAAGTTGTTTTATTGAAATAATAGATCCAGTGGTAGAAAATTAGATCTTATCTTTGAGTTCTTATCTTGGTTTTCATACGAAAGCCTCTGAAAGTTGTATCGTTGCATGCTATACTTCACAAATATATGTAGATGAATTAGGAATAGATAGAGCTTTCCTTTTATTCAAATCTGATGTGAAACACTTGCTAATAAGGCGTTTATTGCCGATGACCAATACATGGATGATTCATTTCAAAAAGAACCATACAATCTGGTCCGTTCTAGTACTTATTAATACTTTCTTTACATGGCATGAAAAGTACAAAATAGCCATATATGTATACAAATTACAAGAAATAGCTAATACAAGCCAACGTATTCATAATATTGAAACTTAAGTCATAAAAATCAAATAAAGCCTAGAAATGGTAAAAAGTTCCTTCATAGCCTACACTAGAATTGGCATTCATCACCCCTCATTCAACACCCCTCTAATATATTCAGCCAGATTAGTTGACTGTCTAATTGACAGTGGAAGTGCATAACATCACTGTCGATTCCAAAATCGAACAGTATCTGAGCAATACGTAACAGATCTCTCTTTGGGCACATTCAAAATTTTAGAGTTCAGTTCTGAGGCTATATTGCCATGCTGTTGTTTTGTGGACAGACTATTTCACTCAAAAATAAAGGATTTAGGCCATGGTTTGCTTTGAACGTTTCTGTCATCAATACCTGTAAGTTCTTCTGATGTACAGAGACACTGATGTCAAGTTGTAAGAGATCTTCAAAGCTAGATTCCTGATCTCTGTACGCTATCCTAAGGGCACGCTCATGTAGTTGGTTGATTTAGTGTTTGGTTTCCTACTGTGGAACATCCATATCAACGGGCAGTATTGAAATTGACTATTTATGAATGCTCTCATCAATACCTATAATCTATTTTGGTGCATAAAGTTTGATATCCGTGATAGAGCAAAGAGTTTGTTGCTGATTTTCTGACATAGAATGCTGACATGTTGCTCAAATGTAAGCTTACTGTCTACAACAATCCTTAACAGCTTTTCCTCAACGCTATTAGCAGGGGTAGAACTGCCAATTTCAATTGGAACGGACTCTACTTATAGTGACCGCCAAATATTAACAGATGATACTTCTTCATTTAACTTCATATAGTTGTCAAAGAACCATTTGATTACATGCGCGAATCTAGTTCTGAGTAACAACGCTATCAACATCAACATCACAAACGACTGAAGACGTGTCGTCTGCATAATTGCAAACTTCAGAATTGCAGATCGTTGATATAGATGCCGAAGAGAAGAGGCCCAGGGACAGATCCTTGAGGCACTCCTAAATCTAGTTGCTTCCAGGAGCTAAAAAATCCATTGATCTTAACCCTCTGTTGTCTCTGATACAGGTAGCTTTGAATTAGAGACTGGGGATAGTAACTGAAGCCGAAGGCATGCAATTTGGCGATAAGAAGATCATGTCTGAAGTGATCAAAAACCTTCGAAAAATCTATCATAATAGCACCAACTTAGTCACTCACATCAAGACAAAGCCAAGACTTTCTCAAAAAGCGAAGTAAAGCCTGTTGAGTGTTATATCCTTTGCGAAATCCACATTGTTGTGTGGACGGGGTTGAGCATAAAAAGACATGTCTATTATAAACATTTATATACAAAATATCTCATGATACAAATCATTTACGTTTCGATTATAGGCTATCGTACAGAACTCTGATATAACTCAACGTGTGTCTAATTCTAAATCAACAGACTAATATCATGTGATTATTATATGATCACAGAGAGGTCTGGTATCTAAATATTTACAACACATAATGGCATGGATAAGTAAAGTTCCATGTGCTTTGCTACCTGTTTTCAAACTAGTTAAAACTAGAAGCTTTTCAAAATCTTGAGACAATTGACAGGACACTTATTGGTCCGTAGCTTTCCTTCATAGTATGTTCTCTTTGTTTATGAAGTGAAGATAAATCTGCACATTTCAGTTCATAAGGAAAAGTAGAGCTTCCAATACATTACTTTCCATTCACATACTTAGCATCTCTTCAAGATCACTATGTTTCAAGGTACAAATGATATATCTCTGAGACAATTTTGGCTCAAAATCTTACACTACTTCCATATGACTGCTTGAATACGACAGTATTTGCAAGAGGAATGAATGTTGCAATGTACCACACGTTTTGGATGCTTTGTTCTAACATAGACTCAAAAGCAACAGGACACAAAGCACAATGTCAGCTTTCATTCATCACGTAAAACAAGACAAGAATGCAGTTACAGTTGTATGAGATGGGGAAGACGTTGGCCACAAACCACGGGCAAAAGTAAGCATAAAACAAGGAACAAGGATTATCTGCTTTTTTTTAAACAAACGCATAATGCAAAATAGATATGAGGAGTGTTGGAAAAACTGGAAATCGAGGTCATGGATGTGGCATGGAAGTCCATTGCATTTGACGTTTTACAGGATAAGAGAAATAGGCTAAAAGCTGATGAAATTCCCATTGGAAACTGACAATAATCTCTCTGTGAGGCACACTCACCAACCGATACAAATTTGAAATTACAAGGATGAAAAAAGCAAGAGGTAAATGGGAAGAGAAAAGCAAGCAAGTTTAGTAAACAAATGCGTTTGTAAAACAAATGAGATTATTTTGCTATTAGTACAGTTTTGCTATATACAACTAGCCATACTAATGCGGCCGTATCTTAAAGAATTACACAAAATGTGCCCATTGCATTGACTGTATAGTGGGAGGATGCATTGACAGTTTTTTTTATGAGACTACATATGGCTGTTTTTCCAGGCCAAACAAAAGTGGCTGTACTAGCAAGGTGGCTGTAGTAACAATGTGGCCCTACCAAAGAGTGGCCACAAGGCAGAGTTCCACTGTATATAAAGATCTTGTCACTATACAAAATTGTAAACAGAATGTATAAATGAGAAGCCTCCTATTCTAACAAAATTATTAAGATCCCCTCTCAAACTTTATCACTTCTATTATATAAGCTTCACTTTAAAATATATACTTTAAATCATTAAGCACTCAGATAGCATAATTAAGAGATTTCACAGGAGGGGAAGTAAATTTTATATCAGAACTATATATAGTTTCACCATAATTCTATAGTATTATACCATTCAACCACAAACCATTGCAGGCAATTTTAGCAGCTACCTGCCAGTTCACATACTTACCATCTCTTCAAGCTCACTATGTTCCAAGGTACAAATGATAAATCTTTGAGACAATTTTGGCTCAAAAATCTTACACTACTTCCATATGACTGCTTGAATATGACAGTATTTGCAAGAGGAATGAATTTCAAATGTACCACAAGTTTTGGATGCTTAGTTCTTGTAATATTTTGTAGCAACCAACAAGAAAAACAAACTATCATTTCCACGGTAAAAAACTCATAATAACAAGTCAACAACTCCATGTGAATAACATACAATACAATACATAATCGTCAAAGCGTGACATCGGTAAAAGCCTTTGTTCATAAGTCGTTATTCATAATGTCTTTGAAAATAGCAAAATATATAACATCCCCCTTTCAAGACAAAATCCCTCTCAAAGTCATTTTGTCCCCATAATATAGTCCTTTTGCCAGTTGGGAACCTTGATTGTTCTCTTTGATCTTCTAAGCTCTGGTATTGAACAAGGTATTAAACTACCTGGCTGCATATGAGAGTTTATGTCCCTGGATGTATCTTCTACAGGTGTTCTTTGCTCAATAGATCCTGGTAACTCTGTTGCTTGTAAAGAATTTGAAATATCTGGATACGGTGGATTCACTTTCACTGCTTCATGAGAACTCCTGATCGCATTTTTCTTTCGTCTTATTGTCTGGCCCTTCTCTGTTGTAAGAATGTAGCTCCGTGGTGTACATGGTAGGAATCCAAAGCTGTATTGCAAGCATTGAATGGTGGCACACTTCAATATATGGGCAAAGCTGTTGTAGAGTGTGGTATCACAAATGCCAATGTGCGCGATGAAATCCATGTCACAAAGGATAAAACATGTCCTATTCTTGGACAAAAAACTGCTACTCAGCTAGATCTTATTCAGAGGGGTAATAATGCAAACTCTAAAGTTGATGTAGTTTTTAAGTCTGAGCCCCATAGCTTTACAGAACAAGAGATCAAAGAGCAATTTGGATCTGTTTTTGATGGTGAGCTTGGAAAATACCCAGGAAGTTACAGAATCACACTTACAAAGGATGCAAACCCGACAATAAATGTTCCAAGAAGGGTTCCACACAAGCTTAAAGTCCCATTACAAAGAAAAATAGAAGACATGATAAAGCAAAATGTCATTGAAGAAGTAGAGCACCCAACAGATTGGGTAAATAGTATTGTGTGTACAGAGAAAAAAGATGGCAGTATTTGTTTGTGTCTAGATCCAAGAGAATTAAACAAATATATCAAGCGCGAGCATTTCACAATCCCAGCATTTCAAGAGATTGTTGCAAAATTAGAGAAGCCACGTTTCTTTACAATCGTTGACCAATCATCGGCATTTTGGCAGATTGTGTTAGAAGAAACGTGTAGAGATTTAACGACGTTCCAGACTAACTCTGGTAGATACAGATTAAAGCGAATGCCTTTTGGTATATCAAGTGCAAGCGAAGTGTTACAGAAGAAAGCTTTTCAGCAATTTGGTGATATGAAGAACGTGCACATTATTGAAGATGACATGCTTATAGTTGGAGATACGGAACAAGAACATGATGAAGCCTTAATTGCAGTGCTTCAACGAGCTAAAGATAATAACATAAAATGTAATGCGAGTAAGCTACAATTTAAAAGGAACGAAGTTGTATACTGCGGTACAAAATTATCAGCAGAAGGTATACAAGCAGATTCAAGTAAAGTGGAAGCAATTCTAAGTATGCCAGATCCAGAGAATAAAAAAGATATTCAGCGTCTTCTTGGAATGGTAAATTATTTGTCACCTTTCATTCCAAATAAAGCTCAAGTCACAGAACCATTACGGATACTCATGAAAGAAGGAACAGTGTGGCCTTGGAATAAAGCTCAAAGTGACGCACTGGGAGCAATTAAGGACATACTAAGCTCTAAGATAATGTTAACATACTATGATGAAACAAAGCCTGTAATAAGAACAAGTCAACAACTCCATGTGAATAACATACAATATAATACATAATCGTCAAAGCGTGACATCGGCAAAAGCCTTTGTTCATAAGTCGTTCTTCATAATGTCTTTGAAAATAACACAATATATAACAGTTCTAACACAGACTCACAAATAACTGGACACAATACATAATTATCTAGCCTAGTTTTAATTGGCTCCAGATAACTAAACCTGTAATTATGGCTTTTGTCTAGCACTGTTTTCCCTAGTATCAACAGCGCCATAACTACTTGCTTTACTCTAAAAAAATTTCAAATTTTATAAGAATAATATCAGCCTTGTGGTGTGCATACTGTTAGGAAGAGACTATTATATATGGTAAATGAACATTTGAACTATTTCTTATACTAATGGTTGTTGCTGTTTGAACATGTGATGATTTAAAGAATGGTTCGATATATTTCGCTTACGATATCGCTGTACTAGGTGTAATCAGTTTTGTTCCTGTTTATGGTTCATTATTGTTAACCTAATGTGTTGGTTTTATTTGGGCTACTTTCCTATCACATCGCTTCATAATTAACATTGGTTATGGGCCCAGAAGGCGTCTTTTTTGTATATTGTCGCGAAGTGAGAGGTGGTAAGTAGGTAGGCCGTGCAACATGGCGGGTGCCAATATCGAAAGCAATATGAACTTTAAAGTCGAAATAGTGCCTTTTAATGGCAAGAATTATCATAGCTGGAAGTCTCAGATGAAGATTGTCCTTATGTCAAAGGGACTTTGGGGAATTGTAACCGGTACAGATACAGAACCAACAGTAGAAGGAGTAACAAACGAGGAGCGAAGGAAATTGAGAAATCACCAGGATATTGCTTATGCTACAGTGTCATTAGCCGTCGTATCGAAACAGCACACATATGTACGTCATACGGATAATGCAAAAGATGCGTGGAATGAGTTGGCAGTACGATTTGAAAAGAAATCATTATCGGCAAGGATTCACTACAGAAGGAAGCTGTACTCAATGCGAATGATAGATAATGAAAATGTCTTTGAGCATATTGAAAAATTAAAGGTAATAGCCGAACAACTGGAGGATATAGGTGACCCCATAAAAGAAACAAAATTATGTATTATTCTGCTGTCAAGTTTACCAGAAAGTTTTGACCAATTAATAACAGCTTCGGAAACGTTTGTAGGAGAAGATGAAACAAAACTACCATGGGATTTTATTCGCAATGCTCTGATGCGAGAGGATGATAAGAAATCCTACAAATTATCTGATGACCATGTTGACAGCAACACGCAAGATGCGTTGATAGCTAACATGAAAGGTTTTACTCCAGTGGGAGATCACTTAAAATGTGAACGCTGTGGTAAATTGGGTCATATTGCTGCAAAATGCTATGCAAAAATGCCATGTAAAAGTGGACAATCAAGAAGATTTCCAGGAAAGTGCCATACATGTGGTAAAACTGGTCATAAAGCAAAGGATTGTTGGAAAGGGCGTTCTAAAATGTTAAGGGAAAACCAGAAGGAAATATTGATAATGCGGCAATGAAAATGGGACCAATGTCAACTGCCAGTTGGTGGTGCATCGATTCAGGAGCATCTCAGCACATGTCATACATGATAGATTGCATGACTGAATTTCAAAAATTCAAGAAACCTGTGGAAATCTATATGGGAGACAACAGTGTATTGTTGGCATTTGGTAAGGGTAATATGGATATCAAAATCTGTGTGCACTCAGAGCAAAGAACAGTGAAGTTAACCAACGTTCTTTTTGCACCAGAATTAAAGCAAAATTTGCTATCAATCAGAGCTGCATCTGCAAAAGGATGGGAATTTCATTTCAGTTATAATGATTGTGAGATAATGAAGGATGGCAAGTTAAGAGCCTATGCTACACTGAATGGCAGCCTGTATCGATTAGTTGAGAATACCGCTGAGTCTGCTGCTGTTACTGCTATTTCAAGTACCACTGATAACAAGTTGAGTTATGATATCTGGCATCGTCTATTTGGGCATTTGGGATAGAATAATGTGAAGCTATTACATGATAAAGAATTAGTAAATGAAATGAAATGCATCGGCGGTCACATTACACAAGATTGTGAGGCATGTATTCAAGGGAAGATGACTAAAAAGCCATTCCCAAAACTGGGAAATAATGAAGAACGAGAAATCCTAGAATTCTTCCACTCTGATGTTTGTGGCCCAATGCCTATCAAATCTTTAGCTGGTTCCATGTACTTTGTAACCTTCATTGACGACAGGTCAAGATACACTGCCATATATTTTCTAAAGAAAAAGAGTGAAGTGTTTCAAAATTCAAGCACTATATAGCGGGGGCTGAGAAATTTACTGAGAAACAGGTCAAAATATTACGTAGTGATAATGTGAAAAGTGTGTCGGTACTACAGAGCTTCACTATAGCACGAAAAAGCGGGAACATTCTTTTAGCATACTGAAAGCTTTCTCGTCCAATACTCGTCAGAGTATGAAACGTCGGATAACGACCGAAAGGTGAACCGAAAGATATAGCCAGATGCGGGTGCACGTGATATGATGAATAATGCGTCTATTTGGCCCTATGATTGGCCAATTAGCACCTATGCACCATTGTTTACTTGAAGAGTCCAAGTGAAAAAACAAAGCGGGCAAGCAAGATCGTCCTTTCATTTAGGTGTTTTGGAATCAGTTTACATTAAGATTCAAAATCCAGTCTTGTGTAAACAAAAAGAGTTCGTTTTTTCACTTGGACTCTTCAAGTAAACAATGGTGAATAGGTGCTAATTGGCCAATCATAGGGCCAAATAGACGCAATATTCATCATATCACGTGCACCCGCATCTGGCTATATATTTCGGTTCACCTTTCGGTCGTTATCCGACGTTTCATACTTTGACGAGTGTCGGACGAAAAAAGCTTTCAGTATGCTGCAAGAATGTTCCCGCTTTTTCGTACTTTAGTGAAGTAGTGATAATGGGGAAGAGTATGTGTCAGATGACTTTCAACGATTTTGCAGTGAACGTGGAATACAGAGACAATTCACAATTTCACGTACACCAGAACAAAATGGGGTTTCTGAAAGAATGAATAGAACCATCATGGAGACAGCAAGATCAATGCTATTTCATTCAAATATGGCCCAAAGATTTTGAACAGAGGCAGTTAATACTGCTGTGCATTTAAGAAACCGCAGCCCAACAGTTGCTTTAAAAGACAAAGTACTTTTTGAATTATGGTGTGGTAAAAAACCCTCTGTGTCACATCTACGTGTATTTGGGTGCAATGCCTATGTGCGCATTGATAAAGCTGGAAAACTTGGAGCAAAAGCAAAGAGATGCAGATTTGTTGGATATTCATCAGAGAAAAAAGGATACAGAATTTATGATATAGAGAAAGACATAGTTTTTACACATAGGGACATAAAGTTCCTAGAAGATCAGTATGGAAACTCAGAGAAGCCAGATTACATCCCTGATAAATTGATATATAAGTTCAGTCCTTATTTTGAGAGTGAAGAAGAACTAAATGAAGGAAGAGAACATTGTGAAAATCAAGAATATGAGAATTTAAATCATGAAAATGACTCAAATGAAGCTGCAAATCAAGATCATGCAAATAAACCAGCACAAACATACAAAGCACAATTCATGAAGGAAGCCCAGAGTCTTCAATCAAAGAGAAAAAGAAAGAGTCCTGATAAGCTTAATTTAATTACAACAACAGAAAAGATTGATGAACCCATTTCAGAAGAAATATTAAATGACTGGTGGAATTGGGAAAGTGTGAATCAAAGAGTAAGTTATGAATTACTTACTGAAGCTATCTGTGATGAGCCTAAAAATATGAAAGAAGCATGGACATGTGAGAATAGTGAACACTGGAAGCAAGCAACTAATAGTGAATATGAATCATTGTTAAAAAATGATACATGGGATCTAGTAGAGATTCCAAAGAATAAGAATATTATAGGGTGCAAATGGGTGTTAAAAACAAAAGAAAAGGAAATGGCTCAATAGATAGGTTTAAAGCCAGGTTATTGGCTCAAGGGTATACTCAGGAATATGGTTTAGATTACCAAGAAAGTTTTTCACCTGTTGCTTGATATAAGTATGTCAGAGTTATGTTGGCAATAGCTAACTCACTTGATTTGGAACTACATCAGTTAGATGTGGGAAGTTCAGCATTTCTAAATGGCAGATTAGATTCTGAGATCTATATGAGACAACCTGAAGGTTATGTTGACCAAAGTAAGCCTGACCATGCACATTTAAAGAAGGCAGGATATGCACAATGCTCAGCTGATTATTACATATATGTGAAAAGACTGGAAAATGGAAAGCTTGTGTTCTGGTCTCTATATGTTGATGATTTGCCAATTGCATCAAATGATATAACCATCTTAGTAGAAGAAAAGGAATCCCTCAAAGCAGCATTTGACATGAAAGATCAAGGGGAAATTCATTTCTGTTTAGGGATGTCGGTGAGACGTGACCGAAAGAATAAAAGAATGTTCATAAATCAGACAAGTTATTTACAGAATGTCTTAAGGAAATTTGGAATGGAGAACTGCAAAGAAATTTCAACCCCATTAGAATTTGGAAAGTACTTCAGTTTGAAAGAAGAGAATGAGCCAAGTGCAGACAAAAGAATGTTTCAATCAGCTGTAGGATGTTTAGCTTATGCTGCAACTGCCACTAGACCTGATTTATCAGCTTCAGTGGGAGTATTATCCAAATTTATGTCAGATCCAAGTGTTGAACACTGGCAAGGTATTAAAAGAGTAATGAGATATATAAAAGGAACACTGGATCATGGTGTACGTATTGATACAAGTGAATACGATGCAATTAATTTAATTGGATATTCAGATGGCGACTGGGCTGGAGGTGCTGTAAGTAGAAAATCAACATCTGGCTTTCTTTTCAAGTTAGAAGGTGGAGCAGTTAGTCTACAGAGCAAACGACAAACAACAATTGCACTTTTTTCAGCTGAAGCCAAATATTTGGCAAAAAGCTCTGCAGTTCAAGAGGCCGTATGGTTACATCAATTACTGAGTGATTTAGGTTTTCAACAGGAAAGTCCAACCATCATAAATGAAGAAAACCAAGGAGTTATTGCCTTGTCAAAACATCCAACAAGTCACTCAAGAACAAAACATATTGACATTTGACACCATTATATCAGACAAGAAATTAATGATAAAAGAATCAAAGTTGCATACTGCAGTAGTGATAATATGATAGCTGATATTTTAACAAATGGACTTGCAAAGCAAAAGTTTGAAACTTTCAGAGATCTGTTAGGTGCTGGACAATCTGATTGAATTCACTAAGACATTTCATAAAATGTTTGTTATTCTGTTTGTTTTATCGAGTTAAAATGTGCACCTGCCAAGTGGGAGTGTTAGGAAGAGACTATTTTATGTGGCATATGAATATTTGAACTGTTTCTTATACTAATGGTTGTTGTTGCTTGAACATGTGATGACTTCAAAAATGGTTTGATATATTTCACTTATGATATCGCTGTACTAGATGTAATGAGTTTTGTTCCTGTTTATGGTTCATTATTGTTAGCCTAATGTGTTGGTTTTATTTGGACTACTTTCCTATCACATCGCTTCACAATTAACACATACATCAAAGCATACAAAGTGATCATCACATTCAGTTATCAAAATAGTCACCTTTCATATAAAACTGTAATCAAACATTGCAAAAAATGACAAAAATCAAACAAATACAATATTACCAACAAAATTAAAATTACAGGTGAAAACTTAGGTCATCTGCTTTACCTTGGGCATGACATTTCCCCACAGCTCATTAGTCTCACTTTAGAAATATCTTAAGCACTATAGGCCTCTCCTTTCTTGAATTTAGATCCCCTCACAATCTTGGTAATATTTGGATCTGGAACAACACCTAATGGATTCTTAGTTGAATGTTCTTCAAACCAAAGAGACACTTGGCTTGTAACTAAGCGAAAGAATAGTCTGTGTGTATTTTTCTTTAGTGGCAGAGATTCATGGGGTGTTCTATCTGTCAACCAATACAAACAATGTGGCTCCATAACTTCAGATTTTGGTAAAAGGCTTTTCAAGTGGTCAATATCACCCAAATGGCCAATACAATTATCATCCATGATCTGACAGTCCCAAATTTGGCACGAATTTGCAACATTTGAAGCCATAAAAATGCCTCCTCTTATTTTGAAGCTGTCTTTTTCATAGGAACCAATGCCAATACCCCAATGATGATAAATTCTATTAAATTGTATCTCTGAAACTCCTTGTCCTTCCGAGTTACCAGAAACTAATTTGCCATTCAATGCTAATCTGCCAGGTCTCTCTGTGTGAATACCTGGTCTTCGTTGCGAATGATTCGCCTTCACAGTACTTTCATGGATCGTGAGATAACAAACCTTGCCAATTTCATCTTCGTCAAATATACACTCAGATATGATATTCTTCCAATACTCCTCTAAGTAAGATGGTAGACGGCATTTCTCAAAACTTTCGTGCAATATAAAAGGCATCATATTGATATTGATACTGTTAGGTTCAGGAAATGAAACGCCCTCATCTCCATAAACATATGCACAGCCAGATGCAAATGGAAATCTCTCAAAATCAATAGGCCTCATTAAATTTAGATAAGAAACAGAGTCGCCCTCTTCGAACTTCAGTTTATCTCGTATTGATGTAGTGTCTTTCAAGCTTGCTTTCCAAAACTTCTTCACATATCTCCATATTTGTTTCAACAGATGCCACAGTCCGTTAAGTTTAAACAACACACATTCCTCGTCATAGACTCCTTCCAGGAAAACTTTAGTAATTGGATCAAATCTAAACATACTCTTTCCTTTCTCCATGGCTCCTAAAGAGTCACAAATCAAGTGTCATATTAGAAACTACGGGTAAAAACAACTTACTCATATAACCACCATGAACGGCAACCAGCACCAGCTCCCTTCATATGCCAGTTTATAGTTTTACTAACAACAACAACAACCTAACATCGATTCTGTCATGGCTGCACAGTTAATGCCAGAACAAGCCCGTAGCTAGACGTATGCTTCAGGGGTGGCAAAATTGTCTTGGGAAATCATGTGACACAAAATCTGAGAGCCTATTTCAGACTTATTTGCTTTCACAATTGTCAAAATTAAACTGGTAAATGTGTGCGCAAGGAAAGAATGGACTGTCTTGGAAGGGCCAAAATTGAGATCAGCCAAACTTCACGAGATATCTCCTTAGCTACAAGATAGGACAATAACAAAGAACCGCAGAAAAATTTCCAGGGGTGGCAAAAAGCAGGCAGCCTATAATACAGGGGTGGCATTTGCCAGAAAATAACAGCATTACATAACATAACATAAACACCTACTTTAAAGGAAGAAACTGTCGCGGGAAGAAACTGTCGCGGGAAGAAACTGTCGCGGGATAAATCTCCCGAACAGTTCTTCCGCGAAAGAACGTTTTTGGCCCTTTTGCGACAGTTAATTCCCGCGACTTTTAAATTTTTCAGGGAAATTTCAACACAATTCTTGAATTTTTTAAAAATTGTGTGGGTCCGTCAGGTACTGAAGAAATTGCTGCTCAATAACTATCTCACGAGCCGCGGAATGACCATTTGTTCTTGTTTCATAGACGTGTACAAGCTTTTTTCATAAGAACAATCTTTATAAGAAACACCAGGCTGAGATTTTCCCAAACAATAAGAACAACATATGAAACGAAGCAGGCTAAAAGTTCAACAAAACTTAAGAAATGTAATGTAAAAACAATTGAAACATAACAAAAGAGCAGCAGAAGACAATAGGAATACTTCATTGAAGAAGATTAAACACGCATATTATAATAGAACTAGTTCAACGGCATTAATATCACTTTCTCTAATGTAGTCTGGACAAATAAGAAAACCTGAGAAATAAGAAACGCCAAGTTGAAACTGGAGCCAAATCTACTTATAAAAAAGCCTGTATCGTTGCAATTGTTTTTGGTGATTTTAAAAGCTTCATTTTTCTACCTAACGGACTTTCGTAATCAGATTGTGATATCCTTGTTTGATTGCCAATATTCTGGTTTAGTGTATCAGTGAGCTCACACATTTTTAATTGTCGTAAAGTTTTATTTGGTTTTGTTTAAGATCCGGCTTTCGTGGAAAGAAGAAACCAAAAAATGTTACTCTTCCAGCAATTCGCGACAGTTAATTCCCGTGACAAGTAAATTTTCCAGCGTTCGCGACAGTTAATTCCCGCGACAGTTTACACAAAATCATTCGTGACTTTTGGCGACAGTTTCTTCCCGCGACAGTTTCTTCCTTTAAAGCATTTGTACAGCTGCTCTAGACCAAACTACACTTCCTCGTCGAGTGTTGGAACGAGCAAGGAATCTGATTCTGAAGCCAACAATTGCATAGGCACTTTGAAATAACTATTTTTTTGGCGAAACCTACAATAAAAACTATTATTCGATGATACTTGTTCTTCGGTGGATCTTTTCTAATCACATTTTCATGTATTGCCAGACATTTTCAATTATATTGGAACCAGGGCTTTGAGATGGCCAGGAAAGTTGAAGGATTCCATTGCTTTTGAGAAAACTGCATGTTTGAGCAGCTTTGTGGCTCGCTTTGTGATATGGAGCATTGTCTTGTTAGAAGCCAAACGGTTGGTTATCATTGCCATAGATTCTCCGGATGCTTTCAGGAAGATTTTCCTTTAGAATTTGTATATAATACTCTGAATTTACAGATTTTTCGCAAAGTACAAGGTTTCCAACTCCATTAGGCCCTATGAATCCCCAAACCATAACTGAAGCTCCTCCTGTGAAAGCTGGCACAAAGAATTCTGGATTGTCTGCTTCACAAGCAGTTCTCCACACTCTTCGGACCACGGAATCATTTACCAAAGACAATCTGCAATTGTCAGAAAAAATAACATCGTCCCAATAAGATAAAGGCCATTCCTTCATTGTCTTAGCCCATTTCCTACGGTATGTATGATTTATTTTTGAAATATACGGTTTTCACTTACGGATTCTACTTTTAATACCATGTTTTGAAACTACTCCCATTATGGTGCTTTTTGATAAATTTTCTGCAGGAAAGCTCTTGTCTATATATATTTGATATTTCATTTGTTTAGGGAGGGTTGCCCTTCAACGGAAGTTGTTTTCCAAGGGGCCCTCCAAAAAAACCATAAGGAAATAGTCAACCCAGTATTGATTTTTTGAAACCACCCAGGGAGGATGCTGACTTAGACTCAGCAGGAAGGCTATTCCATAGTGTAGCTCCCCAGAAAGAAAAGCATTTTTGTCCATTTGCTGAACTTTTCTTTGGCAACCTTAAATCAGCCTCAGTGTTCCGGAGGCTGCGGGAGGAGCATACTGAGTTTTTTGTGAAGAGGTTACACAAGTATCGAGGAGCCAAATCATTGAGCGACTTGAAGACCATTGTTTTGGTTCCATAACCAATGAGCTCTTCAATGGTCTTCCAGCCCAACTCTGCAATAAGTGGTCTGCTTGGAGTGTCAAAGCTGCTATTTGTTATGATCCTAGCAGCACGATTTTGAAGTTTTTGTAGCTGGTTGATGTTTGTAGACCCAGCACAACCCCAGACAGAACAACAGTATCGAAAGTGGGGCTCAACAATACCAGTGTAAAGAGTTTTCAAACTAGCCTTAGGCAGAAAGGATTTAGCATGTCTCAAAAAGCCAATCGCCCTGGAGACCTTTGTAGCAACCGCATTGATTTGCACTTTCCAATCTAAAGAGCAATCAATTTGCACTCCAAGGTACTTTGTCTTTTGAACAACAACGAGTTCATTGTCACGTATCTTCAGTTCCAAGGCTTCATATCGACTTCTAAGAGAGCTGCCTTTCTGCTTGGTAGATATGAGCATTGAATGAGGTTTTGCCACATTCAATGAAAGCTTATTGCCTTGCAACCAAGTCTCCAATTTCTTGAGATCGCTATTTATAGCCTCATTCAGCTGAGCCAAATCGCGAGAATGATGACAAAGACTGGTATCATCAGCATACATAGTCACAGAGGAATGTTGGACGACTTGGGGAAGATCATTGATATAGATGAGGAATAGAAGAGGACCAAGGCATGAGCCCTGTGGAACACCCACTTCAATTTCCCCGACATTTGAGTCAACACCATTAACCCTGCAGAATTGCTTGCGATTAGATAAATAAGACCTAAACCAAGACAGCTCCCGCTACTGAACACCATAATGTTCAAGTTTTTTGCAGAGAATATCATGGTCGACCGTATCAAATGCCTTTTTCAGGTCAATAAACACCAATCCCACAAGCTTACCGAGATCAAGCCCGTTGTACCAGGCGTCACTCATTTTGAGCAAACAAGTTAGTGTGGAGTGTAGCCGCAAAAAACCTGATTGGCAAGATGTAAAGAGACCATTTTCTTTCATATACTGGTACAGCTGGTTGAAAACAAGCTTTTCGAAGAGCTTTGAGATGACAGGCAAGACTGATATAGGACGATAATTAGACTTATCAGTCCTATCACCATCTTTAAAATTCGGAGTAATTCTAGCTACTTTCCATGAATCTTGGAACTGGCTAGTTTCAAATGATGTGTTAAACAGGAATGTCGGAGAATTTACATTGTAGGGCAAAGCAAGCTACAAAAAGTAACTAGAGATATTGTCGACCCCAAAGCTCTTCGTTGTTTTAACCTTGGCAAATGCATCCATGATATCTTTCAACTCAATTGCCTTGAATCTGAACTTAGCCCTATCTTTGTTAACTTCAAATTCCCCTGATAGAAGATGTTTAGCAGCAGGTTGTATTTTATCTGCTAGATCACTACCTATAGTGCAAAAGTAATTGTTCATTGCATTAGAAATATCCTTTTTGTTCAGAATTTCTGTCCCAGATTCTTTGAGACAATCAATGTTACTTGACTTTGATCTCTTGTTGAGAAGTTCATTAATTGCTTTCCAAGACTCTTTCATATTACCTATACAAGCAGAGATCCTATTGATATAATGCTTCTTCTTCAACAAAACATTACGGGAATTGACCTTATTACGGATCTTTCTGTAAGAGTCCATAAGGATTGGGGATTTACTTTTGACTGCTGATTGTTTTGTTTGTCTCTAGTGTGCATGAGATCCCTAAGGTCCTTGTCAATCCAGGGGCAATAATTCTCTGAAACCCGCTTTTCAATCAAAGGCGCTTGTTGTTTTATAATCAGAGAAAACATTTCAGACCAAAAGTTGACAAGTAGCTTGATATCATCAGTTTCAGTTAGCATTTGTTCCCAACATATCCCAGAAGCATCAGCAAGGAATGCTTCCTCATTAAAATTTTTCATTTTACGAGTCTTAATATTTTTGTGGCCTTTTTCTACTGCTCCATTAAATTTCCGAATGCAGTAAACCACATAGTGATCACTCAAGGAAACCCCAAGCAATCCTGATTTTATAATGTTTCTGGGACATGTTGTAGCAACATGGTCAATGACTGTAGCAGTAACAAGAGTGACCCTTGTTGGTTCCTCGATTAGCTGTTTGAAGCTGAAAAGCTCATACAAACTAGAAATGTGTTTGGCATTGTTATCCGGTGTCTGATCAATTGGTTTCTTGGTAAGATCAAAATTTGTGTCTCCGAGGAGAATGATTTCTTTGCTTTCCTTGTCAAGGAAAGCAAGGGCTTTTTCCAGTTTATTAAAGGAATCAACTGGGTCACTTGGTGGTCTGTACCAAGCAACAACAAGAAAGGGTTTGCTTTTGAGTGTGGATATCTCGACACAGAGAAGTTATAGTCCCTCAGAAGGTACATAGACCCTGGGTGTCATTTTGAAAGAGTCTTTAACACAAAGTGAGACCCCACCTCCATTACAGGTCCTGTCAATACGTTGTTGTTGATATCCTGAAATTTCAGTCAGCTCTTTTGGAATAGAACCATCGAGCTTAGTTTCATTTAGGGCAAGAATGTGAATCCCCTTACCATTTAGAAGAAACTCAATTTCATCAAGGTGGTTGCGCAGACCGTTGATATTCAGGGATGCAATTGCCATACCCCTCCGAAAACCAAGATGCTGATGAGACCCAGTCGGTTCAGTATCATGATCACCGGTATACCCCCTAGATGGTTCATTATGATTAAGACAAGTAGCATCCAATTCATTGTTTACTTCACAACACATCGTTTCATCTAGTCAGAAACGAAGTGCACGAAGAAGGTTGCCTTCGAGTAAAGAATATCCTACTTTATTCAAATGTAAACGACTGCGGTTAAGATGTTTCTTTGGGTCGATATTTTCATGCTCAATAAATGCATAATCATTCACTGAGCAAAGATCAGCAAGAACGAAATTGACTTTTTTCTTCATTTCTTCATAACCATCCCCTCGTGCTACCAAGCTTGAAATTATCACCTCGATGTTGTTTTCTTTTATCTCATTGGCCAATTCGATTATTTCATCAACAATTTGCACCTCTGATTTTTCTTCATCACCTCTCCTCGGATGCAGATCATTGGTCCCAACATGTAGAACGATGAGATTTGGTTTCTTTTCGATTGTCGGTATGGCATAACTATGCATATCTCTGACCGTTGCACCGTTAAACTTTTTCACATGAACAATTCCATTTTTTCCAATTTTTTCTTTTAGTTCCCACCCATTAATGTTTTTGATCATGGAATCACCAATTATCACTGCTGACCGTTTACTTGCAGTCCTGGCTTTGCTTTTCGTGGCGGCAGCATACGAGATTAGATCTTCATCTTTGTTAAGCAAGGAGCTATATCGTCTTTTATTTCATTGAATTTAGCAAAGCAAGACGTTTTAAAAATTCTCGTTACTATTCTCTTGCCTCTAGGAGAGACTACTTTTGGTCGACCACTTTTCTTGCTTCTTAGTAGTGAACCAGTTTTTTCATTCTTCTGCATAATTCTGTATGCTGTTGACTTCGTGCAACCTACTTGTTTGGCAATTTCAGCAAATGAGTGTCCCGCTACTTAAGATACAATAGGTACTTAAGCAAAAAGTGTAAAAAATTCGAGTTTGTTTATGTTTATTTGCTGTCGTGGCAGGGGCCCATTTCGAGCCAAAAAGTAAAGATGAAATTTTGTTTACGAACTGAATGGGAAACTTAGGCCGCCATTCTGACGTTACCGTTCCAGCAATTTTGACGAGGAAGTGTAGATACACTTGGAGAGTAAATTTTTAATAATGTTCTGGCTGCCCTGGGAAAGCATGATTTGAAGATGGCCTTTACAATATACAATATACTGCAATGCTTCGACATGTAAGCAACATCTTACCACAGTCCAGTTTGAAAAATTTATATACCAGTATATGCGCCAGCTTCGTGGTAAAGAATAGTTTTAATTTTCTTTGTCCTCCTTCTCTTATTAACTTTTATGGGAGGGGGGGGGTAGCAAGAGACAAAGTTGCACTTACAATTAGACATTAATTTCAATTCAAAGATGCTATTGAAAAGGGTTCCCTTGCGAAATTTTGCAGTATTGATTGTGCATTATGAACAGTTTTTTGGGCTGGGAGCCACTTTCCCCGGCTGCCTAGACCTATTTGAAATAAAATTTAGGAAGGATGAAATTTGAACGCCGCTATTGAAAAATTTCATAAAGCTATCGATTATGGCCGCGAGGAATTCATAACTTGTTTTCTTTTGCAAAATGCTACCAAAAATTGGGAGAGTTTCAAGCAAGTATGTATTGATGATGGACTTTTTTGTACAGCTTTGTTTTACCATTACTAGAGAGGGGAGCTAGACAAAATGTGAACGAAGTGACGTCCCTTTCAGGTTTCTGATTGGTTTGTGAAATTGAACAATAAAAAAAATATGTGAATGTGAACTAAATGGCTTTGGAATTGGTGATGATGATTATTATTCTCATTTTGGACCAAACTGTTCTTTACATGTTGAGCTAAGGCGATGTGATCTTCAGTGATGGCTGCGAGCGGTCTTTAAGTCGTTGTCGAATCAGAATCATCTTGCAGAGAGTAGACAGCTTTGGTATACCATATTTATTACAACTATTTAAACTAATGTCTATCTATATACATGGCTCGGCTGAGTGACATACGTCCTCGCCATTGGCTCTAAGTTGTACTCATCTCATTTCTAACTGTAACTCTATTCCCACCTCTATTCAACTCTATTCCAACTCTCTTCCAACTCTTTCTCCAACTCTTTCTTCTTTTTTTCAACTCTTTCTTTCTTAACTTAATGCGCGAGGGCTATATATACTTATTAACACCTAATGTTGTGTCAGCAGTTTTGCTGCTAACCAACTAATGATTACGATGCAGATTTCAATCCAAAAGAAGCATTGCGTAATCCTGGCTCTTTCTAGACTTCCTTAGACAATAGATAAGAATGCTGTGTAATGCTCGGTCATGTAGCTAATCTAACGGAATGATGACAAGGCTATATTTATGCATAGTGCAATGGCAATAATACTGAATCCTAAACTCGATGCTATGAAATACTATTATTTATATATGCGTCCTAACCTAATCTCGTAAACTAACTTAACCTTAAAACTAGCAATAATACTGGCTCTACCCCATGGAGCCTCGACGAAAAACAATAAACGCCAAATGGCACTCCTCAGTCTTTTCCAAGCACTGAGAGTCCAAGTGCGATAAACAACACTAAATGCGGAATACGAATGTAGACACGAGTGCTTTCGCAAGCCACTCTGTCTTCGGCCTAGTTAACAAGGTGTTAGTTTTATATAACATCTATCCAAACATTTTGACAAAAACCTATGAACTAAACTAGCAGTATTACAGGTTGTTAAGGATCGCTTTTGATTGGCTACACGTATTTTTTTATAAGAAAAAAGTTTATAAGAAAATGAGGTTCAAATGGCCAAGACCTTAAGAAAATCCTAAGAAAATCCCAAGGCTCAAGTTCAAGAAAATACTAAGAAAATTACAGTTCATCTTCTTTACACGTCAGAAATTGATATTGCCTCATTTTTGCAAACTCTCGTACAAAGATCGAGACTTATGGTGGCCCAACAATTACAGAGTAGTCTGTTTCAGCCATTTTATTCCTGCGAAAGTTAAGAAAATCTTAAGAAAATCTCAGCCTCAAATTCGTGGAAAGTTAAGAAAATTGAGCCTCATGAAAAAAGTGTTTTTCTTAGAAAAAAAAACGTGTATTACGAAATTCTCCTCCGATGCTAGCAGGGTCAATCTATTTGTTGTGAAATGCTTAAGACTGGAAACTTTAGAATTAGCTTTCTTCTTTTGCTTGAACCTCTTTGGTCAGTCATACATGGCTGATAGGGCCAACATATATAAGTAATTCAAAAGTTAATTAATAAATAAAAGTAGTCATGAATTATATAGTGGCTGACATGAGCAACCAACCAATTTTAGATGAACTCCTATTCTTCAACTAAATGTTATTTCTTCCCATTATGATTATAATGATATGTATACCAATTAGTTAGTGCAATGGTCAATTAGCAGCTTAATCTTCCATGCCACTTTCAATGTTAAATTTGTCGACTTGTTGGGAAATCTGAGGTTGCTAGGGAGGCGCCTTTAGCCTTGGACCTTTGGCCACGCGGTCATTTTTAGCATTTTTACTTAGAACGTCGAATTCTGAATCAGAAGAGGTTTTAATCAAGAGATAGAAGAGTTTTAATCAAGAGAAAGGAGAGGTTCAATTTATAAAAAGAAAGAGGCGAAGGACCGAAGATTCAATTCTGACTCCATCAAAGACGAACTATAATCAGAAACTTAGGTGACATCGATATACGCCACTAATGTTGAACTTTCTATTACTTTAAAGATTTATTCGGTTTATACAGTCCTCTATCGAATAAGATTCTGCAATATTGTTTTTTCTGTACTTCTATAAAATCTTGAGCCAGAGTCTTGAGTCTTACTTCGAACCCTTCGGAGTGATTCTAACCTGCCGTGTAGGAGTTATTCCCATACCTGAAAATTGAACCTTAGACAGAATTTCTACTACGACTTAAAAAGGAAAATATGATTTTATCACTGTGAATGTGAAATGAATGCTATCAACTTTCTGCCAATGTGTCTACAGAGTATGGTCACAATGTTTTACCTGTTTTTGAAGCCCTTTGAGAAATTCCCCCGCTGGTGGAAATTACTTTTCAAACGCTATGCTAGAAGAAGCAATGAAATATCCTGGCAAATAAATAATAGGCCAAGAATATTCTAATGAAACATTAGCCACATCTATGTTTTACTCCTCGCCTCTTCTCGATAAAATGTAAGAAAATAGATACTTAGCAGAACATTATCATAGCCATGTCAACCTTTGAACAAAACAATATTTTTCACTACAGAATGGAAGTGTTTTAATTTGTGATCAGGGAGGTTCTTCTTCCTGGCAATTTATCTAGTGCTGTATTTGAAGGAAAATAGTTGATAAGGTATACACCGTGGTGAATGTGCTGGTATCAAATGCTATCTTAGGTCACTTAGAACTAGATTTAAATATAAATTTCCAAAGTACCAAGTGTGCTCAATATCCAATCATCATACTCTGATATGCGACTTAATAGGTTTATTATGGGACAAACATCACAGCCTTTCTGTCTTCGTTTGTTGGGGCTTAGTTATAGGTGTAAGACCTTTCACCTGCCAATATACATTTAAGCTAGATCTGGGGGGAATGATTGGTCGAACAGTTCAATTGAGGGGAGATCAGTATTCTATACCGTCCTTGTGCATTTGGCAATAACCAATAACGAACACTTCCTTCATAAGTTATTTTGACTTCTTTCCATTAAGACCCACCCCCCCCCCCAATGAAAGAAATTAGAATAACACCTAGAATAAGACACATTGACAAAACAGCTGAATACTGTAGCCAATGATACTTAGAGAATTTGAAATTAACCAATCACAAATGATTATTTCGGCCTATTATTGAACTACAGTGGAGTCCCGTTAATACGGGAGCCAACGAGACACCAAAAATTGGCCGTATTAACTGGATACCATATTAACAAGTGTTTTCATAACCATTCTCTGTTAAAGCCTCCCATATACCCATGCTGGTGGATCAATTAGCTGGCAGAGCAAACGGCCTGCAAAAATTGCAGGCCTTTCTATGAGACGCGCGCGATCGCGCACGAGCGCGCAGGCAAGCGCCCAGCTCAGTTCACGCGCTCCATTTGTCACTCGCTCCAACTTTGTGAAAAGTATGCATCCAAGTACTAAGGAAAGTTCTAAAAATTGAATGTTTAGTGCACGTAAACGATCCCACGCGCGCGATTGGCAGCGCGCGTCCAATGTATTCATTGAAAGGCCTGCTATTGTCAACTGTAGTCGAATATTGGCATTAAGCTCTGCAGTTCAAAAGGCAGTATGGTTTACATCAATTACTGAGTGACTTAGGTAGAGTCCCGCGACTGCGTAGCCAAGCGGTAACAAACGTCCAATTTCACAAAATTGTCGTGGTTATCTTTCTTCTGTGTAGCTTTTTCATCTATAAGATGATGTTGAAATTGGAATAAATGTATATTCAAACTCATGCTCAATTGGGTTGATAAACATTTTGCTAGTTTCATAAAAGCATCAAGCTTTACAAGCCACGAGTTCTACCTTACTTTTCCGATATTCGAGCAGCGGCCATTATTATGGATGCGAGCAGCAATGAGTAGGCTAAGTTTGAGCATCATTTGCAACTGTAAACAAGTTAGGTACAATGTTAAAATTTGGCATACAGGTGGATCTGATTTTGCTCTTTGCTATGGTTTGCGTTAATTTTGACTTAGTACAGAAGAAGAGAAGATACTTAAATCTCAAATTTCATATCGGAATTTTTGTTGGAAATTGGTTCGATTTTCACAATTAACTCCTGCGCGTATGTAGAGCAATACCTTGGTGATAATTCAATTACATACAAGGCTATCAGAAACTTCATTTGCAAGGAAAAGGAAGCAACAATGTCATAGCTTTCTTTACACCTATGAAGAGACATTGCTGCATGATCTTCCTTGAAGATGGACAAATTTCTAAGGTAATTTTCATGAAGACCTGTGCATGAATTTTCCCTAAATTTTCCTCGAAGTTATTTTAGTCTTTCAATAAATAAATCCTTCGAAACATTGCACTTTTCCTTCTGTAGACAAGTGCTATGAGGGTTTTTGTCAAGCTAGTAGCGAACAGCACAAAAGAAGCGACAAAATTGCAACTCCGTAAGTTGGTGCTATTAATCATCTGAGAAACCTTCCCAATGTGAATAGAGAGCAAAGAATATTGCAAAAATTCTGCTTTTCATCTGCTATAATTCGTTTTGTTAAAATACAAAGCTTTAGTACTGCAACTTAACTGGTTTCAAAATCACCGATGAGCACGCAAAGTCAGGTGACAGGAGTCAGATCAAACATGCCAATCAGACAAGGGTTTACTAGAATTTGCTTTTCAAACATACATTTTTCAAAAAGAGATATAGTAAATCGACTAAAACGATAACATTTCAAAATTTCCTAAGCGTTGTTGCAAAGGAGAAATATCGTTCAATATTTAGTCATATAGCCGCGGCATTTTCTTACTGCTGCAAGTCTGGCCAGAATAGACCGGTACAAGCGCATTATACATAACTTTGGAACACTTTCCCATATTTCAAATATATCTTAGATGAGTTCAGCCTTACCGTGTGGTGGATTCTTGCTCAATATGCGTTTCATACGACCCCAAACACTTTCAATGGGATTCTGATCAGGACTTTTGGCTGGTCATCTAATTCGTAGGATTTTACGGAGTTTGGTTAAATCATAGTGTATCTTGCAGCATGTGGAGAAGCATTGTCGTGTTGGAAAATGAAGGGAGCATTCTTACCACTGAAACTTTTCTCTATGGATGGAAGGAGATTCTCATCCAAAATAGTGCAATATTTTTCGGCATGTATTGTGCCATTAGCAAACGGCCATTTTTCCAACACTAGCTGCTATGATGCGCCCCCGCACCATTACTGACGGGCCATTCATGAAAACTGGTTGAAAAAGACGAGGGTAATTCCTTTCTGATGTTTTCCTCCAAGTTCTCATTTTTCCATTGTCGTTGTTATCGAGTTTGAAATGACACTCATCAGAGAAGATTACATCCTCCCAATCTGCAACACTCCAATGGGAAACAGCTTCGACCCAAGCTAATCTGTGACGGCGATTGATAGGGGTTACGCAAGTTAGTTTTTTCCTAATGCAGCTAGCATATTTGTATCTTTGTATCACTGATCTTACAGACAGCTTTTCCAATTTTAACTATTTTCATACACCTGCAGCAATTCTGCACAATGAAGCAAACCTGTTCCTGCGTAACTGAGTTATTACTGCGCGTTTGGCCCTTGGTGTAGCAAGAGTTCTTCATCTTCCAGACCTTGGTGAATTTCTCACACTCCTCGTTTTTTCAAATTTTTTACAAATATCACATGAAGTAGACTTTGAGCGTCCAATGATGCTTGAAACTTCACTAACTTTTGCCATTATTGTGATAAAATACTATTTCTAGTCTCTGCTCATAACTCAATTGTTTCAATTTAGTTGCTACCATATTGACAAATTTCTCTCACAACGGTTGTTTGCGCATTGATAAAATCGAATTTTTTGACGAAGTGACAGAACGAAAGACTGAAGAAGCTTCGAGAAAATTTAGGGAATATTGATGGACAGGTTTTTATTGAAATTTATAAACAATTCGCAACCAAAATCGAAAATGTCCGGATACTCTCGTGAGGGCAGTGTAGTTTGAGTTACAAAATATTGAAGTTGTCCCCGTGTCAGAGTTCTTTTTATCGCCGTTACGCCTATTGGTTTACTTATCAAAATCTGTCAGAGATTTCTCTTCCTTTCATATGCTAAAATGCCTATTACGTTTCAACCACTTATCCAATTTTTATGAAAAAATTTTGTAACATTCCAACTGTAGAGATCTTTTTGTTGGAATCTATTTCATGTACTTGCAAGAAATTTCATTTATGACTTAGGACTAGCTAACTTAGGTTTCCTACAGGTAGGTCCAGCCATCAAAAATGAAGACATTCAATGAAGACACTCGACACCATTACATTAGACAAAAAGTTAATAATCAAAGAACTAAAGTTATATAGGCCTACTGCAGCACAGACTAAATGATAGCAGGCATTTTGACAACGGGACTAGAATAGCAGAAGTTTGAGACTTTCAGAGATAAGTTAGGAGCTGGACACTAAGACTGAATTGACTGAGGCATTTTATAAGCATTTTATTTTGGTTTATCACATTAAAATGTACATGTGCCAAGTGGGCGTGCTAGCTGAAGAGACAATCAACATATGGCATATGAACAACTGTTTCTTATGCTTATGCTTGTTGTTGTAGAACAAGCTGCTTTTTTCAAAATGGCTCTCTATACTTCGCATAGGATGTTGCTGTACTAGATATAATTAGTTTTGTTTCTTCTTGTGGTTTATAATTGTAAACCTGACGTATTGGTTTCATTTGACTGTTTTCCTTCGAATTCGATTCATTATTAACAGAACCATTGCCCTTCAAGGAAATCCCTCCAAAATTACTCGAGTTTGATGTTGATATAATTTGTACCTATTTCTCTAACACTGGCTGTTTTCTTTGCTCTTTAAGAAGGGTGATGAATTTTGTAGAAAGTTTTCTGCCAGGATGCTTCAAACAACACAGTTGTTCTAACGTACCTATAAAGCTGTAAGAATAGCATTGACAACAAGGGGCTGGCTGACGTAGTACCCTTCCAAAGCCTCTTATAAGTTAAAACCACTACCGTAAGTCCTGGAATAAGCCCCCGGGGGCTTATTTCACAAAAATATTTTAGGATGGGGGCTTATTTGAGGGGGGCATATTCTGTCGCAACCAAAAATGGTCATAAATATTTGTTGTTTTCGGGGCGATATCTAAGTCCAAGTAATGTATGTTGAAAAAAAGAAGAAAGTCTGTCAAAAATTAGAGTTAAATGTATTTACTAAATTACAACATTTACTAAAATTACAACAATCTTCATCAACAGAATAATGTTTGTCAAAAGTTATTAAACACTGAGTTTTTGTCACATTTCATTCAGTTATATTGATATCTTCCTCGTCCTGGCTATCTTCATCGATGAGTAAATCCTCAGGTGCTGCTGCGCAAATCTCAATGTTGCTTGGTGTACAAGGATCTTCTTCTGTCTCGTGCATGAGTTTCATTTTCTCAGACAACATTTCCCGTCCACTTTTACAAGTTTGACCCTCTTTGAAACAATTAATTTTATCGTCTTCTGGTGGAACCCCATGGGGGCTTATTCGAGGGTGGTGGCTTATTTCACAAAAAATAATTTAGGATGGGGGCTTATTCGAGGGTGGGGGCTTAATCGAGGACTTACGGCATCCCTCATTAGCACATCTAAGACGCGTATGAACTTAGTTTGGATCTACTTCATCTCATAAGTCAGTGTCTATCACAGAAACAACAGAGAGGAAAGTTAAACAGTTCTTGTTGCAGTTTGAAAGACATTAGAATTGGAGTACCTTGGGATCTACCCCAGTACCTTTATTGCTTGATATCTACAAAAATGAGATTTTTCAGTGTAGACAGTACATAGACTTGTAGTTATACCAACAATATCTCTATGTTTGCAAGCTATCCTACCCTTGATACAATTGTTAGTAAGGCTACCAACAATATCTCTATGTTTGCAAGCTATCCTACCCTTGATACAATTGTTAGTAAGGCTACCAACAATATCTCTATGTTTGCAAGCTATCCTACCCTTGATACAATTGTTAGCAAGGCTGCAGCAGAGAGGCACTCAGGGATTAATTTACTCCTAAAATGGCCTGCATTATTATTTTCAAATATAATGAACCAATGATCTAAATCTGAGAAATATTTCTCACAAATAATATTAAAACAAATCATAACCTGTCTTTTAAGCCAAAGTCTCAAATCTCCCATTAGTTCCCCATTTTTGGCAGCAGGTATGCAGCAAGAATTCAGTCCATTAGCCCCACTCCTAAACATTTTAATAACACTAAGATAGCTAAACTTCAGGCAGAGCAGAGAACTTGTCCAACTGATCACAAAACATTGATACATTGCAAGTAAAAATTTTGTTTCTGTTTCAGATCAATTTGGCACATTTATGCGCAAAATTGATCTGAAACACAAACAAAGATAAGTTCTCACAGTAGTGGAGGAGTTCCAAAGCATCACCTTCAAGTTAATGCTTACAAGTGGTCAAGATTTACACAACAGTCCACTATAAGGTGAGTGCTTATTCAATAAAAATATTTCAGTTCTGGTTGTTCTGGTGTTACCGTCATACATGTGACGAATCTACCATGGGCCATTGGAGGGCAGAAAATTCAATTGGCTCAAAAGGGCCTGTCTAACCATTTTGGCACCATACTGTCTGGTACCATGGTCTTCCAGCCCTCCTCTGGATCCACTACTGACTATGGCTTTGGGGTAGTCACTGCCCTTTGCTCCCCTAGTATCATCCCTATTCTGTCGTATAGTAATCATAAAGTATAGTAAGAATGTCACTGCATTGTAACTGTATTATATGAATAGAAAAAATGTTCATACATGCAAGACTTGCCATCCTTCTTCTAAACCCAATACCCATTGCATGCAACACTTCAGAAGAGGGCAAAATCAAGGAATGAAGATGCTTCCCATTTGATGGTTGATGATTATCATAATATTATTATCACAATAGCCTAATATACAAAGATTTCCTTACTACACAAAATTGCACAAATGAATGTACAGATTAAAACAGCCTCCTATTTGAAAAACGTATTAAGTCCCCTTCTCAACAAATGCCTCCTCTCATATGCAAGCCACCATCTAAAATGCATTAAATCAATAAGCCCTCTACAGAAGGACAAGTAGACTCTACATCAGAACTGCACAGTCTCACTATGATTCTATACAATTTTAATAGCATACCCATATATTATTTTAGCTAATTTTCACAACTACTTTTCAATTCACATTCTTTGAATCCCATCAAGCTCACTATTTTTGAAGATTCAACTTAAACATCTCATAGAATACATTTGCTCACAATACTGTAAATATTACTTCTATACAATTGCTTGAATAAATCAGTATTTGCAAGAGAGGCATAAATTTTGCACCATAAGGCAAGTTTATGGAGCTTAATCTTAACATAGACTTACAACTGACTGGACACAAGAATACAATTATCAACACTAATTGTAAGTGGTCAGCATTATACAACTGAACCTCAAATTGGGGCTTTTGTCTAGCATTATTTTCAATAGTATCAACAGAACCATAACTAGATGCTTTACTCAAAAACTCTCTAACCTTATAAGACTACCAGCATTTCCATGGTATCCACATATACAAAAATACAAAGTGAACATGGCATTCATTAATAAAATTATACTCCTTTCCTATAATACTGTAGTTGAACAATGCGATAAATTACAGAGCTCTGACCAATCCTTTACAACCAACAAAAAACATCCTAACAGCTTATTAAAATCTCATTTTGAAAAATCTCATTTTGAAAAATCTCAAGCAATATAGGCCTCCCCTTTCTTGAATTTAGATCCCCTCACAATTTTGGTAATATTTGGATCTGGAACAACACCTAATGGATTCTTAGTTGAATGTTCTTCAAACCAAAGAGATACTTGGCTTGTAACTAAGCGAAAGAATTGTCTGTGTGTATTTTTCTTTAGTGGCAGAGATTCATGGGGTGTTCTATCTGTCAACCAATACAAACAGTTTGGTTCCATAATTTCACTTTCTGGTAAAAGACTTCTCAGGTGTTCTATATCACCCAAATGCCCAATACAATTATCATCCATAACCTGACAGTCCCAAACTTGGCATGAATTTGCAACATTTGATGCCATATAAATACCACCTTTTATTTTGAAACTGTCCTTATTATAGGAACCAACGCCAATACCCCAATGATGATAAATTCTGCTGTGGAGTATCTGTGAACTCCCTTGTCCCTTTCCAGAATCAGAAACCAACCCATTACTCAACTCCAGTCTACCAGGTCTTTCTGTATGAATACCAGGCCTTCGCTGTGAATGGCTCGCTTTCACCTTACTTTCATGGATCGTGAGATAACAAATCTTACCAGTTTCATTATCATCAAATAAACAATTACTTATTATCTGATGCCAGTATTCAAATAAGGATTTTGGTAGTTGGCACTTATCAAACGTCTTTTCTAATACAAACGGCATCATATTGATGTTTATATTTGATGACTTTGGGAATGTCAGCTTCCCTTGTCCATAATCTAATGCATGCCCAGGTACAAAGGGAAATCGTTGATAATCACTTGGGGTGTGCAAATTTAAATACGAAAGCATATCACCGTCATTGAATTTCATCTTATTTCGTGTTGGACTCGTATCTATCAAACTCTCCTTCCAATATTTTCTAACATGTTGCAGTATTCTCCTCATGAGATGCCAAAGGCCATTGAGTCTGAATAACACGCACTGTTCATCATAGACTCCCTCCAGAAAGACTCTAGTAATCGGATCAAGCTTAAATGCTTCTTGTTTTTTGGCCATATTTTGGCTCCAGCTTGGATATCTTGTTGGCAACTTACTCATGAGTACTTTCACAGGGTACGTAACACCAATCCGACTTTCGTTATTTCAACCTGTCCTCAGAAATGACATCAAGATATTCTGTGGTCATATGACCTTACGTACAGCCATCTCTGATTGGCTATAACGTGGATAGCCTTGTTGGGTGAGAGTGTTCACCTTGGGCGTCTGGGGTTTGGATGCGGGAATCTAACTATGATCTTATCATTGACCACGGAGCTTTATGGGGCTGGCTAGGCTATAGCCCACTAATAATTTGGGCGAAATGTTAGCACAGCTAACTGATAGGCAAATATGACAAGATTAGACTTAACAAAATTAGCAGGGAATGAATACCTTTTTTTAGTAGTTTAGATCAACAGTAATATCTTGGATGGTAAATGGCACATGTAATGCAGTACCCTTTTCAGAACCCTTATTTACCCCTCCAATGTTAACATCTCCATCCCAGTCCCCCCACCAAAAATTTTACTCCGCCGCCCCTATGCTATGAAGAGTTTATCATCAGAACGTCTCAGACCTTCAATTTCCGCGCAAGAGAAAGGCTGCTGAAAAATTTGAGGTTGGATCAAGAGAGCACTTTTTACTTCTAGACTTTAGAGGACCACTATCGACAGATACATCCAGAGATTCTGGCTTTAATTTCCTTTGATATTTAGAACGCTTCGAGTTACTGAGTTTTATATGTTACAGGCGCCCAACTAGGAATTTCGAGAGCAGGGGTCTAGTCCACATAAAAAGGCACACCAAAAATTCTTCTCAAGAGAATACAGCTAGGAATAATGCCTTTCAGGCTTAGAAGAGGTCATAGCGAAGGGGAATTGGCTAGAGAGAGGGGTGCAGTTTTGCTGTTGTTGTTTACTTTACTCTCTCTCTTTTCGGTCTCACCAAAAAAGACACGTCAGCTAAAGTTCGAAATTAACCTAGGGGTAAATCCGGGGGATGGTTAGTGTCCTCACATAGAGAGCAAGCAGTTTCTTGAAAAATGTCCCGTTTGACGTCGCCATACTCCAAAGGCGCCATGTCTGATGGACGAGAAACACCGTAACTTTGGATAAACATCATTCCCATAGGCAGTGGTGGGCAGAGCAGGCAGGCACTCCAATAATTTCTGAGATAGTATTTCGAGATGCATTGAGTAGCTGTTTTATCTCATAACGTGACACAATGCCCCAATTAGTGTCAGCTTAGAATCTTCCTTTCATACAAGAGATAGGCAAGGCCATCGTCTCTGGTTGTCTCACTGAGGGACGTTGGGGAAAATCAACTCTTCCCAAAGCAGAAATATCATGAGGAGTAAATGATGGTCATTATCTACTTGCAAGTGAGCCTGATCTGATGAATGCGAAGATGATGCAAAAATGTTAGACTGCACCATTTATGTAGGGGCACTGAGTCAAACTTCAGAACTCTAGAAGGGTCATCTCCCTGGTCCCACTTGGCTACGGGTCTGACATAGAGAAAATAAGACTTTTCAAAATTCGCTAATTTCAAGTCTAAGGTTGATTATAATAAGATCTATACAGCAAAAATGCAATAAATAGCTCCAAACTTTTCCAGGGAAAAGGGCACTTTTATGCTTTTGAAAAAGGACAAGGGTTTAGACCCCTAGAACCCCCGTAGCTACGTCCCTGCTAATAAAAACTTCGAATGTCTTCCCATGAACTTTATTAGAGGCTTGGCGCGCAACTAGGAACTTTTTAGGAAAGGGGTCTGCAACAAAAAAGGGCACACTAAAAATTAAAGTAGACCATTGCCCGACTGCAGAGATGCTTGCGGATCTAATGACTAAAGGATTTCATCGTCTAAGATTCCGAGAGCTGTGCAAGAAACTGAGGATTGTGAAACTCTGAACTGTACTTTGCTAAATTGACTCATCTTATTTTGAAGGACATTGAATTTTTTTCTTGAATATATTTTGCTTTGAGGATTATACTCATCGAGTTGGAGTGTTAGAGATTACGTTGAGTATTCGTTCTAGTTAGTAGTTTTTTATACATTGCATCCCTGTTGCTCAGGCATTAATCTTGCCTAGTGCTTTTTGCTGAACATGGCGGTCTAACTTCGTGTGTACTTCTCTATCAATAGTTTTATCACTATCAACATGATATCAATGAATTAGATCGAATTCCAACACTTTGAGATAACTTAGATACTAACCCTAACCCAAACCCTAGCCCCTATCCCACTTAGCGAGCAAATATAGCAGACATGTTTGCTAGAAATAACTCGATAACTCCTTGAAAATTTGAGCTATGTGGTAAATGACGGTATCATCGTAATCTGCTCACCGAGTGCTATAGAATGGTGTATAGTTTGTTAGGTTATGCCATCTATTTCTAGGAGAGGTACGATTCTACCGTAGCGCCCAATGTTTTTCTGTACCTTTTTAACTGGAAATCCCTCTAATTATCTACTATTATAAAAGAGAAGGAAACAATAACACAAATAGGGCTCATAAGCGTTCATTGAAAACTTGGTATGGTGGCTATGAATCCCTTTTTGAGCTTTTAAATAGGGTCAAATAAAAGACGACACACAAGAAGAAACTCTAAACCTCATGCACGAGATTTACAGAACAATCAATCATCTAAATCCAGAAGACATCCAGATCCCCCTCGTTAATTCATAGCGCTACTGAATAATCTCCATGTCATTTAGAAGACGTGTTTTGTGGAACACACTCAGTTATGAACTACGCTTGGTAGTATCTACAATACACTTTTATAAGGAATTACGAAATAAGTCACTGGGATGGCAACGATTATATGTGCTATTTCTGAACTAACTAGTTTTCCTTTCCATTTTTCTGTTGTTGTAACTCTCGTTGGTTATCAATAGTTGGTATTAATTAATTATTTTTTAGCTGTAGTGTGTCAACACTTGATGTCACCCTAGGGGTCTTTTCTATAATAATAGCTTCAGTGTTGTAAGTAGCAGAGTTTTGGATGAGAGCGATATGATGCACAATACATGTTCGTTTATTTATTGAATCTTGTTCTGCCTCCAACATATTACAATTGGTGACAGAGGTAAACTGGCACTTTTCCTTTCATGGCTATCCATCCTGAGAAGTTTGCAACTGGCGATTTTGACTTATGGCTGGCTTCTTTTGAGCGTTGCGCAACGGCCAATGGATGGGGGGAGACGCAGAAGTTGCACAAGTTGCCTGCCTATCTCACCGGTACTGCACAGGACTATTTTGCCTTACTTTCAGCCCCCGACAAAGAGACCTACGAATCCTTACTCTCAAGTCTTCGCCGAGCTCTTATTCCTACGGTGTATCGTGCGTACTACTATAAACAATTTCACGCCCGGTCCTATTCCCCCGATGAAGATCCCCGACTTTATGTATCAGCGTTAAAAAATTTGCTTTATAAAGCGGATTCAGAGCTTGATGCTGCTGCTCGAGATACCCTGGTTCTTAGACAATTTCTTAGCTGCCTGCCGACTGATTTGAAATTTGCTTTATTGGCGACAAAAGCAACGCCCACTTTGCCAGATGTCATTGATTTCATTTTACACAGGCGCGCCATACACCAACTCTCTGACCGTGTATCCAAGGCAACGTCCTTGGCCTCCAAGGAGCTATCATTGTCTCGCACAGTTGCTGATCTGCGTATCTCTGTGGCAAATCTTTCTAAGGATCAAGAGGTGCTTCGTGACTCCATCACCGCCATGTCAACCCCATCATCACCTGCTAGTTGCGACAGACGTTGTGGCAATTGCAATGCACGGGCACATACTTGTTTTTCATGCCCTTGGCCAACGATGTGCTCCAACTGTTTGACTTGGGACCATCTCCAGCATGCCTGTCCTCGAACACATTTTCATAGAGGTGACATTTACTCTAATTCTTCTTGTAATTTCCAAGGGGGCCCCGATCCCTTGAGAGCTGCCCCGGTGGATGCTGACAAGGACGAATGTCCACATATATTTGCTTTTAAGAATGTGAATGAATGCGGGGCACCTCTCTCCTCCTCCTCCTCCCAACAGCCTTTAGTTCTTTGTAAAGTAAATGGTGTTTTAGTTAGAGCGTTAATTGACACGGGATCTATGAAGTCGTTTATCAGCTCGCGCGTTTATGCAGGGTTTAGGCCCAGGCTGCATATTGATGTTTTTGCCGGAAACAGTTGTGTACCATAACGGGACAGCCTTTAAGAGTCGACGGGGTGGTGCAGGCTAGTTTACAGCTATCTTGTGGTGAAGGGGTTAGCTATACAGGCTCCATTTTAGTTTGCTCCAATTTGCTACCACCACTTGAGTGTATCCTTGGGTGGGACTTTTTAACAAGCAATGAGCTGAGTATCTTAGGCCATGGGAGTAGTTATTTTCTTCGGGGATCTCACGGTAGCGCACCCCTTACTCCTTGTACGTCACTGTCTGAGGAATGCCCCACCTCCCTTTCTCCTGCGGTGGAAAGGGGGGCATGTCCTATCATGCTGACCCAGTCTCCTTCAAGAGGGCCCGTTCCAATAACATTGTCTGACAATGTTCTTATCCCCCGTAGGGTGGAAATCATTCTCCCCTGTTCAGTCCCTCAGAGTGTGTTTGGATTGGTAGGCATGAAAACTCCTAAGCCCAGTGCCAATTTACCCCCTTCATTACAAGTTGCATATACCATCAGTAATGCAGGACCAGGGGGTAAGGGTATTCCAGTTAGAATAATGAATGCATCCAACACTGATATCGAAATGTTTTCAGGTCAGAAAATAGCTGATTTCTGCCCAATGGTTGAATCCATACAGTGTCCTTTTCCCGAGGTTAATTATGTAGGTAGTACTGCAAGATATCCATCTGTTCAAGGTGAAATAACGGCAGCCTTAAGCGATTCATTATCTATCGGCGATAGGAAAATATTGTTAGAAACTTTAATGCAGTATACTGATGTTTTCCAGCCCGATTTAGGTGAAACAGATGTGATAACGCACAGGATTAATACGGGTACTTCTCCGCCTATTCGTCAACACCCCAGGCGTTTACCTTATGCTTATCGAGAAGAGACAAGAAAACAAATCACGGAAATGCTTGATCAGGGGGTCATTACACCGAGCCATAGCCCATGGGCATCTCCCATCGTACTTGTGCGTAAAAAGGATGGTTCTTTTCGCTTCTGTATCGATTACCGTAGGCTAAACAGTGTTACTATCCGAGACGCCCACCCCTTACCCAGGGTAGACGATTTACTGGAAGCTCTGAAGGGCTCTACGATATTCAGTACTCTTGACCTCCGCCAGGGTTATTGGCAGATAAGAATGCACCCTGATGATAGGGAAAAAACGGCTTTTGCTACTCCAGATGGTTTGTATGAATTTGTTAGGCTTCCATTTGGGTTATCTGGAGCCCCTGCTACATTTGATAGAGCCCTTGAAATAATATTGTCGGGCCTACAGTATGACATTTGTTTATGCTATTTTGACGATATTATAATACCATCTAGGACTATTACAGAGCACTGTCATAAATTGAGTTTAGTCCTAGATCGCTTCCGTACTCACAATCTACGCGTGAAAGCATCTAAATGCTGTTTTGGCGCCAAAACTGTTCGGTATTTAGGGCATGTAGTGTCAGCTGAGGGAGTTCACACTGACCCCGCGAAAATTGAATCTGTGAAAAGAATTGCGACACCTCAGAATGTAGCACAAGTAAGATCTTTTCTTGGTCTTGCTGGATATTATCGTAAGTTTATCCACAACTTTGCTACTCTTACTTACCCCTTAGTAGAACTAACCAAAAAGGGTAGGCCATTTGGTTGGACAGAAGTACATGATATAGCATTTTCCACATTGAAGTCAAGTCTTTGTTCTAGTCCAGTTCTTGCCTTTCCTGTTCTTGATAGGCAGTTTGTTTTACAAACAGATGCATCTGATGTTGGACTAGGTGCTATCCTTACACAGTTTGACAGAAATGGACATGAAAGGGTTGTTTCTTATGCTAGCAGAACTCTTTCGGATAGCGAGAAGAACTATTCTGCCACTGAGAAGGAGTTGCTTGCCGTTGTTTTTGCAGTTGAATATTTTAGAGTGTATCTCTTAGGCCACAAATTCCTCCTTTTTACAGACCACAATGCACTGCGATGGCTACATTCTGCAGAACCCAAAGGGAGAAGGGCTCGATGGATAATGGATTTACAGGAATATGAATTTGAAGTGCAGCATCGGCCAGGTACACAAAACTCTAATGCAGATGCCCTCTCCCGTCTACCGCAGGAAAATCCTATAAATACAGTTTTGCCTAGTGAAATAAACCATGGTCCAGTTCTATCGGCAGCTTTGGCGTGTTTAACAATGTTAGCACCTGAAAAAGACCTTCAACAGGCCCAGCTGGAAGATCCTAGCATTTCAAAAGTCATTGAACTTAAAAATTTAGGGTTCCCGAAACCTCCCTATTTTGTGTGGGCTAAAAATAAATACCTCTCTGCCTTCTGGAACTGCTGGGACAGCCTATTTCTTGTTGACGGCATTTTAGTTAAATCACCTCCAAATCCTAGGAATCTCCCTGATTATGCAATAGTAGTACCAGAAAAACTGGTCCACCAGGTTATATCAGGGCTTCATAATAGCTCGTTTGGTGGGCACCTCGGCATCAGTAAAACTATTTCCAGAGCTAAGGGCAGGTTCTATTGGCCCCAAATGAGACGTCGTATTCGCACGTTTGTTCAGTCATGTCGGGTATGTGGTGAAATTAAAATATCCACTAACACCACGAAGGCCCCATTGCGTCCCATTAACGTCAGTGAGCCATTTGTATTTTGGGCGATGGATTATATGGGGCCCTTGCCAGAGACATCCAGAGGAAACAAGCATGTGCTGGTTGTCATGGACCATTTTACAAAATGGTGCGAGGCCTTTCCCACCCAAGATCAGAAAGCGAGAACTGTTGCCAGCATTTTAGTTTCGAAGATCTTCTCAAGGTTTAGGCCTCCAGTTGCCATCCATTCGGACCAGGGCTCTAACTTTGAGAGTAACCTGATTCATGAAGTTTGTGATATTATGGGTATTCACAAATCGCGTACGACAGCATACCATCCACAAGGTGATGGTCTTGTAGAGCGCCAAAATCGCACTCTTCAAGATATTCTCTCTTCCTTTGTTTCTGAGCATAAGGATGACTGGGACTTGTGGATTGATATAGCTGTCTACGCATACAACACTAGCCCACAAGAATCTACAGGATTTTCTCCCTTTGAATTAGTATTTGGGCACCCAGCTCGTCTTCCAATTGAACATACTCTAGGGGTGCTATTAAAGAATCCATCCTTGCAGTCTGAGTATGCTAGAGATCTGAGAAAAGCACTTAGTAGTGTTAAAGGGGCTGCAGAGGAGCACCTCAGTAAGGCGCGACGACTCCAGCAAGCCCAGTATGCTTCCCAAAGCCGCAGGGAATGGGTACCCTTCGTAGCAGGGCAATGGGTGTGGCTACGACGCCCCAAACATTGGAAATTTGGGAAAAGATGGAGGGGTCCATATAAAGTCCTTGTACAGCGTGGAGTGAATTATCAGGTAAAATATAAAGTTGGGAAGACCCTTAATGTTCACCACAACCAGCTAAAACTCTGCACTGTTCCCCAGGACGGGGCAAGACCTACCTGTCCTGTTCCTGAGACAGGAGAGATAGAGATCGTATATGGGCACCCTGGGGGTGATGGGAATCCTGGTTGCGCAAATCACGAGGTTCACAACCCCCAAAGATCTGCGCGTCCACCCAACTTACGACAAAACATCAGGCCTCCCATGCGCTATGGCGATTTTGTTAGTCACTGACTAAAACACCATTGCTAAGGAGGGGGATGAAATGTAGTGTGTCAACACTTGATGTCACCCTAGGGGTCTTTTCTATAATAACAGCTTCAGTGTTGTAAGTAGCAGAGTTTTGGATGAGAGCGATATGATGCACAATACATGTTCGTTTATTTATTGAATCTTGTTCTGCCTCCAACATATTACATAGCTATAGAAAACCAAACACCAACGGCCAATAAAATTTATGAATGTGAGAATGAATAAAAGTCACACTATGAATGAATACTACTCATTAAATTATAGTATAATTGCATATATCTGTCCAAGTCTGTCTGCTAAATGTATCAAAGTTGGAGAAGAGCTTTTCCATTCCTCATGGAGTAGATCTGAGCAACTTTTGCTTCTACCTCTAGGCTTTGACGCAAATAGGATGTACTGAACACGTCAGCGTCCCCTTTCTGACTTTCGTGTCAATCATGACACTCACACTAGCGTCCAGTCTCTATGGCTAGGTGCTCACACCATTTTTTCAAACTTGTCCTGTAATTGTGACAAGTAGTACTCTTTCTACACTTTTATGTAAAGTCTCGTTTTGATGACAAGATCTTTCATCTATATCGTAGATTCTCGAATTAGCCCCCTGGGGGCTTATTTATTTTTGATGCCTGTTGGGTGGGGACTTATTCGAGGGGGGGCTTATTCGATGGGGGCTTATAAAACTATTTGACAAATATCTTATAAAAAGTTCATTGCCAAAGGGGGTCATTCATTTAGTACATACGCACGAAGGGAGGGAGAGGGGATCAAGCAAATGCATACGAATGCGTACAAGGGGGAGGAGGGTTGACACAGTACGTACAAAAAGCATAAACTTATCAGCTTTTTGCATACATCCTGCAATATTTTCATTTGCAAAAGTATTTACGGTAATGTCATGTAGACGCATGTGTTCATTAGCAGTTCACAGTGCTGTGTTCAAGTTAGTTAGAAGGCTCTTTGTTGAATTTGAGTACTTGTTTCTTCTTGAATCAATCTGCTTTATCGGATCCAGTCTGACAAGCAATCGTCATATAATCCGCAACCAAAGAAATGATGGTGTGAGGAAGTGAGGAAAGTTGAAATTGTTATGTGTCACGTGATTAGACTAGTGATAGAAGTGGTAGAGAGAGTTGGAGGAAGTGGAAGAATGGAGGAAGCTTGAATGTCATAACAGGTATTGAATAGAAGAAGTATGTATAATTGAGAAGTGTATAGAGAAAAGAAATTGTGTTGGTCTTTGGCGTGTGACCCAGGAACGCGGTGTATCATTACAATGGCAGGGAAAGTGAGAGTTTAAATATCGATTTGCAACAAAAACAGCAAGGAAAATCTGAAATATTGTTTTCTTGCTGTACATTGTTGTTGCTTTGGTTCGATTTGTATACTTGTGTGCTGCAGGTAGAGTTATTTAACCACGCACTCATCTCGCAACTAGTGATACAAATGGCTGTGACACAGCCTGTGTGTTGGCGGACAGCAGGTCAGGGAAGCGAATTTTGATTGTGCGACCGTTCTAGCTTAAAGTAGAATAGTAACTCATGACTCCATCATCTAAAACATACAGCTTTATAAATATTTAATAGGCCTATAGATACCATGGAATTCACCGAGAGAGCAAGATGGGAACAGTTGGTGATCGAAATAAGCTGTCCGCAATATAGGTTATGGGCAAGTGGCCAGATGGTTAGAGGGCTTGGCTGCTGAGCGGAACAGCGATGGTTTTAGTCGCACCCTCGGACCACCAAGCAGCCAATGGGTATCTGATGGCAATAATGCACTGGGGAATTTAAAGGCGGTGTCACGTGTTAGTACAGGCTCAGCAAGCTAGCTGGTTTGTATTGATTGTAATTAGAAATTGAGAAGAGTGTTGATAGTAAGATTGCGAAATGATGAATAGTGAATCAGAGTTGGAATATATCGATGTAAGACGGTTGTGTTTATTGTTGGCCTATCTGCAAGGACCCACAAAGCGTTACAAATTGGTGGCAGAGAACAGATATGGCCTCCAATGTCTTACTCGAGCGATTTGCATCCGGTGATGTCTCTTCGTAGCTTCGCCATTTCTCGAGATGTGCTTTGGCAAACACGTGGTCTGCAGAGACACAAGCTAGTAAAGCTCCCTGCTTTTCTTCAAGGCCCAGCCGCCTCATATTATGACTGATTGGCTGCCGTAGACAAAACGTCCTGGGAAGCCCTGACATCAAGTTTAAAGCGGTGTTTTCCCCCTGCTGTCGAGCAAGAGAATTTTTACCGAGAATTTGAGGACAGTCGCCTACGCCCTGCTGAGGATCCAACTTTGTTCCTATGGTCGTTGAACTTGAAGGAACTGTTACGAATTGCCGAGCCCGATCTAACTCCAAGTGCATTCAATGCTTTACAACGCCGTCAGTTTATGCCAGGAATACCTAATGATCTACGCCTTAAAATCCTAGAAGCTAATCCCATTCCCACATTGGGAACCATGCTCGAGTTTTCGCAACGGTTCCGTGCCCTTCGTGTTGTCTCGGCTGAGCCTGCATCCTGTGCCACTGCTGTCGACATTCCCACTTCGGCATCTGACGTCCTACTGCAGCAAGAGCAACTGGAACGTCAACAACAACAGATAGAACATCAGCAGCAACAGCTTGATGTCCTCCATGATGCGTTGCAAACAATTGCTGACGGTCATGCTAATTTGGTTGCTACGATTTCTAATAACGGGGTGCGAAACAGTGAAGGCTATGGGCCTCAGCGGCGTTCAACCGTTCGTTGTTTTCTGTGCCATACTGAAAGTCACATTGTCCGAAGCTGTCCGAAAAGATGCGAGGTATCTCGATGCAATACCTGTCATGGATGGGACACTTGGCAGAAAACTGTGCCAACAATACGAGTTATTATGTGAATAGTAAGTCTTCTTTAAACTTCAAAGGGGGTGTCTCACTAACGGGTTGGCATGATGACCACCCCTCAGTATTTTGTGTTGGGAATGCTTCTGATATTCAACCTAACTTTTGTTTTCTGCAAATGTTTTGGTGGCTTTCAGCTTTCAGCCTTACTTGATACTGTATCAATGAGATCCCTGTTGTCCCAAGAAGTCTTAAAGCAAATGGTAGCATCTCACCCGCCAGATGCTCCGCCTATTGTTAGAAGTACTCCCAATACTTGTGTGTCTGTTACTGGGCAAAATTTGAACTCTTTGGGGTCAGCTGTAATAATAATCCCTATAAAGGATAACATACCAAAGGCACGATTAAGTGTTGAGAAACTTATGACATATGACCGAGCCACAATGGTGCAAAAAATTCTTAAGGAAATGTGCCCAGAAATTCTGAAGGGGAAGTTCATAATAAGAACTCATATCTCAAAATACGAAACTCGGAGAATAAACGATCTCCAAATACCTAAACTGCGACTGGAACTTTCAAAGAAAAGTTTTTCCTACGTCGGTGCAAAGGTGTGGAATGATATCCCAAACGACATAAGAAATGTGGAATCTTCTCACCTTTTTAAGCAAAAAATGAAAAGCTATCTCTTGGGCCAATAAAGTAAAATCAACACGGAAATAAGAGATCCCTAGCATGACCTCCTGGTAAACCAGTTCAAATTTTATTTGTTATTTTAAGTTTCATGTATAACTAGCTCTATTTATTTTTAGTAAAAAATTTTTTATACGTATATCTGTAACTGAAGGAGCATCATAAAATGAAATGAAATGAAATGAAATGAATGTAATCCCGCTATGTTGTCCCGGTAGTACCGTTATGTATGACTGCGATTTTTTGATTTGTGACAATATGATAGAACCTTTACAACGTATTTTAGGTTATGATTTCATTCAAGTTAACAATTTACAATTAATTGTCTAAGATGCACCTTACTTGCTTGTGGAGCCCCATGGCAGTACTCCATTAACTCCAGTATCCACGCATTTAGCCCCACATTCCCTGCAAAGGTCTACTACAGCCTCTACCCTATCCAGTCTAGACTCTTCCACAAAGCTTACACAGTCATCTAGTCAAGGACCAGTAGCTGTTGTACTTCCTAGCAATCGTACACTTCCATCTAGAACTGAATGTATCATCCAAGGCTTTGTTCCTTGAAAGCTATGCCAATCAACTAGGGATCGTATGTAATTTAGGTGATTCATTAGACACGCAATTCTGTACTGCTCATCCCATAAGTCAGGCAGTCCAACGGAAACTTCCTACTAGAATAATGAATGTCTCAAATTCACCAGTTGAGCTTCATGCAGGTGAAAAAGTAGCTTCCTCCTCGCCAGCATTTGAAGAGCCCTCAGCAACCCATCTAGCCCCAGATATTTGTTGTGGAATTAGGAATGTTTCAGAAAGTACAGCTTCTGAGTTAGCATCTGCTATTAGTCCTAACCTAAATGAGTTTGATAGAAAAAAACTTCTGCAGACCTTGCTTTCTTTTCCTGATGTTTTTCAAAGTAGTCTTGGTCATACACCTGTCGTTGAACATAGGATAGACACTGGGGATTCTACCCCTATTTGACAATATCCACATAGATTACCATATCACTATCGGGCAGAGGTTGATAGGTAGGTGAATGAAATGCTATCTCAAGGGGTAGTTCAGCCCAGCAACAGCCCTTGGGCTTCCCCAATTGTACTTGTGAAGAAAAAGGATGGCACGTACAGGTTTTGTGTTGATTATCGCAAGTTAAACCTTGTAACAAAGCCTGATGCTTATCCACTGCCTAGGGTCGATGACCTTCTTGGTGCTTTCAATGGCTACAAAATGTTTGGCACTCCAGATTTGCGTAATGGCTACTGGCAAGTCAGTATTTCAGAAGAGGATAAGGAAAAAGCCGCTTTTATTACACGAGGTGGTCTCTTCGAGTTCAATAGGATGCCATTTTGTCTCTCTAACGCTGCTGCTACATTTTCAAGAGCAATTGGAATTGTGTTATCTGGTCTTACTTACGAACAGTGTCTGTGTTATTTTGATGATATAATCGTCTTTTCAAAGGATATTGATCCAGCACTGTCAATGTTTATAAACTGTTCTTACTAGATTCAGAGAACAAAACCTGCGAGTAAAAGTCACTAAGTGTTCATTTGGTGCTGACAGGGTCTTATATTTAGGTCGCATGATTTCCAGTGAGGGGATCCACACAGATACTTTAAAAATTACAGCTGTTCAAAATCTTCAGTCACCAAGAAACTTAGACCAATTACGGACGTTTCTAGGGTTGGCTGGATATTATCGCAAAGTCCATTCCAGATTTCGCCACCAAAGCTACGCCACTTATTGAGCTAACTCAAAAGTCTGCAAAATTTGTATGGTTAGATAAATATCAACAAGCATTTTTATCCTTTCAAAGCTATTTATGCTCAGTACCAATTTTAGCCTGTCCACAATTTACAAAATCTTTCATCGTGCAAACGGAATCTTCAGACGTAGGGTTGGGGGCTATATTAGCTCAAATCAATGAGGAAGGGAAAGAGCAGGTTATAGCTTATGCAAGCCGTACTCTGTCTCGACGGGAACGTAACTACTCTGCTACGGAGAAGGAGGCTTTGGACGTTGTTTTCGCAGTCCAGCATTTGCGGGTCTAACTATTAGGTCACAAATTTTGCGTTGTCACTGACAACAGTGCACTACGCTGGTTGCACTCAGTTGAACCTAAGGGGCGCATAGCCAGATGGATCATGACACTTCAAGAGTACAGTTTTACCATTAAACATAGGCCTGGCTCCGTAAATCAGAATGCTGACGCTCTTTCGCGCCTAAGCCATCCTATAGGTAGCAAAGAAGAGACATATACTAACCAGACACATTTGAGTTGTTTGGTTACCCTTCTACCAGACACCGACCTTTCTGATGCGCAGCGTAGTGATCCAAATATTTGTAAGGTAGTTGAAATGAAACAATTAGGCTTTCCAAAAACCCCTCCTCTTTTCTTATGGGAAGATAACCATTACCTGGGCACTCTCTGGAATTGCTGGGATGAGTTATACGTCAGCAATAGTCTACTGTTAAGATCAATTGCCCGCCATAAAAGGCTTCCTTTCCAGTCATAAAAGGCTACCCAGGAATTTACTTGTTCTTCCCCAAAGCCTCATTAGCAATGTCATTAAAAATCTACACTGCAGTCCATCTGGTGGACATATGGGGGTAACACGTACTATTTTGAGAGCAGAAGATCATTCTGCAAGAAACCATTCAGAATTTTATTCGAGCATTTGTCCCGAATGCAGCAAAAGTAAACCTAATACGCCGCAAACAAGGGCACCTATGCAATCAATACCAGTTATAGAACCATTTGTCTTCTGGGCCCTAGACTATATGGGGCCTTTAAGAGAAACCTCTAAGGGCCACAGACATATTTTTGTCCTTATGGATCATTTCACCAAATGGTGTGAGGCTTTCCCTACCAAGGACCAAAAAACGTCAACTGTAGCCTCTATTCTGGTATCACGAGTATTTTCACGCTTTGGGCCACCTACCATACTCTACTCTGAACAAGGGCGGAATTTTGATAATCTACTAATGCATGAAATTTACGATCAAATTGGCATTAAGAAAACACGCACTACAGACTATCACCCACAATGTGATGGATTAGTAGAAAGACAGAATCGGACCATTCAGGAAATAATTTCCAGTTTTGTTAATGACCATAGTAACAATTGGGATGATGTTTTAAATCAAGCAGTGTTTGCCTACAACACTAGCATCCATGAGTCTACTGGTCTCTCTCCCTATGAGATGGGTTTTGGAAGGGAGGCCCGTATGCCCATAAAGGTAGAATTAGGTGTTCCATTGCATAATCCATCCAGCCTATCTGAATATAGTCAATTAATCAGAAAGGCAATTCAGAAGGCTAATGATATTGCATGAAACAAGCTAGGCGTTGTTAGGGATAAACAAGCCAAAAGATATAACAGTAAGAATACTAGGATGTGGAAGCCCTTTGAAGTAGGACAGACTGTGTGGCTTTGGCGTGCAAAACATTGGAAATTTGATAGCAGATGGGTTGGGCCATATAAAATGGCTGGTCGGCAGGGGGCAAATTATACATTAAAGCTTAGAGAGGGAAAGACTCTAGTTGCTCACCACAACCAACTTAAGGTTGACCTAGCACCATTGGAACTGGGGTTACCTATCCATTCAGCAGCTGAAACACCAGAAATCTCAGTTCAAGAGTATGATATCCCACCTCCTGAAGCACCCATCCAAGTTAGAAACCAGCCTGCCGGTCCCAGGCCTCAACGCCTTCGCCAGGTTATCAATCCTCCCGTCCGCTATGGAGACTATTTAGCTCATTAGTAATTAACATCATAATTACATTTTTGTAGGGAGGGGAAGGTGTCACGTGTTAGTACAAGCACAGCAAGCTAGCTGATTTGTATTGATTGTAATTAGAAATTGAGAAGAGTGTTGATAGCAAGATTGCGAAATGATGAATAGAGAATCAGAGTTTGAATATAACGTTACAGCATCGAGGAAAGGAACTGGCCATCCTGCCTCACTGTGCCGACGGCTCAGGATAAGTGCCCTCCCTAACAGGCACTCCCGAACGTACGAAGTCGTATATGGAGCTAACCTTTCCCTTTAGTAATGTCTTAGGAGCTCTTCTGTCAAAAGTCAGCTTGAAATTCCTACCGGTAGAGCATGCGATACATTTTTACATAAGAGGCAGCAGAATTGTGTAAAATCTGGCCTAACTTTGCTGTGAGGTGCATTTATTGATATAATTCTACAATCTGATTGGTGAAATCAGGTAGGAGAAATGAATTTGATCAAAAGTGTTAGCCAATCAAGATTTGACGACGCCTATGATATTTCGGACCTCTGGAGGGTATACAGCAGGGGTGTCAACTCATTTTGATCCGGCTGTTGCCAGATCATGTTGACTGTATGAGGCAGGTTATCTCAATAAGCACAACTTAGTTTTCTTTAAATTCGATACAACTATTGAGGTCTTTCTCAAGTACCTACAGCATAAGCTTCTAACTCAAAACTCTACTCTAACTCTGCTACTCTTTAGGCTATACGAGGGGCATATATGGGGTAGGACGGGGTAGGATATGATTGCATAAGTATTGCACTTACGACAAGCAATCATATCACGCGAAATCACACTACCGAAATTTGACCAAATATAGATATATAGCAACGTTATTATATTCTCGATCCATCCTAGCATATGTTTCTGATGCAAAGTCAGAGTTTACGAAAACTATAAACAAAAGGGCCTCAAGGGCTCTAGAGGATTAGTACCATTCACAGGTGGAAGCGTAAAACTAAAGCCTCTCCCTGTTACTGGTGTCCCTATCCCAGCTCCACCTCACGCGTCATACAAAAGGGGGTCATGGCTACCCTGCCTTCCAAAGCTGATGGCACATGAACTCTCTAACACACAGAATCTTATGTGTAGCCACATATTACCTCTATAATCATTAGTGAGGTCTCAAGGGCTCCAGAAGATTAGCACCTTTCACAGGTAGAAGCGTAGAACAAAAGCCTCTCCCCTGTTACTGGTGTCCCTATCCCAGCTACACCTGACGCGTCATACAAAGCCTCTGGGTGCAGAAGTCCATCCGAGTATGGTGAAGAACCACATTCTACAAGAGGTGAGACTGTTTGCGCTTAACACGGAGGACCTAGAGGAGTAAAGCTCGAATAAAAATCCCATTATTGGCAGCAGGGTAGTGGTGAATGCCCCTGGCAGAGGAACTGTTTAGTCAATGGCAGAGCATTCCCACCGGTATCCAGGGGAATTTGTGAAAATCAACGGGTAGCGGTGACAGGCTAGTTAGCAGCCACTGCGGGAAAAGTACTTCTAGGGGCTTGCTTTTCCTAAACAGCCCTTAAGAAGTATCATGGAAATGCTGAACAGACATAGCAAAGAGCTTGGCAAAAGGGGTGGTGATGCCTATCGGCTCATACCGCTAAACGAAAATCATCATTCCTTGGCCATAATGTAAGAAGTCCAAATCGAAATTTATTTGTTAACATTATGGAAGGATTTATAGATGGCAAAAATTCGAAGGGAAGACCTCGAAGAATGTGGATTGACAACATCAAGGAATGGACCTGTCATAATATGAATTTCAAATAAGACCTATCTAAAGGCTTTAATATACCAAAATATATATGCACAATGACAAACTAATATGTTAAACTATTGTAATGCTAATGCTATTCAATAGTAATTAAAGAGGAAAGTGTGAAAAATCCAGAACTAATGTGGTAAACACAACAGTAAAAACAGGTGCAGTTTTCATGACATTCTCCCCAGTAGAGAAATTCAGCCATCTTGAAAACCGTATCTCTCAGGTCTTTCCGCAATCGGGTAGAGCGGCGCAGCTCCTCCATAGGTTTAATCATATCCTCATTGACATTCTCAGTGTTTGACGGTTCAGTAGCTTCTGATTGGTTGGATTCAACTAATTTACTGTCATTAATCAATTCCTCTTCAAATTATAATGTTGAATTTTCAATATTTAAAGTATTTCGTGGACAGGGTGCAAGGTCACTTAGTGAAACTGTTGACTCACGACCATCTTTATATCTAATGTGTGCATAACGTAAATGACGAAATTAGCGCCCCCTGCCAAATAACCGCCCCTGCCGAATAAGCGCCCCGGGATAATGAAAATTTTTGCAATATCCGCCCCCTGTTTGAATAAGCACATCCCCCCCCCGAAGCAAACGGAGCGCTATTTTAAATACAAATGATCAAACGGGGTGCTTATTTGAATTTAGCAAAAGCAACAAATTTTATCGTCAACATGTATTTCAATATACTTAAAAACAAGAAATCACGTCATAATTGGTCGTTTAATGATCTTGGCCTCCTTATAAGCCAACTCAAAATGAAAATATTTCTTCTTAATCTTCAAAATTTCTGCTGAGAGCACAGTGGCAACCCTCAAATCGTCAGTAAAAGCTGAAAAATTCGCTGGAACGACAAGTCTAACTTCGCGCTTCCTCGGTCCGGCAACGACAGCTGCAACAAAGTTTCCGTCTTTGCTCTTCACAAAATACTCTATGAGACGAGAGAGTTCAATAGGGACATGATCAACAAAGGTTCCATCTTTTCTATAAACTCCGATTGAATGCTTATCATGATCTAAGGCGTCTTCTCGGTAGTCTTTTTTGCAGTCCAACTTCTCGTTGAGCACGGGAGCCCAGCTGGTTTTATAAACATGATGTCCTCTCATGCCACACGTAAAATCAATTTTGTACATCATGTCGAAGTTGACGATGGTTGCTCGTGACATTCTGTTTTTCCTCGTTTCTTTTACAAATTCCGCATGATTCAAAGATCAGAAAGAAATTTGACAATACTGGAGAACACTAGAAATAAATTTTCTCCCTTACATGGTATGGGCAAAAATTAATAAGCGCCCCTACTAAATAAACCGCCCCTGCCGAATAAGCGCCCCCCAGTAAAAGTTTATTTTTTAAATAATTTCCGGGCGCTAATTTCGTCATTTACGGTATGTTGGATTTACATGAGTCAGTTCCACTTTTTCCACCAAATCATCTTGCTTATTGGAACGTAAAAACTTTCTCAAGAGGACTGAACCCGGTGACAACCAAGAAGGCAATGATACCCCTTGACTAGATTTTCTTGGAAAGCTGAAAAATCTTTCATGTGGTTGCATTCGTGGCAGTGGAAAGCAGCGATCGAATGGAATGAAGTGCATCTGGCAAAACACTCTCCCACTGCTCAACAGGTAACTTTGCAGAGACTAAAGCAAGTCTTACTGCTTTCCATATAATTCCATTGAATCTTTCAACTTGCTAGTTGCCTGTAGGATGATAGAGGGAGCTATGGCTGCTGGCAAAGTGTCTAAAATAATCAGAGAGTTCTGCAGAAGTGAAAGAGGAGCCACGATCAGAGTGTATGAATTCAAGCATTCCACATAATGAAAATATCACTTCCAAGCATTTAATAACTGTTTCAGTAGAAATGTTTGAGCAAGGAATGGCAAACGGAAAAAGAAAGTATTCATCAATTATTGTTAGAAAGTACTTGTTCTTTGATGAAGTTGGCAGAGGCCCCTTAAAATCTATGCAGAATTGTTCCATAGGACGCGTTGCTTTGACTAGTTTATTATTCTGTTTCAATTCAGCACAAACCTGACAGTTAGAGCATACATTTCGCACGTCTTGAGTGGCAAATGGCAGGTTCTTAGTTCTCACAAATTGCAGAAGACGAGTAACACCTGGATGGCAAAGCTGAGCATGGATATCTTCTAGATTCGTAGCAGCTGCAGCACAGTAAGCACGAGTGAAGGAATCTGGGACAGTATTGTTCTTTCCATCCCGGTATTGGATAGTATAACTGAATTCTGCTAGTTCCATTCGTCAAGATTGTATTTTGCTATTCTTAATTTTTGAACGCCTTCTGTAATCGAACATGAAAGAGACGGATCGCTGATCTGTTATATGAATAAATGGCTGACGAGATAGTAAATGACTCCATTTCCTAACAAATTCAATGATAGACAAGGCTTCTTTCTCTGCAGGAGGATAACGGCGTTCAGCACCCGACAACGTTTTAGATAAAAATGCGACAGGCCTTCCATTCTTATTCAAAGAAGCGGAAAATGCAACATCAGAAGTGTCACATGCAACAACAAAAGGTATGTCCTCATTAATTGGAGACAAGCTAACTTGTGAAAGTTCGTCCTTTAAAGCATTAAATGAAGCAAGGGCTTTTTGATCAAGTGGAAATGATACGGTGTCAGCTAATGGACGAATCTTATCTGAAAACTGTGGAATCCACCTGGCATAGTATGCAAACATGCCTAAAGCTCTACGTAAAGATGAGACATTTGAAGGGGGCGGATATATCCTGCAGGGGCCGTAATCGTTCAGGATCTGGTTGAATGCTATTGTGACTAATTCTATATCCAAGTATGTCAATAACAGGAATGGGATGAGCGCTTTTTGATGCATTGAGGGTTATATTTCTTCGTTTAGTCATTTCAAGGAAGGCAGCTACATTTCTATCATGGTCAGCTTCATTGACACCAGCTACAGTAACATTATCAAGATAAGGAAAAGTATCCTTTAAATCTTCTTGAGTAATTACATTGTCAATAATCCTCTGAAAAGCAGGAACTCCATTAGTCATTCTGAATGGTCGTACAACGAACTCATATAGATTACCTAGCGCCTCAAAAGCTGTGGACTTTGTCTCAGTTTCTCGAAGAGGTAGCTGATGATATGCACTCTTGAGATCAAAAGTGGAGAATAGCTTATATTGTGAAAGCTTATTGATCATATCATCAATGCGTGGCAATGGGTATGCATCCAACTCTGTAAATAAATTTACAGTTTGGGAATAACCTATACACATTCTCTTCTTATGACGTAGGAACTCGTCTTGCGCAATCATAACTTGAACTCGCCATGGTGAGTCACTTCGCTTGATCAAGCCTGCTGCTAATAAAGAAGAAGATTTGATCGCGAATAAAAGTTCTATCAAAAAACCTTGACTTCGTAGCAATGGGCTTCACGTTATCAGGCACACTTTTAAACAAAGTTGGTGGATCAACATCAGCTACATGAGCAACAGAGGACTTAGGATAGGCGTGCTTCACTTCTAGTGCAGACACTGCTTTAGGGGAACAGCTTTTAATGACTAAGTCTTCCCTACTTCCTCCATAACAAAAATAAGATTCTTAAGTTGCTTCTGAAAATTATGCCCAAGAATGACATCACTACAAAGATTTTGTAACATATCTAATCTGACCTTCTGATATTTCCTCCCATTCACCTCTATAGTTACATTGCACTGTCCAGGTATTGGGGTTTCCATTGAAGTAGACGCCATAGTTACTTTCTTGCTTGATGGAGAAGCTGGAATTTGCAATCTTTTGAAAGCAATTTCACCGATGAAATTATCAGAGCTGCAGGAATCAATTAGGGATGTCAAACTAACTTTGCCATTGATTAAGGCTGGAACTGAAGCATGTCTAAGACCAAAGGGGCAGGCAGCTGTAATGGTACACAGAGAAGGCTTATAGATAGCACTAACAGTTGCAATTTTTTTTGCAGATTGGTACACCTTAGCAAAATGCCCTTGCTTAGAGCAATTGTGGCAAATAGCGTCGCGGGCAGGGCAAGTTGCACGATTAGCATGTAGGAATGTCAATTAGCATGTTGCAGTTGCACGATTAGCATGTAGGAATGTTACTGGCTATTTTCAACAGTGGTTTTTATTCTCATTTTAGTTTAATTTTGTTTTAGATTTTAATATACTTTAATAACTTTAGGTAATCGACTGAAAAATTGTAATTAGGTAATTAGGTATTTTAAGTAGCTATTATTTTAATAAATTGTAAACTTTTTAAGTGGAGGGCCTCTTGAAAATCAGCATTGCTGAAGAGCTACCCTCCTATAAAGAATTGAAATATGAAATATGAAATATAGGAATCCTCCACACAGGCATTCCATATAGTGACGTGACGGAAATCGGAAAACTTGTTTTACATTTGCTCCTAAAATATCTGGCAGAGCCAATTCAATGTAAACCCAGAAATGCTGTTTGGGTACTAGTTTACTTCTATAAGGTTGGTTGAAAAATTTAGCTTACAATTCTAATTTTAGCAACAAAAATGTGGCGTGACGTGACGGAATCAAAGAAATTAGCTTTTTCCAATCAGTCAAACAATCTTCTAATTTCCTCTGAAGTTAAGATACTTTGAAAAACGAACATATTATGATGAATAGAAGAAGGGTGGACCTTTGCAAATTGAAATAGGTGTTGACCCTGCATTTGTAAAATTTTGGATATGTTGCAAAAACTAAACGTGACGTGAAGGAAGCAAATCGTGACGTGACGGAATTCTCTGATTTGATTTTTGTTTGCTTTGCAAAATCATACCAAAACTATGCTACTGTGATTTAATTTTTAACTTTGCGGGAGGAATCATGCCTTAGTGCAATTCTGAGAAATTGTGCTGAAGAACAACATAGTAAATAAGGCAAACATGTTCAAAAGTACAAAGTACAAGAAAAACACAAGGGTTCAACACATTTTTACACACTATTAAAGGTGTAGTGATCTCGATTGTCAATAAAAGCCACAACTTTCTTAAGTCAGCTTTCTCCCGTGAATCAAAGTCATTTTCCTTGAGGACCCAGCACTGATCACCAGGTACACACCTCCGCTCTCCGCCCCTCATCCATACAGCTCATTCCTTGTACAATGGCATAGTACCCTTTGAAGAAGCCCTTTGTTACCATCACACAGTCGCCGATGACAATAGGCAATTCAGGTTAGTCCTAGGATATTAAAGCTTTCTATGGCTAAAACCGACTTTCCCAACCTGTTAATAAGTTTTTCGACAATAAAAAACTTAAAAGGCCATTTGGGTAGTCATGCCTATCATACTCCCAAGTGCATTGTCTTTGCAAAATTTTGTTATTGTATTGTATAACGGTGCAAGAAGAAAACTAACTTTCTCAAGCTATAAATACCCTTCCCAAACTGTAAATAATTTAACAGGCTATAATATATATCTGCATGACACTCAAGCTCTATTTTAAGTTTCATTGTCAGCATTTCCATGACGTGAAGTTTCATTCCGTCACGTCACGCTATGTGACGTGACGGAATGAAACTTTGCAAGTATTTTTTTTAAATCAGTCGTAGCAAGACTTCAGTAATTGCTACATTCTAGGTCCTAACACAACTCTAAAAGATAATCTGAATTGGTTTTACTGGATATTTCTTGGTTGCCCTTGTCAGAAACTTTCTTGTTGAAAATCGTGACGTGACGGAAGGAAAATCATAGTTACTTTCAAACCTTATTTTAGACGTTTTTCTTGCTTTGGAATATTTTTCTTTTCATTCCCAAATTTTTCAAAGTAACACAGTTTTTAGCTTGACAAACCATTGTCTGAGTCAGATTTGTCGCTAAATTTTTGCACTTTTTAAAGGACTTCCTTATTTTCATGAGTTTTCAAAGATTTACTGCCATTATGAATATCCACTGCAACCAGCTCTTCTCGACGACAATAAATTTTATACGACTGCTATCAATAGCCCCTTGATAGGTGTTTACAACAGCATTAAAGGAATTGCCTAAATCTTATTTTGAAAAAATGACCTCCAGGTTGACATTTACATGGAATACTTGCACAGAAGTAGCAAGAATTTTTGCTTGTGTTATTTCTTTTAACAACGGCCAATGATTTATGATCTGGATTAATAGAATGATTGGCTTGTTCGTTGGTAGATGTAGCAGTGACGTTAGCAGGTAGCAATTGATGGCTTTGTTGCAAATATAATTCAGAATTCTTCTGAGCAGTGTGTAAAGTTCTTGCTATCTCATAGGCCCTGTCTAAAGATAACTCAGCATTTTCCAGAATCTCTTATCATCTCCGAGCGATAGGCTTCAGCCGTAACTGCACTAAAATTGCAATTTTTACTTATTTTCTTTAGCTCTTCCATAAATTCATCAAGTGATTCACCTGGCCTTTGTTTCCGAGTAGCGAGTTCATGGCGTGCAAATATTTTGTTTGGTATTTTCACATACAATCTTCCAAGAGTTTCAATAACTGCATCATATGTTGTACATTCTTCAACATAATCAAAAACTTCTTCAGAAAGGAAATTGAAAATAGAACGAAATTTATCCGGAGCTGCATCTCCACATTCAGCGATGAAATTATCGAGAGTTCTTTTCCAGTGTTTCAATCGTTATGCAGCATTAGGCGAATTAGGATCAGCATCCAGTGGCAACGGCTTCAGCACTTTATTCATCGTAAATGATTTTGGTATATTACATTGTCATAATGTGAATTTCAAATAAGATCTATTTAATGGCTTTAATATACCAAAATCCAACTATCACCTAGAACTCTACAGAGTCACGCTAATGTGCACAACAACAAACTAATATGTTAAACTATTGTAATGCTAATGCTATTCAATAGTAATTAAAAAGGAAAGTGTGAAAAATCCAGAACTAACGTGGTAAACACAACAGTAAAAACAAGTACAGTTTTCATGACAGGACCAACATTAGAGAATATGGAAAGTTGAAAAGGAAGGCACAGTGTAGAGAAAAATGGAGATCCATGATAGGCAACCTTCGACTGCTCGAGGACTCTATAGAAATAGAATAGAATAGAATAGAATAGAATAGAATAGAATAGAATAGAATAGAATAGAATAGAATAAACAAAATAAAGTCTGCAATCTAATGCATGGCGATGATATGGGGATTCCATATCATGCTGTCTAGATCTTGTGTCATAGGCGAGGTTGGTTGCACGTGTATAGATACGACTTGGCCTACTAGATAATACTAAATATGGCAAAGTTTTGCCTTATTTCATATATATAATTCATGTATGTGGCGCAATGCGTATGTAGGGTTCATGATGGGAACCCCTGATGCTAAACACCATGAGGAAAGTACGAAGGTACCATTTAGTGACAATTAAGACAGCTCAATTCAAATAATTACGGACCGCTAATCCCTAACTATTTTATGTATGTGTGTCAAATCGTTTTCTAGGGAGTTCATCGTTCGTAGTTGTCGTAAACAGTTGTATATAGTAGCTCTTAAGTTCTGTTAGTCTAAAAAGTTATGTTGAAGACAAAGCATCTATCTGTGTGAATGACCGAACCTACACTGCAATACATGGGACAGCCTTGACTCATGTAATACCAAGAGCTACATTTGGCGCCCAGTGAGTTTCTTCGACGATGTTCTGCACGTTTCCAGCCCATTGTTCGCAGTGATCCCGACTTCTTCGACGCCGCTCTGCCATTTTGCTGTTCCTTTGCCGCAGCCTACTATCAAGACCGAGGGTGTACCCGCCGTACCCCTCCCAGCTAAGTGTTGTTTCTCCTGTTTGCCATGCCTCGTTGCGTATCTGTTTTATCATTTCTGAGTTTTGTTGTCGCGATATTTTTTTTGTGGGGTGGAGAGTTTATGAAGAATTTCACATTTCTGGACTATTCTGTTAAATGTGTATATAGCTGAAATGTCTCATATCGAAGATTTACAATTTGAACTTGATTCGCTTCTTTGCAAGCAAAGTATTGACAAACTGGTAGAACTATGTAGCCATTTTGCAGTAAAAGACCCCGTTGATGGTAAAAGTAGGTCTGAACTGGTTAGAATAATTAGAAATACTGTTGAAGATACCTTCTCTACGGCAAATGACGAATTTGACGGGGATATATTTCTGCTTGATGCCATTTCTAAGATAAAAGGCACGCCGCCTCCGTTAGAACGGTCTGCAGAAGAACTTGCAGCACAAAAGGAAGTTTTAATTCTTGAGAAAAAGCTCGAAGATTTAAGACTATTACAGCTAGAAACCGAAAATACAAGGAAAACTCTTTTAGGACAGTTAAAGGTTGCAAAGGGAAAAGTCTCTGACACTGATCCTTCTGATGTTGCAAGTAACGCCGCAACCCATGCAGTAAAATTAGATGCAGTTAAATCAGAACTTTCGATGTTTGTTAGAGAGTTTAAGATCTCAGGTCAAATTGGAGAACCAGGACAAAAGGATAAATTAACCTATGTATCTCTAATTCACCAAATAGACTCGGGGATAGAAAGGGGCTATTCAGATAAAGATGTTTGTGATGCAGTTATTAAAGCGATTTCCCCCCACAGCAGTTTAAGAAACTATATATTAACTTTGCTGCAACGCTCGCTCAAGAAATTGCGCTCAATTTTGCGCGTCTCTTTTCAAGAATAGACAGCTGCTGATCTTTTCCAATCCATGGTAACAGCGATTCAAGACCAAAAGGAAACCGCGCAACAGTTTTGCTTCGTCTTTTGGATGCTCGGAACAGAGTGTTTTTCGCCTCAAAAGAAGAAGGTGTAGGATGTAGGGACCCCCTGTATACATTTCTCCCCACGTGACATTACGTACTGTAAATGCTGCCGTTCATTCTAAGTTCCCATTCTGTGACAGTACTTAGTAGAGTAAACTAAACTCTTAAATTATTCCCATTATAGTAACCTACAAAGGTGTGGAATCGGAGTACAGCTCTCAACTCATTGAGAAATCCTTTTTGAAAGCTTTTGAGTCCGGCCTTCGTGATGAGAATCTAGTCACCAATCTTCGCCCGTTTCTGAGGACAAGTGGAATAAGTGACGATGAGCTGATGAAAAATGTCAATGAGCTGGCTACAAAGCAAGCCAAGCAAAAAAACCAAGATCGGTTCTGCGAGCGAGCGCAGCAAAACAGCGAAGGCGCAAGCAGCTTCGACTGATAACGAAACACAAACTAAATGCAGAAATTCAGCACCTCAAAGCTCAACTAGCTGAACTTTCGCAGCACGTTAAAACTTCCCCTCGAGGCAATTTGCCTCCAAGGTTTACAAGTAGGTCGTCACGTGGTCGGTGGCAAGGTGGGCACAGTGGGGCTCCTCGCTTTCGTCATCTCGCAGGTTGCCGAAAGTGTCAATCAAATGGCACGGCAGAACAGTGCACCCATTGTTTTCAATGCGGGGAGCTAGGACACTTTCGATCACAATGTCCTGGAAGTAATAGTCAGGGAAATATGCCTCGGTTATTCCAGGGGGGCGCGGAGTAACCGATGAAGTAACTAAGCCTCATTGCTGTACTTTTTGTGGGAATTTTCAAAATGGTTCAACTGTTTGGAAATGCCATTTTGCTCAGTACTGTAATAAATCTTGCCAAAGAAAACATTGGCATAGTCATAAGGCTATTTGTGATGCAATTCGCACTTTAAGTAAAGTCTCAGACAAGAACACAAAACCCTCTAATTTCGTAACGCATTTAACTCCGAAACTATCTACGCAAATCGCAAAACTTGTTGGAAATAAATGTACTATTAAGTGTGAACCAAGTGGAATTTCGGTCGAAGCGTTATGGGACATAGGTGCCCAGGTCTCTATCATTTCGGAGCAATTTCTTCGTCGTCATTTTCCTCGTACAAAGTTGCGAAATATCTCGGAACTTCTAGATTGTGAATTAGACTTAACTGCTGCTAATGGTACATCCATTCCGTACAAAGGTTTTGTTGAGTTGACTTTTAAATTAAAATACGAACAAGATGCGATTTTCGTTCCATTTTTGGTAACAACCGAAGACATTTCGTTGCCACTTGTTGGATATAACGTTATTGAGTTATGCGTAAAAACCGGAATGACTAGTCCTGAATTAACATGTGTTTTCCCGTCTTTGACTACCGAAAATATACAGAGTTTGTATGATATTATCAACACTAACGATTTCTCTGATTTTTGCACCGTTCGAACGAACAAGAAACAATGTTTGATTAAACGTGGCCGCTATTCACAAATCTCGTGTAGGATAAATCATGGACCAATAGCATCTGAGATTCCCGTTATTTTCGAACCGGAGGAAAATGTAAGAAATATCCTTGCTAAGATTCAGTTCGGCCCTAGATGAGGAAATTCTTGCTGTATTTCCCCTAGGGTCGCAAGGTTAGAAATTGTGAGAAATATCGCTGGTTTTTCGCTCTAGAGGACTGTATTAAATTCAATAAAAACAAAAGAATATAAAAATCGACTCATATTCCAAAGGGTCCGATTATCCAAGAAAGAATGAAAGAAAGAATGAATGAAAGAATGTTCAATGGTACTTGTTCTTCAGTCGTCGTCGTCTTCTTCGTCTTTAATGTCGTCTTCTTGTTGTTTAGTATTATTCAGTACTTCACGGTTCTATCTATAGGTTATCCAAATTGCTTCTTGCCTCAACTCTCAAAAACCAAACATTGACCCAAATCAACAAATTAAAACCCAATAAAACAACAACTAATAGAAAAAAACAACCTCAGCCACCAGCCATCAACCCCCGCTTGCAACAAATAAAAGAAAAATAAAAAGGATAAATAAATTGAAAACGAGGCAGCACCATAATTTCTTACACTCCCCACTTGACCAGCTACTATCAAAGTCCTCAACTTGTCTCAGCATCGCTTTCTTCCTCTAGCTGGTCAATGAGCTCAATCCTCTCTTTTGCCAGTTCTGCTGCCTTCCTTCTGGGTTTCTCTTGGGTAGGTACCTGGTAGCTAGCTTCAGTCTCATTTTCATCTGCACCTTGAAATAGTTCTAATGGAAATAGTTTCTGTAGAGGTCGATCTATAAAATTTCCGTTGGCTAATCGCACTCTTGCACCTCGAATAACATTGTCTCTTCCTTTGATTAACTCTTCTACTTTACCGAGCTTCCATAAAAGTCTATTGCGATTGTTCTCGTTCTCAATTGTCACCACATCTCCTTTGTTAACCTCTGGCCTATTTCTTGTTCTACACTGCATTCTTTGATACTCTCGCAAGTCCACAAGATAGTCTCTTTCACGGCAATAATCAAACGAGCAAGAATCAAGCATGAAAGTAACTCTAATCGTGGTATGCTTAATTTTGACAATGGAGCAACTCTAGATTTAGACATGACCAATTTAACTGCTGTTTCATCATTCACTGTCACTCTTGCATAAACAGAAGCAGCATAGGCTTTCTCTGAGCTGTCACAAAATCCAATTAACTGAATTTTAGCTGCTTTTTCCTTGATTTCACCAAAATAACATCGTGGAAGGCATATTTCTCCCACCTTCTCAAGTTTTAACTATTGAGATCCATTCCTCTTGCAATATATTCGATAAGGGCTCGTCCCATCCCAACTTTTGCTGAAATATTCCTTGCAAGTACACCTTCAATGGAGTTGTGACTGGGCTGATAAGTCCAAGGGGGTCGAAAATGCTTGCAATAGTTTTCAATATAGCTCTCTTTGTAATTGGCTGATTCAGTGTAATTTGCTTCAAATGTGATAGTTTTAGGATCAGTTCATCTGTATCACTCTTCCAAGGAATGCCTAGAACTTTGTCTTCACATGCTTCTGCTGATAATTTTTTTGTCGTCAATTTAGCATATGTTTCATCTTCTTCTTCTAGCAACGGGCTTTCTGGCATAACTTTGTTGACATCTGACGCTGAATCATTCATAATTTCTTTCGTTACTTTGTCTGAATTTGATCTCCACTTTCGTAAATTAAATCCCCCTTCCTTCATTATTTGCTTAGCTTTCTTGTATAACTCAATTGTTTCTTCAGTAGTATGTGCACCAGTGTTTATATCATCTGCGTATAAGGAGTTCAAAATTTTATTACATATTTCACCGTGCTGTGATGTATACCCTTCAATATGTTTCTTTAATGTCGCGTTCAGCAGAAATGGGCTACAAGATACTCCGAAAACCATTCTACAAAAACGGTATGTCACCAACTCTGACTCTGATTTATCAATGTCTTCATACCACAGAAAACGCAAGGCATCCCGTTCTGAATTGTGGATCGATATCATTAAAAATGCCTTTTCTATATCTGACGTCAGTGCAATAGGGTACATTCGAAACCTGACAAGAATTTCTGCCACAGTCTTCAACAAGCAGGGTCCCTCATATAAACAGTTGTTTAACGAAACTCCACGATATATTTTAGCAGACGCATCGTACACGACTCGTACCTTTGTTGTTGCCTTGTCCTGTCGTACAACAGCATGATGTGGTAAGTAATGTGTCCTTCCTACCGTACATTCTTCATCACTTACTCTTTCAATAATTCCCATTTCCTCCTGACTCTTAATAATTGAATCATACTCTTTAAAAAGCTCGCGATTTTGCTTTAGTTTCGTAAGAAGTCCTTGAAGTCTCTTTTTACTGAGGGAATAGTTATCTGGCAGTACAGGATGCTCAGGTTTCCACGGTAACTTAACTTCGTATCGACCGTCTATAAAACGAATTTCTTCTTCAAATTGTCGGTAAACGGAATTTTCCTCTTCTAAATGTATTCCAATGCTTTCCAAATTCCAGAATGTCGAAATTTGATCACTAAGATTCTGCTCCTGTGCAAACAAAACGTGTGTTTGGGCAAAATTTGTTGCTGTTGAGCTTGTTTCTTTGCAGTTTTGCAATTCTCCAGACAAAACCCAGCCCAACCTGCTTTCTAGAGCGACTGGTCCACCATTATCTGCTTTAATGCAGCCCCCTGTCATAAATGACCAGTATGAATCCAGTCCGACTAAAATATCAACATCAAGTACACTGGACTCGGTTTGAAAATCAGCGAGTGGAAGTCCCCTAAGATGCGGGTATGCTTGAACGGCAAAGGTTAATTGTTGATTTCTTAATGGTGCATAAACCACAGGGACAACATAGGCTGTCATGAACAAAGTTGTATCCCAGTAGGGGCTTCGCACACTAAACTGTGTGATGTCATACGACTGAGTCTGCCCTTCATCGTTTCCAAAAGTCTTTATCATTAATACTTCATTTCCAATCGTAGGCAGGGAAAGATGATCTCGTAAACGCTGTGAAATATATGATCTTTGGCTTCCTGAGTCAAAAATAATGCGGGCAACTGCTGATTTTTCCTGATTGCTTGGTGCCGATATGTACCCCTTCGCTGTTTGCAAGAGAACTGCATTTTTTGAGTCAACGTACATCGTGGTGGCCGAAGAGCGTGGCTTTTGCGGCTCACTTAAATTAGTGCTTTGACTCGCAGCTGGCCGGAATTTTACCCCAAATTGAGTGGCTGTATGACATTGACTTTGATCATTCATTGGCATTACCCCATCCTGAGGGTTTATTTTCACCAGATTACTACCCTGTGCTCCTGGAGGTTGCTGCCACTGTAGAGGATTAGTGACACCAGCATGAGCATGCTGATCACATATGCTGGCATGATGACGCCCCCTGCAATCGTAGCACCTCACATTACTCGGACAATCCTTTGATAAATGATTCTTTCTTAAACAAATGAAGCAACGACCTTGCTTTCGTAATATAGCTTTTCTCGCTTTAGGATCCGATGCAATGTCACATTCTGCTGAATAGTGAGATCCATTGCAGAACGAGCAAGTAATTTTCCTTCCATCGGCAACTAACGCTGATGTCGTAAAATGGTGATTTCCTTGGGCATGTTTTGTAAAATTCCCGAGAGAATGCTTCAATTGTAACTGATTACTCTGTTCGCGTGCCTCTAATTCTCCTTGTAATGTTTTCAAAATGCCATCGAGTTCCCATTCTTCTCCCTTTATTCCTTTCGTAATAATTAAGCGAATTTCATCGGGAACTTTATTCATAATAACAGGAATTAAGAGTGCACCGTATTGCTTGAAATCTATTCCCAATGTTTTAAACTACGCACATTTATTTCAATAACATCGTAGAGTTTTCGAAGGCTTCTAATATCCGTTTCACTTGATACTTTTTGCAAACTAAGCAGAGCTTCCATATGCGCGTTAATTATTATCTGCTTCTGTGAAAAACGCTTCTTTAAAATATCTATGGCCTCTTCGTAATTACTGTTAGTCATTTGAATACCTGAAATCGCTTTTGCCGCTGGCCCTTCTAGCAAAGTTTTCAAGTGTCTGAATTTATCTACAGATGCAAGCGTTGTACTATTATGTATAATTTCAAAGGCATCCCACCATTCTTGCCAATTTCTGGGATCTCCCTCATATTTGGGAAGCTGCTGTTTTGGCAGCTTCGTTGTATTTTGATTACTCGCTACACCTAAGCCAGAGCTGCTAGGACTAGGCTGTGATAAATTTGAGTTAGCTTGATTTCTGGCTTTGCTCTTTAAGGCCTCAGTTTTTGAATCTAATTTGACGATTAAAGATTGAATTTCAGATCTAAGTTCTTCACAATTAATTACTTCAGCTTCCACCTCATCGTCGCTAAGAAGATTGAATATTTCATCATCGATATGTTGCAAGGTTTTTACTTTTTCTTTCAAAGAGAGTGATAAGTGCTCTATTTTTAAAATGTCTGGTTCATCTTGTGCAAGAAGCTCCTTTGCTTCTGTGCTCAGTTTGGTAGAATGAGCACGAAAGCCTCCTCTTACTTTTCTCCTTTTTGTGAGCGACGATGATATCGTAGCCGATCTCCGGGAATTATGGGTGCCTTCGTTTTCTAAAGACATTATAACTCAAAATTCTAACTCAAAACTACAAAATTATAACCAGATAATAACAATAACCGTGTCATAGCAAATTTCCTCTGAATCCGGCTCGGTGGACAATGTGAGAAATATCGCTGGTTTTTCGCTCTAGAGGACTGTATTAAATTCAATAAAAACAAAAGAATATAAAAATCGACTCATATTCCAAAGGGTCCGATTATCCAAGAAAGAATGAAAGAAAGAATGAATGAAAGAATGTTCAATGGTACTTGTTCTTCAGTCGTCGTCGTCTTCTTCGTCTTTATTGTTGTCTCCTTGTTCTTTAGTATCTTTCAGTACTTCACGGTTCTATCTATAGGTTATCCAAATGCTTCTTGCCTCAACTCTCAAAAACCAAACACTGACCCAAATCAACAAATTAAAACCCAATAAAACAACAACTAATAGAAAAAAACAACCTCAGCCACCAGCCATCAACCCCCGCTTGCAACAAATAAAAGAAAAATAAAAAGGATAAATAAATTGAAAACGAGGCAGCACCATAATTTCTTACAGAAATTACCCCGTGTGACCGGGGTTCGAAATATAAGTTCTAATGCAAGAGGACTGTTTATAATCAAATGAAATCAAATTACAAATAACAAAGAATAATTGCTAATTGAGCTCAATAAATATATATTAGAAAAAACGGTCAAAGTTACTTGGTCTTGATAGTTCTGATCAGCCTTCTTTCTTTTCCACTATCTTCTTCTCTGTTCTTTCGAAAGAATGTCCATAAATTTTAGATTGTTCGTAGATCACCTAAGAGTTCTTCTAGTAGTATACTCGTATCGAGAGAATTTCCTTTCTGCGTATCTTCATAAAATTAACGTAACTCACGATCGATCGCCAGACTTCTTCTGCTCTCTGAGCTCAATTAGCTAAATTATAAACATGAATGATAGTAATGTGAGGTCCTTAACCCTCAGCTCTATAACCCTATTCCTAGGGGGAGTCTCACGAGGGGAAGCGCCTCCACAATTCACTACAGAAAATCCAGATTTCCCTAATGGCCTTGTTGTTTCGGAATCTTTGTTCTCGTTAAAACCGGGAAAGACAAGTGTTGTAAAGTTTCAAGTACAAAACATTTCAAATCACGATATTGTTTTACCAAAACGCACGGTTCTTGGTGGAATTGAACTGGTGCAATCTGTAACCCCTCTTGACGTGAAATTGAAAGAGAATTCTGTTAGCTCTGAACCTAATCGTAACGTAAGTGTTAAGGGTGAGATTGTTGTTGACGAAGATATCCCAAGTCATATTAAGCAAATCAATTTAGATGGACTTACTGAAAGCCAGAAAAGATCTGCTTTGAAATGATTGTGCGAAGAACAAAGTTCTTTTTCGAAAAATGATGATGACATTGGTACTGTTCCTAATCTTACGCTAAACATTAATTTGACAGATAATATACCGGTGCAGAATAATTATTCTGCAGTGCCCAAACCACTGTATCCTGAAGTAAAGGCGTATATTGAAGACCTTCTGAATAAAAATTTCATTTGTTAATCAACGTCCCCGTACAGTTCTCCAGTTGTATGTGTTAGGAAAAAGGACCAATCACTTCGCCTATGTGTCGACTTTCGTGCTTTAAACCAAAAGACAATTCCAGACCGTCATCCTATTCCACGTATTCAAGAAACACTCGACAATTTAGGGGGTAATGCATGGTTCTCAGTTTTAGACCAGGGCAAAGCATATCATCAAGGTTTTGTCTGTGAAAGTAGCCAACCATTGACTGCCTTTATAACCCCCTGGGGACTATATGAATGGAAAAGAATCCCCTTTGGACTTCGAAACGCTCCAGATGCCTTTCAGAGGTTTATGGAAAACTGTTTAGGAGATTTAAGAGACGAAATTTGCATTCCTTATTTAGATGACGTCATCGTTTTTAGTAAAACGTTCGATGGTCATTTGGACAATCTGAGAAGAGTTCTTCGACGCTTAAGAGAAAATGGAGTCAAGTTAAAACCACGAAAATGCAATGTCTTTCGTCAAGAAGTCAACTTTTTAGGAAGAATTATTTCTCCGGAAGGTTATAAATTGGACCCCGAGAGTATAAAACCGATCTTGCATTTGCAGAAATCAACTCCGCAAACCGTAGGTGACGTTCGACGGTTACTTGGTCTTCTTGGATACTATAGACGGTACATTAAAAATTTCTCATTAATAGCAAAGCCACTGTATGATCTTTTAGCTACCTCGGAGAAGGGAAGATCAAAATCTAATCAAACCTCGAAATCAAATTATCAGCTGAATTCTAAGAGCTCAGTTATTTGGCACGAATAGCACCAAAGTATTTTAGACAGGTTAATCGAACAGCTGATATCGCCCCCTATAATGGCATATCCAAATTTCTCAGATCATTTTTTATACTTCATACTGATGCCTTTGAAGTTGGATTAGGTGCAGTTTTGTATCAACATCAGAATGGATTGCTAAGGGTAATTGCATATGGTTCTCGTACATTATCACCAGCAGAGAAAAATTATTATCTTCATTCAGGGAAACTAGAATTTTTAGCGTTGAAATGGGCAATATGTGACCAATTTTGCGATTATTTATATTATGCGCCATCTTTCACCGTTTACACTGATAACAATCCATTAACATACGTATTGTCATCAGCCAACTTGAATGCTACTGGCTTACGTTGGATCAATGAATTAGCCGACTTTAATTTTACTATTAGGTATCGACCAGGCAGAGTAAATACCGATACCGATTCTTTATCGCGTATCCCCGATTTTGAGTCTTATATGGGCAAGTGTACGGAAGAAATGTTGCCACAAACTAGAGACGCTGTCGATGCGCTGTAAATTTGTTGGCTAGTGGAAAATCAAAGTGGGTTACCCCACTTACATTCGATCCCAATATTTTTGCCATTGATAGTACGAATTCTCGGGAAAATTCATGTATTTGTGTGAACGATTTAATCGACGCCCAGTTACATGATCCTGTCACGAGCCGCGTAATTCAATTTATTGAAAAAGGCAAAAAGCCGTTAGCTAAAGATCTGTTGCATGACTCTTCTGACGTCAAACGGTTACTTCACGATTGGCCAAAGCTCGTAGTTCAAGATAATCTTTTGAAACGGAACGTAGGTACCATTTCCCAAATTGTATTACCTCAAAAATACCATTGTCTACCAATTAAAGCGCTGCATGAGGATATGGGTCATCTAGGAACAGAGCGCTTGTTTGATTTAGCGAGACAGAGATTTTTCTGGCCTCGTATGCACGCAGATATTGAGCATTTTATTCAAAAGGTATGCCGTTGTGTAAAGCAAAGACGTCCAGTATGTCAGGCTAGGGCTCCTTTACAACCAATTGTTACTGCATGCCCATTCGAAATGATTTCAATCGACTTTTTACATCTAGAACGTAGTAAAGGAGGATATGAATATATTCTGGTCATTGTCGATCACTTCACTCGATTTGCGCAGGCGTACGCTACTCGAAATAAGTCTCCTAAAACCGTTGCTTCTAAATTGTATAATGATTTCATTTTGCGTTTCGGATTTCCTTCGACGATCCACCACGACCAGGGTGCGGAATTTGAGAGTACCTGTTCGATAATCTTCAGAATTTATGTGATATTAAGCCTTCGCGAACGACCCCCTATCATCCGCAGGGCAACGGGCAAGTAGAAAGATTTAATCGTACATTGTTAGGAATGCTTCCTACCTTACCGGAATCTTACAAATGCAGTTGGCACGAGCATCTTAATAAAGTAACGCATGCCTACAATTGTACTCGCAATGATGCTACTGGTTTTTCACCGTTTTACCTTTTGTTTGGTAGACACCCTAGGTTACCAATTGACATAGTTTTTAATATGGGTCATCATTCTCCGGTACATAGCTATAATGATTATATTCATCACTGGAAAACAGCTATGGAAGAAGCATATGGTATTGCAAGCCGTTGTTCGTGTGCCGCTGGCGCTAGGAATAAATCCTATTTGATTTGAAAAATAACTCCGTTGACCTCCAGCCTAACGATCGCGTCCTCGTTCGAAACTTGTCGGAGAGGGGAGGCCCTGGTAAACTGAGATCCCATTGGGAAAAGGATGTTCATCGTGTAATTCGACGTAAGGATACAATGTCGCCAGTATACGAAGTACAACGCGAAAATGGTACAGGCCCTGTTAGAGTTTTACATAGAAATCTTTTGCTACAGTGTAACGATTTGCCAGTTGAAGCGGATGCGACTCCGCAACAGACCGTCCCAGCCCGTCGTAATCGTAATCGAGATCCTTGTCGTACACGTTCAACAAAACGACTGTCAAATCGCGCGAGTGATGTTTCTTTCATTTTTTCATTTCATTTTATGATGCTCCTTCAGTTACAGATATACGTATAAAAAATTTTTTTTTACTAAAAATAAATAGAGCTAGTTATACATGAAACTTAAAATAACAAATAAAATGTGAACTGGTCTACCAGGAGGTCATGCTAGGGATCTCGTATTTCCGTGTTGATTTTACTTTATTGGCCCAAGAGATAGCTTTTCATTTTTTGCTTAAAAAGATGAGAAGATTCCACATTTCTTATGTCGTTTGGGATATCATTCCACACCTTTGCACCGACGTAGGAAAAACTTTTCTTTGAAAGTTCCAGTCGCAGTTTAGGTATTTGGAGATCGTTTATTCTCCGAGTTTCGTATTTTGAGATATGAGTTCTTCTTATGAACTTCCCCTTCAGAGTTTCTGGGCACATTTCCTTAAGAATTTTGTGCACCATTGTGGCTCGGTCATATGTCATAAGTTTCTCAACACTTAATCGTCCCGTTGGTATGTTATCCTTTATAGGGGCTGATTCAATAAGGTAAAATGCCCTGTTCTATATTTTCTGCAATGCGCAGAGTTTCTTTTCAGGCAAATGACCCCATATCAGGTTTCCATATCTCAGATGGCTTTCCACTAGTGCTTGGTATACTAGACACAACTGTGATTGTTACAGTATCTCTCTAAGTTTTCTGATAGAATTGAGCCCTCCCTTCAGTTTCCCTTTTACTATTTTGTACTGTAGGTTCCAGGAAAGACTCTCCTCTATTGTAAGACCTAGATATGTTGTCTTGTTTACCCTCTTAATTTCATCCTTATTAATTTTAATGTTACCAATCTCAGAGATTCTACTTAGTTGTTTATCATTACCAAGGAACATGTATTCGCATTTAGCTACGTTGAGACTTAGTTTATTTTGTCTTAGCCAGTCCATGATTCTCTCTAACTCCCTTTTTAGGTCTTCTAGAAGTTGTAGAGGATTTTCACTGCTGGAGGAAATGCTTGTATCATCGGCATACATATTGGGGTTGAATGTTGATAGGGACTTTTCAAAATCATTCGTATACAGAATGAAAAGAAGAGGCCCCAAACATGACCCTTGTGGTATGCCGCAAGTGACTTCTTGTTCCTTTGAGTTTTTTCCCCCGAGGTAGCAATATTGTTTACGGCCAGTAAGATAAGATGTAAAGCACGAAAGTTCATTTTGATTGATACCATATTTCCCAAGTTTAGTTAACAGTATTTCATGGTTAATGGTATCAAAGGCTTTACTGAGGTCCAGGAACAGACTTATATTAATCTTTTTTTCATCTATGTTCTTGTACAAGGTATCAGTTACATTCATTAACGAAGTAATCGTTGAATGCAGCTTGCGATAGGCAAACTGATTTTTGGACAAGAGATTGTTTGCGGTTAGGAATTCGAAAAGTTGATCGTGGACCACTTTTTCAAGCAACCTTGAGACACCCGAGAGAACTGATATAGGTCTATAGTTATTCATTTCAGACTGTTTCCCTGATTTAAGTATTGGTGTTACTCTTGCTAATTTCCATTTTTCAGGGAAGATCCCCCGCCAAAGCGACTCATTAAATATTATTGCAAGAGGTACACAAATCAGCTCTGCTGCATCTTTTAGTACTTTTGCAGGGATTTTGTCCGGTCCTGATGACTTTGATTCTTTAAGCCCTTTTAGTGCGGTTAGTACCCAATGCTTTGTTACGGATTTGAACCTAAACCTGGCAGATGTTTCTATGTCCGTTAGATATTGAGTAGGGTCATCTTTGGATTTAACTTCAATTTTGCCAGCTAAGGAGTGGCCCACATTAATAAAATGTTCATTGAAAGCAGAGACTATTTCTTCTTTATCTGTTATTTGCTTGCCTTCATGTTCAACCAGTGGTACCGAGGTACTCCTAGTTGTTTTTCCTAAAACTACATTTATGGTTTTCCACATTTTGGATGGGTTGTTTTGGTTTTCAATAATTTGTTTTGCATAATATTCCTTCACTGCTTCTCGCATAGCCCTTGTTACACGGTTTCTCAGTTTTATGTATTTGGCCCACAGACTGCCATCCTTTAGTGCTAACTGTTTTGTTTTGTCGCGCTCACGCATTAATGATTTAATGCTAGGATTGAGCCATGGGGTTTGTTCTGTACGCACCTTGCGTTTTCTAATAGGTGCATGGGAATTTAGCGTTGTCTCAAATATTTCGTGGAAGGCATCAGTCATCCTATTGGGTTCGAAATTTAGGTCAGAGAATACTTGCATCCACTCTATGGAAGCCAAGCAAGATAAAAATTCAGTTTTGTTGTATTTATTCATCGATCTGGCCTCTATGATTTTTTCACTCCTTTGTAGAATACGCCAAGCATTAACCTATAGGAACGTGAGTTTGTGTGCTTCCTATAGACTGCTTGCTCGTTCAGTGACATCCTTCGCTGATCCATGTTGTTGCGTATCCTTATTTAACGTGCAGAGAACATGGAGGCAGAGAGAGGAGACGATGTGTTGACTGTACTCTGACTCTACTCTGACTAAACATTACTTTACAGATAACATGAATATATACATAAACAGAGAACAACCGAAATAAACATTATTTACGTAAAGGAAGGGTTAGGTTGTTGTTAGGAGATTGTTGAATAGATTCGTATGGAGATGTTTGCGTGGAGAACAACAGAAGAGGAATGACCAAGTGTGTGATGACAGGAGTGACGTATGGTCATGTCCCAGGTGTGTGATTTGAGAATGCGAATGAATGAAAGAAGAAAATTGGCATTGAGTGAGAATGGCCTATGCTACAATGTTTACGTTCACTACAAGAGCTCCCCCCTTAGAATGCAAGCGGATGAGAAGCATTCGATCCGTAAGGGAGAAAGCAATGTAGGATTGTAAACATTGTAGGATGAGAAATGTGAATGGCAACAAAAAACTGAATGATGAGTGGCGAGAGTAGCGTTAGTTGTCCTAGCTGGATGTTAGTGATACTGATTAGTGTTACGAAGGGCTACATATACGGTAATAGTTGAAAATATGCGAATATATAATAACAGAAGTTGTACACGAACAATAAAATGAATTAATACGAAGAATAGATACGAAATGTCCAAACATACTATAAAAATGTCAATTTCTGCGGCGGCCACGATGTGATGTTGTCAAGGTTTTATGTGTTGGATGACCAAGAACCAGCGTGTCGGCGTTCGACGGTTGTAATTTGCGAGGTTTTATGTGTTGGGTCACCAGGAACCAGAATGTCGGCGTTCGACGATTGTGTGCGAGGTTTTGTGAGTAGGATCAACCAGGAACCTGAATGTCGGCGTTCGACGAGTGCTTGCGAGGTTTTGTGAGTAGGATCAACCAGGAACCTTTGCTGTGTTGTTTAGGCACTACAGTGAGTCGAGTGCGTTGAAAGTTGACTGTTTGTTGCTTGCTGCTTGCTTGATGAAGCTGGATCAACGAAGGATTTGCGGGTCACGTCTCGCCGTCACCATTATAGGAACGTGAGTTTGTGTGCTTCCTATAGACTGCTTGCTCGTTCAGTGACATCCTTCGCTGATCCATGTTGTTGCGTATCCTTATTTAACGTGCAGAGAACATGGAGGCAGAGAGAGGAGACGATGTGTTGACTGTACTCTGACTCTACTCTGACTAAACATTACTTTACAGATAACATGAATATATACATAAACAGAGAACAACCGAAATAAACATTATTTACGTAAAGGAAGGGTTAGGTTGTTGTTAGGAGATTGTTGAATAGATTCGTATGGAGATGTTTGCGTGGAGAACAACAGAAGAGGAATGACCAAGTGTGTGATGACAGGAGTGACGTATGGTCATGTCCCAGGTGTGTGATTTGAGAATGCGAATGAATGAAAGAAGAAAATTGGCATTGAGTGAGAATGGCCTATGCTACAATGTTTACGTTCACTACAAACCTTCCTAGTTCCAATTATTAAATAATGGTCAACCATACCTGATTTAATAATGTCGGTCTTCAGAATATATTTTTCTCTGTTTGTTGCAAAATGGTCAATGAGGCTTTTTGTAACAATTGTCTTGCCATCTTTATTCGTTTTAGAAGCAATACGAGTATAGTCTCTGATTTGTTGTTTGAAGTGAAATAGGTCATATAAAGATTTTAGTCGTTTTGTGTTACTATCTTTACATGACATAAGATCACAATTTGTATCTCCAATTATTATCACTTCCTTGTCTTCGGAGTCTAATTTACTTAGGATTCCCTCAAAAACATCGAACGAATCGGAATCAAGGTTGTTTGTTGGGGGCCTGTACCAGCAAAGAATAATGAAATTTTTTGCATTTTTTGGCACTACCTCAACGCAAACAATCTCCAGATCCGAATCACTAATTTCAACTCGCTGAGAATGAGGTAGGGCCTCCCTTACATATATTGCTACCCCGCCACCTGCAGCATCCCTGTCCTTTCGATAGATTTTATATTCATCAATATTTACCATCGAATTCGGAGTATTTCGTTCAAGTCGCGTTTCGTTTAATCCAATTACGTCAAGATTTTGCTCGTTTATTAAGGTTTCTAGTTCATTTTTATTTTTCCTTAAAGAAACGATATTATAAGACGCAATTCTCATACCTTTGCGACTTGAGCGGTTATCTATAGATGTGTATTTCCTATTGTATACTCTTGGTTCAGATAATCCCATTAATCCCTAGCAGTATCGAAGATAGTTGGTAAAATTACCAGCTAGCTTTCTTACCCCTCCTGGATTTATGTGTAGACCGTCGCTCCCTATATTGCTAAATAAAATGTTTTCGTTTTCAACAAAATCAATCCCATGAAGTTCCAGTTCCTCTTTAAGTAACTCATTTACCTTCTTCACTTTAACATTAAGAAGTTCACTGTCCTTTCTTCTGAGGATACTGGAAAAGGCTATCTGCGACCGTCGATTTTTGACTTTAACGGCTTGTAGCGTTGTGATTATTTCATCCCTTAATTCTTCTGGCGTTTTCGCTTTAATGTCGCAAGTTCCTGCGTGGACATTTATAACGTTGCTTTTCGATATGCCTACTTTTTCAACAACATCTTTTATCTTCATGCCTCCTTTTGTCTTCAATTCCACTTTTTTTTGTTGTTATTAAGTTTCCCACCATCCAAGCGATTCACCTGGGAGTCCCCAACTATTGTCACTGTTAGCTGGCTGTTGTCCCTGTCCTTTGAGGCCTTTTCTTCATCTTTATTCAAATTCTCACGTCTTGTGTTACTTGGATTGTTGTTACTTGGATTTCGATGTGTAACTCTCTTTTGTCTCTTTACGCTCTTGCTATTGTTCTGGTTGTGTATCCGAGTTGGTGCTTTTCTTCTTTCTTCATTGGCTTTCTCAGATGAATCCAGATCCGAATCCGAACTTGAATCCGAAGAATCCGAGCTCAAAAGGATTCCTGTCTGTGTTGTGACATAACAAGGCCCTTGGTGGTAATCTGGATTATTCATTAATCTGGATTATAATTATTCATTTATACAAGTTGGTGGTAAGTACGTTCTGTATAATCTATGTCGGATAGTGACTCAGATGAGGAATTTATCGTTGTTTCGAATACTAAATCGGTACCAGGCGTATTATCGGACTCAGTCGTAGACGAGAATAGAGAAAACGCGAAGACAGATGATAGATTAGTCAATCAGCCGGCACAACAAGTAGAAATGCAAAACCGTGTCGACCCTAGCGCGCAATTGAACAAGTGTTGCCCGAACCGCAGGAATGTAACCGCCCAATCCGTAATCGGCAACCACCAGACCGTTTGTCATATTTCGCGCCAGGAAAATCATTGTTAACTTCTGTACATAATGTTAATAAAGTTCCACATATTCCAGTCTTTTCAAATATCGTTTCGTCCATGCGTCGTTGTATACCGTCTTATCGTTCGCAACCGCATCCAAGCATTGTCTACACCGTATAGCCAGTGGAAATTACATTGTTATTGTTCCTGATTTTTCGATTTCATATATATATTCTCATTGTTACGTTTACTATATTATCATTATTCATTTACATAAACAGTTTCCGTACAAGCGTACGTATCGAAATAGCCTTGCCTATTGATGGATTGGCGTGCTTCGTCGTTATTTGAAAGTTACATCGTTGCAATTCTGCGGAATTGGTCAAATGGATATCGCTAGCAAAACGAACAGTCGCAAAACAGAATTTTTGGTGCAGAGTTGGAATTTGCTGAATTGGATCATAATTTTCTTGTTTTTGTTTCTTTATATTACTTTTTAGCTATAAAGCACAAAGTGTGAAGAACATTCGAAGCAATCAAAATTATCATTCGATCAGCTCAAGGAATCAAAAATATTCAATACCTCTGAATCTGGATGTCAGTGACGACATTTCTTTAAGAGGGGGAATATGTAGGGTTCATGATGGGAACCCCTGATGCTAAACACCATGAGGAAAGTACGAAGGTACCATTTAGTGACAATTAAGACAGCTCAATTCAAATAATTACGGACCGCTAATCCCTAACTATTTTATGTATGTGTGTCAAATCGTTTTCTAGGGAGTTCATCGTTCGTAGTTGTCGTAAACAGTTGTATATAGTAGCTCTTAAGTTCTGTTAGTCTAAAAAGTTATGTTGAAGACAAAGCATCTATCTGTGTGAATGACCGAACCTACACTGCAATACATGGGACAGCCTTGACTCATGTAATACCAAGAGCTACACGTACAGCGTCGCAAATAGGTTTTGCTGCATATAGTAAGCACTATTACATCATTTTCACTGAGGGCCACACAGCAGTAAGGTTGGCCTCAAAGGGCAAGATGAATTGAAGATATGTCTTATTATTTTGCTAGATAACTGCTTCTCTATCTATTACGTATTCAAGTCAATGACACACTCAGAATCACATATAAGCTCTTATGGGCCACATAAAATGACGAGATGGGCCACATTTGGCCCGCGGGCCTTGAGTTTGACACATGTGGCATGTGGCATGTGGCATGTGGCATACAGTGTCAACAATTACGTAATAGTGCATAAACGTTAACCTCCTTTTGACGCCGATCATTCACTTGACAGAAGCAAGATGGAAAAATGTATTTGACATGCGCAAAAAATGCGCAGCGCACTTCATGGATACGGCTATCAACCTCACTTGACAACAGGCACCATATTGAAGTAGACAACATTTTCCATGCAAGCTTGGCCAGTTGCTCTATTGTGTTCTTTGAAACTGGATTGTTCAAGCCTATTACTGTCGTTACCATTTCTGCTTTAGTATTTCCTTGCCTATCATTTATCAATTGAAAGCAGAACACTTCAAAGAAGATTCGGCGATCCGTAACAGGTTCACATTCGACGTACATTTAGACCTTTGGATACTTTCCTAAAGTGGCGATTATAACGGTGTGCAGATTAGTCCGACTGGAAGGACAAAGCTGCATGAAATCTCTCGCAGTATTTTCTTTTATGACCACCCTATCAGGACCGCCTGAATTAGGGCCGCTATTGCCTAGACAAACGAAATGATATTGAAAATATGGTTAATTTTGACATATTGTTGATATGGGATGGAGGCTAAGCGGTGACTTCATAACCCTGAATTTATCTCAAAATTTTGACAAATGCCACAAAAAGTTATGTGCACTACCATGTTGTATAAGTGTTGAACTTCACTACTTATGTGGTGGCACACCTGGGAAAATTTACCTCTAGCCAGGATATGTTGTTGAAAATATGGTTAATTTTGAACTATAGTCCATATGGGATGGAGGCTAAGAGGTGACTTCATAAACCTGAATTTATCTCAAAATTTTGACAAATGCCACAAAACGTTATGTGCACTACCATGTTGTATAAGTGTTGTACTTCACTACCTATGTGGTGTCACACCTGGGAAAATTTGCCTCTAGCCAGGAAATGCTGTTGAAAATATGGTTAATTTTGAACTATAGTCCATATGGGATGGAGGCTAAGAGGTGACTTCATAAAACTGAATTTATCTCAAAATTTTGACAAATGCCACAAAAAGTTATGTGCACTACCATGTTACATAAGTGTTGAACTTCACTACTTATGTGGTGTCACACCTGGGAAAATTTGCCTCTAGCCAGGAAATGTTGTTGAAAATATGGTTAATTTTGAACTATAATCCATATGGGATGGAGGCTAAGAGGTGACTTCATAAACCTGAATTTATCTCAAAATTTTAACAAATGCCACAAAAAGTTATGTGCACTACCATATTGTATAAGTGTTGTACTTCACTACTTATGTGGTGGCACACCTGGGAAAATTTGCCTCTAGCCAGGAAATGTTGTTGAAAATATGGTTAATTTTGAACTATAGTCCATATGGGATGGAGGCTAAGAGGTGACTTCATAAAACTGAATTAATCTCAAAATTTTGACAAATGCCACAAAAAGTTATGTGCACTACCATATTGTATAAGTGTTGTACTTCACTACTTATGTGGTGGCACACCTGGGAAAATTTGCCTCTAGCCAGGAAATGCTGTTGAAAATATGGTTGGTTTCATAGCATCCCATTCAGACAATAGCTCAAAAGCAGCCATAGGTTCAATAACATTTTCTGGTTAGAGGCAAATTTTCCCAGGTGTGACACCACATAAGTAGTGAAGTACAACACTTATACAACATGGTAGTGCACATAACTTTTTGTAGCATTTGTCAAAATTTTGAGATAAATTCAGTTTTATGAAGTCACCTCTTAGCCTCCATCCCATATGGACTATAGTTCAAAATTAACCATATTTTCAACAACATTTCCTGGCTAGAGGCAAATTTTCCCAGGTGTGACACCACATAAGTAGTGACGTTCAACACTTATGTAACATGGTAGTGCTCATAACTTTTTGTGGCATTTGTCAACATTTTGAGATAAATTCAGTTTTATGAAGTCACCTCACAGGTATACTGTAGGGTATGCGTTCATGGCTCTTAAACCACGAGATGTGATTGTGATTGGAGTAGTAAAAATAACTGGAGGATGAAGGTTATTCGTTTAAATCGATGTTTATATAGGTGCCTACATGGTATATGTTTGCATTGATCATATTTCTGTTGGAAACAGCGATGTTTCCAGCCAGTGACTCTAAATGAAAAGTGAATGAAGGTTCGGTGGTACACGGTAGCGTAGCATAGTAAGAGTAGGTTGTACTGTTACCTATCATTGAGATCGGGCGTTAATTGACTTCCGTATGAGTACGTGCACAACATCGATAACATTTCTGTGTGAAAGGGTAATAAAAGACCATTTAAATAACCTTCTTGCAGTACTGTCCTTTTCTGACATGGCGTGTTTCTGTCTTCGCTTTACGGAGCGCCTTCGCAGTTACTGCCGCCATTTTGAGCTTAAACATTTTTCCATCTTCCTCTTGACGGAGCCCAGAACACTAAGTGCATCCATCACAAAGTTCTGGTTATCAGGAGGCTGAGAAATGGAACAGTATCAGACAGTTAACAGCTTAGATCCAATCACCAAAGCTTTTCTAGAGGGGGTTTATGATGAGGAATGTGTGTTGTTCAAACTCAACGGACTGTGGCACCTTTTGCGAAATATCTGGAGACATGTCAAGGACTACTGGAAAGCGAGTATATTGCTTAACGAGGAATTCGAAGATAGCCGCGCAATTTCTTATATAAACTTACTCAATCCGCCCTTTAGTAAGCAACGCCGAATGTTATTTGGTAAGTCGTTCACAGGAAGACAAATATCTTTTCCCAAATCAAAGGGGATAAATATTAATATGATGCCATTCATAATGGGAAGGAAGTTTGAGGACTGCCATTTACCGAAGTACCTGAAGCCATATTGGTATTCAATAGTATCTCAATGCATATTTGAAGATGAGGAAATTGGTACTATTTGCTATCTAACAATCCATGAAAGCGACGTCAAGAAAAGTACCTCGCAGCGAAGGCCTGGTATCCACACTGAGAGACCCGGGAGGTTAGAGCTGTCTGGTAAACGAAGTTGTGATATTGATAAAGGACAGGGAGATGGAATGATTGAAAACGAAACTGTTTATCATCACTGGGGCTTTGGTTTATATGACAGGGAAAATTTGGCAATTCGTGGAGGTATTTTTATGGCATCAAATGTTGCAAATTCATGCAAGGTTTGGGACTGCCAGATTGTGGATGATACATGTATTGGGCATTTGGGTGATATAGAACACCTGAGAAGTCTTTTACCAGAAAATGAAATTATGGAACCAAACTGTTTGTATTGGTTGACAGATAGAACACCCCATGAATCTTTACTGCTTGAGGAAAAGACACACAGGCAATTCTTTCGCTTAGTTACAAGCCAAGTATCTCTTTGGTTTGAAGAACATTCAACTAAGAACCCATTAGGTGTTGCTCCAGATCCAAATATTACCAAGATTGTGAGGGGATCTAAATTCAAGAAAGGGGAGGCCTATATTGTTTCAGATATCTCAGAATAAACTTATTGTTTATACTATCAACACATCATCACAGAACACATGCCACAAACACACACACAGACATATAAATATATATATATATATATATATATATATATATATATATATATATATATATATATATATATATATATATATATATATATATATCTATATACAGAACTTCACTGCAGCACGAAAAAGTGGTACCATGTTGTAGGCATACTGAAAAGCTTTTTTCGTCCAACACTCATTAGAGTATGAAATGTCTGATAGTGGCCAAAAGATGAACCAAAATATATAGTCAGATGCGGGTACACGTGATATGATGAATAATGTGCCCAGTTAGCTGTATGATTAGCCACTTGGTACCTATTCACCATCCAGTGTCGGACGAAAAATAGCTTTTCAGTATGTCTAAAACATGGTACCGCTTTTTCATGCTGTAGTGAAGATATATATATATATATATATATATATATATATATATATATATATATATATATATATATATATATATATATATATATATATATATTTATATATATATATATATATTTATATCTGTATCTATACCAGTGGAAGCTGTTAGCTACAAATGTACAAGTTTGGATGGGAGAGACTTAGGTCTTTTGCCAATGCTGATATGCACCATTCTTCAGTAATGGTATGATAGTAGTATATTGATATTTAGGCACAATGCCCTATCAATGCTAGATAATAACCTAAGGTAGTTATAACTTAAAAATTACCTTACTGAATGAATTAGACTACTGTTATTAGGATGGTGCCATGAGTGCTAATATTGCAATGCAGCCTCATATTACCCAACAGTATCCAGTGAGATGGCACCCCACAAGCACTAAAAGGTTGAAGCAGATCACACCACAAGCCAAAATGTGATAAATGCTATATGTGGAATCATAGAGTAACTGAATAGGTTGTTCTAGGAGCAGTTTCACACTTATAAAAAATATTGTAGATCAGCTAATGCAGTTTGTTTTGTGAAGCTTCATCAATGACTAGCCCAGCAATCCTATCCATGATGTTTGCAAATGAAAGAAACTGAAACTTTTGAAGCTGCTTATGATTCTGGTATTTTGAGAAAAATATGTACGTATACAATTGTTACCTAATGGAATAGTAAAATGATGAATCAGAATTGACTTTGTACTAATTTAACCTAATTATTGCTTAGCTATTTTCATTGGCTAAACAAAGCAAGAATATTAGTCTATACTAATTACAATTGTAAATTTATGATTTTTATAAATAAATACTCATTTCATGGTATGTTTTTGTCTCAATTGCAGTTTTTCTCTGGTTTGGGAAGTTTTTCCATACAGATTCGTATAGAACAAGGCAATGCCTTGTGGTGTAACTTTGGTTTGCTTTCACAGAAAAATTACAAAACAGGTTGTGATATATCACTAAAGACTCTACCAACTTGTAGCAATTGAATTGAAAGAGAATTGAAATTTTAGAAAACTTTTGAAGGGAAAGTGTTGCCTCCTTCCTTGAGGTCTAAGAAAACAGGAAGAGGCTTAGTATGTTAGGTTATGTACTGTTAGTTGAAGCTTTATGTTTATCTATGAGTGAAACTGCAGAGGCGGATCCAGGGCGCCGCACACGCCGCCTGTGCAGCAGTCAAAAATATTACTTACCATGACTCTGAACTGGATTATCTAAGCAAATATTCATATGCATCTGTGTCAGTCTCCATGCCATTCAATATTTTCTCTTCCACTTTGGGAGATGTAGCTATTCTTTTAACAATGGTTCGAGTCCTTGTCTCCTCTTGAACTTTCAGTTACTTGCTGATGCAAGTTGTTGAAATGTGCACAGAATCTAATGAGACACTTAAATTTACATTGTTAAAGAAATATTAGGGTATTTCTAAGATAAAGTGGAAACTTCCTGTTGAATTATATAGGAAGTCAGCCTACTAATATTCTACTCCTTTGATACTGCCGTCTTTGTTTACAAGCTTTTGAGCTTGCATAGCTACCTCTGAGCCTCTACGCATCAAGAAAATACACTATGAAATTGTTTTCGACCATAGCACTCTACTTCAAAGCGATACGACTTGGTATTAATGACAGAACTACCCATTGTGAGTGATCGGAAAAAGTGTATCACTAAGCACTGATAATATGCAGGCCCGTAGACACTGGGGGGCAGGGGGCATTGCCCCCCCCCCCCCAATAATTCACCGAGGTTGTATATAGGAGTATACTACACAGTACTTTTTAATCATTTTTCAGTTCAGTCACACTCAATCTTGAACCTAGAAGCACCATAACACAGATATATGGCATGCAGATATCTTTGTGCCAAATGCACAAAGAAAGAATCTGTGTCTTAGATTTGGGCCTAAGAATTCGATAAAAACGTCCTGCCCTCATTCATTCCTTATCTTATCCTCTCGCTCTACCAACGACAACAACCTAAATCTAAATGCATAAATTAATTAACATATGTCAATGAAATATAGCATCCACTTCGCCACAAAACAAATACCTATAAATATAAAGATTTCGGACACTACTCCCCACCTTAATCATTGCAATGATTAACTATGAAACAATTTTAAATCAAGAATAAGAACTACGTAATGTACGCAACAAGTCTGCGTCTAGCGCAGCTTGTCTTCTTGGAGGTCTATCATATGGCGCGGCATAAGGGTCAAAAATGGGCCGTCGTAATGGTAGGTCATCGTAGCTCTACGGCCCCGCTTTCCGGAAAGCATCGTCGAGCAGTATTACGACCATGCTTTCTGGAAAGCATCGTCGTAAAGTACGACCATGAATTCCGGAAAGCATCGTCGCACAAACTCTCACGCTACAATTTGGGAAAGCGTCGTCGTATCCTCATTTTATTTTACGCTACACTTAGGGAAAGCGTCGTCGTAACCTCGTGTTCAGTTTTCGCTACGATTAGGGAAAGCGTGGTCATATCCTCGTTTACATTTTGTGCTGCAATTTGGATTGTGCCAGTCTTACGGCCCCGCTTTCCAGAAAGCATCGTCGAGCAGTATTACGACCATGCTTTCCGGAAAGCATCGTCGTAAAGTGCGACCATGAATTCCGGAAAGCATCGTCGTAGAAACGTTCACGCTACGATTAGGGAAAGCGTCGTCGTAACCTCGTTTTCATTTTACGCTACGATTAGGGAAAGCGTCGTCGTACTCGTTTTCATGTTACAATGGGAGAAAGTCACATCGCATGGGACAGAGCAGGCAACAGAGATAAAATTCAGTATACAAGTGATATTGCTCGCATTGCTTTCTACAAGAGTGTGTTAAAAGTAACTAGTGGTAGACTGTTTGACTTTTTCATATTTCTCAAAACGGCAAAGCCCCCCATACCTTCGATTCAACAACTTAAGCGGCTGCGAAATAAAAGTCGTAAGCAAATATCATTGGGAGTAATTTCAAATCAAGGGCTTACTTGAAAAAACCTATCTTAAGCTCTCATCATCTGGAATAATCTATCTTATTCAAATATGGGGTGATTACAGGGTATAATAAACGAGAGAGCTATTATAGCAACCGATGTGCTTTCCTATAAACTTTACTTTCAGCAGCTTTCAGTGACTTCCCTTTGTTTGATCAAAATTGCTTTGTGTCATTATTTAACTTGCAGAGCACAAGGAAGCAGAGAACGGAAATGAACGGCAGGAAATAAAGGTAATCGGAAAGTGTGACGTAGTAGTCCTTTGTTCGTGTTTGATTGGCGGTGTTAATGGACGGATGAGAAGGACACCCTGTCGAGATAGAAAATGGCCTAACGCTATGATGTTTACATTCACAAGCCGATGAATACGGTGGCCCATACCGGTCAAACAAATTAACACGGTAGAAAACAAATTAACATATCAGAAAACAAATTAATATCTCAGAAAACAGATTAACATGTCACGAAGCAAATAAAAATGTCACAAAACACATTAAAATTTCAGAAAACACATTAACAATTCACGAAACACATTAAAATTTCAGAAAACACATTGACAAATCACGAAACACATTAAAGTTTCAGAAAACACATTAACAAATCACGAAACACATTAAAGTTTCAGAAAGCAGAATATAGCTAAACACGGGTAAGAGTATCCGGAGCAGCGGTTTAGTCTCATCACAGCACTATCATATTTTGGAATGGTACCAGCTTTTCAGTTACCTAAACATCCATAGAAAAACATGTTCTATAATAATAATAATAATAATAATACAATTTATTTACAGTTGGCTGAAGAAATAGCTAAAGCTATTCTGCCCTTCATGTGGGGCTGGTTTAAATGTTTCTGGGCAGAAATTCTGCGGGTATTGTGGGAGTTCATTATTCAAGGGTACATTGTAATAAGTTCTTCGCCTTCTCCATAACTGTCCCTTATTCACGGTATTTTGTGCAAGTGAGCCACAATTTATACAAAAGCTATGAGCTTCCAGCAATTGATTCGCACAAGTAGTGCAGTAACTAAGACTATTTGAATTGCCTTCTGCTATAAATGGTACGTGTCAGGCCTAAACAGTACTAGGGCACACTAGCTTTGAGACATTGTGCTTCCTATATTGCATTTGTTTCCTTCAATTTCAATTTGTTTCTGATTGTTTTAATTTGTTTTCGTTAAGTTTAATTTGCTTTCAGCGACTTTCACTTGTTTTCTAAAACTTTAATGCGTTTTCTGAAACTTTAATGTGTTTCGTGATTCGTTAATGTGTTTTCTGAAACTTTAATGTGTTTTCTGAAATTTTAATGTGTTTTCTGAAATTTTAATGTGTTTTCTGAAACTTTTATTTGCTTCATGACATGTTAATCTGTTTTATGAGATGTTAATTTGTTTTCTGACATGTTAATTTGTTTTCTAACATGTTAAGTTGTTTTCTAACGTGTTAATTTGTTTGACCGGTATGGGCCACCGTAGATGAAAAGCATTTGATCCGCAGATGGAAAATGACCTAAGCTACAATGTTTATGTTCACAGAAACTATTTCAACAATTTTTCCATTTTGAAAACGACTTTTCCAACAACTTTTCCATTTTGATCGTTCAGCTACGACATTCTTCGTTCTAAAAACTTTTTCCAGTGATAAACAAATTATGTGCTGAAATGTGTGGAATAAATTCCAACAAAGACCTCGCAATCATATGTACGATAATATGTTTAGCTAGGCTATTACATTTCCAATATTCGAGCTGTCCAGCAGTCGAGTTATGTGATATCAATTGTATACCGAAAATGTGTTGAACCCAGGTTGACTTCAACCCAGGTTAAAAGTTGTAGTGTAAACAGGGCTTATCTCTGTTGCCTGCTCTGTTCCATGCGATGTGACTTTCTCCCATTGTAACATGAAAACGAGTACGACGACGCTTTCCCAAATCGTAGCGTAAAATGAAAACGAGGTTACGACGACGCTTTCCCTAATCGTAGCGTAAAATGAAAACGAGGTTACGACGACGCTTTCCCTAATCGTAGCGTGAACGTTTCTACGACGATGCTTTCCGGAATTCATGGTCGCACTTTACGACGATGCTTTCCGGAAAGCATGGTCGTAATACTGCTCGACGATGCTTTCTGGAAAGCGGGGCCGTAAGACTGGCACAATCCAAATTGCAGCACAAAATGTAAACGAGGATATGACCACGCTTTCCCTAATCGTAGCGAAAACTGAACACGAGGTTACGACGACGCTTTCCCTAAGTGTAGCGTAAAATAAAATGAGGATACGACGACGCTTTCCCAAATTGTAGCGTGAGAGTTTGTGCGACGATGCTTTCCGGAATTCATGGTCGTACTTTACGACGATGCTTTCCAGAAAGCATGGTCGTAATACTGCTCGACGATGCTTTCCGGAAAGCGGGGCCGTAGAGCTACGATGACCTACCATTACGACGGCCCATTTTTGACCCTTATGCCGCGCCATACTATCAAGTCTACCGGATTCTCCTGACTGGGGCCTAGACCTTGGTCTGACCTGTCCGTTGTCCTTTGAACTTCCCGCGGCCTTGACCTGTTGTTCATTTCCTGCTTGATCTTTAGGTTCTGAAACTTCCAACGGAAATAGTTTCTGAAGCGGGCGCTCGATAACATTTGAAATACCTTTATTAGATATCACGTTCAATTTTGCCCCTCGTACAAAACCATCTTCTCCAGCAATTAATGACAAAACTTTTCCCATCTTCCAACGAGATCGCGGAAGGTTTTCTTCATGAATAATTACAGCGTCTCCAACAGAAATGAAATTCTCTCCTACCTTTCGACTGAATGAATTTCGATGATATTCTCGCAAACCTCGTAAATATTCGTGTCTCCAGCGTTTCCAATAATGTTGTAGGAGTGTAGCAATGTGCTTCATTCTTCTCGAAAACAGCGAATGCGAATTTGAATTGTCCGCTAAACTGCGATCTGGAATGTCTGGTAAATTTAATACTCTGCGACCCAAGACTAAATGAGAAGGCGTATATGGCTCCCCTGAATCATCTTCAGAAATATAAGTTAATGGTCGCGAATTAAGAGTTGCTTCAATTTCTATAACGATAGTAGTTAATTCATCCATAGTTAGACAAGCGTTTCTCAGGATTTTCCTCAAAGGTCTTTTAACTTCTCTCACCATACGCTCGTACATCCCTCCCCACCATGGGGCTCTAGCTAGTATAAATCTCCAAGTAATCGAACGTTCCAACAAGAACTCATGAACCTTTGCGTTTCGAAATAGTTCGTAGGTTTTTTAAACGTTTTAGCGTTATCCGATAGAAGTAAAAATGGAATTCCCCTTCTGGATATAAATCTTCGCAAACAAAGAATAAAAGAATCTGCAGTCAAGTCCGGTACAACTTCGAGGTGAATGGCGCGCATAACACAGCATGAAAACAAAGTGATATAGGCCTTCGTAGTAAGATTATTTCCTTCTTGTTTAACAAATAAAGGGCCAGCAAAATCTACCCCAACATTGCAGAATGCAGGCACTTGTTCAGTTCTAAATTCAGGCAAGTCCGATATAGGGGGCAGCTTATAATGGTTACCCTCAAATCGTTTGCAAATCCTACAGTGTCTAATGATCTTTTTGATAAGCTGGCGTCCCTTTATAATCCAAAATTTCTCTCTTACCTGAGTTAATGTATCTGTCACTCCACCGTGTTTTACAACTGAATGTGCGCGTAGAATGATCAGCCTGGTCAATAGGTGATCCCTTGGCAGCAACGCTGGATATTTTTCTTCGAATTCCATTGGAGAATTTCCTAATCTTCCCTTGCACCGAATTATTCCACCAAAATCTCGAAATAAACCAAGATTCTTTTCCCATGAACTGTACTTAGCATCAGGTATCAATTCTTTCTGTATTTCCACAATCCATAATCTTTCAGCGTAATTTGTTTCCTCGACTGATACCAATTGATGTGGATCTATGTCATCATTATTCAGAGAGTTGCCTGTAGACTTTTCTCTCTTTTCCTTCAATTTTTTGATGAACCGTAGAACTATAGCTGTCACCCTGAAGAGCTTCAAACTTGAACTGAATCTATCAACTGATATGATCGCCAAAAGATTTCTTTGTTTTTCAGCAGAAGACAACAAGTTGATTGTTTCCACTTTCTCTCCAGATTTCATTTCTTTGATTCCATCTTCTGTCGGTTGTAAATTTTTAGGTTGTGCAGGCCAAAATTTACTAGACTGTACCAGCCAGTTTGGTCCTTCCCACCATAACGTATTTCTCTCTAACTTGTGCAAATATGCTCCTCTAGATGCGATATCGGCTGGGTTGTCAACTCCGGGTAAATGCTTCCACATGTCTCTAGAAGTTAAGCTTCTGATTTTATTCACCCTGTCATCCACAAACTGCTTCATTTCCTTGTCTGTATGAATCCAGTATAAGGTGTTTAGACTGTCAGTCCAGCAATGCTTTTCGTTTATTTTGATGCATGTTTCTAAAGATCTCGAGACATTGTCCATTAATTTCGATAAAACTTCAGCAGCGGTAAGCTCCAGCCTTGGGATAGAAATTTTCTTTAGCGGCGCAACTCTTGATTTCCCAGTGATTAATACAGATGAAGTTCCGATTTTTGTTGAATAAACAGCATAAATGCATGCGCCCATGGCCTTCGTCGATGCGTCTGCAAATCCATGTAACTCACAAGAATCAATAATTTCTTGGGCATTGATAAAATAATAACGATTTATAATTACTGAATCTGTGTCCTTTAAATCATTAAGCCATTTAGTCCAAATTCTTTTATGTTCTGCACTAAGTTCATCGTCCCAGTTCATTTTGAGACAACACAAATCCTGAAACAGCAATTTCGCTTTCAACGTACTTGGCGAAATAACCCCCAATGGGTCAAATACAGTTGCCGTTGTCTTCAAAACTGTTGTCTTTGTGGGCTCCGAAGCAAGTCCGATCTCAGCAATATTTCTGAATTTCAACGCAAAACTGTCCGTTTCCGTATTCCAGTTGAGACCAAGTACTTTCTGTTCCGTTGGAGTTTCGATTTCATCAAACTTTCCGACTGAAATCTTCGCATACGACAAATCGTCCATTTGAATTTGATTCTGAGCACCAGAATTAGGTAAAGAGCTGTCTTTCGATACTGACTTCAACGATGATAATAACTCCGATGAGTTACTGTTGCATTTTCGAAGATTAAAGTTTCCTTCCGCATACCGTTTCTTTGCGTTCAAACACAAATCGATTCCTTCTTTTACAGTATTTACACCGGTCGATAAATCATCGCAATAAAACGAATTAAGCATTAATTTAACAAATTCCTTGTCAGTATTTTCATACATCTTGAAATGATGCTGAAGGATAGAATTCATAATAAAAGGGCTGCAACACAATCCAAAAGGAACTGAACAAAATCGATACACTACGATTTCTGAGTCATTTTCATCCACATTTCTCAATCATAAAAATCGCAAATAGTCCCGATGAGTTTCATCAACTCCAGTAGCCAAGAATGCTTTTTCTACGTCCGCGATGATTGCAATAGGCCGTAGTCTAAATCGTAGCAGAACAGAATATAATTGTTCCGTTAAGGATGGACCAGTATGCAGAGTGTCATTCAAACAAACTCCATGCGATTTACTAGAAGCATCGAATACCATCCTAATTTTCGTGGTTAACATATGTCAATCAAATATAGCGTCCACTTCGCAACAAAACAAATACCTGTAAATATAAAGATTTCGGACATGATCCAAATATTTGTAAGGTAGTTGAAATGAAACAATTTGGCTTTCCAAAAACCCCTCCTCTTTTCGTACGGAAAGATAACCATTACCTGCGCTCTCTCTGGAATTGCTGGGATGAGTTATACGTCAGCAATAGTCTACTGTAAAGATCAATTGCCCGCCATAAAAGGCTTCCTTTATCGTCATAAAAGGCTACCCAGGAATTTACTTGTTCTTCCCCAAAGCCTCATTAGCAGTGTCATTAAAAATCTACACTGCGGTCCATCTGGTGGACATATGGGGCTAACACGTACTATTTTGAGAGCAAAAGATCATTCTGCAAGAAACCATTCAGAATTTTATTCGAGCATTTGTCCCGAATGCAGCAAAAGTAAACCTAATACGCCGCAAACAAGGGCACCTATGCAATCAATACCAGTTATAGAACCATTTGTCTTCTGGGCCCTAGACTATATGGGGCCTTTAAGAGAAACCTCTAAGGGCCACAGACATATTTTTGTCCTTATGGATCATTTCACCAAATGGTGTGAGGCTTTCCCTACCAAGGACCAAAAAACGTCAACTGTAGCCTCTATTCTGGTATCACGAGTATTTTCACGCTTTGAGCCACCTACCATACTCTACTCTGAACAAGGGCGGAATTTTGATAATCTACTAATGCATGAAATTTACGATCAAATTGGCATTAAGAAAACACGCACTACAGACTATCACCCACAATGTGATGGATTAGTAGAAAGACAGAATCGGACCATTCAGGAAATAATTTCCAGTTTTGTTAATGACCATAGTAACAATTGGGATGATGTTTTAAATCAAGCAGTGTTTGCCTACAACACTAGCATCCATGAGTCTACTGGTCTCTCTTCCTATGAGATGGTTTTTGGAAGGGAGACCCGTATGCCCATAAAGGTAGAATTAGGTGTTCCATTGCATAATCCATCCAGCCAATCTGAATATAGTCAATTAATCAGAAAGGCAATTCAGAAGAGGCAGCAGAATTGTGTAAAATCTGGCCTAACTTTGCTGTGAGGTGCATTTATTGCTATAATTCTACAATCTGATTGGTGAAATCAGGTAGGAGAAATGAATTTGATCAAAATTGTTAGCCAATCAAGATTTGACGACGCCTACGATATTTCGGACCTCTGGAGGGTATACAGCAGGGGTGTCAAACTCATTGTGATCTGTTGCCAGATCATGTTGATTGTATGAGGCAGGATATCTCAATAAACACAACTTAGTTTTCTTTAAATTCGATATAACTACTGAGGTCTTTCTCAAGTACCTACAGAATAAGCTTCTAACTCAAAACTCACTCTAACTCCGCTACTCTTTAGGCTATACGAGGGGCATATATGGGGTAGGACGGGGTAGGTATTGCACTTACGATTGATTGCATAAGTATTGCATAAGTATTGCACAAGTATTGCATAAGTATTGCATAAGGATTGCATAAGTATTGCATAAGTATTGCATAAGTATTGCATAAGTATTAAGTATTGCATAAGTATTGACAATATGATTGCATAAGTATTGCACTTACGACAAGCAATCATATCACGCGAAATCACACTACCGAAATTTGACCAAATATAGAGATATAGCAACGTTATTGTATTCTCGAACCATCCTAGCATTTGTTTCTGATGCAAAGTCAGAGTTTACGAAATCTATAAACAAAAGGGCCTCAAGGGCTCTAGAGGATTAGTACATTTCACAGGTAGAAGCGTAGAACCAAAGCCTCTCCCCTATTACTGGTGTCCCTATCCCAGCTACACCTCACGCGTCATACAAAGCCCCTGGGTGCAGAAGACCATCCGAGCGTGGTGAAGAACCACATTCTACAAGAGGTGAGACTGTGTAGTACATAAGATTATATATACGTATAGCATTGTATTTACGACTGTATTTAGTACTGCGTAGGAGCCCGGAAGTAGGTAGATTGTATTTGTTGTAGTTAGAAGAGAGTTCGGAGAGGAGTTCAGAGAGAAGAGATTGAGTAGTATAGAGAGAGATAAATTGAGTATATGAGAGAGTTGAAGGAATCTGTGTTTTTGTATTCAGTGTTGTCTATTTTATATCGGACCGTGAAGCTTTGTGACATAAATTTTGGAGGTCCCACCGAGATAGTTCTTTGTTTATAGTTGGTACGTGCACTTGTAAGCAGAGACATGCACGAGGAAGCAGCAGGAGGCGAAGGACTACAACAAGAACGCGTCGGTAATATCCAGTCAATTTTTCGTAGACCGGATAAGTTTAAGTTGGGAGATGATTTTGAGTTATTTTGGAGAAAAACCATTCTTTATTTTGAAGCTATTGATTTAAAGGAGGATAAAAAGAAGCGTTTGGCTATATTATTCAATTTGAATGAGGATGCATTCAGGATTGTAGAACCTATTACCTGGCAAGATGGCGATGAAGCGTTTGAAGCATGGGGAAAGATTTTGTCGCAGAAATTTGAAAAGAATACCACTATCACTGAGAAAAGGTATAATTTTGCAAAAAGAGTACAAGACCCCGGAGAAAGTGTTGATCATTTTGCCGTTAGTTTGAGAGAGCATGCTGCAAAATGTAATTTCCAAGGGGAAGAGTTTGAAAATCGTTTGTTGGACCAATTTATTGTGGGCCTAAGAGACCTCAGTATCCAGAGCAAGTTGTTGCAGGAGCCTCAAGACACTTTGGATGAGGCACTAGGAGTTGCGAGGCGTTTTGAAGCTGCACGAAGTACTGTTGGTATTTTGAAAGGTAGAAACCAAGTTGGTTTGGTGGCACATTTTGACAATAAGAAATGTTATGCTTGTGGCAAAATGGGTCATATTGCAAGAAACTGTGCAACTAGCAATAAAAATTGTGTGCTTAGTAGAAATGCAGAACAGAGGTTGATTTGTTTCAGCTGTAAACGCCCAGGGCATGTGGCTAGAGATTGTCTGGTTACTTAAAGGGTTGCTGATGCTATTGTTGGTTCTAGAGCGAAAAATTTCATTTGTTACCGTTGTGGTAAGGAGGGTCACCTCGCAAGGAATTGTCAGAGTAATTTGACTGCTCAAGTTGAAAGGAATGTTTCCGACAATGTTTCAGATAAATCGGATAAAGTGAGATCAAAACTTTCATCTGTTGTTGCAGCCAACAAAAGACAAACGCTGGTGATGGAAGCTGAATTAAACAAGAATCCGGTTTTCTGCGTGATTGACACTGGGGAATCGGTTTGTTTGATGAGCCAAGCGAAATGGAATGAAATTAAAACTAATGAAGAATTAGAGCCCCCAGATATTGTTGCTGAAGCTACCAATAATATGCCGCTTGGTATCCTTGGGAAAGCTTGTATGACACTGGTTTGCTCAGGTTATGAATGTGATGTGGAGTTTTACGTGGTTGATAGAATGTCACAGGATATTTTGTTGGGATTGAATTGGCTGGTTAAGCATGAAATAGCTCTGTTTGTGAAGGAAAAGAAGATGTTATTTCCCAATGGAAAGGAAATAAGATTGTTCCTGTATGATTCAAGTTTACTTGAACCTGATGTTGTTCTTACTGAAGACGTTCTCGTGCCAGGACAGCATGAGGTCATAAGGTTGGCTCAGTTAAGTAACCCTACCATTTCAGATGGAATTTTGGAGCCCAATAGAGATTTGACAGAAAAAGGGGTAATTGTTGATAGCGTGATTGTTCGGCCAGAAAGACAGTCCGTTCCTGTTCAGATTGTGAATCCTGGGAATAGTAGCATTAAATTATTCAAGGGAACTAAGTTGGGTCAGTTGCAAGCTTTTGAAGAAGAATTTAAAGACCCTGGAGTCAGTATAGAGAGTCAAGAAGAGAAGAATTTTCGTTTTAAAATTGGACAGTTAGAATTGAAGCAGAAAGAAACACTAGGAGCATTCTTACATGAACAGCAAGACGTATTTGCTTCCGAAGTCAAAGATATTGGTACCACACATGTTACAGAGCACGTGGTAGATACTGCTGATGCTAGGCCTGTTAGACAGTTGCCAAGAAGGCTGCCCCAAGCACTGAAACCAGTTGTAGATAAGCAAGTTAATGAGATGCTTGAGGCTGGAGTAATTCGTCAGAGCAACTCTCCATGGGCTAGTCCCATCGTTTTGGTGCGTAAGAAAGATGGAAACTGGAGGTTCTGTATAGACTTTCGGAAAGTGAACGATCTTACGGTGAAAGATGCATACCCATTGCCCCAAGTTAATGATATTGTTGATTCCTTAAATGGACAGAAGTATTTTTCTACTCTGGATTTGACTTCCGGATATTGGCAGGTTCCCGTTGAGCAAGAAAGTATTCCAAAGACTGCTTTTGTGATCCCAGGTGGTGGACATTTCGAATTTTTGAAGTTGCCATTTGGTATGACCAATGCCGTACCTACTTTCCAACGATTGATGGCCACAGTTTTGCAAGGTTTATTAGGAACAAAGTGTCTGGTCTATTTGGATGATGTTTTGGTGTTTGGCAGTTCGTTTAAGGAACATTTGGCCAATTTACAAGTTGTTTTTGAGGCGATAAGAAAAGCAGGTTTAAAATTGAATCCAAAGAAATGTGTGTTTGCTGAGACAAAAGTCAAGTTTTTGGGATATGAGTTGTCTGGCGAAGGTCTTGCTCCTGATTCAGAAAAGGTTTCAGCTATAAAAGAGTTTCCAAAGCCAGTTGATGTTAGTTCCTTGTGGTCATTTTTGGGAATGATGGGTTATTATAGGAGGTTTGTTGGTGGATTCAGTGAAATTGCAGCACCTTTACATCGATTGTTGCAGAAAGATGTCAAGTTTGTGTGGACTGAAAATTGTCAAAAGGCATTTGATGAATTGAAGAGATCTTTGATTTCTGCACCAATTATGGCTTTTCCAAGATTTGATCGAGAGTTTGTGCTGTATACAGACGCTTCAGATGTGGGTGTTGGATCGATTCTTGCTCAGAAGGATGATTTAGGAGTAGAAAGGACCGTTGCATTTGCATCTCGTGCATTTTCAGGTAGTGAAAAGAATTGGTCAACTACAGAAAAAGAAGCGTTTGCTGTGATTTGGGGTTTGGAGCATTTGAACGCTTATGTTTATGGACATAAAGTTATTGTGTATACCGATCATTGTGCGTTACAATGGCTGAGAGATATTAAAAATCCTTGTGGTAAATTGGCGCGATGGATTTTGAAATTGGAAGAGTTTGATTACACTATTGTCCACAGACCCGGTTCACTTATGGCTCATGCTGATGCACTTTCAAGAGCTCCCGCAAATGGCATAAAAATTATTGGAGTGACAGCTGAGGAGTTGTTAGATGCGCAGTTGTTAGATAAAGACCTTAATACTGTTTATGGATGGGTAACAGATGGTATGCGACCTGATAGTATCACCACTGATTCTCAGGTATTGAAGATTCTGTATAAACTTTATGAGAGCCTTTTGATCAATGACCAAGGTCTTCTTTGCCGGAAATGGTTTGACTACAACAACGAGAAAATTAGGGTCCAGATTGTAGTTCCTGAAGAAATGCAGAAGAAAGTTGTTACACAGGCACACTTAAATTGTGGTCACATGGGAGTAGCTAAAACATTTGAACAAGTTCAAAGAAATTATTACTGGCCAGGATTTAGTAAATCTGTTGAAGTATTTTGCAAAGCTTGTGACATATGTGCATGTAATAAAGTGGTTCCCAGGCCAAAATATCCGTTGAAGCCTATTGAAGTAGTTGCAGTACCATTCCATATGGTTGGAATTGACATCATTGGTCCGTTAGTACGTACACGGGCGGGAAATCGATATATTTTGACTTTAATTGACTATTTCACGAAGTATACAGAGGCAATTCCCTTACCAAACCAGGAAGCTGAGACAGTTGCACGGGCTTTGGAAGAAATATTTGCCAGGCATGGTATGCCTGCAGTTATTTTAACTGATCAAGGTTGTAATTTTGAATCAAAGATTATTAAGTCGATTTGCTCGCTGTTTGGAATAGAAAAGAGGAGGACAACACCTTATCACCCTCAAACTGATGGGTTGTGTGAGCGGTTTAATGGTACTCTGAAGTCTCTTTTGAGGAAGAAAGTAAATCGAGATAGAGACAATTGGGATGAGCAAATTGCTGCTGCACTGCTTGCATATAGAAGTTCGGTTCAAGCTACCACTGGTTTCAGTCCTTTTGAAATGTTATATGGTCGTGAAGCTACTTTACCACTCTCGATTAGTCGTGATGAAAGTACTCTTAAGCCTATCCAAGGTTCAGCGAGATATTTATCAGAACTTAAAGATCGTTTCAGTGATTTGACAAGTATTGCTAGTGGTAGACAGAGAGCAGCGCAAGAAAAGCAAAAGAACTTGTATGATGCTCAAAATCGTGTTAAGGCCAAGAAGGATTATTATGCTGGAGATCTTGTTTTATTGCGCAATCATCGAGCGAGAGGGTTGGATAACAAATTCATTGGTCCATTTGAGGTCGTTACTACAATGGGTAGTAGTTGTGTGATTCGTTCGTTAGATACACAGAAACTGAAAACTGTCCATTTTAATAGTTTGAAGCCATATTATACTGATATTGAGAAAGACGTTACCGCAGAGGTTACTGGCAATGAAGTTCTGGAAGATGTGTCTTCAGAGGAAGAAGAATTTTACATTGATAGCTATGTTCCACCTAGACCTGAAGAGCGTGCACCTGATGTTATATTCGTTCCTGATCCGGCAGAACAAATTGTCGAAGCTGACAGAGGAAGACAAGAAAGAAGATTTCCCGATAGGGTAAGAAAACCACCAGAACGTTTCGGAGCGTGGGTGAGTGACTTCTAGATGCTTTGCTGTGAACAGTTAACAAGCTTTTGAGACTTTGGCGTACTTAAAATTTGCGTTAGTGATAAACTGTTTTACTATTATTCTTTCAGTATACGGATCATTCGTTTTTAGATTTAGTTATGAACTTCTAGGAAAAGGACAAAAAAAGTAATAGTTTGTATATATGTTCTGTTATTGAGATATGACTATTGTTTAGGAGGGGGGAGTGTAGTATATAAGATCATATTTACGTATAGCATTGTATTTACGACTGTATTTAGTACTGCGTAGGAGCCCGGAAGTAGGTAGATTGTATTTGTTGTAGTTAGAAGAGAGTTCGGAGAGGAGTTCAGAGAGAAGAGATTGAGTAGTATAGAGAGAGATAAATTGAGTATATGAGAGAGTTGAAGGAATCTGTGTTTTTGTATTCAGTGTTGTCTATTTTATATCGGATCGTGAAGCTTTGTGACAACTGTTTGCGCTTAACACGGAGGATCTAGAGGAGTAAACCTCGAATAAAAATCCCACTATTGGCAGCAGGGTAGTGGAGAATGCCCCTGGCAGAGGAACTTTTTAGTCAATGGCAGAGCATTCCCACCGGTATCCGGAGGAATTTGTAAAAATCAACGGATAGCGGTGACAGGCTAGTTAGCAGCCACTGCGGGAAAAATAGTTCTAGGGGCTTGCTTTTCCTAAACAGCCCCTAAGAATTATCATTGAAATGCTAAACAGACATAGTAAAGAGCTTGGCTAAGGGGGTGGTGATGCCTATCGGCTCATTAGCCCGGCCCGGTGGATGGATTGTGGCCCAGCAGGCAGATATGCTTCGTCATCCAGTGACTGCTGGAAAATATCTACATGGAATGTGAGAAGCCTATATCAGGCTGGAAAATTTGCAGACATTGCCAAAGAAATGACAGGAATGAACATAGATGTATTAGGAGTATCAGAAACATTGTGGAAAGATAGAGGAGACTTTAGATACCGCTAAACGTAAATCATCATTCATTGGCCATATTGTAAGAAGTCCAAATCGAAAACTTGTTTGTTAATATTATGGAAGGATTTATAGGTGGCAAAAATTCGAAGGGAAGACCTCGAAGAATGTGGATTGACAACATCAAGGAATGGACCTGTCATAATATGAATTTCAAATAAGACCTATTTAAAGGCTATAATATACCAAAATCCAACTATCAACTAGAACTCTACAGAGTCACGCTAATGTGCACAATGACAAACTAATATGATAAACTATTGTAATGCTAATGCTATTCAATAGTAATTAAAAGGAAAGTGTGAAAAATCCAGAACTAATTTGGTATACACAACAGCAAAAACAAGTGCAGTTTTCATGACAGGACCAATATTAGAGAATGTGGAAAGTTGAAAAGGAAGGCACAGTGTAGAGAAAAATGGAGACCCATGATAGGCAACCTTCGACTGCTCGAGGACGCTACAGAAAGAGAATGGAATAGAATAAACAAAAGAACGTCTGCAGTGTAATGCATGCCAATGATATAGGGATGCCATATCATGCTGTCTAGACCTTGCGTCATAGACGAAATTGGTTGCACGTGTATAGATACGACTAGGCCTACTAGATAATACTAAATATAGAAAAATTTTGCCTCCTACCGAAGAGATAATTCATGTATGTGGCGCAGTGTTTACAGGGTCGCAAATAGGTTTTGCTGCATATAGTAGGTTTATTAGGTTTATTAGGTAGGTTTATTAGTGCATATAGTAGATTGCTTCAGTCCAAACAGCTCAAATTAAAGTCAACCTTTGTGTGGGAAATTCCAATGCGCGCGCAGAAATATAGTTATTTTATGAAGCATTCATTCATTTGGAGAGTTTATTTGTTATAAGTTTGTTAAGATTCTTGTGTTGTTGTTTTCGTACAGTATCATTTACGTAAGTATTTAACTCATGTCTCCATACTAACGGAACTGAGTAACTTGCGGTTCTTTCGCGTTTTAATTGAAAGCAATATCTAGGCATCGGAGTTATCCTTAAAGTAGTATTGATTTCCTGTTTTTCATGTTCGTCATAAATTGTTTGAGTGTCAAAAAGATCGAATTATATACGTATGTATTCTGTAAAGCAAGTTCAGTTGAGTTTTGGAGTGTAGCCGAGTGGAGTTAGATCTAGAAGTAGAGTGCAAATGGAATAGAATATGGAATGAATTACTAGAATACATATAAGAGTGTGTTTTAATTGGCTCATTCTTCAGTTCTATTTTACCTCCTCGAACTAGCTGAGTGAGGGGTTTTTCCCCAATACTTTGAGCTGTTTGGACTGAAGCAATCTGTTTTGAAGCCCACGAGAATAACAGCAACATCAAAATCATTAATAGATATCATCCTTACAAATCCCCACAGAATCTAATCGCAACAGACGTAATCCCGATGGGGATTGGAGACCATGAAATGGTTGGATGTGTACGGAAAATCAACACTGCTAAGTACGAACCGAGGAAAATAACGTGCCGCAATTATAAAGATTACAATCCAAAGGCCATATGTGATGATTTGAGAAAAATCAATTGGGACGAATTCTACAATTTGAAGAGAGTAAATGATGCCTGGGGGTTTCTTAAAAGAAACCTCACTGATATATTAAATAAGCACGCACCGCTGATCACAAAGAAAGTTAAAGGCAAGCCAGCACCTTGGTTGACAATCGATTTGAAAGCTATGATGAATGAAAGGGATAAGCTCCTCCGCAAGTCAAGGAAAACAAACAGTGAGGCTCATACTTTAGCCTATAAGCAGAAAAGAAATAAAGTCAACAAAGCTATTCAAAAAGCAAAGTCCATTTATAATAGAAATCTGCTGAGAGAAAACTCTAATGACCCCAAGAAGTTTTGGAAAACACTTAAATCAATTTTTCCCACCAAGGGTGGGGATAAACCGTATATACGATCTTTTGAAATAGATGGGGTGAAAACAAGCAACCTTGCAACTATTTCTAATGCGTTTTGCATATTCTTTGCAAGTGCCGTTCAGAGGTTAAAAGAAATTGCAATTCCATTACGTAACTTTGCATGGAGAAAGCCGATAGGAATAAAAAGGAAGACAGAGAAAAGATTCACATTCCAGTCAGTCTCACAACCTGAAGTTGAGCACCTATTAAAAACGATCAAGCGCAATAAAGCAACTGGATTAGATAGTTTATCACCTTTTCTACTGAAGGATTCAGCCGGAAGTTCGTCTGCACCGTTTGCTCACCTAATAAACCTATCTTTTAAAACAGGAATCTTTCCAGCGGACTGGAAAAAAGCAAAGATCATACCCATCCATAAGTCTGGTCCATCTTCAAACATGGATAACTATAGGCCTATTTCCATTCTACCTGTCGTGTCAAAGATTATTGAAAAGGCAATTCATCTCCAACTAGTCAAGTTCTTAGATCAAAATTCTCTGCTTTCAGAATTCCAATTTGGATTCAGGCCTAAGTTATCTACAGAGCTTGCAGCAATACACTTGTTTGATAACATTCGCGAAAGTGTCGATAGCAGTAAACTAGTAGGTGCCGTTTTCATTGACTTAAGTAAGGCATTCGACACAGTGAGTCATTCTACGCTGCTGGAAAAGCTACCTCAATATGGAATTGAAGGGATAGAATATGCTTGGTTCAAAGACTATCTGTTTAGTCGAAAAGCTGTAGTAAGTTACAACAACCATGTCTCCGATGAACAAGATTTATACACTGGAGTGCCACAAGGGTCGATACTTGGCCCTTTGTTGTTCATTATATTGTTTAATGACATCGCCAGTGTATTACAGCACTCTCGAATCGTAAAATATGCAGATGATACTGTCATATATCTCGCTGATAAGGACTTGAAAAATGTCCAGCTACGTCTTACAGAGGATATGGGTTTGATCTCGAAATGGTTTAAGGAAAACGAGCTTATCATTAACATGAAGAAGGGTAAAACTGAAGCGCTTTTGCTTGGGGCTGCAAAACGGTTAAGCATGCAACCAGAGTCTTTGACAGTGCACATTGATGGATTTGCAATAAGAAACACCGACGAGTACAAGTATCTGGGTGTATATGTGAACAGCTCACTTGATCTTAATAGCCATTTTGAAAAATCCTACAAGAAAGCAGCAGGAAGACTTAGGCTTCTGGCCAGACTAAGAAAACATCTTGACTTACAATCAGCCAAAAAAATATACTGCTCTATGATCTTGCCTGTTTTTACCTACTGTGGTGCTCTGCAAATGAATCCGTCTGAAACCAGAGTTAAACAGTTGACTGCATTACATGAGCGATCCATCAGAATTGTTTATGGTAATGAAAAAAACAGTGACGGGCTTCCATCAGTGATGAATACGAGCAAGATGTAAGTATATAAACTCGTGAGAAAGTGCATTGATAAAGACATCTGTCACACATTCAAAGATCATTTCATCTTATAGAATCATGGCAAACATACAAGAAATGCTAACAACAGCTTGAAATTACCAAAAATTAGAACTGAATATGCCCGCAAGTCGTTTTATTACACTGGCGCAAAGATCTAAAATGACCTGCCTCTAAAAATAAGATCGATTGCAAATGCTACCGAATATGAGAAGAGCCTCAATGCCTATTTTACTTAGATCAAACAATTCAACATTAAGGAGCAACATCAAGAAATCATGACTGGGCCTTTTCAGTCAACTTTTGTAACTTATTTTTCAACTTTTATACCACTTTTATATGCTTTTCAAATTTCTATTTCATTGCAAAATTGTAACTAGGGACCCTTTATTAGTTTTAGCTTATTTTACTTTCACAGGACACACTTTGATAACAGCAATTATATGCTGAAGTGTTTCTATCCTGTATAAATAATCGTATTATTATTATTATATATTATTATATGTAAGCACTATTACATCATTTTCACTGAGGGCCACACAGCAGTATGGCTGGAATCAAAGGGCAAGATGAATGGAAAATATGTCTTATTGTTTTGCTAGGTAACTGCCTCTCTATCTATTAAGTATCCAAGTCAATGACACGCTCAGAATCACACACAAACTCTTGTGGGCCACATAAAATGACGAGATGGGCCACATTTGGCCCGCGGGCCTTGAGTTTGGCACATGTGGCATACAGTGCCAACAATTACGTAATAGTGCATAATCGTTAACCTCCTTTTGACGTTGACCATTCACGTGACATCAGAACATGGACGAACAGCCCAGAACACTAAGTGCATCACAAAGTTTTGGCTATCAGGAGGTTGAGAAATGGAACAGTATCAGACAGTTAACAGCTTAGATCCAATTACCAAGGTGTTTCTAGAGGGGGTTTATGATGAGGAATGTGTATTGTTCAAACTCAACGGACGATGTCACCTTTTGCGAAATATTTGGAGACATGTCAAGGACTACTGGAAAACGAGTATATTGCTTAACGAGGAGTTCGAAGATAGCCGCGTAGTTTCTTATATAAACTTACGCAATCCGCTCTTTGGTGAGCATCGCCGATTGGTATTTGACCGGTCGTTCACAGGAAGAAACATATCTTTTCCTGAATCAAAGGGGATAAATATTAATATGATGCCATTCATAATGGGAAGGAAGTTTGAGGACTGCCATTTACCAAAGTACCTGAAGCCATATTGGTATTCAATAGTATCTCAATGCATATTTGACGATGAGGAAATTGGTACTATTTGCTATCTAACAATCCATGAAAGCGACGTCAAGAAAAGTACCTCGCAGCGAAGGCCTGGTATCCACACTGAGAGACCTGGGAAGTTAGAGCTGACTGGTAAACGAATTGGTGATACTGATAAAGGACAGGGAGATGGGATGATTGACAACGAAACTGTTTATAATCACTGGGGCTTTGGTTTATATGACTCGGCTAATTTGATAATTCATGGAGGTATTTTTATGGCATCAAATGTTGCAAATTCATGCAAGGTTTGGGACTGCCAGATTGTTGATGATACATGTATTGGGCATTTGGGTGATATAGAACATCTGAGAAGTCTTTTACCAGAAAGTGAAATTATGGAACCAAACTGTTTGTATTGGTTGACAGATAGGACACCCCATGAATCTTTAATGCTTGAGGAAAAGACCCACAGGCAATTCTTTCGCTTAGTTACAAGCCAAGTGTCTCTTTGGTTTGAAGAACATTCAACTAAGAACCCATTAGGTGTTGCTCCAGATCCAAATATTACCAAAATTGTGAAGGGATCTAAATTCAAGAAAGGGGATGCCTATATTGTTTCAGATATATCAGAATAAACTTAATGTTTAAGCTATCAACACATCACCACAGATCACATGCCCACAGACACACACACACACACACACACACACACAGACACACACACACACACACACACACACACACACACACACACACACACACACACACACACACACACACACACACACACACACACACACATATATGTGAAAAGTCTGTTGGTACTACAGAACTTCACTGCAGCACGAAAAAGTGGTACCATGTTGTAGACATACTGAAAAGCTTTTTTTGTCCAACACTCATTAGAGTGTTGAATGTCTGATAGCGACCAAAAGGTGAACCGAAGTATATAGCTAGATGCGGGTACACATGATATGATGAATAATGTGTCCAGTTAGCCATATGATTGGCCACTTGGCACCTATTCACCATCCAGTGTCGGACGAAAAATAGCTTTTCAGTATGTCTAAAACATGGTACCGCTTTTTCATGCTGTAGTGAAGATATATATATATATATATATATATATATATATATATATATATATATATATATATATATATATATATATATATATATATATCTATATATATATATATATATACATAAAATTCTTTTAAGAGAGAAAGACAGAAAAAAGGCGTCGTATGTGTCGTACCGCACATACGACGCCTTTTTTCTGTCTTTCTCTCTTAAAAGAATTTTATGTATATTACTACTGCTCTTTGCGATACGAAAGTTTAAGAACTATATATATATATATATATATATATATATATATATATATATATATATATATATATATATATATATATATATATATATATATATATATATATATATATATACATGGACATAGGAATGGGGGGGGGGGGCAGAGGGGCCATGTCCCCCCCCACTTTTTAGATGCTTCCTATGTCCCTGTATATATATATATATATATATATATATGTATATATATATATATGTATAGATACACTGGTACTGATGCAGCTTCCACTGGTATAGATACAGATATAAATATATATATAAATATATATATATATATATATATATATATATATATATATATATATATATATATATATATATATATATATATATATATATATATATATATATATATATATATATATATATATATATATATATATATATATATATATGTATATTTATATCTGTATCTATACCAGTGGAAGCTGTTAGCTATAAATGCACAACATTGGATTGGATGAGAGAGACTAAGGTCCTTTGCCATTGCCGATATGCGCCATTCTTCTGTAATGTAATGATATAATGATAGTAGTATATTGATATTCAGACACAATGTCCTATCAGTGCTAGATAATAAACTAAAGTAGTTATAACTTAAAAATTACCTTACTGAATGAATTAGACTACTGTTGTTGGGATGGTGCTATGAGTGCTAATATTTCAATGCAGCCTCATATTACCCAACAGTATCCAGTGAGATGGCACCCCACAAGCACTAAAAGGTTGAAGCAGATCACACCACAAGCCAAAATGTGATAAATGCTATATATGGAATCATAGAGTAACTAAATAGGTTGTTCTAGGTGCAGTTTTACCACTTCAAATATTGTAGATCAGCTGTGGCTAATGCAGTTTGTTTTGTGAAGCTTCATTAATGACTAGCCCAGCAATCCTATCCATGATGTTTGCAAATCTAAGAAACTGAAACTTTTGAAGCTGCTTATGATTCTGGTATTTTGAGAAAAATATGTACATATACAATTGTTACCTAATGGAATAGTAAAATGATGAATCAGAATTGACTTTGTACTAATTTAACCTAATTATTGCTTAGCTATTTTCATTGGCTAAACAAAGCAAGAATATTAGTCTATACTAATTACAATTGTAAATTTATGATTTTTATAAATAAATACTCATTTCATGGTATGTTTTTGTCTCAATTGCAGTTTTTCTCTGGTTTGGGAAGTTTTTCATACAGATTCGTATAGAACAAGGCAATGCCTTGTGGTGTAACTTTGGTTTGCTTTCACAGAAAATTACAAAACAGGTTGTGATATATCACTGAAGACTCTACCAACTTGTAGCAATTGAATTGAAAGAGAATTGAAATTGTAGAAAACTTTTGAAGGGAAAGTGTTGCCTCCTTCCTTGAGGTCTAAGAAAACAGGAAGAGGCTTAGCATGTTAGGTTATGTACTATTATTATTATGTTGTGTTTCAGCTTATGCTCTGGCTGTTCTTATTGCCGTAATTACTCCTATTAGGCGAGTCATAACTAATGACCAAGGGCTAACAAGTGGACCTTCTTCCAAATTTACATTTCTAATACTTTGCGTAGTATCCTTGCTGTTCCTAACAGTGCAGTCTTTTGCATATCAACGATGTTGCATGGAATGTCAAGCTTTTCAATCCATTTATCAAATCCTTTAGGTACACTCCCGAGGGCTCCAATTACTACTGGTACTACTTGCACTTTTCTAATTCCCCACATTCTTCCGATCTCTCTCTTCAAATCTTGATATTTTTCTACTTTTTCTTGTTCTTTTTCTTCTACCCTTCTGTCAGCAGGTACAGCAATGTCCACAATAATACAAACTTTCTCTTTCTTATCAATTACAACAATATCAGGCCTTCTAGCCTCTATCACATTGTCACACTGAATATTTATGTCCCAGAGAAGTTTTACGCTGTCATTTTCTACAACACTATCCGGAATGTGATCATACCATTTTTTTGGTGCTCTATTTCGTGTCTCTTACACAAATCCCAATGGATCTTCTTAGCAACATTATCGTGTCTTCTCTTGTACTCTTTCTGGGCAAGTTTCTCACACCCACTAACAATATGTTGAACACTTTCTCCACACTTTCCACACATTCTGCAATGGGGGCTATCAATGCTTTTTTCAATATTATGCTTAATATAGTTTGTTCTAAGTGCCTGTTCCTGGGCAGCACATAATAAAGCCTCTGTTTCAACTTTGAGATCACCTCTGGATAGCCAATACCACGATTTTTCCTTGTCAACGCTATCCGATATTTCTTTACTGAATTGACCATGCATTTTCTTTTCCAAAAATTTCTTCTTACGTTCCTCAGCTCTCTGCATTTTAAATTCATTTGAGTTAACAGTACCCTCAGTTCTGATTGTTCCAGCTACCCTAACTCCTCTCATCAATGTTTCTTCTGAATTTGCCACATAATAACCCAAACTATTTTCTTCTCCTCTAACGGAATACTCTATACTGCACAATCCTCTCCCTCCTTCCTTTCTTGTTATGTACAACCTATCAACATCACTTTTTGGGTGCATTGCTCCGTACATTGTCAGTGTTTTTCTAGTTTTCCTGTCAATACTGTTTAATTCACTTTCTTTTCAGTCAATTATCCCTGCTCCATATCTAAAAATTGCAACCGCCCATGTGTTTACAGCTGTTATCTTGTTCTTTCCATTCAGTTTTGATTTCAAAATCAATCTAAGCCTCCTTTTATATTCTTTTATTGTTTTCTCCTTCATTTCATTCTCTTTCATTTTATCCAGTTCTACTATTCCTAAGTACTTGTATCCTTCCTCCTCCACTTCTTTCATAGTTTGTCCATTTGGGAGTTCTATACCTTGGTTTCTCACAATCTTGCCCCTCTTCAAAATGAGAAGACCACACTTTCCATACCCAAATTCCATCCCAATATCAGTGTTTACTATGTGTACCGTTCTTACCAGAGAATCAATCTGTTCTTCGCTCTTCCCATAAAGTTTGAGGTCGTCCATATATAGCAAATGGTTTAAGCTAAATTCCTTCCTCCCCCACTCGTACCCTGCCTTTACTTTTCGTAAAACCAATGAAATTGGTATCATGCACACCACAAAGAGCAATGGTGATAAGCTGTCGCCTTGAAAAATTCCTCTATTGACTTTCACGTCTCCAAGCTCGTTCCCATTTGAAGTAAGCGATAGTTTCCACTGCTTCATACTTTTCTCCAATAACTCTCTGACATTTTCAGCAATTCCCATCAATGCCAAGCATTCTTTTATCCAGCTATGTGGGACAAGATCATAGGATTTCTTATAATCTATCCACGCCATAGCAAGATTTGTGTTCCTTTTCCGACAGTCCTTCAAAACAGTTTTATCAATTAATAGTTGATCTTTCGTCCCTCTACTATTGCGCTTACAGCCTTTCTGTTCATTCGGTAACAGATTCTCCTTTTCCAGATAAGTATACATGTCCTCAGCAATAACACCTGTTAATAGTTTCCACATAAGTGGGAGGCAAGTAATTGGCCGGTAGTTCTCAACTGCATTTCCTTTTGAAACATCCTTTTGACACAAAATTGTATGACCGTAAGTCATCCAGGCTGGTAACTCGTTCTCTCCTATTAAAATCTTATTCAGTTGCTCAGCAATTCTCTCATGAAGGTTGGTCATACTTTTAATCCAGAATCCCTGGACTTTATCTCTTCCTGGGGCTTTCCAATTTGGCATTTTCCGACATTGTTTTTTGATTTTATCAACAGAGATAACCAATCCTTCTTGGGCATGGTGTTCGTTACTCATTTCCTCCTTCAGCTGTTTTAACCAATTCGCTGTTTTACTATGCTTTTTCTCAATGCTCCAAATCTCACCCCAAAACTTTCTACTTTCTTCAGCATTTGGTACATCTGTTGATCTGAGTGCACTATCATTAAACTCCGTATATATCTTTTTCTGATCCACATTAAAGATTATATTTTGTCTGAATTGTGTTATTCGCTGTTCATATCTCTTTTGTTTTGCGCTCTTTGCTAAAATCCTTTGTTTAAGTTCTTCAATCACTGTATTTATTCCTTTCCTTCTCACTCTATACTTTTCCTCTAGATGTTTCAGTTTCCACTGTTTCTTATTTCCTAGCTCCCCCTTCGATTTCCTGTGCAGTAAATTTATGTCATGCTTCAAGCTCTTAATATCATGTTCTATTCTCCGTTTCCACCATGGCTCTTTCTTTCGGTTGATTTCAAATCTCTTTAACCCCATTTGATCAGCAACCCACACACTTGCAGCATTAAGCAGTTTGTTTGTTTCAGTGATGTTCTTCGTTTTCACAAAATTCACGACTGAGTTAACTCTCTCAGTTTGAGCTCTTAGGGATCGCTTATTAACCTTTTTAAATATAATTCCATCGCTTGTTCTACCCTCCAATATTATTTGTTTCAGCTGTGCTACAATGTTTCTATTCTCCTGACTCATATCATCATAATGTTCACCTACATCTACTACATCAATTGGCTCATTCATCATTCCATCACCTTCGCCCCCTATTTCATCCAGTCTAAGATCCGCATTGACTCCACCCATAATACCATCATCCGTTACATTGACTTCAACCACAATACCATCAACCACCAGCTGGGCTTCATTTTCTATTTTCCTCCTAATCATTTCTAGTTCCAATTCTGACAACCATCCATTCTTTCTAATAGCCCTTGCTTGGTCACACAAACGTTGCTCAGTTGTTTCAAACATACCTCTGTCTTTCCATTCCCGAAACATCCTTTGTCTATATCCCCTGATAGGCTTTCCTTCTTCATTGAATGGCCTACTTCTATAAAAACATTCCATTACTACCTTATTTACTTCCTTATCCCATTTCATTCTAGCAGTCGCAGGATGACGACCGGGTCCCCGCTGCTGTGCCGGGGAACACCTGCCGGACGAAGAACCTTCACACTCAGTTCCAGTTCTATTCACGCCGTTATGTTCAAAAATTTGATTAGACATTATCACTCATATGAGGTTTAGTGACTTAAAGGTTACACAACCACCGGTATTTTTATCGTGACACCATCACTAGGAGGGTTGCCAACCAAGGCTAAAGACTCCCTCCTACCCATGAGACAGACTAGCCCCCGCCAGACGCCAACCCGGTACTTCATGGTCTCGGGGAGAGCTAACAGGTACTATACCTTGCTCAAGGGTGACCTGGAGGTAGTTGTAGCTAAGGGTAACCTCATTATCCCACGTCGAAACTCTACAACCGGATGTAGTTTAATGTCATACCCAGGACAAATTATTATTATTATTATTATGTATACAGTCAGCATTTGCTCAGGCTGGTTGAATTGCCGTTACTACATCTGTTAGGCGGGTTATAACAAATAACCAAGGGCTAACAGGAAATCCTTTGTTCATAATTCTAACACCCTTCTCAGGAGTCTAGCTGTTCCCAACAAGGCAGTCTTCTGTATAGCTCCAACATTACTCGGTAAGTCCAATTTTTCCATCCAGTTGTCAAACTTCCCAGGGCACCTATAACAACAGGAACAACTTTAACATTTTTCAATTGCCAAAGTCTTCCAATTTCCCTCCGTAGTTCTTGGTATTTCTCAACTTTTTCTCTTTCTTTTTCATGTACTCGTCCATCAGCAGGTACTGCTATATCTACAATTATTCCATTTTGTCTTCTCTTGTCTATTATAACAATATCTGGGCGCCTTGCCTCTATTACATGATCGCACTGTATATTTATATCCCATAACAGCTTTACATCGTTATTCTCTGCTGTCCCATCTGGGTTATGATCATACCACCTTTCCTTCCGGTCTAATGCATGCTTCCTACACAGCTCCCAATGAATTCTCTTTGCTACATTATCATGGCGTCTTTTGTATTCTTTTTGGGCTAACTTTTCACATTCGCTTATTATGTGCTGCACACTTTCTCCTCTTTTACCACACATTCTACAAAGGGGGTTTTCTATGCTTCTATCAATGTGGTGTTTTACGTAATTTGTTCTGATAGCTTGTTCTTGCGCAGCACACAACAATGCCTCTGTCTCTACCTTGAGATCACTTCGGATTAACCAATCCCATGTTTTGTTCTTGTCAACTTTCTCTGGCATTTCTCTCACAAACTGTCCATACATCCTTTTCTCTGTCCATTTCTGTTTAAGCTCCTGGGTTCTTTGTCTTTTGAAGTCCATTTTATTCATAATACCTTCTGTCTCAATCGTTCCTGATGCACAAACTCCCTTAATTAACATTTCTGTAGAATTCAACACGTAAAATCCTAAACTGTTCTCCTCTGCTCTAACACAGTGTTCTATGCTGATCAATCCTCTGCCACCATCATGTCTTTTCAAATATAGTCTGTCTACATCACTCTTGGGATGAAATGCTCCATACATTGTCATAATTTTTCTTGTTCCTCTGTCTAAACATTTTAGTTCACGATCTTTCCAATCCAGTATTCCAGCCCCGTATCTTATGACAGCTACTGCCCATGTGTTCATTGCTGTAATTTTATTCCTACCATTCAACTTTGACCTAAGAATAAGTCTCAGCCTTCTCTTATATTCCCTTGTAATTTTATCTTTCATTTCATCTGCCTTAATCTTATCAAGCTCGACAATACCTAGATATGTATATCCTTCCTGTTCAACTTCCCTCATTACTTCACCACTGGGAAGTTCGATCCCCTCACTTCGGACAACTTTTCCTCTCTTCAGCGTAAGAATACCACACTTTCTAAGACCAAATTCCATTCCAATATCTCCACTACAAATATTGACTGTGCTTACAAGTGAATCTATTTGTTCTTCATTCTTGCCAAACAACTTTAGATCATCCATGAAGAAAAGATGGTTTATCTTGTACTCCTTCTTGCCCCATTCATAACATGCAGTTACTTTCCTAAGAACTAAAGAGATTGGAATCACACTTAATACAAACAACAAAGGTGTCAAACTATCACCCTGGAATATCCCTCTCTTTACGTCAACATCACCCAGGACTTCTCCACTAGATGTTAAAGATAGCTTCCACTGATTCATACTTCTTTCTAGAAAGGTTCTAACATTCTCTGCCACCCCAAACATTTCCATACACTCACAAATCCAACTATGCGGAACAAAGTCGTATGCTTTCTTGTAATCTATCCAAGACATCGCTAAATTAGTATGTCGTTTCTTACAATCTCTCAATACTGTCTTATCAATTAACAACTGATCTTTTGTTCCACGACTCCCACGCTTACACCCTTTCTGTTCTTCCGGTAGAAGATTCTCTCTTTCCAAATAGGTATACATCTCTTCTGCTATAATTCCCGTTAGAAGTTTCCACATCATAGGCAGGCTTGTGATAGGGCGATAATTTTCCACTGCATTACCTTTTCCAGGGTCTTTTTGGCATAACACTGTACGACCATATGTCATCCATGAAGGCAAATCATCTTTAAACTCTAATATCCTATTCAGTTGGTAAACAATTTTCATGTGAAGGCTAGTTAGGTACTTAATCCAATATCCTTGTACCCCGTCTTTACCTGATGCTTTCCAATTTGGAATCTTTTGACACTGCTTTCTCACATTCTCAACACTGACTTTCACTGGTTCCTGAAAGTGATCTCTGTTTCTCTCATTCTGTAGGTACCGTAACCATGCAGCTCCTCTATTGTGCTCCTTTTTAACACTCCAAATATCACTCTAAAATCTCCTACTCTCATCTGCATCTGGTACATTGTTCGAAAACTTTCTTCCTCCATTCAATTCACTGTATAGCTTCTTCTGATCAATATGAAACAACCTATTCTGTCTAAATTGAGTGATTCTCTGCTCATATCTTTGAACTTTTGCACTCTTTGCAATCATCCTCTGCTTTAGTTCCTCTACCACAGTTTTAAATCCTTTTCGTTTTACGCCATATTTCTCTTCCAGATCTTTTAGTTTTCCTTTCTTCTTTGCTTCAAGTTTACCTCTCTGGCCTCTCTCCATAAAGTTTACTTCCCGCCTCAGTCTCTTGATATCCCCCTCTATTCTACGTTTCCACCTGGGTACATATTTCTCCCTAATTGTAAATTTCTTCAAACCTAGCTGTTCCGCAACCCAAATACCTGCAGCCATAATGAGATCATTTGTTTGTGTTATATTACTAGTTTTCACAAACTGAAGTACTCCATTAACTTTTTCAGTTTTAGATCTTAAAGTTTTCCTATCAACTTTCTTAAACATTATTCCTTCAGCTGTTCTTCCTTCTGCCATTATTTGCTTTAGCTGATCAACTATCATTCTTTGTTCTTGGTCTAAGTCATCATTGATTAATTCATCTTCATTCATATCTTGTCCTCCTTCATCAGTGACCTCTGCCTTATTACCATTGTTGACCTCTTGGTCATTCCTGGCCCCTACTTCCTCGCCCGGAATTCCAAATTGACATTCTTCCTCAAAACAAGCAGCGTCATTTTGAACCTCATCTTCAATTTTCCTTTTAGTCATTTCTAACTCAATATCTGATAGCCAACCGTTCTTTCTGATGGTTCTCGCTTGGTCACAAATCCGCTGCTCCGTTGAATCAAACATGCCCCTTAGTCTCCATTCTTTAAACATTCGTTGTCTATAGCCTCTGATAGGTCTCTCATTTTCATCAAACGGCTTACTCCTGTAAAAGCATTCCATCACTACCTTGTTTACTTCTTTACTCCATCTCATTCTAGCAGTAGCAGGATAACGACCGGGTCCTCACTGCTCACCCAAAGAACACCTGCCGGACGAGGAGCCTTCACGTAATGATCCAGCCCCATTAACGTCGTTATTCAATAAACTATTATTAGACATTCAGCACTCATATAGAGGTTCTAGTGAATTTAAGGTTGCACTACCACCAGTGTTTTTATCGAGACACCATCTCTAGGAGGGTTGCCAACCAAGGCTGAAGAGTCCCTCCCACCCATAAAACAGACTAGCCCCCGCCGGGTGCCAACCCGGTATTTCTTAACCTCGGGGAGAGCTGACAGGTACTACACCTTGCTCAAGGGTGACCTGGAGGTAATTGTGGCAAAGGGTAACCTCATTGTCCCACGTCAAAACTCCACAACCGGATGCAGTTTTATGTCATACCCAGGACAAATTATTATTATTATTATTATGTCTGTTAAATATACATCTCAAAGCAAGGTATTAAATGCTTTGGAAATCAAAATGTGATTGCGGATAACTGCCTGTCATCAAAGGAATCACATTACTTTCTCCTTTACTAAAGGTACTCAGCAGCTAAGTACCAGTCTTAATATCCGGGCTGTACCTAATAAAGCTGTTGTTTGTGCATGTTCAATCTTCAGCGTAATTCCAATATCTTTTACAAACTTATCAAATCTAGTAGATACTGCTCCTAGAGCACCAACAACCACTGGAATGACCGACACCTTTCATATGTCCCAAAGTCTAGCGATTTCATCCTTTAAAGGTCCATATTTCTCTATTTTTTCAAGTTCTTTTTCCGGGACTCTAACATCTCCAGGTATTGCAACATCAATTATCTTTACCTCATTTTGTACTTTATCAATAATAACAATATCTGGCCTTCGAGCTTCTATTTCCTTATCACACTGTATAACACAATCCCACAAGATCTTTATATTATTACTTTCAACTACTCCTTCCGGTGAGTGTTCATACCATCTTGCTTTTGAATCAATATTATATTTTTTACAAAGTTTCCAATGAATATATTTCCCTACATTGTCGTGGCGTCTTTTATACTCTTTCTGGGCCAACTTGCTACATTCACTGACAATATGTGAGACCGTTTCACTTCTTTCTCCACACATCCTACAAAGAGGGGAATCAATTGTCTTGTCTATATAAAATTTAGTATTATTTGTCCTTATCGCTTGTTCCTGCGCACTACAAATCAAAGCTTCCGTACAACCCTTCAAATCACTGTCCTTTAACCATTTCCAAGATTGTACGCTGTCTTTTCCATCTAAATCTCTCAAATATTGACCATGCATAATTTTGTCTTTCCAAGAATTGTAAACCCTACATCTCTCGTTCTTTTTATAAATTGTTGGATTCACAACATCCTCTGTATTAATTGTCTCGTTGTTCCTTACTGCCACTAGTAATGGCTCCTCCTGGTGTTTGATATACCATCCAAGACTGTTCTCCTCAGTCATAATGCAACTTTTGCAACTAAGCAGGCCTCTCCCTCCCTTACTTCTTGGTGCATACAATCGATCTACATCACTCTTTGGGTGGAATTCATTATTCATCGTCATAATCTTTCTAGTTTGTCTATCCATCTCATCAAGCACATTTGTACGCCGTTTCAGAATCCCTGCCCCATATCTCAACATTGAGATTGCCCAAGTATTGAGGGCTTTTATTTTGTTTCGACCATTTAATTTACTTCTCATTACAAGCCTTGCCCTCCTGAAATACTCGCTTTGAAAATTCCGAATCATATCCTTCTCTCGTACAGAATCGAACTCCAATATTCCTAGGTACTTATAACCTTCTTTATCTATATCCTTTATGGTATCACCTGATGGCAGCTCTATTCCCTCAGTTAACGTCACTTTTCCTCTTTTCATAATCAGAACTCCACATTTTCTAATCCCAAATTCCATCCTAATGTCATTACTAAATATCTGAACTGTCGATAGTAGGCTATTTGTCTCTCTTTCATCTTTTGCAAACAGTTTCAAATCGTCCATAAAAAGAAGATGATTTAGCTTCTCGCCACTTTTAAGGGTATACCCACATTTTACTTTCCTCAGAATTTGAGTAAGGGGTATCATACACACAACAAACAACAGTGGAGATAAGCTATCTCCTTGGAAGATACCTCTCTTCACTTCAACATTAGCCAAAAACTCCCCGTTTGATGATAAATTGATGTTCCAACTCTTCATTGATCTTTCTATGAAGTTTACTATATTGTCAGCAACATTGGCAAGCTTCAAACTCTCAATTATCCAGGAATGGGGAATCATATCGTAAGCCTTCTTATAATCAACCCAAGCCATGCCTAGGTTGGTATGTCTTTTCCTGCAATCATTCATTACTGTTTTATCAATAAACAGTTGATCTTTTGTTCCCCTACTTTCCTTCCTACACCCTTTCTGTTCAATAGGAAGCCTGTCATTTGAATCAAGGTAATTATACATAGCAGTTGAAATTATTCCTGTCATTAGTTTCCACATGAGGGGAAGACAAGAAATTGGCCTGTAGTTGTCAACAGCCCTACCTTTATTTGGATCTTTCTGGCACAACACGGTATTACTCGTGGTCATCCATCTAGGAATCTCGGATCCATTTACGATCATAACATTCATCTGATTAGCTAATCTGCTGTGAAGTGTTGTAAAGTGTTTCAGCCAGTATCCCTGAACTCCGTCAGGCCCTGGACATTTCCAGTTAGGAATTTTCTTTGTTTGCTTTAATACCATCTCAGTTGTAATCATCAAGTCTGTTTGCTTCTCATGATAAACCCCCTCCTGTTTTAACTCCTTAAGCCATTCGGCCTTTTCATTGTGCTTAACTTCCTTGTCCCATAGATTGCTCCAGAATTCCTTGCTATCTTTAGCGTCAGGTTTCTCATAATTACCTGTTTTACCATTTAGTTGTTGGTAAACTTTTTTCTGGTCTTGCTGGAACAACTTATTGATTCTGAATTGTTCAATTCTTTGTTCGTATCGTTTAATTTTCTTACTCTTCGCTTGCAACCGCTGTTTCAGTTCCTCTAATACAACGTCTACTCCTTTATTTTTAATGAAATATTTTCTATCCAGGATTCTATATTTAACATCTTTCTTAAGATCACCTTTTTTCTTACGCTCAAGTAGATTTATGTGCCTACGTATCTCTGTCATCGAAGATTGAATTCGTCTTTTCCACCACGGCTCTTTGGTATTTCTCTGTCTCATTTGAACAGGTTTAAGTCCAACTGCTTCTCCTACATAGATAGAACAGGCTTTAATCAAGTCGTTAGTTCCACTCAAATTCTCCGTTCTTATATTAGTCAAAACTCTATTCACTTTATTAACTTTTTCCTTCAGAACACTTCTGTCAACCTTTTTAAAACCAACAAACTTTTTAGTTAGATTTTCATCAATGATGTGATTTATTCCTTCTATAATACCTCGTTCGTCCTCTTCAAGTTCTTCATTATCTTCAAAAACACAACTATTTGTGATACCTGATCCATCAAGACTCTCGTCTCTACAACTATCAACTATACCATGACCCACGACCTCCTCAACCTCGTTACAAATGTTATCTTTCAATACTCGTTTTTTATTTCCTCAAGTTCTAGATTTGTCAGCCATCCATTCTTTCTTATCATGCGGGCCTGATCACAAAGCCTTTGTTCAGTCACTACCATTTGGCATCTTTCTTTCCAGATAGCATGCATTCTTCTCCTATAACCTCTAAGTGGCTTTCCTTCCTCATCCATCGGTTTGCTCAAGAAATAGCACTCCATTACAGCTATATTTACCTCCCTATTCCAACTCTTTCTGGCAGTAGCATGATGACGGTCGGGCCTGCGCTGCTCATCCACAGGACACCTACCGGACGAGACACCTTCACATGAAGTTCCAGTGCCATTCACGTCGTTATCTATTTCAATATTCTGGTAGATTTTCACTCATAAATGAGGATTGGTTGATATAGGGTTAGCCATCCCTAGTGTTTTTATCGTGACACCATCACTAGGAGGGCTGCCAACCAAGGCTGAAGAGTCCCCCCTACCTATGAGACAGACTTGCCCCCGCCGGACGCCAACCCGGTAATTCATGGTCTCGGGGAGAGCTAACAGGTACTACACCTTGCTCAAGGGTGACCTGGAGGTAATTGTAGCAAAGGGTAACCTCATTCTCCCACGTCGAAACTCTACAACCGGATGCAGTTTAACGTCATGCCCAGGACAAATTATTATTATAATTATTATAGTTTATGTTTGCCATCTCAGACTTCATGTGTCCGGCTTTCTATTCCATGAGAGCGGGTGACAACAAGTCACCAAAGGTCCCACGTTGGTCTTCAGTATGTATCCCTAAAGAGACAGGACTTTGGACTTTCCTTAGCAATCTTGCGGTCCCTAAGAGTGCAGTTTTTTGCATTATCTCCAGCCTGATGTTTGCTCCAACCTTATTGACATATCCAGTAAATCTTTGTGACACAGCTCCTAACGCACCAATCACAATAGTTAATACAGTAACAGTTTTCATTTTCCACAATCTTCTTACTTCTTCTTTCAGCATCTGGTATTTTTCTAGCTTTTCTATCTCCTTATCCTTAACTCTTTTATCTCCTGGAATTGCTATATCTATTATTCTTACATCTTTCGTCCTTTTTGCAATTAGCACAACGTCAGGTTTCCTTGTCTCTATCATCCGATCACACTGAATCATAAAGTCCCAGTAGATCTTATAGTCATTATTTTCCATTACACATTCTGGCTTGTGTTCGTACCACTTGTCACACGACTCTATTCCCACATTTTGACAAAGCTGCCAATGAACATATCGTGCAACATCATCGTGCCGTCGCTTGTACTCACGCTGTGCTAACTTCCCACATTCACTAATTAGATGGTAAATACTCTCACCCCTTTCACCACACATCCTACATAAAGGTGAATCAGCCGTTTTGTCAATATGGAACTTAGTATAATTCGTTCTTAATGCCTGTTCTTGAGCACTGCATATAAGTGCCTCTGTGCAACCTTTCAGGTCACCCTTCAATAGCCACTGCCATGTCTTGTCCCAATCAACTCCCTGAAGTTCTCTGACAAACTGGCCATGCATTTCTTTGTCTTTCCAAGCAGCTTCAACTATTTGCTTTCTATTGTCTTTGTATTGTTTTGGCTCAACAGCTTCATCATTTCGCAGGATCTGGTGTTTATTTACACTTGCTAGCATTTCTTCATTACTTTTCTCTATGTACCATCTTAAACTATTTACCTCTGTTCCTACGCATTGTTCACAACTGATGAGACCTCTGCCGCCTTTCTTTCTTGAAACATAAAGTCTAGCTGTATCACTTTTAGGATGAAATTCTTTATTTATGGTCATAACCTTTCTTGTTTTTCTATCCATCTTTTGCAGTTCCTCTTTTGTCCATTCAATTATACCTGCTCCATATCTCAATAACGATATCGCCCATGTATTGATTGCTTTAATTTTATTCCTACCATGTAACTTCGATTTCATAATTAGTTTCAGTCTACGCATATACTCTGCTCTAAATTCCTGTTTCATTTCCTGTTCTTTGACTTTATCCAATTCTAATATTCCAAGATATTTATATCCTTCCTCGGTAACTTCTTTAATCATCTCTCCACTACGGAGTCTTAGTCCTTCTGCTTTACTCAACTTTCCTCTTTTCATGCATACTACACCACATTTTTTAATTCCGAATTCCATACCAATATCGCTACTGAATACCTCCACAGTTTTTATCAAGCTATCTATTTCCTTCTCATTCTTTCCAAATACTTTCAAGTCATCCATAAATAATAAATGATTAATTTTAACATTGTCTAGCATATATCCAGCTCTCATATGTCTCAGGATCTTAGTCATAGGTTCTATACACAAAATAAATATAAGGGGAGAAAGACTATCACCTTGAAAGATACCCCTTCTTATATTAACTGTTCCTAAAATTTTCCCACAAGAAGTTAAATCTGTCTTCCAGTTGGTCATTGACTTTTCAATAAACTCAATTATATTCGGTGCTACTTGGGCCAACTTTAAGCTCTCTATAATCCAGGAATGTGGTACCATATCGTAGGCTTTCCTATAATCAACCCATGCCATAGCCAAATTCCTATGCTTTTTCTTACTATCCTTCAAAATTGCCTTATCGATCAATAGCTGGTCTTTAGTCCCTCGACTTTTCTTCTTGCAACCTTTTTGCTCTAATGGTAAGTAGTCACTCTCAACAATGAATTCATACAAAACATCAGATATGATACCTGTCATCAACTTCCACATAAGGGGTAAACAAGATATAGGTCTAAAATTATCAACTGCATTGCCTTTCTGTGAGTCTTTCTGACAAAGCACAGTTCTTCCTTTAGTCAACCAATCAGGTATATTTTTGGTGTTGTTAATCATATAATTCATTTGTCCTACAATCCTGTCATGGAGTGAGGGAAGATTTTTTAACCAGTAACCCTGCACCCCATCAGGTCCAGGTGCCTTCCAGTTAGGCAGCTTTCGTACTTTATTTCTCATCATTTCCGCAGTAATCACAACATTCTTTTGAGACATGCCTTTTACTTCCTTTCTAACTTCATCTAACCATTCAGCTCTCCTATTATGTTGAATATCATTATCCCAAATTCTTGACCAAAATCTCACACTCTTCTCTGCATCTGGCATGACCTTCTCGCCACTTGGTTTCCCACTCATCTCCTGATAAACTCTCTTTTGATCTTGCTGGTACATTCTATTTACTCTGTATTGTTCTATTCTTTGTTCATATCTCTTCAGCTTTGAGGCCTTTACCTGCAACCTTTGCTTTAATTCTTCCATTACTTTTGAAATCCCCTTTTCTTTGACCTTATACTTTTTTACTAATTCGTTATATTTCCTAAGCTTTCGCATTTCCCCCCTTTGCTGTCTTTGAAAGATGTTAATATGCCTTCTTAATTCATTTATTGATTCTTTAATCCTTCTTTTCCACCATGGCTCTTGCTTTGTTACTCCTTTTATATATTTCTTTAGCCCAAGCTCTTTCGCAACCCATACAGTAGTTGCAACAATAAGATTATTCGTTTCAGTTATGTCCTTCGTATCAATACACTTTATGACTCTATTGGCTCTTTCAGTGACTATTTTCAGTTTTTTTCTTTCCACCCTCTTAAATGCTATTCCATCACAACGTTCTCCTCTATCCATAAATTGCCTTATTTGATCTAAGATATCTCTTTCATCTGCAGTTAAATACATCCCTTCACACGTATTTTCCTTAACAATAGTATCATTATTAATAACCTCTTCCTCTATCACCTCTAACTGTTGTATGTAAGCTTCTTCAACGGTGCTATTAGTTTCATGGTGGTCTATCTCCTCCCTAATTTCCACATCATTCACAAAATTTTCTTCCATCTCGATATCTCTCCGAATCGCCTCCAGTTCTAAATCAGAAAGCCAACCATTCTTCTTAATTGCCCTAGCCTGGTCACAAATTCTCTGTTCTGTGCTCTCAAATATCCCCCTAATTTTCCACTGACTGTACATTCTCTTTCTATACCCTCTAATTGGTACTCCGGTTTCACTAACTGGTCTACTCCGGTAATAGCACTCCATAACTATCATATTTACTTGTTTAGTCCACTCTTTTCTAGCAGTAGCAGGATGACGGTCGACCTTGTGCTGCTCACCCACAGAAAGCCTATCGGGCGAGAGACCTTCCCTGTAAGGTCCAGTCTCCTTCACGCCGTTGTTTGAAAAACTATTATTATCACTCATTGTATTGAGGTAGCACTTTGAGGTTGTGCAATTACCGGTCTATTTCTGTGTAAAGACCAACACTAGGAGAGTTGCCTACCACGGCTTAAGACCCCCTCCTGGCCATGAGGCAGACTAAACCCTACTGGATGCCAACCCAGAATTTCAAAGTCTTGGGGTAGGCAAACAGGTACTACACCTTGCCCAAGGGTGACCTGGAGGTAGTTGTGGCAAAGGGTAACCTCATTCTCCCACGTAGAAACTCCACAACCGGATGTAGTTTAATGTCATACCCAGGACAATAATTATTGTTATTATTATTATTATATCTATTCTCATGGTTCTGATGTTATACCAGTAGTTTGTCTATTATCAGGCCACCTCCCGTTGCTTGAGATAATAGATCGTAGGTCTTTCTCTCTAAAACATCATCTTATTGATTGTAATCCAAAACTTTTCTAATGATTCTAGCAGTTCCCAATAAACAAGCTTTCTGCAATGGTTCTAGTCCCGGTTTGAAATCGATCTTTTCTAGATATTTGACAATATTCTTTGTGACTATTCCTAATGCACCAATGACAATTGGTATTATGTACACTTTTGTTACTTCCGTGTTCCAAACCTTGAGGAGCTCATATTTCAAGTCGGTATAGTGCTCAAATTTTTCTTTCTCCTTTTTCTCTACTCTCGTATCAAAAGGGCAAGCCACATCGATAATGTAACAGATTCTTTCCTTTTTATCCAGCAAAACTAGGTCTGGTTTGTTATGCTCTATTTTCATTTCTGTTTGGATAGAAAAATCCCATAACAGCTTGATCTCTTCATTTTCTAGGACAGTCATCTCTTTGTCTATAAAATGCTCATAGCTCTTTGCAGTAGTAGGAAACCCATATTTCTGACAAAACTGCCAATGGAGTATAGCAGCAACTTTATCATGTCTTATCTTTTTGTATTCAGTCTGAGCCAACTCTTTACATTCTGACACTATATGGCTTACAGTTTCAGCTCTTGCACCACATAATCTACACAATGGTGAAATGTCTTCTTTATCAATGTTATGCCGTATCCAGTTTGTCCTTATTGCTTGATCCTGAGCAGCCATGATCAGCCCTTCTGTTTCCTTCTTCAAATACCCCTTCTTAACCCATAGCCAACTGTTATTTTCGTTTCTTCCTTCTTCTGTTTCTCTAAAAAAAAACTGAGTGCAATGATTTGTTGTAATACCTTTCTTCTCGTGCTTTACGTAATCTGTCCTTCAAAATTTTGGGATTCTCATTTTCACCCATGAAACCTTCTTTCACAACTTCTTGTAGTAGCACCTCTTCCTTTCCATTTACATAGAAACCAAGACTGGTTGATTCAAGCATCACACACTCTTCAATACTTATCAATCCTCGTCCACCTTTACTTCTCTTCATATAAGTCCTGTCTACATCACCCTGGGAATGCATACTTCTATATATCGTTAGTAATTTACGGGTTTTTCTGTCCATTTGCTGTAACTCTGCTTTTCGCCAGTCTACAATTCCTGCCCCATATCTAATTATAGAGACTGCTCTTAAATTTATTGCTTGGATCGTATTCCCAGCGTTCAGATTCGACTTCAAGATTTTTCTTATTCGTCTAAAATATTCTTTTGTTAGGATTTGTTTCATGTTTCTATTCATTGTTGTGTCGCACTGGATTATACCTAAATATTTGTACCCATCGCTACTCTCTAATGCCTTAATTATCTCTCCCGAAGGTAACTCTAATCCATTACTTGCTACCATTTTACCACGTTTCATTTCTAGCATTGCACATTTAGAGATTCCAAATTCCATACCAATATCCTGACTATATATGAGGGTTGCTTCAACCAGTGAATCTAATTCACTCATACTCTTCCCATATAATTTCAAATCGTCCATAAACAAGAGGTGATTTAGTTTCCCCCTGTTTCGACCTAACAGATATCCAACCTTCAAGTTATTGAGAACAATTGACAATGGAATCATAGTCAATACAAAGAGTATAGGTGATAGACTGTCTCCTTGAAAGATGCCTCTCTTAATTTTAACCTGACCAAGCATTTCTCCTCCTGATGTCAGATCAACGGTCCAAGAACTCATTGACTTTTCTATCAAATTAAAGACATTATCTGCTAATTTGAACATACGTAAGCACGCAAGTATCCAGGAATGAGGAACCATGTCATATGCCTTTTTATAGTCAATCCAGGCAACACACAAGTTTGTTAACCTTCTTTTGCAATTCTTCATCACCATTTTGTCAATCATTAGTTGGTCTTTGGTTCCCCTACTATTCTTCCTACAACCCTTTTGCTCCTCTGGCAATAACTTTTCACTTTCAAGATGATGATATACCGACTCACTCACTATGCCCGTTAATACCTTCCACATAAGAGGAAGACAAGTTATAGGTCTAAAGTTGGTAACGTCACTCCCTTTCTTCACGTCTTTGAGAATCAGGCATGTCCTACCCCTAGTCATCCACGATGGAGTCTCTCCTATGGTAATGCACTCATTTAGCTGTGCTGCCATCAATGGGTGCAACTTTGTAAAACCTTTAATCCAATAACCATGCACCTTGTCTGGGCCACAAGCTTTCCATTTGGGGACTTTTCTAAGTTGTAATTGTAAGCTATGCAATGTAACTTTTATATCAGCCTGTTTCCCTACACTCTCTACGTGCTGTTCAACCTCCTTTATCCAACTTGCTTCATTGTTGTACTCTACATCTTTTGACCAGATGTTACTCCAGAATGCTTTGCTTTCAAGTGCGTTAGGTCTTATGTCATTATTCCTTTCAATTCCTTCAATTTTTTCAAATAGCAGTTTTTGGTTGGTTTGGAATAATCTATTTTGTATATATTGGTTATTTCGCTCTTCGTATTTCTTGATCTTGGTGGTTTTTGTCTTTATCCTCTGCTTCAACTCTTCCACAGTTGCTACAAAACCCTTTCTCCAAACATGGTACTTCCCCTCTAGACAGCCCTTCAGACTTTCTGATTTTAGCCTTCCATCTCTCCACTTCTCAACTCTTGATAGATCTTTTCGTATTTCAGCAATCTGTCTCAATAACCTCTTTTTCCAAACAGGAATGGCATTCTTTTTCTGGCTCTTCTTCCTATTAACTAAATCAGCCACGACATTTGCGGCAGCTAATATAAGTACGTTTGTTTCTGTTATATCTTTGCAAATTACTTTGTCAATCACTTCATTCACGATGCCCAGTTTCTGTTTTACTTTCCTTCGGTCCATTGCTCGTAAATTTACTGACTCTAAAGAGCTGGGGTTTTCTATCTTAGCTTTTATCAAATTTAGAATTTCTATCTCTTCATCACTGACAGTTGCGTCACTCTCAAAGTAAATGTCTGACCGATCCGTACCGAGTGCTTCACTTCCAATACAATTATGTATCTCTTCACTACTTTCAGTTATGTCAATACGTTCTTGACTAGTGCTATTATTTTCTTTCATCATTATATTACCCTCTATCTCTTCTAGCTCAATGTTTGACAAAAATCCATTATTCTTAATAGCTCTTACCTGGTCCGCTAATCTCTGTTCAGAGACAGTAAAAACACCAATTTCTTGCCATTTGGCAAACATTCTTTTGCGATATCCTCTCTTCGACGGTTCACTGGCATAGAAACACTTCATGATAAGCTTGTTCACTTCCTTACTCCAAGCAGTTCTAGATGTTTTGTTCCTTGCAGTCATGGGATGACGACCGGAGTCTGCCTGCGTGCGCACAGAACAACTGCCGGGCGCGAGACCTTCACTGTTGTCAGTTCCAGCCCCGTTTACGCCGTTAACTGATATATTATCAATTGACATTTTTCACTCATCAAGAGGCTAGTGTTTTTAGGTTACACTACCACCGGTATTTTTATCGAGACACCATCTCTAGGAGGGTTGCCAACCAAGGCTAAAGAGCCACTTCCTACCCATGAGGCAAACTAACCCCCGCCAGATGCCAATCTGGTATTTCATAGTTTCGGGAAGAGCTAACAGGTACTACACCTTGCTCAAGGGTGACCTGGAGGTAGTTGTGACAAAGGGTAACCTCATTATCCCACGTCGAAACTCCACAACCGGTTGCAGTTTTATGTCATACCCAGGACAAATTATTATTATTATTATTGTTTATTCAAATGTCTCACGGCATTGATGTTATTTGCCGGATAATTGCTGGACATCAGGCCAAGTCCCTTGGCTTTAGGTATCCAGTACCTTTCTTATAATTTTGGCAGTTCCTAACAGGCATGCTTTTTGTAAAAGGTCTATGCTGCATTCTATTTCAATCTTCTTCAACCACCTCTCAAAGTTCTTTCCAATCGTGCCCAGAGCTCCAATAATTAATGGTACAATTGTAACCTCTTTTACATTCCACATCCTCTTGATCTCTCGCTTTAAGTCTTGATATACCTCAATCTTTTCCTTCTCTTTCCTGTCAATTCTTGTATCAAAGGGGCAAGCTATGTCAATCAGCAAACATGATTGATCCTTTTTATTTTCCAAGACAATATCTGGTCGGTTATGCTCAAGTCTATAATCTGTCTGTATTGGGAAATCCCATAATAATCTTAAGTCATTTGTAACAATTGCACTGTCTATTTTATGATTGTACCATCTATCTCCATGGTCCAAACCTAGTTTCTGACATAACTTCCAGTGGACAATCTGAGCTACTTTGTCATGTCTCCAGCCTTTATATTGTGCCTGTGCTAGCTGTTGACACTCGGATACTATATGTGCAATCGTTTCCTCCGCTTTCCCACATAATCTACAATCTTTAGATACATTTTCCTTGTAAATAACGCTCTTTATGTAATTTGTTCCTACTGCTTGCTCTTGTGCTGCAAATATAGTACTCTCTGTTTCTTTCTTTAATCCTGAATATCGTAACCAATTCCAGTTCTTTTCCTTATGCACTAATTCTTTTGTAGCATTGACTGTTTGCCCATGCAGCGCTTTACCTATCCATCCATTCTTATGTTGTTCATTAATCTGGCGCTTCCACACTTTAGGATCTTTGATTTCATTGTTTTTCAAAATTCCTTCTTTTTCAACTGATCTCATTATTTCGCAGTCGTTGTTCATAATATACCAGCATAGGCTGTTCTCCTCTCTTCGTACGGTATCCTCAACTCCAATTAAACCCCTGCCACCTTCTTGCCGTGCTAAATACAATCTGTTTACATTGCTTTTAGGGTGGAATGCTCCATACATTGTTAACTTCTTTCTCGTTTTTCTATCAAGTTGTTGTAGTTCATTTAACGTCCAATTCATCAAACCAGCACCATACCTCAGCAGCGATACAGCCCACGTATTTATTGCAATGATTATGTTTCTACCATTCAGTCTGGATTTAAGAATCTTTTTCAGTCTTCGCAAGTATTCCTTTTGCACAAGTGCTTTCATATTATGATTCATAATCTCATCTATCTCTAGCATACCAAGATACTTATATCCTTCTTCTCCAACACTGTTAATTGTTTCACCATTTGGAAGTTGTACACCATCACTGTTCACAACCTTCCCTCTTTTCATTACAACACTTCCACATTTTTGAACCCCAAACTTCATACCTATATCTTCACTGAGGACACATACAGTTCTTACCAATGAATCAATTTCCATTTCATCTTTTGCAAATAGCTTTAAATCATCCATAAAAAGGAGGTGATTTACTTTTACTTGACCTCTTCCAAATTGATATCCTGCCCTACATTTTCTCAGTACAATTGACATTGGCAAAAGACAAATGACAAACAACAATGGGGACAAGCAGTCTCCCTGAAAGATTCCTCTCTGAATATTTACTTGTCCTAATTCTTCTTTCCCTGCTACCAATATCGTTTTCCAATTAGACATACTTCTTACTAATAGTTCGGTAAGGTTCTCTGCAGCTCCAATCATTTTCAGACATTCTATTATCCATGAGTGTGGTACCATATCGTACGCTTTACGATAGTCAATCCATGCGATAGAGAGATTTGTATGCCTTCGTTTTGAATTATTGATAATGGCCTTGTCAATAAGTAAGTGATGTTTTGTACCCCGTGCTTTCTTTTTACATCCCATCTGTTCAACTGGAAATAAATCTCTGTCCTCCATATAAGCATAAATCTCATTTGCAACAATCCCTGTCAAAACTTTCCACATAAGTGGAAGACATGATATTGGTCTATAGTTATCCGCAGCATTGCCTCTACTACTATCTTTAATACACAAGATTGTCCTACCTGTAGTCATCCATGTTGGTACAACACCAGTTCTAATAACCTCATTAAGTTGTTCAGCAATTCTGCTGTGGATCCCAAGCAAATTCTTTATCCAGAAGCCCTGCACGCCATCAGGCCCTGGGGCTTTCCAATTCGGAATTCTCTTCAGCTGTTCCTTCAATTTTACTTCATCAATCTCTATGTCCTCTTGCCTACGGTTTAATCTCATCATCTCCTCTTTGATTTCCTTCAACCACTCAGCCTGAGTGTTATGTTCCACTGGGTTTTCCCATAGTGAACTCCAGAAGCTTCGTGCTTCATCTATATCAGGTATCAAAGTCCCATGTCTTTCTTTCCCATTCAATTCCTGATATAACCTTCCTTGATCAACTTCAAATAATTTGTTCTGACGCTGCTGCTCGTTTCTGGCTTCATATCTCTTAACCTTCGCTGCTTTTGCCACTACTCTCTGCTTTAATTCTTCTACCACAGCACTAACACTTTTCTCTCTTACTCTGTACTTCTTATCGATATAGTCCATTCCCCTATTGCTACACATTTCATTATTTTGTCTTCTCTCAAGTTTACTTATAACCTTTCTTAAATCTTTGATGTCATTGTTAATACGTCTCTTCCACCAAGGGTCTTTTTTAGGTCTTTGCACTCTTTCTTTCAGGCCCATTCTGTAGGCTATATACCATATCAATGCAATAATAAATCTGTTTGTTTCTGTTATGCAGGATGTAATGACCTTTTTTATAATATTCCCTAACTTGTTTATTTCATTGTATATCTTCTTCTTATTAACTGTTTTGAATGCTACTTTTGGTGGATGTGTTTTTGTGTTATAAAAATTACAAATAATGGTCATCTGCTCCATTTCATCAATGTTTAACACTACATCTTCTCTAAGTTCTAATCCTTCAAAATTATCATTATCATTTTCAATCATATCTCCTCTCGCATTATTTGTATCTGTTCGCGTATCTTGTTCTCTTGTATCACTTTCATTTTGGTTACCTTCAAATTGTATCCTTTCCTGCTGGTCACTTCCATACACAGTTATGTCAGTATTTTCCTTTTCAATATTCCTCTTAATGTCTTCAAGCTCTACATCTGTTAGCCATTGATTAACCACTATAGCTCGTGCCTGATCTACCAATCTCTGTTCGCTGATCTCAAATACACCTTTATCTCTCCATACATCCATCATCCTCTTCCGATATCCTCTTCTGTTAGGCTCACTTTTGAACTTACAATACATTACCAACCTATTTAAAGTTTTGCTCCATTTTTGTCTGGCAGTCGCTTGATGACGACCGGGCCTGCGCTGCTCATCCACAGGACACCTGCCGAACGAGGCACCTTCATCATCATTGATTCCAGTGCCATTCACGTTGTTGTTTAATGAATTATCATTAGGCATTCACACTCAAAATGAGGATGGTTTTTTCCTGGTTTTCCTTCCATTGGGTGTTTTTATTATACCGTGACACCATCACTAGGGAGATTGCCAACCAAGGCTAAAGAGCCCTCCCTACCCATGAGACAGACTAATCCCCGCCGGACGCCAACTCGGTATTTCAAGGTCTCGGGGAGATTATTATTATTATTATTATTATTATTATTATTATTATTATTATTATTATGTATTCAGTCAGCATTTGCTCAGGCTGGTTGAATTGCCGTTACTACATCTGTTAGGCGGGTTATAACAAATAACTAAGGGCTAACAGGAAATACTTTGTTCATAATTCTAACACCCTTCTCAGGATCCTAGCTGTTCCCAACAAGGCAGTCTTCTGTATAGCTCCAACATTACTCGGTAATTCCAATTTTTCCATCCAGTTGTCAAACTCTTTTGTTACACTTCCCAGGGCACCTATAACAACAGGAACAACTTTAACATTTTTCAATTGCCACAGTCTTCCGATTTCCCTCCGTAGTTCTTGGTATTTCTCAACTTTTTCTCTTTCTTTTTCATGTACTCGTCCATCAGCAGGTACTGCTATATCTACAATTATTCCATTTTGTCTTCTCTTGTCTATTATAACAATATCTGGGCGCCTTGCCTCTATTACATGATCGCACTGTATATTTATATCCCATAACAGCTTTACATCGTTATTCTCTGCTGTCCCATCTGGGTTATGATCATACCACCTTTCCTTCCGGTCTAATGCATGCTTCCTACACAGCTCCCAATGAATTCTCTTTGCTACATTATCATGGCGCCTCTTGTATTCTTTTTGGGCTAACTTTTCACATTCGCTTATTATGTGCTGCACACTTTCTCCTCTTTTACCACACATTCTACAAAGGGGGTTTTCTATGCTTCTATCAATGTGGTGTTTTACGTAATTTGTTCTGATAGCTTGTTCTTGCGCAGCACACAACAATGCCTCTGTCTCTACCTTGAGATCACTTCGGATTAACCAATCCCATGTTTTGTTCTTGTCAACTTTCTCTGGCATTTCTCTCACAAACTGTCCATACATCCTTTTCTCTGTCCATTTCTGTTTAAGCTCCTGGGTTCTTTGTCTTTTGAAGTCCATTTTATTCATAATACCTTCTGTCTCAATCGTTTCTGATGCACAAACTCCCTTAATTAACATTTCTGTAGAATTCAACACGTAAAATCCTAAACTGTTCTCCTCTGCTCTAACACAGTGTTCTATGCTGATCAATCCTCTGCCACCATCATGTCTTTTCAAATATAGTCTGTCTACATCACTCTTGGGATGAAATGCTCCATACATTGTCATAAGTTTTCTTGTTCCTCTGTCTAAACATTTTAGTTCACGATCTTTCCAATCCAGTATTCCAGCCCCGTATCTTATGACAGCTACTGCCCATGTGTTCATTGCTGTAATTTTATTCCTACCATTCAACTTTGACCTAAGAATAAGTCTCAGCCTTCTCTTATATTCCCTTGTAATTTTATCTTTCATTTCATCTTCCTTAATCTTATCAAGCTCGACAATACCTAGATATGTATATCCTTCCTGTTCAACTTCCCTCATTACTTCACCACTGGGAAGTTCGATCCCCTCACTTCGGACAACTTTTCCTCTCTTCAGCGTAAGAATGCCACACTTTCTAAGACCAAATTCCATTCCAATATCTCCACTACAAATATTGACTGTGTTTACAAGTGAATCTATTTGATCTTCATTCTTGCCAAACAACTTTAGATCATCCATGAAGAAAAGATGGTTTATCTTGTACTCCTTCTTACCCCATTCATAACATGCAGTTACTTTCCTAAGAACTAAAGAGATTGGAATCACACTTAATACAAACAACAAAGGTGACAAACTATCACCCTGGAATATCCCTCTCTTTACGTCAACATCACCCAGGACTTCTCCACTAGATGTTAAAGATAGCTTCCACTGATTCATACTTCTTTCTAGAAAGGTTCTAACATTCTCTGCCACCCCAAACATTTCCATACACTCACAAATCCAACTATGCGGAACAAAGTCGTATGCTTTCTTGTAATCTATCCAAGACATCGCTAAATTAGTATGTCGTTTCTTACAATCTCTCAATACTGTCTTATCAATTAACAACTGATCTTTTGTTCCACGACTCCCACGCTTACACCCTTTCTGTTCTTCCGGTAGAAGATTCTCTCTTTCCAAATAGGTATACATCTCTTCTGCTATAATTCCCGTTAGAAGTTTCCACATCATAGGCAGGCATGTGATAGGGCGATAATTTTCCACTGCATTACCTTTTCCAGGGTCTTTTTGGCATAACACTGTACGACCATATGTCATCCATGAAGGCAAATCATCTTTAAACTCTAATATCCTATTCAGTTGGTAAACAATTCTCATGTGAAGGCTAGTGAGGTACTTAATCCAATATCCTTGTACCCCGTCTTTACCTGGTGCTTTCCAATTTGGAATCTTTTGACACTGCTTTCTCACATTCTCAACACTGACCTTCACTGGTTCCTGAAAGTGATCTCTGTTTCTCTCATTCTGTAGGCACCGTAGCCATGCAGCTTCTCTATTGTGCTCCTTTTTAACACTCCAAATATCACTCCAGAATCTCCTACTCTCATCTGCATCTGGTACATTGTGCGAAAACTTTCTCCCTCCATTCAATTCACTGTATAGCTTCTTCTGATCAATATGAAACAACCTATTCTGTTTAAATTGAGTGATTCTCTGCTCATATCTTTGAACTTTTGCACTCTTTGCAATCATCCTCTGCTTTAGTTCCTCTACCACAGTTTTAAATCCTTTTCGTTTTACGCCATATTTCTCTTCCAGATCGTTTAGTTTTCCTTTCTTCTTTGCTTCAAGTTTACCTCTCTGGCCTCTCTCCATAAAGTTTACTTCCCGCCTCAGTCTCTCGATATCCCCCTCTATTCTACGTTTCCACCTGGGTACATATTTCTCCCTAATTGTAAATTTCTTCAAACCTAGCTGTTCCGCAACCCAAATACCTGCAGCCTTAATGAGATCATTTGTTTGTGTTATATTGCTAGTTTTCACAAACTGAAGTACTCCATTAACTTTTTCAGTTTTAGTTCTTAACGTTTTCCTATCAACTTTCTTAAACATTATTCCTTCGGCTGTTCTTCCTTCTGCCATTATTTGCTTTAGCTGATCAACTATCATTCTTTGTTCTTGGTCTAATTCATCATTGATTAATTCATCTTCATTCATATCTTGTCCTCCTTCATCAGTGACCTCTGCCTGATTACCATTGTTGACCTCTTGGTCATTCCTGGCCCCTACTTCCTCGCCCGGAATTCCAAATTGACATTCTTCCTCACAACAAGCAGCGTCATTTTGAACCTCATCTTCAATTTTCCTTTTAATCATTTCTAACTCAATATCTGATAGCCAACCGTTCTTTCTGATGGTTCTCGCTTGGTCACAAATCCGCTGCTCCGTTGAATCAAACATGCCCCTTAGTCTCCATTCTTTAAACATTCGTTGTCTATAGCCTCTGATAGGTCTCTCATTTTCATCAAACGGTTTACTCCTGTAAAAGCATTCCATCACTACCTTGTTTACTTCTTTACTCCATCTCATTCTAGCAGTAGCAGGATAACGACCGGGTCCTCGCTGCTCACCCAAGGAACACCTGCCGGACGAGGAGCCTTCACGTAATGATCCAGCCCCATTAACGTCGTTATTCGATAAACTATTATTAGACATTCAGCACTCATATAGAGGTTCTAGTGAATTTAAGGTTGCACTACCACCAGTGTTTTTATCGAGACACCATCTCTAGGAGGGTTGCCAACCAAGGCTGAAGAGTCCCTCCCACCCATAAAACAGACTAGCCCCCGCCGGATGCCAACCCGGTATTTCTTAACCTCGGGGAGAGCTGACAGGTACTACACCTTGCTCAAGGGTGACCTGGAGGTAATTGTGGCAAAGGGTAACCTCATTATCCCACGTCTAAACTCCACAACCGGATGCAGTTTTATGTCATACCCAGGACAAATTATTATTATTATTATTATTATTATTATTATTATTATTATTATTATTATTATTATTATTATTATCGATTATTATTATTATTGATTATCGACATCGAGTTGCAGGGATAGGACGCTCTGTGCACATTCTACAGTTTCATCGACCACTCTTTATACTATCGTTATAGACTTGTTATTTATCGTTTAACATTTGTTCAAAGTAGATACTGGAGAATGATTCGATCACCTTTCATAGTTTTTCTACTGATTTGTACAGTGTGCTCATCTTGTGGCAAAGATTTCGTGTCCTTAGGCCGCCATGCCTGGCGCTGTAAAAGACGCGTTACCTTGGAAAGTGATGCTAGCAACCGGAAATCTATTACAGAGGAGCTACCATCTGAATTGAGGCATCCTGTTAATACCAACAAGTCTATTAAATGCTGTTGCGGTAAAGATTGTAAAGGAATCAGGGGTCTGAAGATGCATCAGAGAAATTGCAGAGTCATGCAAGGACTTGACGATGAGCTTTGTGAACAACTTCAAGAGGATATTGAAAGCTCTATTCGGAATACCAGTAGTTTTGGGGAAGATATGGAGAACAATGTTGCGGATGCTACTCAAATTTCAGGCGATTTTTCGATATTAAAACGTGGAATTAAACTTCCAAAATCTCACCGTGAATGGTCTACGGCTAACGATCATTTCAAAGCTGCGTTTTCAAATGCACCAATCACAGCGTCGGATATTGATTCAAACATAAAAACAATGAACGATATTATATACACATATTTTGTTGACAACTGTGGAAATGTAAACTCACCTTGTGACCGAAATGATCGCCTTTTAGATAAATACAGGGGAGTGTCTGTTAAGGATCTAAAGAAAATGCTCAGGCAACTGAAACTTAACAACGGCGACATTAGCGAAATAAGGCTCCTTTCCAAACACTTGCGTAACAAGTTAAACCAGAGAAATGACAACATCACCTTTTCGTCAGAAGCAATCGACCATGACAAATACATTGACAGAAACCTCTGGAAGTATGTTAAAACCGTTCTCAATAAGAGTACAGCTATTCTCCCTTCTTTCAACAAGGTAGGCTGTTTTGCGTTTTTCTCTAAATCATTTTCTGCTCTGAAACCTAACAAGTGCTTTACAATTCCAAACTGGATTCCTAAATTTGCTGACCCAAAAGTTCCTTTCAATCTAAATCCTCCAACATATCAGCAAATAACAAATATAATTCGTAAAATGAAAGCTTCAGGATCTCCTTGCCCACTGGATCAAATCTCTATAATCTGTTTTAAACGATGCCCTTACCTACGGTCATATCTTTCCGAAATAATTCACACTGTTTGGATCTCTGGTATAGTGCCCACGGAATGGAAGAAAGCAGCAACAATTCTCATCCATAAAAAGGGGGATTCTAATGACCCTTCAAGTTTTCGTCCCATAACTCTTGAATCGGTTCCTTTGAAAATATTCACCTCTTGCCTTCGGAATTCTATTTATGCGTTTCTCTGTGAAAACAGTTATGTTGAGCAAAGTATTCAAAAAGGGTTCACCCCTAAAATATCTGGCACTCTAGAACACACAGCTCAGATGTCACACGTTATCAACAAAGCGAGGATAAAACAACGTTCACTTGTTATTACATTGCTTGACCTCAAAAATGCTTTTGGGGAGGTACACCATAACTTGATCCATGAGGTGTTGAGTTACCATCATATCCCAGACCACATCAGGTTTCTTATAAGGAGTCTTTACACTGGCTTTCAAACGTCTATATTAACATCGGAATATAACACTCCGTTTATCACAGTGCATCGTGGAGTTTTACAGGGTGATTGCCTGAGTCCTCTGATCTTTAATATGTGCTTTAATACGTTCATTCAGCATATAAAAGGTGATCAGTATCGTCAATGTGGATTCCATATCAATAATAATCATATCTCTTCTTTAAACCCTGTTCATTGGTTTCAGTTTGCGGACGATGCAGCTGTTATAACTGGTCAAGAGTCCGAGAACCAAATTCTACTAAATCGCTTTTCTATCTGGTGCAACTGGGCTGATATGATCATCAGGGTCGACAAGTGCATTACGTTTGGTATCAAAAAGTCATCAACTAAATCTGTTCAATTTCAACCATCACTCTTAATCAACAGTAATCTTGTTCCTCAGGTGAAAGTAGGCGACTCTTTTCGATATTTAGGCCGATACTTTGATTTTGCTATGTCCAACGATGTTCACAAAAAAGAGCTGATAGCAATACTCACTGACAGCTTGTCGCAAATAGATCGTCTACCGCTACATCCTAAGAACAAGTTAAAATTGTACAATCAATACCTTCTATCTAAGATCTCATGGCATTTAACAGTTGCTGATATTTCTGCTACCTGGATTAAGGAGAAGTTAGATTCAGTAGCTGCAAAATACATTCGCAAATGGCTTGATCTACCAATTTGTGCCACCCTCAGTAGCACTTTTCTTCCCTGTAATAAGTTTGGTTTGAATATTTGTCCTCCATCTGTTAAGTTCTCTGAGTGTCAAACTGTTTTACGTATTGCTTTAAAGTCATCGCCAAATGCAGACATTAGATGTCTTTGGAAGGATACTAGCAATGGTCCGAATTTGCAGTATGATGCATATCGCAATACAAAAGATGTTCTGAAGTCTTTCCGTTGTAAACAGGAGGAGAAGCTAAACGACCATCTTGTATCACAAGGCTCTTTCTTCTCTGCAGTTAAATCGCAAGCACTTCCTAAACTTAATTCCATGTGGTCTTCTGCTCAAGGACACTTGCCTAAGAATATTTTTAATTTTACGATTAAATACATGAATAATAGCCTCCCGACTAAGATAAACCTCTGCAAATGGGGGCTTTCTTCTACTTCCGATTGTTTCTTTTGTCTAAAGCCAGAATCTCTTCTTCACGTTGTAGCTGGATGCTCCACATATCTTAATGACGGCCGCTTCACTTGGCGTCACAACTCAATGCTTCAGTTTATTGCAAACTCCTTTAAATCAGTCCCTGATTCAGTTCTTTATGTGGATCTCCCTGGCTTTATTACCCCTTCAGTACTTTCTGGGTATTCTCTTCGTCCTGATCTTCTCCTCACTATCTCTAAAAAATGCCTCTATATTCTGGAATTGACTGTTGGATTTGAAACTAATCTGTTGACCAATGCTGTACGTAAAGCCAATAAGTATGAAGATTTGATAAGACTCCAACAACATCAGTTTGATAGTGTTAAGTTTATCAGTCTGTCTATTAGTACTTTAGGAGTCTTCTCTCTTCAGTCTAATGACTTTCTTATCATGCTCAAAGAGATTGGTTTTGACGACAAACATATAAACTATATTACAAGGACATTAACAGGCATTGCCATACGATCTACATACTACGTGTTTTGCAAACGAGGGAAAGAATGGGAAAGTCCAGAGCTTCTATTTATTTAATTAAGCTATATTATTGCTGCTTAGAGATATTGTTGTTGTTGTTGTTGTTTTCATTTTTGTTGTTGTTTGTTTTTTTTTCTTTTTTTTTTTTTTTATAATTTCTTACATTATAACGATAGTATTGACCAATTGTAAACTACCTAGACATAGTGAGGTTTATGATTGTATGTAGAGAATTTGAAAATATGAAGTTTCCATTATTATTATTATTATTATCACTTTAGAAACTGTCCCTTTGAAGATATTTACTTCTTGCTTACGTGATTCCATTTACTCTTTCCTCACGCAAAACGGCCTAATAGAACAGAAAATACAAAAAGGATTTACTCATGGGGTCTCTGGCGTGTTGGAACATACATCCATGATGGCCTTTGTAATCAATAAAGCACGGTTAAAACAGCGCTCAATAATAGTTACTTTGCTTGACCTCAAAAATGCTTTTGGAGAGGTCCATCACAATCTTATCAACAGTGTCCTTGAATACCATCACATCCCTGAATCGCTGCAACTTCTTATTGCCAATCTTTACACTGACTTCCATTCGCATATTATTTCAGATAGTTTTTCCACTCCAGCTATTCCCTTTAACCGTGGTGTGCTTCAAGGCGATTGTCTTAGCCCCCTCATATTTAATCTGTGCTTTAATACCTTCATTCATTAAACAGGAAAAGTATAATCAGTTCGGTTTCTCTCCTCATGATGAAAACGACCGCTTATTTCATCCCGTTCATTGGTTTCAATTTGCAGACGACGCGGCTGTAATAACTACTAATGAAAGAGAAAATCAGTTATTACTAAATTGTTTCTCGAGATGGTGTCAGTGGGCCGGTATGGTAATTCGTGTGGACAAATGTACTACCTTTGGGATTAAGAAGTTTTCTACTAGCTCACTTCAATTTCAACCTAAGCTCTTGATCAATTCTGAACTCATTCCTCCTGTAAAACAAGGTGAATCCTTCAAATACCTAGGAAGATACTTCAACTTTGATATGGACAACAAGGACCATAAGGAACTTGTTAAATCAAGTCTTCAAACCATGCTTAAAACTATTGACTCATTAAATATTCATCCCAGAAACAGGTTACTTTTATATGATCGGTATGTTCTTTCAAAACTTTCTTGGCATTTAACAGTAGCAGATTTAGGTAAAACAAGGATATGTGAAAACCTTGATAACATTGTAACAAAGTATGTTCGCCAATGGCTTGATCTTCCAATTTCTGCAACATTAAGTTCTATTATTCCTTCACGTAATTATTTTGGACAAGCTTTCCAGTTACCATCTATAAAATTTCTACAATGTCAGACAACACTACGATCTTCTTTGAAGTCATCCTGTGATGAAACAATAACCAAATTATGGAGAAATACCAACTCAGGGGCAAATATTCAATACGATATTTACTCAAACACAAAACAGGTTTTGAAATCCATTCGTGCTGAACACACCAATAGACTTCAGACTCAGTTAAAGTCACAGGGATTCATTATATCATTCCTCCTTGAGCACTCCCTACAAAAGCTGACTTCGCTGTGGTCTAAGGCCCAAAGCAAACTACCACCAAATATCTTCAATTTCACCATCAAGTATCTAAACAACACGCTGGCTACTAGAAAGAACCTCTCTCTATGGAACCTTTCAGCTACGTCTGATTGTTCTTTTTGCCTTCAGCCTGAGTCACTCCTTCATATTGTTGCTGGTTGCAACACGTATCTAACTGAAGGGCGTTTCACATGGAGACATAACTCTGCTTTAAAATTTCTCGCTGAAACGCTGCAGTCCATACAACATGCAAAACTATATGTCGATCTCCCTGGCTACCTTTCTCCCTGCATCGTTACTGGCAATAGTCTTCGCCCTGACAATCTTCTGTTAACAGCTGACAATATCCTGTACATCATAGAATTAACTGTGGGCTTCGAAACATCGAAAGAACTCAAATATCGTCCCCTTCTATCTGATCTTGCCACTGATTATAAGGAAATAAAATTCATAAACCTCTGCATTAGCTGCCTTGGGATATTTGGTACTTCATCAAATTCGTTTCTCAAAATGTGTAATGACAGTGGTATCGACACTCACCATCTCAACTTTATCATTTCAAAGTTGTCAACCATAGTCATACGTACAACGTACTACATCTTTTGCATGAGGAATAAACCATGGTGTGATCCGGAGCTCCTTACCTATTAAATAATTTTTTTTTTGTTTGTTTGCTTCTTTTTCCAATTTTCCAATTCATTCTTTTCTTTCTATTACCTAGCATTGTAACATTTTAAGCCAGCCAAATACAGATTACCTGTTAGTGAGATTTGTATTTGTAGATTTAAATATGATATGTAATGAAGTTTGAAAACAATTATTATGTTATTTCTTAAATGTCACAGTTTGTACTGGTTGCTTCTTCATTGGCCGGGTGTAAACAATACACCTAAGGCATTTCATGTCCCAAAGTTCAGATACTAAGTACTTTACGAAGGATCCTTGCAGTCCCTAATAAGCACGTCTTTTGAAGAGACTGAATATTTATTTTTTCTGAGACGTTTCTGATGTTGTTAACCATTCCTATTTTGATGGTACCAAGTGCTCCTATCACAATGGGTATTACTTCCGTTTTCATTTTCCACATCCGTTGTATTTCAATTTCAAGATCCTTATATTTGCTTTTCTTCTCTATTTCTTTGCTTGATACATTCTTATCACATGGTACAGTCATGTCTATCAGCTTGCAAATTGAATTTACTCTATCTTTAATTATTATATCAGGCCTGTTTGCACTTATATGTCTATCTGTTTGCACTGCCATGTCCCACAGCACTGTATGTGTGTCAGTATTAGTTACAGTGTCTGGTTGGTGCTCATACCAATTGTCTCCTGTCTTGATTCCTAGATCTTTACAAATATTCCAGTGTACAAATGCTGCAGCTATATTGTGTCTTTCAATGTATTCTACCTTTGCTAATACTTCACACCCTGAGATTATATGATCAATTGTTTCGGACTGCTTATAGCATATTCTGCATCTACTATCAATTTCATTGCCAACTATATTTTTCTGATAATTTCGCGTGTATAGAGCTTGGTCTTGCGCTGCTGTCAATAATCCCTCTGTTTCTCCTTTGATGTCTGATCTGAGCCAATTGTTTGTATTTTGAGAATCAACATGTGGTTCCCCAATAAGCGAAGGGTACTTTCCATGCAACTGTTTACTACGCCATCTACTATTCTTCCTCTTAACAAGTTCTTTCTTTATTTCTTGTTTTAGTACTTTTGCATTTTCTGCTGTTGTGTTGTTTGTACTAGGTGTAAATTTCAAATCTGTCATTTCTGTTTCGATAGTTTTGGCAGTTTTACTAATTGAATACTTTAGTTTTGTCTTCTCATGCATAATAATCATATTGCTAGACAAAATGTTCTTGTTTTCAAGATAGTGGTTAAGCCCAACTATAGCTACTTTATATGCACTCTCTATTTCTATTAGTCCTTTTCCTCCTTCTTTCCTGGCTATGTAAATTCTGTCAACATCGGATTTTGGGTGTAATATCCCATGCATTGTTAAGATTTTCCTTGTCTTTGAGTCAAGTTTTTTTAGCTCAGAATATTTCCAATCTATTACGCCAAAACTATATTGAACAACAGGTATTGCCAAACTGTTTATCGCTTCTATTTTGTTTCTTCCATTTAACTCTGATCTCAATATTAGTCGCACTCTTCTGCAATATTCCTTTCTGATTTTCTCTTTCATTTTAGTATGTTGCATGCCATCACTTTCATCTACTCCTAGGCATTTATATCCGCTATTCGGGTCTAATTCACTTATAGTTGCTTCTTGATCCAGCTCAATATTGCCAGTGCTGATAAGTTTACCCTGTTTGAATGATGCCTTTGCACATTTATCCAAGCCAAAAGTCATTTTGATATCCTCGCTAAATTGCTTTACAATTTTTAATTCTCCTTGCTGTTGATCATCATTGCACGCGTAGAGTTTCAGATCGTCCATATACAGCAGGTTACTAATTGGCACACTATTCCTGTTCATCTTGTATCCATATCCACTGGCATTAATTTCTGATGTTAACGGCACTAATACTAAACAGAATAATAAAGGTGAGAGAGAATCCCCTTGAAATATCCCTTGTTTGATACTGATCTTGCCTGTTGTCAAAAGACCTTGAACATGATTCAGATACATTGTAGTATTCCATGACTTCATTGATTTCTCCATGAAATTTACCATTTTATGGTTAAATTTATAGATTGACATTGTTTTCAAAATCCAACTATGTGGAACACTATCGTAAGCTTTTCTGTAATCTATCCAATCTACATTTAAGTTTTTCTTCTTCCTCTTGCAATCTTCAATTATTGCTTTGTTCAAAAGAAGTTGATCTTTGCATCCATATGAATTTCTTGCACAACCTTTTTGCTCTTCCGGTAATATGTTATTGGATAGGATATGTTTATAGCTGCGCTCTGACAAGATTGAAGTCAATACTTTATATAATGTAGGTAAGCAAGCTATTGGCCTGTAATTCTTTGGTTGATCACTTTCACCATTTTTAGGTATAAGAAAAGTGCGAGCTGTAGTAAACCACTCTGGTAAATCTTCTGGGTTGTCAATCGCTTTGTTAAATGCAGTTGCTAGTGCATCATGAGTTGCTGATAGTTGTTTTAGCCAAAAATTTGGTATTGCGTCTATACCTGGAGACTTCCAATTACTTGATTTTTTAATGGCATTATGAACCTCTCCCTTCGTTATTAAATTCCATGTTTGGCTCTCTACATGTGCGTATTTTGCTTCTTCTCGAGTTATCCCATGCGCTTTATCATTATGGTGCTTTTCTTCTCCTAAGATGCCTCTCCAAAATTGTTCTATCTCTTCTTTGCTCGGTGGATTCTTTACTTTTATTTCTTTTTTACCCAGGGACCTATAAAATTTCTTGCGATCATTGTTAAAGAGTCTATTTTGATTGTATTGCTTGCTTGTCTTGGCATATCTTCGCAATCGCTGAGCTTTTGCTTGAATCTTCATTTTAAGGATTTCCATTATAGCTTCAGAATCTTTCTTTGTTTTGATGTTGTACTTCCTCTGAATCCCATCTCTTTTCCTTGAATTTTTCAGATTGTTCTCTTCTTTTGACATTTTTGTCAGGAACGACAGTTCCCCTCTCATCTTGTCAATCTGTTTCTCTATTCTAATTTGCCATTTAGGTTTTGCATGCGATATTTCATGCCTGTGCTGTTTTGGTGTCTTCCCTACTCTATCAGAGATCACAAAGCCTGCTGCATATAACAGTCGGTCGATTTCATTGAGTGACTTTCCTGGTACATAATTTTCTAGAACTGAATTACTTTGATTGATTAATGCTTTCAGCTGTTTGGTAAGGGGCAATTTAGGTAAGGGTGGTCTGTCCTTTACTTCGATATATTCAAGATCTGCATACTTACTGAAAATTTCCTCTGCTAATTCACTTGAATCAATTACAAATGCGGCATTTTTGTTGATTCCCACTGTCAATACTTTTCCTTCAGCCTGTTGGTCGTATTCTTCAGCAATAGTTTCGTTATTCTCATTCGTATTTGCATTCATGTAACGACTTTCTTGTTCTATATATACTTTAATTTGATCTATCTCAATTGCTGTTAATTTGTTGTTCTTTTCTATATATCGCCTCTGACTGGCTATCTTTTTTGCATCCATATTTGGTCTAGCATTTGGATTTCTTTGTCGCCAAATTCTATACGTCTCCTTTGTGATATTATCTTTCAAGGGCTCTGCTTGTGCTTTGTAGTAACATAGCAACACTTCTTTGTATTCCTCACGTGTCCATTTGTGTCGTTTACCTTTCGTTTGTTGGTTACAAATAGGACTTGATACTGCTGCAGGTGGGCTCTGTTGAGAGTAGCTCCCATTTGAGTTACCATCTACATTTTCTCGGGAGGGGAGATCAGTAGCTAACTTTTCGACCTCAGCCTGATCACTCACTGCGGGACGCGCTCCCTGGTAACCCGCGCGACGAGCGATGCGGTATGTAATTTTGGTAGGTTGTACGTTCATGTTGACATGAGGTGGTAGACTAGCCCCCGCCGGACACCAACCCGGAATTTCATGGTCTCGGGGTTTATTATTATTATTATTATTATTTTTATTATTATTATTATTAAAAAATCTTTAAGGAGGGTTAGCTCTTCAGCTGCCGCTGTTTTTCAAGAGGCCCTTCATTTAAATACATAATACAATAGGAAAAAGAACAAAATATCAGTTAAAAACCTAATTACAACTGCATACCAAAAAGCTGAAGAAGAGTTATGTAAAATAATAAAAATAAAGAAACAAATAACGTTAGTAGGTTGCTAACTATACAATGGTAAAAGCAATAAATAAGTAATAGAAACCTGTGCTTTGTAGTACACTTCATGTCATATGCACAAAAGACTTTTTAAAGGAGGCAAGACTAGGTGCTAGCTTCGATTCTGTTGGTAGGCTGTTCCACATTTTCGCGCCATTGTAGGACAAACCTTTCTGCCCATTAGAGGAAGTTTTCTTTGGCAGCTTAAGGTCTGTCGCAGTATTCCGTAGATTATACGAAGAATCAGACGAGTTGGCAACAAACATATTGTAAAGATATTGAGGAGCAATCCCATTTCTAGATTTATAGACAATAATTTGCAATTCATATTGGATAAGGTCCTCAATCGTTTTCCAACCTAGGTCTTTGATCAAGGGTTTGCTAGGAGCGTCATAATTGCTGCCAGTTATTATCCTGGCTGCACGATTACTGTTAGTTGAAGCTTTTATGTTTATCTATGAATGAAACTGGATTATCTAAGCAAATATTCATATGCATCTGTGTCAGTCTCCATGCCATTCAATATTTTCTCTTCCACTTTGGGAGATGTAGCTATTCTTTTAACAATGGTTCGAGTCCTTGTCTCCTCTTGAACTTTCAGTTACTTGCTGATGCAGGTAATTGAAATGTGCACAGAATCTAATAAGACACTTAAATTTACATTGTTAAAGAAATAATAGGATATTTCTAAGATAAAGTGGAAACTTCCTTTTGAACTACATAGGAAGTCAGCCTACTAATATTCTACTCCTTTGATACTGCCGTCTTTGTTTACAAGCTTTTGAGCTTGCATAGCTACGGCTGAGCCTCTACGTATCAAGAAAATACACTATGAATTTGTTTTCGACCATAGCACTCTACTTCAAAGCGATACGACTTGGTATTAATGACAGAACTACCCATTGTGAGTGATCGGAAAAAGTGTATCACTAAGCACTGATAATATGCAGGCCCGTAGACACTGGGGGGCAGGGGGCATTGCCCCCCCAATAATTCACCGAGGTTGTATATAGAAGTTATACTACACAGTACTTTTTAATCATTTTTCAGTTCAGTCACACTCAATCTTGAACCTAGAAGCACCATAACACAGATATATGGCATGCAGATATCTTGACTCCGTTGTACGACAAACTGTTACCGTTTTTTCAGTGATGACACGAGTGTTGTAAGAGTGTCTAAGAGTTTCTGATTGTGTAGATGGCAACCCTTTTAAGAAATAGGGCATTGTTCCTTTTGAGTGCATTCCATGTAGCCCATGCCAGATATCTCAGGGTGAGAAATATCTTTTCTTCAATGTGTTGGTAAGATATAGTTCTGATCAATAATGGAAACTGCTTCATTCTATTTTGCAAAAGGGCCTTTTCTGACGTTCTGGAGGGTGTTTGAAAAATTTTTCTAGAGACCCATTTTTCCCAGACCCCCAGTTTTCATCAGAGAGCATATGAAAAACCACTATTTTGGCATATACTTATGGATAACATGTAATGCCCCCCCCCCCCCGAAGGATTCTAACTTGACTTCTACATCTGTGCCCCCAGTCCAGTTCAGCTGTCTACGGGCCTGATATATCGTGAAGATTTTCCTTTACATTAAAGAAGCTTGGCCATTTTCAGCTGTTCTAACCATGACGCTGAACATGGGGGAGGGGGACACAGGTCATGCTAACAGTTTTCTCCAGATCAATTTTCTAAGTTCTACATCTTCGGGGAGAGAAGTTTACAGAGGTGGAAGAATTCCAGTAAGACATAACTCGTTGCTATATTACATCATTGCATCTTTTCACTATTTAATTGCATATCTTGTTGTTCACTGTGCCATAGGGCATTGTTTCGACTGGGTATGGTCCGCAACAAGTGCATGCAGCCTATGGTGGCTGGCACGTCTATCACTAAGAGAAGAGGGGGGGGACATAATATCCCCCTGGCTAAACATTACATAGGAAACACTTGCGTTTTTGTCCCCTAATACTAAAATTTATCACGGGATAATGTGGCTTGTTGTCTCAAATTTCCCTTGGCGTCATGTCGACAATATTAGAAGCGTATATAGAAGAGGGTCAACCGTGCTATCCGCCCAATCCTTGGATGCCATGCCTACATCGTCAGCAAAATTCTATATCAAGTTCCCTTGGATTCTCTAAATTGATTTTCCTCACTTTGAGTTGCTGCATGACCACTCTTACTGAGTAGAAACTTTTCAAGTTTGAAAACGCAGTGCTACATTAAAAAACAAATTAATTTCTGGGTGTGCCTTCATCTTGTACAAAATCAGGCTGAATCATAAAAGCAGCGACTTTAAATTATTTTAATACACTTTGTGGCAATTTGAAGGTGATATCTGGAATACTCATTGTTGAATTGTATTGATAACATTTTCTTTTTTTAGTATGTAATGTCAGGGAAAGGCCAATAGAGCCTATAACAAAGCCCTGACAAAGGAAGAAAGAGAAAGGAAAGTTAATTAGATAGGGAGATAAGATCCAGTTTGTTGATGTTAAATTTGAAGGAAGATAAGTTGTAGGATTCAGGAAAGGAAGTGGAAGGTAAGGTGCTCCAAAGTTTACAAGGTCTTGGAATGAAAGAAGATTTGTGGGAAAGAGTTCATTGATTGGATAGTATGACTTGGAAAGGGTGGGTGTGATTGACTAGAGCTTCTTGAAGGTCGAACATGCTTCAAGGGGTCAGGAATAATACTCTTGATTTCCATTGAGCAATGTCCATGAAAATGTCGATAGAAAATGGACAGATCTGCAACCAGACGACGATGAGAGAGAGATTGGAGAGATTTGGTAAGGCTTGGGTTATTTATGAGACGAATGGCTTTGAACTGGACTTTGTCAAGAAGATGTAGAGAAGATCTGGGAGCACCACCCCAAACATGGGAGCAGTACTCCAGAGAAGGACGAATCTGAGATTTGTATATGGTCAGTAGCTGAGAAGGACAGAAAAAGCCACGTGCTCTAGAAAGGAAGAAACATATTTTCAGGTAGAAAATCAGTCTTACTGATCTAGAGTTAAGCTTTAAAGACATAACATTAAATTCAAACTGGCGGAAATCATATAAAAATGGCGGAAAATGACATACTTAAAAAAATAAAGCTACACAATTTCAAACATTTCGGTACAAGCCTTCATCAGCAATAACATACCAGCCACATTTTGTGCATTTATAATCATAACTCAAAGGGACAATATATTTATGTTTTGACAAAACAGTACTTTACACAGTACAAAAGGACTACATTGAATAACACCTAAAACTGAAAAGAGGGGAAATGAGATAAATATATGTATATAGTACAAATATAGTATAAATATATGTATATATATTGCCAATGTTTCTCAATAATACAAGGTTAGGTAGCACACGAATAAACTCGACAATTATCTTTAATTTGCAATACATTTTCAAGCAAATATTTGTCTATCTTCAATTGCACAAATGTGAAAAGTCTGTTGGTACTGCAGAACTTCACTATAGCACGAAAAATCGAGAACACTGTTTTAGCATACTGAAAGCGTTTTTCGTCCGACATTCGTCAGAGTATGAAACGTCGGATAACGACCGAAAGGTGAACCAAAATACTATAGCCAGATGCGGGTGCACGTGATATGATGAATAATGGGTCTATGTGGCCCTATGATTGGCCAATTAGCACCTATTCACCATTGTTTACTTGAAGAGTCCAAGTGAAAAAACGAACTCTTTTTGTTTACACAAGATTGGGTTTTGAGTCTTAATGTAAACTGATTCCAAAACACCTAAATGAAAGGACGATCTTGCTTGCCCAATGATCCGAAAATTATCGTCTGTATATGTTTTGGCGCATTCTGGATTTGTAATAAGGTGTTGTCCTATGGCCGAATCACTTTTCATTTTAGAATTAGGGTTTTTACACATGCGAGGTGGCTGTTCTCTTGTTATACTATTTTTCGTCTTGATGCTCGTGGGTACAATTGCACAAATATAAATGTATGTGAAAACATTATAGCAAAAATTATTCGAGAAAAGAACAATGAAAGAGTCAAATGCAATGGCTAGAAGCTTAAGGAGTTATTATGATGTTGGACCTCCTTGTTTAAGTCAGACCTTTACCATAAAATACGCAGAAGTAAATGTCTGCAGAAGTATAGTTCTTCCTACAACCTTTGAAAATCACTACCTAAACAGTTAACGTCACTCCTTCAATACTTTCACTAATTTTTCTGTCAATAATTCTAGATAGAGTTAAAAAGTTTGCTTTAATTCGAAATTGAGTTAATGACAAATATTTTACAGCCTAAGTTAAAATGGAAGAAGCACCTACATTGTGATAATTTTGTTATGTAAATTTCAAAGATTAGGCCGTTGGCCGGTAGAAAGTAGGCATTTTAAATATGATGTTGCAATACTTTTTCCCCCTTGTGTATATCTTTCCAAAACTTCTCAACAAAATTAAGTTCGAGATAAATCGAAGAACCACAATTGACCTTCTGTCCATTCCTACCGTAGATATGTTGATGATACCTTTTGTTTTTTAACAATGAATATGAGGCTCTACTTTTCTTTGAATTTCTCAATTCACAAAATTGATAACATTAAGTTCACTGTGGAAAAAGAAACTAACAATACTTTGGCCTTTCTTGATGTCTTCATCAATAATAAAGATCCTGCTAATCTTATAACTTCAGTCTTTCGCAAAAAGACTTTTTCTGGCCTCCTTATCAATTTTCTTAGCTACACTTCTTTTCTTGTAAACTTGGCCTCATCAGAACGCTAATAGATAGGGCTTACAAAATTAATAGTACTCTTCTTGGTTTTAACAAGGAAGTTAAAAAACGTTCCTACACACTTAAGAAAAATCAGTATCCTGAAGGTTTAATAAATACAGTACTAAATAAGTATCTTGATAATATTAGCAAGTCCACTGCTCTTTCTGTGGATTCTAAACCACCTGATGGTCTCTGCAACCTTTACTTTAAGTTGCCATACCCTGTATTGTTTACTTTCACGAAACGCAAGTTGCACACTTTAGTTAAACGGTATTCTAAAAATCTTGAAGTCAAATTGGTATTTTCTTCCTTCATAATTAAAAACTTAATGAAAGTTAAAGACTATTTATATGTGTGGGAAGTAATTCCATCTATGTTGGCGAGACCAGCCGACATTTGTCCACTAGAGTGCATGAACATTTACATTCTGATAAAAACTCCCACATTTATAAACAGTTAATGAGTTCTGATAAATGTAGGATGTCTTGCGGTGATAATTACTTTACAGTTTTAGATACAGCCAGCACCTACAGTATAACCATCCTAAAATTAAGGAGGCTCTTCATATTATGTGGGAAAAGTCACTGTTAAACAAACAGGCTAAGCTCTCCGATATTTCGTTAAGTTTCTAAACCGCCCCCCCCTTCTATTACTTTATAGCGGTTTATCGTTCGTTTGTCGAATGTGCTCTATTGATTTTTATTGCATTCTGAAAGCAACTGATGATGGATAGTTAGCAAGTTGTGTTCCTCCGGCTTATCTCGGACTTTATATATATATATATATATATATATATATATATATATATATATATATATATATATATATATATATATATATATATATATATATATATATATATATATATATATATGTATATATATATATATATATATATATATATATATATATATATATATATATATATATATTGTGAAGGCAACAGGTTTTGGAAGAAATGAAAATTGAAAGTGGGGGAAAATAACCGACTCGAGCGGGATTCGAACTCGCGACCACTGACATTATACGGCGGTGCTCTGTCAAGTGAGCTATCGGGCCACGCTTACAAATCGTTGCTCAAGGGTAGGTTATTTGCTCGCACCGCCCCTCTCTTAACCAATTTGCACAGGGGAGCCATCGCAGCTCCATCGCAATGTGCATTGGACCTGCTGTTGAGAGAGGACTGCTCACACCAGGGGTCCATTGCAGCCCCATCGACTGGATAGAGTTAAAAAACTTTCCTTAACTCTATCCAGTCGATGGGGCTGCGATGGCAAAAGTCGAATGTCTTGCCGGACTTCGTAACAAATCGAGTGTCTGCTCATGGGCAGGCCTTCACCAAGCAAGCGTTAAGGAATGTTTTTGACATCTTAAAAACGTTGGACTAGAGCTAGGTATGCCTAATTATCCTGAATTCACTTCTACTCTTCTCAGACCTGGGTTGGGTACGCATAATTCTGAAATTATCACAACCAGGCGTCATGTCGGTACCCCTAAACCTGGATGATGAAACTGTGTAATGGGAGGTCAGGTGAGGGTTGTGCGCAATGTCTAATATTTCTGTAATGGATCATAGCCCAGCTTAGGACTCGGAGTTATCGATCAGGACTGTAGATACGAAGTTGTAGCCAAAAATTCGCTGTTGTAAATGACAGTTTTTATCAATTTAACCCCGATCTTTCCTAATTCCACCGCTTTCAATTTGGGCAATTGATAACCTTTCGTGCGCCGTTCATTTCAGGCCAGTCCAAGAGGTATTAACGCATGAATGTCGAGTTTGAGAATAAATGTATAGATAAATGTTGGATAAATATGAATAAAGCGGATATAAATGTATGTAAAGTTACTTAATGTTTGTAATGTCCTTCTCTTTCTCGTTATCTTTCAGTTCCTCTCTTCCATCAATCTATCGTTCATTCCTTTCTGCGAGCACGCTGTAATATGATCTCTACACGAGATCTATTGAACAAAACTAAACATTAGTACGTTAACCACAAATATTTATAATTTGCAACACACTACCCCCGATCAAACGATAATTTCGTCTTGATCCTTAGTCAATCAATATGTCCCTAATTCTTTCTCTTGCTTCCACGGCTGTCAATCGTCTGTCTCTTTTACTATCCATTCCTGAGGACTGTATGCTATCAGCTTTCGGATCTTTCATGTGACTTTTTCTGTTCTAATTTCTAATGGATGCAGATGCTGCACAGATCTTTCCATGATCTTTGGCTTTTCCTTAACTATAACTCTGACTCGAGCTCTCTTTACTGTACCGTCATGTGATTTGATCAGTGACTCTACAACTCCTAATTTCCACTTAGAGCGATGGTTGTTTGATAATACCAATACTACTTCACCTTCTGTTACTTCTCTCCCTGTCTTTTCGTTCATTTTGTGGTACTGTCTAAACGTGACGAGACATTCCCGATGCCATCTGTTCCATAGATCCTCGCGTTTCTTACAAATGTATCTATATCTTTTGGCTACATTGCTACTTTCTTTGAAATCGCTCTCTACCGACTCTTCTGCAATTTGTGGCAATATTTCACCGTTGATTAAATCTGGTGGAGTTAGTGCCCTTTGGATATCTTCTCCTTGATATGTTATAGGCCTATTATTCATCGAGGCTTCTATTTCGCAAAGTATGACTTCCAGCTCATTGAACTGTAGTCTCGCATTTCCTAATGTTTTCTTTAAGCATGCTTTAAGTATGGCAACCATTCTTTCATAAAATCCACCCCGCCAAGGTGACAATGGAATGTTAAACTTCCACTGCATTTCGTGCCTTTGCAGCAATTCTTGCACGTCTGTCCCCTTACTCAAGTTTTCAATCCAATCCGATGTTTTTTTGAAGGTCCTAGCGTTGTCGCTGATGACAATCGATGGTGCACCCTTTCTTGCAAAAAACTTTCGTAGCTCTAGCTTCAATGCATCTGAAGTTGTATTTTTCATTAGAGCAAGATATACTCCCCTTGTAACAGCACAAGAAATTAACATCACATAAGTCTTCTCCGTAGTTCCCTTTTCTGATAAAATAAGCAATGGTCCGGCAAAATCTATTCCGATTCGTTTGCTTGCGTTACTCTATCTGATGGAAGATTTCCTACTGTGGAAGTAGAGAATGGTCGGCTCTTTACTTTCAGACAAGTTGTGCAACCACGAATCACTTTCTTTACTTCTTGTCTTCCTTTGACAACCCAATATGTCTGTCTGAGCTCTGCAAGTGTTTGGTTCTCCCCTCTATGAAATACTGTAACATGAAATGATCTGATGATTAAGTGTGTGAGAGGGTGATGCTTGGGCAAAAAGATAGGGAATTTTGTCTCTTCACTCAAGTTAGCTTGATTCAACCTTCCACTACAACGCATAAGTCCGTCTAACTCTTTAACACCTGGTGACTTGGCAATGTCATTGAATTTGATGTTTTTCTTCATCTCTGATTGTGCTGACATGATCCACAATTTCCTTGACTCCTGAATTTCTTCTACTTGAATGCCATTGAAAATTTTGATGTTTCTGCAATTTCTGATGAATCTTAATACCCATGATGTTATTCTATAAACTTTATTCTCTGAACTGTATTTGCTCAAGTCTATGAGCTGTTCTATTCCATTTCCCTATCCATTATGATTGACTTCGACTGTTGTTACAGCAACTGTTTTTCTTTCCTCCTTTTCACTTTCCTCTGTCCTTTTCGCAATATTCCTTGGCCAACTGTCCTTATCTTCTCTTATCCAATGTGGTCCTTGGCACCACAGCGAACTTTGTTGTAGCTTTACTACAGACATTCCTCGTGATCCAAGATCTGCAGGGTTTGCTTCTGTCGGACAATGTCTCCATTCCATCTCGTTTTGCGAAGGATTTCGTGTACTCTAGTCGAAACGAATTGCTTCCACTCGTGCTTTTTTGCGATCCAACATAGTGTTTTATAGCTATCAGACCAAAGATGCGTTGATACAGCCTCATATCCCAGTGCCTGCTTCACTGTCAACATCAACGTAGAAAGGATTCTTGCGGCCATTAACCCTAACCTTGGAATTGAAGTTTCTTTCATTGGCGCTACTCTTGTCTTGGCTGTGATAAGTGCTGAGAATGACCCTGTGCTCTTTTTTTGTCACTAAGTACACACATGCGCAATATGCATGCTTGCTGGCGTCTGCGAATCCGTGCAACCATCTGAATTCTATTTTGTCTTCTACCGTCAACTTAAGACTTCTGCTGAACACAATTTGTTTGGCTTCATTTAATTCTTTTGTCCAGTGAACATAGCGTTTCTCTATATCCCTTTCTACCTTTTCGTCCCACTTTTTCTTTGACTTGCAAACATCTTGAAGCATTATTCTTCCCTTGATTGTAACAGGACTAGCTACTCCTAACGGATCAAATATCTCTGATACCCTACTCAGCATGTTTCTCTTTGTCACTGTTCTTTCAATCCTGACATCTGATGTATTGCTCTCAAGTTTTATAGCTAGCTTGTCATTCTTCTGGTCCCATTTCAACCCCAAAACCTTAGTGCTATCTTTCTCTGGCTCTGTCTGTCTTGCAAATGATTGAACTTCTGTAGCTTGACTCTTGTTTATGAATTCTCTGACCTTTTCATTGCTAGAATTCCGTTTTCTTAGGGTAAATCCGCCTTCTTTCAAGCGTGCACTAGCCTTTTGAAACATTATTATTCCATCTTCAACTGTGTCACACCCTATGATAGCGTCATCTACATATAAACTCTTCTTTAACCTCTCGACAAATTCTCTATCTTCTTCCTGATATTTTGCTAAGTGATGATTTAAAGTCCCACATAAGAGGAAAGGACTTGGCCCCGCCCCAAAAATGACTCTAGTGAACCTGTATTCTTTAACTCTCTTGTTGTCATCATTCAGATCTTCAAACCAAAACAACCTTAAGTAATCTCTATCATCTTTGTCTATCTCTATCTGCAGAAACGCTTTTCCAATATCTGCAAACAATATTATAGGGTGAGCACGCATCCGAAGCAAAATATCGTATAGCAATGGAGTTAATGATGGGCCAGTATGTAAACATTCATTCAGTGACTTATCCCCTTTCCTTGCTTTCGCTGACGCATCATATACTATACGCACTTTCGTCGTCTCTGCCGCTTCTCTCACTACTGGATGATGAGGAAGGTAGTGTACTTCCTTTTTCTCCGTTTCCTCTACTGGTTCCATGATATTGTTTGCTAATTGCTCTTTCATTATAAGATCATATTCCTTAAGAACCTCTGGATTCTCTTCTAATCTCTTCATTAATGTGCTCAATCTTTGCTCTGCGTATTCTTTATTATTTGGAATATCATAATTCCCCTCTTTCCATGGTAACTTTACTCTGTACCTTTCTCCAGTGAAATCTATTGCTTCTTTGAACATTGTATGAACATCTGTCTCTTCTCTGATTCCTATTGATTCATAATCCCATAATTTGTGAAGCTCACTCTCTGATTTCTTTGAGTCTATGGCTAAATGAACATTGGCCTTTGCATTCCTTAAGTTTTCATCCTTGATTTCCCCTGACAGTGTCCATCCAAATATTGTTTCTATAGCAATCGGCTCTGATTGTGACCCCCCCCCCGTCTTGAGGTCCCTGTGACCATTCGGTGGTAATTATTTACACCAATTAATACATGAACTTCCAATTCACTCTTTTCTGAAACATCTGGGAACCATAGGCTTTTTAAATGTTTATATTTCTCTTTCTGCACATGTGGCTTGACATTTGTTATACGGGATATTTCTGGTAAGGTATGCACTTCTGTATCTGTAGATGCTACTTCTGTATCTATAGATGCTTTATGGTCTAGTCCTTCGATGGAAACTTCATATAATGAACTTGTCGTTACTATTCCTTCTGATTTCCTTATTCCACTGAGACTTATTTGTGATGTCCTGGTTGGCTCTACTCTCAACATGTCTGCTAATTCCTTTGTAATAAATGTAAACTGGCTACCGGTGTCTAACATCAATCTGCATCTAATTGCTTTGCTTTCATTTTTTCCTTTTACAAATGCTTGCAATGTTTCTAACGCAACTGCTCCTTTTGCCCTTGCATGTAAGGATGGTATTGATGATTCCTCTGGGATGGTTTTTCCTTTATCACATATGGATATGTGATGCTTATCCCCACAATTTATGCAATATTTTTTCTCGTGGCAATCTTTAATCCTGTGCCCCCTCTTCAAACAGCAAAAACACCTCATATACTTCTTTAGTAAGGCCTTTCTTTCTTGTAGCTCTGTGACCCTTTTACACTGTTCTGCTCTATGATCTCCCAAACAGTAGGGGCAATCTTTGCTGCTGGATTTCTTTCCAATAAGTGCGCTCCCAGTTGCTATTTGTCTGTCTTTTCTTGTAGCCGTACTTATTTCCTGTGTTCCCTATGGTTTTGATTCTCTTATCTTAATCTCTTTCTGCAAAACTATCAACAATTCCTCCATGTTCCAATTAAAGTCCTTTTTTTGTTGTAGAACGCTAATTCTTAAGTAGCTTGGCAGTTTGTCTTCTAACTGTTGTACCAGAATGTCTGAGTAATTCTCCTGTTTCTGTCCAAGCGACAACAAGGCTCTGTGATTGGTTTCAATTTCTGTGTAGAATTTTCTTATTCCTTTCAAGTCATAATCTCTGTATACTGGCTGAATATTTAGTAGGGCTTGGTAATGCATGCGGCAAATCTTTTCTGTATCTCCATACCTTTCTTTCAATAGGTTAATTGCAGCTTGGTAATTTCGATTGTCAAATCGATAATTATCTATAACCTTTAGTACATCTCCGTCCAGTAACCCAGTCAAATAGTCAAACTTTTCTCTCTCTGACAATTCAGACCTTGACTGAATATTCCCTTCAAATGAGTCCCAAAAAGACATCCATTTGATCGGATCCCCATCAAATCGCCTTAAATTTAACTTAGGTAGCTTGGCATTTATTGTTGGTCTAGGCTCCCTATAACCCCTGTTTTCCGATTTGACTATCCCTGTCAATCTCGCTAATTCATCGTTCAAATCTTCGATTACCGCTTTCATGTCAGTGTAGAACATACTTGTTTCTTCAACTCCAGCTTCTAATTGTATTAATTGTAATTGTTTCTAATTTTACTTCATCTCCAGATTCCACTATCTCTGCAATAATGTTTTCATCTAGCTCCTTTATCTGCTCTAGACTTGTTTCTATAGAAAATTTCCACTTATTTAGCTGCCTTTTCGAAATACTTTCCTTGCTTTTAAATGTCTTTTCTACCTCATCTGTCACCTTTCTTACTAATTCCTTTCTTTTCTGTCTTAACATTGTTTTCCCATTCCCCTCTGCGTGTCCACTGCCTGCATTGCTTGGCAACGATTCCGTTGTGCTACCTTCAGATATTTCGTTGATCTCATTCGTTTCTCCTTCTTGAACACTCATTCTCCTTATCTCTTACGAATTGGCAATTTCAATCCGGTCGGTTGGGCCACGTTTTATCAATTTAACCCCGATCCTTCCTAATTCCACCGCTTTCAATTTGGGCAATTGATAACCTTTCGTGCGCCGTTCGTTTCAGGCCAGTCCAAGAGGTACTAACGCATGAATGTCGATTTTGAGAATATATGTATATATAAATGTTGGATAAATATGAATAAAGCGGATATAAATGTATGTAAAGTTACTTAATGTTTGTAATGTCCTTCCCTTTCTCGTTATCTTTCAGTTTTTCTCTCTTCCATCAATCTATCTCTCTCCTCCATCAATCTATCGTTCATTCCTTTCTGCGAGCACGCTGTAATATGATCTCTACATGAGATCTATTGAACAAAACTAAACAATAGTACGTTAACCAAAAATATTCATAATTTGCAACACATGTATATTTTTTCCAGGGCAAAAGTTGTGAGACACGAATTCACCACAGCACCTCCGTTTCACATTGGCGAAATGAAGAAACAAGGTAAAAATGGAGGCACATGTTGGATAATAATTTTATGTAAACAAATCCGCTGATTGGTCAGTTACAAAATGTGCTCGTGCTGTCTTTGCCCTAAGAAAGTCTTAAGAAAGTTTGAGTACTGGAATTGCCAGATTATTAAGAAAGTTTGAGTACTGAGATCATTTTAAACTTTCTTACAAAAAATACGTGTAGTGGCAGTAGTCCAAAACTGCATAAGTATCATTGTATCTGCCTGTCTGCATAGAAATAGGAGGACACGTGGAGCGTAATGCTAATGGGGAGTCAAAATGGTAGCACCACGTTGGCAAAAAGACAGAAGCGGCACTGTGAGCCCTATGCAAACAACATAAGTTAAAAGTCGTTTGATTTGCACTTTTGCAACACGGTACTTCCTAGCAATAAGTATGGATATAACAATTGATCCACACTAAAGTAAATCTAACTTCTGGACAAAATAACCTGTTTTTTCATACGTAGGTGTACGCGCACGCGGGGTTGTCCCTTATGACTTGTAGGCCTTGTCACTTTCTATTCAACACTAATTCGGCTACTGATTTATATTGACCTTATTTACAACTACTGTGGGCATATCTAGCTAAAATTGCTGCAAGAACAATTACTGATTTTACTAGCTTCCTGCATATTTAGAGGGGGATATCAGTTCTCTGCATCTGGATGCAAATATGACAAACAATTTCTCTAGGTTCACTATCAAAACCTTCAAGACGTCATATGTCCAGAGACCTTTGGGAAACCAATCCAAACAACATAACTAAGTTTTTAGCTTTGATTTAACATAACAATATATGGCTTAATCAGATAAATAACTCTAAGCATATAGTCATACTCAGGCTGATGGCAAAGTAGCTTTGATGCCCCAAGCAGACTACTTATCGGAGAGCTGGGATGGAAGACCATTGAAGAACTTATAAACTGTGAAATAAAAACAATGGTTTACAAGTCCTTGCATGATCTGGCTCCAGAATACCTCTATAGCCTTTTCACCTCGTAACTCACAGTGTGCTTCCCACAGCCTCCGTAATACTAAAACAGGCCTGAGACTGCCCAGGAAAAACACAGCAAATGGGCAAAAATGCTTTTCTTACAGTGGAGCAAAACTGTGGCATAGCATCTCAGCTGAGATTAAGCAGGCATCAACACTGAGTAGTTTTAAAAACTCTATTCAGTGGACATTTGTTTGCAATTGTAGTATAACTCGTTTATATTACTTTATATGTATTCTGCTGTAATTAAGGTTTTATAATTATGGTTTCTTAAAGTATTGTTTATTGTAATTGCTATTTTTTAGTTAGGGCCCATTGTAAATCAATTTTGTTGAAGGGCAACCCTAGAAGTGAATTATGAATATGAAAAAAGTCATAGATGGATATTTCGCTTACAAGTACTTTTGTTAAGTGGTTCAACTAGCTATGAAAAAAACCAACTTCACTTACTTTGTAGATATTTTATTTCCATTTTATCTGTCACTGTTTGGATCTTTCGGGTTATTAAATAACAGGATACAAACCTTAAGGCCCGCATAACAAACTTATTCAAAAAAGATGGAATAAGAACAAAAAGGTAATTCTCAAACGTTCAAGGCACTTACCGATCATTTTATTCCTTCGTCACACCGAAAATTGGATTGTACAACCTACATAGGTTCAATATTAGCCTAAATAGATTGAAAACACCATTTGACGGCATAGTCCATATCAAACTTCGCCAACGTGTTGCTACCATTTTTGCTCCCCATGGGTTTCACATGCCAAACAAAAGGAAAACAATAGAGTGCGGATTCTAGTCCTCCTATTTCTATGGGTGTCTGTTGACAAACTGTGATTTCCGAATAACTTCCTGCTTGCGGCTGTGACCTGCTCCTGCATTGTACAAACCTGCTGCAGTAATAAGGAAGTTGAGAAGTTGAACAGGTACCAATGGAACAGGGGCAGAAAGTTGTTAGATTAGATCCAATTACCAAAGTGTTTCTGGAGGGGGTCTATGATGAGGAGTGTGTGTTGTTCAAGCTCAACGGACTGTGGCATCTTTTACGAAATATTTGGAGACATGTCAAGGACTACTGGAAAGCGAGTATATTACATAGCGAGGAAACCGAGAAGGATAGCATAATTTCTTATATAAACTTACACAATCCGCCCTTTGGTGAGCAACGCCGATTCTCATATGGCCAGTCGCTCACAGGAAGAAAAATATCTTTTCCCAAATCAAAGGGGATCAATATTAATATGATGCCGTTCATATTAGGAATCAGCTTTAAGGACTGCCATTTACCAAAGTACCTGAAGAAATATTGGAATGCTTTAGTATCTCAGTGCTTATTTGACAATAAAGAAATTGGTACTGTTTGCTATCTAACAATCCATGAAAGCGATGTCAAGAAAAGTGCTTCGCAGCGCAGGCCTGGTATCCACACTGAGAGACCTGGGAGGTTAGAGCTGTCTGGTAGACGACTTGGTGATATTGATAAAGGACAGGGAGATGGAATGATTGAAGACAAACCTGAGTTTTCCTTTTGGGGCAGGGGTTTACATGATGATTTGGCAATTCATGGAGGTATTTTTATGGCATCAAATGTTGCAAATTCATGCAAGGTTTGGGACTGCCAGATTGTGGATGATACATGTATTGGGCATTTGGGTGATATAGAACACCTGAGAAGTCTTTTACGAGAAGGTGAAATTATGGAACCAAACTGTTTGTATTGGTTGACAGACAGAACACCCCATGAATCTCTGCCACTAAAGAAAAAGACCCACAGGCAATTCTTTCGCTTAGTTACAAGCCAAGTGTCTCTTTGGTTTGAAGAACATTCAACTAAGAATCCATTAGGTGTTGTTCCAGATCCAAATATTACCAAAATTGTAAGGGGATCTAAATTCAAGAAAGGGGAGGCATATATTGTTTCAGATATATCAGAATAAACTTATTGTTTATACTTAGATGAACTCTCTAAAAAATTAGCAAGAACATCCGGTGTGTTTTTCAAAATTAGGCATCTTCTCCCTTCTAGTGTTTTAGTCTCCCTGTACCATTCCTTATTTGGCTCATTTATTCAATATGGAATTGTTGTGTGGGGTCTAACCTATGACATCCACACTAAGCCTATCTATATCTTACAAAAGAAAGTTGTTAGAGCTATTACTTTCAATAATTTTGCTGCTCCTTCTACCCCAATCTTTTCAGAGTTGAAAATTCTTAAGTTATATGATTTATTTTATTTAAAACTCCTTTCTTTTGTGTATGAATGTATTACCAAAACTTCTCCCTCATATTTTCATGATTATTTTACTTTGTTGTCCTCTATTCATCAATATGATACTAGGCAGGCATGTATGGGTGGCATTTTCATGTGCATTGGACCTGCTGTTGAGAGAGGACTGCTCACACCAGGGTGATATATCAGCAGTCCTCTCTCAACAGCAGGTCCAATGCAAATTGCGATGGAGCTGCGATGGCTCCCCTGTGCAAATTGGTTAAGAGAGGGGCGGTGCGAGCAAATGACCTACCCTTGAGCAACGATTTGGAAGCGTGGCCCGATAACTCAGTTGGTAGAGCAAGAGCACATTTTGTAATTGACCAATCAGCGGATTTGTTTACATAAAATTATTATCCAATCATGTGCCTCCATGTTTATCTTGTTTCTTCATTTCGCCATTGTGAAACGGAGGTGCTGTGGAGAATTCATGGCTCATAACTTTTGCCCCGGAAAAAATTTACGTTCATTTACAACAGCGATTTTTTGGCTACAACTTCCTATCTACATTTCTCATCGATAACTCCGAGCCCTAAGCTAGGCTATGATCCGTTACAAAAATATTAGACATTGCGCACCACCCTGCCATGACCTCCCATTACACAGGTCCTCCATGAGCACCCCTTCACCAAGCAAGCAGTAAGGGGTTTGTTTTTTTATCTGAAAACCGTTGGACTAGAGCTAGGTATGCCTAACTATCCTGAATTCACTTCTACTCTTCTCAGATCTGGGTTGGGTACGCATAGTTCTGAAATTATCACAGCTAGGCGTCATATCGGTACCCCTAAAGCTGGATGATAGCCATGTTCAAAATTAAATGATGTTTAGATTGTCCTACGCTGATAATTTAATCCAGGTATATCAAAACTGGTCACTGTAGTGAAGTTATGACAACAAACAACCTCTTTAACTCTCGTAATGTCTAAGGCCGTCCTCGACTGTCTTCATGGCGTATACAGTTTTCCACTTTGGCGGGAAATCTGAACGTCATTGGTTACAGGCATGGAAGTAGCATTCAGGTAATACGGGGAAAGCCAAACCATATTGTTCGAATACCAGCCATATTAAATAGTGCTAAACTAAAAAAATACACCATTACAGACTTAAAGATACCGAAATATCGTTATCTGCAAGCATTTCGGAAGTTGGCTGTTGCAAGAGGCTTCAGAGCCAATAAAGGTGTCCGTGTTTGTACGAAGTGCATCGAACTGGCACCAAATAAGAGAGATTTTAATAGATTTTTACAAAAGGAAAAACATAAGATAAAACATGTTTGACATTTTCCAATATTCCATTTAATTGCAAACAAATAACTTCTACGTACATCGTACTCTTTGGCAACAAATAGTAGGGGGTATACGCGTATTTTTTAAGAAAGTGCTTTACAGGAAAGTAGTATTCGAATCGTCAAAAAGTTAACAAAAGTTCAGTACTGGGTTCTGCAAACCTAAGAAAGTTTAAAAATTTGTTTTTACCCAATAAAGACAAACAAGCAAAACTATGAATAAATTTCATCCTGTGACCAGTTAGAGTTAGTCAGGAAAAGCACTTCAACAACTTGTTACATTGGAATTGATTAAATTGATGGTGTTGAAATCATTTGCTTGTAGCTTTTTGTTCTTTTGAGATTTCATTCATAATATCCGAGGTTTTCTGCATCTGTTCTCCTTTCTGGCTCATTTTGTCCCAAATTTTCAGATCAAAAACACATGTTATGTACAGTGTTGAGTTCTATTAACCAAGAAATTCAGTTTTTGTCCCAAGAAAGTCTTAAGAAAGTTTGAATACTGGAATTGCCAGAATACTAAGAGCGTTTGAGTACTGGGGTCATTTTAAACTTTCCTATAAAAAATATGTGTAATTAGGAGAGGGGTAAATATTTTTCAATCCTACTGTTCAGTGACAAAGAATACTTTTTATGTACCAAAAGAGTATAACACAAGAATGTGTATGCCAATATTAACTAGTTTATAGTAAAATTTACATAGTGCAAAAGTAAATGCAGCTACTGGAAGAACACAAATGTAAAATATGGAAAAATCAAATTGAGTAACAGCACTTAAATGAGGTTGTTAGCGCAGAAGAAGTTCTTGTAATATGTTAGATGAAAGGTAACTGTATAGATCAAAATAATTAAATCCAAATAATGTTCTCTAAATTAGATACATTTTACAGCAACAATCCATTAATGACAAATATGAAAAAGAAAATGAAGACTTAAAATGGGCAGAAGATAATACTGGAGATTTGAGATAGATTGATCATGAGAAGAATGATGAACCAGCAATGGTTAGTGTAAATGACACAGACACTGATTCTCAAAAAACAGACACACTAAGCTGTCCTAGTCAAAAAATATGGATAAGTTAACAAGAGGCCATAGCAGCTGGAGAGAAAGGGTCAGAGAAAATGGAGTAAGAGGAAGCAAAAACCAAACCACACACAAAAATGTATTATGCAGATGTTGGTGAAGTTGACATTGTTGAAAATGATATTATTGTGACGAGAGAGATATTTGAAAATTTACTAGAGATTGCAACTTTAAGGAATATGGGGCTTACAGCACACCCTAATACAGTTCTCAGTGAAACAAAAAAAGCTTCTTCAGAGCATATTGCAACTGTTAACCAGTTTTTTGAGGATGCTGTTACTAACAATTACATGGTAGCTCTTTTCATAGATGACTTTCATAATATTCATAGCCATCATCGCCCATCATCATCAAGCCAACTCAAGTATGCCATATGACAACACTTCTTGCAAAAAAATTTCCAACAATGCCTGCCATCAAACCACATAGCTATGCTGATCAGGATTCACTACCAGCAAATTTAGCTCTACTTGAGCCTCTTCTACAAGGGCGTACACCATCTCTTTCAAAAACACATGTTGATATATGCCAGATTGGCTTCAAGCAAAGTTCTTTGACCCTGAGTCCCAGAGAAGCAGACTGCTTGTTCATGATTGCAAACAGAAGGAAATTCAAGACATACAAGCTATGAGGTCAATGACAAACTGTAAACTAGTGGACTGCATAAAGCTTCCATTCTTGAGAATTTCCACTCTGCACTGGAATATCTTCTACAGTAGAAAGTGGTTTGTCAGTACAGTATACATCAATAAATTTCTTGATCCATTTATTGGTGATTGGCCTTGTCAGTTCTTTGTCCTTCAAGTTGTCTTCATTGAAGGAATATTTAGTAAAAGTTATAAGAGTGAGCCCTTCTAAATCTAGTATAACCCAAGTATAACCTAAGGCATAGACTTGTGTTCTTCAGATTCCTTGAGATAAATGTGTTAAACAAAGTGAAACTAAGAAACAATGAGAAAATATTGACACGAATGTACTACACGAACAAGCTCAACAATTATCAATCATTTCTTTTCACTGATTGAGCTATTTTCTTTCCTAACTGCTTCAGGAAATGTGATGTGACAGATCAGTGCAGGTGTAATGAAAGTCCAACTTGCAGAGTAATTCGTGGTTGTGGCCATTCCTACCATATCACTTGCTTGATTCCAAATATCAGCTCTTGCCCCAAGTGCACCCATGCCGTACAGCTTGAGATGAAAACGTTGGCAAAAAAAGCAACGGAGGCAGTATACCACATTGACCTGAATCACGAGTTTGATTACGACTATGGTTGTTCAGATATTGAGGTTGATGATTTGACGACAAGTGTTCTAAGCTGTCCAACTGAATCTGACAGGGTAGAGCAATTAATATAGCAAATTTGGACTTGGCGGCGTCCAAGTATACCACTGACCTGACCAGCTTTTTCATGTCAACTCCTCGTGGAAGATTCGATTTGAGGCGAATTGCATTGAATTAAAAGGTTGTTGATGCTGAAAATGTTGTTGTCGTATACTAGTTTTTGAGCGGGAAATGTAAACTAAGCCGACGAGCAAGCAGAATTCCCAAAAGCGATACTAAAGGCTTATGCTGATTCAACTTCTTGCTCTAAAAGTCACTTTGTTGTTATCATCCAGCTTTAGGGGTACCGATATGACGCCTAGCTGTGATACTTTCAGAACTATGCGTACCCAACCCAGATCTGAGAAGAGTAGAAGTGAATTCAGGATAATTAGGCATACCTAGCTCTAGTCCAACGGTTTTTAAAATAAAAAACAAACTCCTTACTGCTTGCTTGGTGAAGGGGTGCTCATGGAGGACCTGTGTAATGGGAGGTCATGGCAGGGTGGTGCACAATGTCTAATATTTTTTTTTCGCACTTTCACTTTTCATTTCTTCCAAACCCTGTTGGTTCTAATATATATATATGTATATATATATATATATATATATATATATATATATATATATATATATATATATATATATATATATATATATATATATATATATATATATATATATATATATATATATATATATATATATATATATAAATATATATATACACTCAAGTAGCTCCAATGATAAAGAAATTTTTAAAGACATAAATAGACCCCCAAGAAAAAATTTCAACTTTTAAAACGTTTCGGCACAAGCCTTCATCAGTTCTTACATTCCCGTACATACAGCGCATATATAACGATAAAAACAAAGGAACAATATCTAATTAACTTACAACAATAGAGCACTTTACACAATGAAACAGGACTTAAAATGGATAGCACTTTAAATTGAATGGAGGGGAAATTATACTTAGCATAAGAGAAAAGGGTGTTGGAGAAGCTGATACCTAATGAAATATATACATATATATATATATATATATATATATATATATATATATATATATATATATATATATATATATATATATATATATATATATATATATATATATATATATATATATATATATATATATATATATATATATATATATATATATATATATATATATATATATATATATATATATATATATATATATATAAATATATATATACACTCAAGTAGCTCCAATGATAAAGAAATTTTTAAAGACATAAATAGACCCCCAAGAAAAAATTTCAACTTTTAAAACGTTTCGGTACAAGCCTTCATCAGTTCTTACATTCCCGTACATACAGCGCATATATAACGATAAAAACAAAGGAACAATATCTAATTAACTTACAACAATAGAGCACTTTACACAATGAAACAGGACTTAAAATGGATAGCACTTTAAATTGAATGGAGGGGAAATTATACTTAGCATAAGAGAAAAGGGTGTTGGAGAAGCTGATACCTAATGAAATATATACATATATATATATATATATATATATATATATATATATATATATATATATATATATATATATATATATATATATATATATATATATATATATATATATATACAACACACGAAACTTTAAGTAGCTACATTGTGGATTTGAATTGTATACTATATATATATATATATATATATATATATATATATATATATATATATATATATATATATATATATATATATATATATATATAGACCCTCAAGAAAAAATTCCAACTTTTAAAACGTTTTGGCACAAGCCTTCATCAGTTATAACATTCCAGGTACATACAGCGCATATATAACGATAAAAACAAAGGAACAATATCTAATTAACTTACAACAATAGAGCACTTTACACAATGAAACAGGACTTACAATGGATAGCACTTTAAATTGAATGGAGGGGAAATTATATTTAGCATAAGAGAAAAGGGTGTTGGAGAAGCTGATACCTAATGAAATATATACATATATATATATATATATATATATATATATATATACAAAACACGAAACTTTAAGTAGCTACATTGTGGATTTGAATTGTATACTATATATATATATATATATATATATATATATATATATATATATATATATATATATATATATATATATATATATATATATATATATATATATATATATATATATATATATATATATATATATATATATATATATATATATATATATATATATATATATATATATATATATATATATATATATATATATATATATATATATATATATATATATATATATATATATATATATATATATATATATATAGACCCTCAAGAAAAAATTCCAACTTTTAAAACGTTTCGGCACAAGCCTTCATCAGTTATAACATTCCAGGTACATACAGCGCATATATAACGATAAAAACAAAGGAACAATATCTAATTAACTTACGACAATAGAACACTTTACACAATGAAACTGGACTTACAATGGATAGCATTGGAAATTGAATGGAAGGGAAATTATATTTAGCATAAGAGAAAAGGGTGTTGGAGAAGCTGATACCTACCGTCCCAGCGGGGTATAGAGAAAACCATGCGAGAACAAAGTGGGTGTGAAGTAACATAAAATGAAAAGGAAACCCAATATGACCTAGACAGGACGATATTGAGAGGAGGGAGATATCGAAAGAAAAGGTGCGACATAAATAATTTAATAGACAAGCATAACTGAATAAAAGTAGAAACCATAACATAAAATTAAAAGAGCAGGATAAATAGTGAATACATATAGAATAAACCAGCCAACTCAAATAAATAATAATCCTATGTGTCTACTTCCTTAACATTAAGACCCCGGGGTGTGAAAGTGTTGGCTGGTTTATTCTATAAGTATTCACTATTTATCCTGCTCTTTTAATTTTATGTTATGGTTTCTACTTTTATTCAGTTATGCTTGTCTATTAAATTATTTATGTCGCACCTTTTCTTTCGATATCTCCCTCCTCTCAATATCGTCCTTTCTAGGTCATATTGGGTTTCCTTTTCATTTTATGTTACTTCACACCCACTTTGTTCTCGCATGGTTTTCTCTATACCCCGCTGGGACGGTAGGTATCAGCTTCTCCAACACCCTTTTCTCTTATGCTAAATATAATTTCCCTTCCATTCAATTTCCAATGCTATCCATTGTAAGTCCAGTTTCATTGTGTAAAGTGTTCTATTGTCGTAAGTTAATTAGATATTGTTTCTTTGTTTTTATCGTTATATATGCGCTGTATGTACCTGGAATGTTATAACTGATGAAGGCTTGTGCCGAAACGTTTTAAAAGTTGGAATTTTTTCTTGAGGGTCTATTTATGTCTTTAAAAATTTCTTTATCATTGGAGCTATTTGAGTATATATATATATATATATATATATATATATATATATATATATATATATATATATATATATATATATATATATATATATATATATATATATATATATATATATATATATATATATATATATATATATATATAACATCAAACTATATGTTTTCACTCCAAGAGTAAACAAAGATATATATATGTGTGTGTGTGTGTGTGTGTGTGTGTGTGTGTGTGTGTGTGTGTATGTGTGTGTGTGTGTGTGTGTGTGTGTGTGTGTGTGTGTGTGTGTGTGTGTGTGAGTGTGTATGTCATATATAGCAAATCAAGAATGTATATATATATATTATATATATTCTTGATTTGTGGTTAGAATAGCCTGTTCAGAGTGCTCGACGTTAAGGAGCAATGTATCAATAATTGTATCAAGACTTTGAAACAAAGAAACTCATTGTTTGTTGCTAGAAATTTGTTTCATATGATCATTACATGATCACACTCATCAGGCGAGTTACAATGAATAACTGTTAATGTAGTACTGACGAGTTTTATACCCCTTCTATTTTTGTCCAAAGGCTTCATAGTCCATTGAGAAATATGTAATGCGTTTCACTCCCCACTTGGTATCTACCCTGTAAGGATTTTAGGGTAGATTTCTTCATCAACTATATACTAAAATTTATGTTCTGTTGGGCATATATCAAAGCATTAAACAAGTTAGGAACACAGGAAACATGTGGGTATATTCTACCATTCGTCTGTAGAAAAGACATCACTACAGCACGAAAAAGCGACACCATGTTTTAGGCATACTGAAAAGCTTCTTTCGTCCGACACTCGTCAGAGTATGACACGTCGGATAGCAACCGAAAAGTGAACCGAAATATATAGCAAGATGCGGGTACACATGATATGATGAATAATGTGTCCAGTTAGCCGTATGATTGGCCACTTGGCACCTATTCACCATTTGTCGGGAATCTTCGCAGGCCCAATTACTTTTACTATGTTACCTAGTACACTGATTAGAATAGTATGACTTTGTATTCCATGAGAGTGATTGAGCAAAGATGCGAAATTTGAAGTTCTTTCTTCGTTGTGTTTTCTGAACGATTCAATCCTGAGAACTAGCGGAACTGATGTCACTGAGGTGATATTCCCGAAAACATTGTTTATTTGAAGAGTCCAAGTGAGAAAATGAACTCTTTTTGTTTACACAGGACTGGGTTTTGAGTTTTTATGTACACTGATTCCAAATTGTTACCACCAAGAAGACGCAGAAAGGAGAACTTCCCACCGGAAAATTTTGTTACTAGGTGATTCCCATGTCCATTGACTTGACGATAAGAAGCTTCTTCATAATGATATTATTACCAAAGGAATGGGTGGACTTAGAAGTGACCAAGTTTTCTCCCGCCATGAGCAGACGATAAACAGTGAAGCAATAAGTACAGATGAGGTGGTGATACATATTGGAAGTAACGATATCTCCAAGAATGTCCCACAACAGAGAATTATTGACAACATTGACTCCTTGGGTAAGAAACTAAAGGAAATATATCCTGATCTCAGGATAACTATGTCATCAATTTTTGTTCAAATGTATAATACAACTAAGAATATCAATGTTGTAGAAGCCAACCTGACTATAAAAAGGTATTGTCTTTGTAAGGGATGGGATTTCATTAATCATTGTAACACCTCCTTCCGACACTTAGACAATAAGGGTATGCATCTAACCGCCGAGGGTAATCGGTTGTTCGCTAGGAACTTACTTGCTCACGCAAAGCATGGGTGACATCCCCATCACGGACTCTGTATCTGAAGATCTGGCTAGTGGGTCTGTGGCCTCGGATGGGTATCGTCGGCATCTAGGATTTAAAAAGGGTATGGCGATTGCATCATTCATTTCATTTCATTTCATTTTACAATTTCTTTATACAGGGTAAGTTTCGAATTTTACTATACTTAATTTTCAAGCTCCCCTGTTTACAAAAAAAGAATATAAATTAAGTACTAGTTTACAATATTTTAAAAAGAATCTACTATGATATAAACCTAAGCAACGAGTATAAAAGTACGAGTCTAGAGATAATTAAGGTCGGTGATTTTTCAATGATTTCACGAATTGGGTTAAAGATTTGGCTTTCTTCACTTCAGTTTGTTGGCTATTCCAAAGCTTTGCTCCTCTATATGAGAAACTTTTCTGGCCACATGCCGATTTTATCGACAGCCTAGGATGGAAGACCAATGATGAACTAGTGTCAAGTGAATCTAAGATAATGGTCTTCAAGTCCTTGAATGAGATGGCTCCACAATACCTAAGTGACCTTTTCATCCGAAATTCTACGTGCTCAGTTAAAAGCTTGCGTAACACTGGAACGGATCTGAGATTACGTTTGAAAAAATCAACTATTGGACGAAGGTGTTTCTCTTTCAGAGGTGCAAAACTATGAAATGGTCTATCAACCGGGCCAAAGCAAGCTACCTCTCTATACACTTTTAAGAAAAGTATATAAAACAGCCTTTTTTATTATTATTATTCTTGTAACTTATGATCTTGTAAGGTTGTATATAGATTTTGGAAAATTGTAAATAAGATATTAGCGTTTAATTTTTAATTGATTTTGTCAGTACTATTGTAATTAGATGTTTTTAATTGAGGGCCTCTTGAAAACCAACTTCTTTTGAAGGGCAACCCTCCTTAACAAAATGAAATGAAATGAAATGAAAACACTTAAATAAAAGGGCGACCTTGCTTGCCCTATGAGCCGAAAATTATCGTCTGAATATGTTAGAAAAGACTTCCAAGGCATTACAAAAATCCTGTGATCAAACACTGTTTCATTCTATTTCTTCTCTTACTGCATTTCTACTAAATCTGTGAATATAAAAATTCGAAGATAACAAGGCTGCTAATGATATTACACTTCTCATGGATGATATGTCCACCATCTTTGCTATCATGGCATGTTGTTTGATAACTATGTTCTGAAATATAACCTTTTCAGAATCATATTGAAATACTAAATTTGTCAGATATTGTAGGCCTATTTCTCAACAATAAGCCGTGTTTAGGAATATGATATATTCCTCAGAGATATTATATATTGTTCATTTATATAATATACTTCTCAGAAATATCATTGCTAATATTGATCTCCATTGAACTGGGTGTAGATTCCGATAGCATCCTTGTAAAAGTGGATTCTCAGTGTGGAGAGTGGAGCTGTCAATTATCAGGTAGTTGCGTGTCAGCTGCAGACATATCGGTTGTATCCGTATCAATGGTGTACCTTTAGGCTAGTGTGCATGCTAATGCGGCCTACTCCAGAGATACCCAAGGAGGATTACATCTTCTTCTAGAAGCACTGGCGAGAAAATTTTTGATTTTACTGCTACAGTACAAGGAAACAACTACAGCATAACCTATTTGTGTGTCATATTGGTGTGAGTGCAAAGTAACTGAGTGAATCTCTGGCGTAAAGTTTGCACAGTAGCAGCCTTGCTGTCATTGAACTTTTATATTCTCAGATTTAAAAGAAATGCAGTGAGGGAAGTCATACAATAAAAAAAATTTGATAACAGGATTTTTGTATTCCTTTGATGTCATTTCTACAGAGGAATGGCAGAATGTACCCATATGTATCGATGCATTTCTGACATGTTTAATACCTTGATGCAGCCCAATAGAACATGAATTCTACTCTCTTGCTTGAGGATTTGACAAAAAGACCCATCAAAGTTACCCTGTGATACCCTACCCTTCATCTTATTGCAAACTTGATCATATATCTATTGAAGAAAGCATGGGTTACATGTGTTATTCAGATACTAGGATCTGATTGTGTAAGGATGGGAATGATAGAATCTTCTTTTACAATAGATAGGCTGTTCAACTGCAAAAGTGAAGACTTTTGTACACTTAAAGGCCTCCTCTGTTAGTTTACATCCAGTTGCTTGTCCAACATATGTTGTTCCAGTTTTATTTACTGCACTTATAGTATAACTAAATGATTAGACTTATTTATTTGATTAAACCTTATGTTATTGTTATGTTCAATCAAAGCTAAAAAGTTAGCTATGTTTTCTGAATTGGTTTCTGCACGTCTCTGGGCAAGTGACATCTTGGGGGTATTGATGCTAAAGTTATGCGGAAGTCAGAAGCATAAATTCGAGAAAAATGTACAACATAATCACTCAATAAAACGAAATAACCATGTTGGATACAACAAGCATGAGGTTGTTATTTCTTGTCTACATTAATGATCTACCACAAGCTGTCCAAAATTCCACGATAGTAATGTACGCTGACGATACTAGTCTCTCCTATCGGTCTGATGACGTTCAAAAGTTAAATGAGGCAATGAACAAGGACCTTACTTCGGTCTTTGAGTGGTTGAAGGGCAATAGACTATCTCTCAATGTTACTAAAACAAAGGCTATGGCTATATTAACAAAGCAGAAGGAAAAGTGGTTATCTGAAAATAGTAAGGAATTATTTTTGAGCATACAAGAAGAACGAATCGATAATGTCCAGTTTACCAAATATCTTGGTGTACAAGTGGATAATAACCTTAATTGGACAGGCCATATCAAAGCTCTTTCAATAAAAATCAGTAGAGCAATTGGCTTTTTGAAACATGCTAGAAACTTTTTAACTCAAGGCACTCTAAAAACACTATATAGCGGTATCGTTGAGTCCCATTTTAGATACTGTTGCTCAGTTTGGGGTAAATGTGGCGCAACTGAAAAGAACCACTTGCAAAAACTTCAAAATCGAGCAGCAAGGATACTGACAAACAGCCACTTCGATGCTGATGCCAGGCCAATTCTAAATACTCTCGGATTAAAAACAATTCAAGATATGATTGATACCGAGATTAACACTATGGTATTCAAGGCACTTAATGGCCTAACATCTAAGTATATATCAGATTTATTGATAAGAAACTCAGAAAATCATCTAAGAGTTCTCCGAAATACCACTACGGACTTACAACTGCCTAAGAAAGCAGCAAACAATGGGCAAAATTGCTTTTCTTTTAGCGGTCCAAAACCATGGAATGCCCTTCAACCTGAAATTAAGAAGGCATCTTCCCTGAAGATTTCAAAGAAAGACTTCTAAAGGACAATTAGGAATCTTTTTGGTTTTTTTCTTTTTTATATTAATAATTCGTAAATTTATTTGTATTTTAAAGGTATTTTAATTATTTATAATTATTTACTTGTAACCTATTTTATGTCTATTTTTAAACATTATATTGTAATTTAAATGGAGGGCCCTTGAAAACCAGCGTTAGCTGAAGGGCCACCCTCCTTAAGTTATATGAAAATTAAAATGAAATAAAAAGATAAGGTAGCAAGGCGTAAAGTACTTCATGTAAGAATAAAGAAAGATTAAACGTCATTTCCGACACTCCCACTCGTTGAGTCTTTCTTCACCTTCGTAACAAACAAAGATAATGATAAGTAAAATGTTGTCTTTAAACATAAACAATTCCAAGTTTCTTGCAAAGTGCTTCAAATCTTGGACGAGGGAGTGCTTTTGTCATGCTTTTGTCAGCATTGCATTTTGTAGGACAATATTGTATTTGGACCTTTTTCTTGTTGACTAAGTCTCTGACGTAATGATATCGTACATCAATATGCTTCGTGCGAGAGTGGTTCTCAGGAGTTTTCGAAAGAGCGATAGCCCCTTGATTGTCCTCGTAAAGTAAATTACTATGTTGCTCGTATCCTAAATCTTTGAGAAATGATCTTAGCCACATAAGCTCTTGTGAAGCAAAAGAAAGAGCTACGTATTCAGCTTCAGTAGATGATAGCGTGACTATTTCTCGACGTTTACTGCGCCAGCTGACTGTACCACCGCATTTTGGAATAAATATCCTGAGGTTGATTTCTTCTCAATAATATCACCTGCCCAATCAGCATCTGTAAAACCCACTACTTCAATAGATGTCTGATTTGAAGCATTTGAAGCATCAAATTTCAATCCTACAATTTATGATCCTTTGATGTACCTCAGTACACGTATTACAGGTTTTCAATGACTTGGCTTTTACATGAATTTGCTCAAAATCCCTATTGCAGTAGCTAAATCAGGTCTTGAAATTGTCATAGCATATGTAAGACATCCAATTAATGCTTGGTAATCTTCTAAATTAACAGATTGCTCATCCTCCTTCAGCTTGACAAGATGTTGATTTGGATCAATTGGTGTAGCAACTGGCTTACAGTCCTGCATGTTAAAACGTTTTAGAACATTTTCTAAGTATGTCTTCTGAGAGATAGTTAGTGTATACTTATCTCTGTTTCTTAAGATGCTCATGCCAAGAATGTGGTGTGCCTCTCCCTGGTCTTTCATCTCAAACATTCTTTGTAAGTCTTTCTATTCAGTTGCCATCATTTGTGCATCGCTGCAAGCTAAGATAAGGTCATCCAAATGTATGGCAATAATCATGGTGCTCTTCTTGTTATTTCTAATAATGTTCTTCACATACACACATTGATCTGCTCTATTTTGAACATAACCTGAGTCCTTAAAGTACTTGTCTATCACACTATTCCAGAATCTTGCAGCCTGCTTTAAACCATAAAGACTTTTTGCAATTTGCAAATATGATCTGGATTCTTAGTATCTACATAACCTTCTGGCTGTTTCATGTAGATTTCATCATCTAATCTGCCATTCAAAAAAGCAGTTTTCACATCAATGTGATGGATTTCCATATTCGAAGCATTGGCAATGGAAAGGATTACTTTCATGGAATTTGCCCTAGTAACAGGCGCAAAAACTTCATTATACTCTATAACTGATAGTTGGGAATATCCCTATGCCACAAGTCTGGCTTTGAACCTGTGTACAGTACCATCAATTCTATGTTTGACTTTAAACACTCATTTTGAGCCTATAACATTTTTATTCTTAGGCATGGAACAAGTATCCATGTTTCATTCTTAAGAAATGATTCAAACTCTGAGTCCGTTGCTTCTCTCCATTTCTCTGCATTTTCACCATTCCATGCATCCTTAATTGATCTTGGTTCTTCAATATTTGCTCCTGGAACAATGGAGAGAATAGCATGTTCTTCAAGGTCTACTTCATCAGATGAATTCTCAAGATCGATTGCATCAGCATTTATCCATTCACCATATCGGTTTGGGTTTCTCCTTTCCCTTTCAGAATGTCTTAGTGTCTCATTTTCTCCCACTGGTTCATGATCTTGGAGATCATTGGTATCAATTTCTGCCTTATCATCTGTCTCTGGGTAGATAACATGAAATTCCCTTTCAAAATTATGATAAACACTGATGCTTTCTTCTCTGATCTCTTCTCCTGCATGTGAGATTTTGTCAAAATTGCCCTCACAAAATCTTACATCACGACTGACAATAACATACATCCGGTATCCCTTTTGTGGATCTGCATATCCTACAAAAATGCACTAGGTAGATTTTGCCTCCAATTTTCTTCTCTTCTCCTTGAGAATATGAACAAAGGTGTTACAGTCAAACGCTTTCAAATTAGAGATATTAGGCTTTCCTTTAAACCAAATCTCATATGGTGTACATCCTTTCAGTGCACTTGTGAGACAACTGTTTCTTATGTATACGGCAGTATTAGCTGCATCTGCCCAAAAACATAGAGGCATCCTTGCGTGAAATAGCATTGATCTTGTGCATTCTAATGTTCTGTTCATACGCTCAGCAACATCATTTTGCTGAGGTGTTCTTGGGACAGTTGTTTTCTGTATTATTCCCTGTTGTTTGCAAACACTTTCAAACTGTTTAAAGACATATTTTCTTCCATTATCTTATCTCAAGCACTTCAACTTTCTTCCAGTGAAATTCTCAGCCATTCTCAGATATTCCTTAACCTTTCCTAAAACTTCATACTTGTTCTTTATGAAATATGTGACTGTCATTCTTGAATGATCATTAATAAAGGTTAACATATATCTAGCACCACCATCTGACTCAACAGGCATTTGTCCACACATCAGAGTGTATCAAATCTAGAAGACCACTGGCAATCTCCTCTGTACATTTCTTAGCAAATGGTTCCCTGGATTGCTTGCCCATAACACAACCATTGCAATCTCTGTCAAAGTTATCTGAGTCAGTCTGCATCCCAGTAGCAATGCCACTAGTAGCCATCCCTTTTACATTACCATAGCCTAAGTGTCCTAGACGTAAATGTCAAAGTTCCAACGACTGATTTCCTGTGGAATCTGCTGTAGTAGCAGTAGCATGAAAATTATTCTCTTCAAAACCCAGAAGGTATAAGTTTCCTTCTTTGAGACCAAAAGCTACAACACCTTCTTGGGTAGAAATTTCACATTTTTTCACTTGAGAAATGTACAGATCCTCCATTCTTGGTTATAGATGGAACAGAAATTAAGCTCTTTTGCAGATCTGAAACATGTAGCACTTTTCCAAATGTAATACCTTCACACTCCTCATTAGGCAGAATGCATCTTATTGTGACGTCTCCTTGACCCTTAGCTTCCAATGTCTTATTCTCAGCAAGATAAATTTTCTTTCCATCATTTATTGTTTTGCTATTTCTCATGTTTACATCCTGTGACGACATATGTTGAGTTGCACCAGAATCAATAATCCAGTTCTCACGATTATCTGAATCAGCAGTGAGTGCCATGGTTGGTAATAACAATGTCTGCTTTGTGTGTGTTACACTTCTGCTCTCATTACTTCTATCCTTAGCATGAACCTTTTGATTCTGGGGTTTACTCCAACAATCTTTAGCCAAATGACCCACTTTATGGCAATTAAAACATTTCTCACCATCAGATCTTGACTTCGCATATTCTTTATTCGCTTAGTCATCAAAGCGTTGCAAAAAGATTCCCCTTCACAGGAAATTTGTGCTCGATCAGCAACAGTCAAAATTAAGCCTTTTACTTTTTCCCATGATAACTCTGCTTCCCCTATTGTATCCAATGTTGTACGCAAGTTGTTATAAGATGTAGGCAATTTCCCTAACACGATTTCACAAAAATTATTTTCGGGCATCGAGCCCCCATCTCCAGTAATTGGTCTCGTAATCTGCACATTTTGTCCAAAACTTCAAGCGCATTTTCACCCTCTTGCATTCTCATGTACGACATTCTGTCTCTCAAATCAATTCTCCTAACCCAAGATTTCCTTTGAAATTGATCCTTAAGGGCTTCCCAAGCTTCAGCAGCAGATTTGCAATTGCTAACATGAACTTATTCGTTGTCACTTACGTGAATCGATATGATGGCTCTCGCTTCGTCATCTTATATATACATATATATATATATATATATATATATATATATATATATATATATATATATATATATATATATATATATATATATATATATATATATATATATATATATATGTGTATATATATATTATATATATATATATATATATATATATATATATATATATATATATATATATATATATATATATATATATATATATATATATATATATATATATTTATCAAATAAGACCTAAATACATACAACAAATACAACTACTATGCCACTCACTGCAGGAAAGGACACGAAGTCAGCGAGTTCCCACAATGATTGACATTTTACAACTATATAATTAAGGAATTAAATCCAAAGAAACATAACAATAAAAAGAAAACAAAGCGGTAAGCCTGATCGCTGCGCGTAATTGATAAAAATTAAAACGAGCTGAAACCACCAGAAACGACCTGAAAAACGACCTGAAACGATCTGAAGCGACTTGATATGGATATGAACATCTCAGACGGGGGAAGCCGGATTTGCCCATTTGAACAATGGATAGCATGCCGAAACAACACTGAAGGAGACACCGTTTATCAATTGAAAAAGTGCTAATGCCCTCTGAGGGCTGTGAAGCTGTCATTAGGGGCTTGTCCAATGCGGACAAGAAACAGGGATGTTTTATTTTTAACACATGCTCAGAGATGTTTCATTATAATAATCATTATGTTGAGTGAATTATTGGCACGGGCTTTGGAACGTGTGCATGGGGGACGTAGGTAGGACTTTGTAACCGGGACAGTAGCATAGACAGGGGGCAGACAAAGGGGGCAAGTGCCCCCTAATAATAAAAAGTTTATGTCCGAGAAAGCTCAAATCAGTAACAAAGTCGTTACCTCAAGAGGGCTTAGCTCCCTCTGGTTGTTGTTGAATGTATTTTCAAAAATGTTGTTGGTGTTTTCCGACGGTCCAAAGGGTGTGTCCGAGGACCGCATTAACCCATGGGACCAGAGGATCCCTACCCAGTCCTAACGCTATGGATCCCCAAGCAGAACTTTGAAAGTCCTAATCCTACGAATAGTTTTAGTTCCTGATAATACATGAAATACATGTGTTCATTTTATAAGAACGCTTTCTTATCCAGTACTGAACTTTTTTTTAGCTTTTTTGTGATTTATGCATTGAAACATTCTTGCAACTTTCTTAGCAAGAATAGTTGAGTTTGAGTAGAGCTACAGGGTTACACAAATAGATAGGCACTACACAAAGACAACATTGAAATGCATAGATTTTCATATAAAATCTATGTACATTAAATAAAAGGGATGATGAGCTTGTATAAAAATTGGAACATGGAGTTTGTTTCAATTTATTGACTTTCTTAAGCCTCAGAAATCTAGTACTGAACTTTCTTAACTTTTTGAGCAGCCACATACTATCTATTTTAATTCACTTATTTGTTAAAAACTTTATTTTGTAGGTATCATTATCTGAAATAACAGTTCTTGCTAGCAGGGTACAATATACTAATCATGTGGCAACACATTTGTTTTGCACATTTTAAGGAGTCCCCCAAAGTTTCTTGCCCAGGGCCCTAACAGACGTAACTGCGGGACTGGTATGTCCAGAAAATAATCCTCATGGCAAGTCCCTGGAACCTCTTCCCATCACATATTCCTCTATTTATATCTCAGGGGTACAAGTAGGATCGCTGGGATGTCCTATATAATAAAGGAGCTACACTCCTGGTGCAATCCTGATTTGCCCCTCCTCATCAGATGGTCAAGTTTAAAACTGGTTTTAAGCCTGGTACTCATTGGGCGTTAAAGTGCGCGCGCCCTTGAGCGTTTATCTGTGGAATTTAAACCCGCAGGCATACTCACTATGTACATTTTTAAACGCGTGGTTTTAACTGAGAGCAGCGATGAGCCTAGAAAATTTGAAGAAAAAGTTGTATATTGTACATTTCTTTTTTTCAAGTACCGCTGTTTGAAATTTTCGAATAAATTGTTCGCATCATCCCACTTCTGGATGAAATCTAATGACCTTGCCACTTCTGTCCAAGCATTTTTCACAGCATCTCTTTCCTTGTATCCCTTTTTGGACTTATCGTATAGCACTGGAAAATTTCGAACAGTTTCTGACAATTTCTCTTCGTCAACAAGTGACAATACATTGCTATTGCAAGCCATATTGCTACATGTGTCTCTCTCAAGTTCTAACAATGTTATTCAGATACGCAAATCTGTGTAATAAGTGAAAATGTGCTGGAGTCCCGTAGGAAAAATGTTCACAACCACATGCTGATCAATCATTTTCCGTGTGATGAAGTGTTACATTCCGCGGCACTTCAGAACTTTAAACGCCAAGATCAAAAAGTTTTGATCTGTGCGTTTAACTTTTTTTCGAGCGCGCGCCCTCAGGAATTTAAACGCACTACGGTACTCACTAGCGTTTAAGTTAAATCCTCAAGGGCGCGCGCACTTAAACGCCTAGTGAGTACCAGGCTTTATTGCTCACAATATTGAAAAGGTGAATCAAACTTTGAAGTTGGCAATTTTCCAAGCAAGATGCAAACAAAAACACAAGTTTATCTGTGACTGATCCAGTAGGCCCACTCATGATGCCAACACATTCCATTGGTCATTGGATCAACCGGATCTTGGATTTCGTAAACTTGACACTTAGAGTTAGATTTGAATCGGATTGTATGCATGTAATTCGATCTGATAATAAGAAGGTACAATGCGATTCAAATCTAACTCTAAGTGTCAAGTTTACGAAATCCAAGATCCGGTTGATCCAACAAATTCGATTTCTTTGCATACTCCAAATGTCAAGCGTGGCTTATTCACGTTTACTCCCGGGCTAGCTGCTTCTGATTTAATTGCCTACCGTTCAAATATCCACATTGGCCTAACATAAGGGGGCGTACATCTGGAGCATGCATAAATTCTAAACAATCGAAGTGTCAATCAAAATATAAAACAACAGCAACAAAACGAACAATGAAAACACTATAAGTTAAAAGTACTGAAAATCGGCAAAACAGTCATGAACCCATGATGAATAATAATGGATATAGAGGAACACTTCTGTGACCACTTTACTTATGGAAACAAGCCACTTAGGTAGCTTACAGCATTTTAAGAAGTAGAAATAACATGGTAAGAAATTAATTATATCCCTAATCTTTGGCAACAGATATGCATGATCAAGAATAAAAAAGGAGAACTGTAAGTAGTTATAGGTCATACACTTGTCAAAATAAGACTGTAATATTTCATTTTTTATATTTTATAGCAATTAGATCTTTTTATGTTTTTCTTTATGGAACTCCAGTACTCTACATTATTTGTTTTAAAAATTTTCCAACTCCCTTGCAACCATTCCAAGCTCAATTACTAGTTATCAAATTTCCCCTGACATAGATCACCTTCACAGCTATAAAGAACTTGTATAGTAATTTATAAAAAAAGTTCTTGATCATAATTCAGTTGCTATACTCTGTTGGGTGGACTGGTCAAAGACTGTTGTAGATGAGGCAGAGAAAACAGGATAGCCTTTTGTAATTTATATTTTATAAATACAAACAAAACAGAACAGCATTAAACATACAATTCAATATCATTGTTCACATTCGTACCCCTACTCTTACTTCTCTTGTCTCAATCAACTCCAGGGCACTACTACGCAATCCAATCAAACACGCGGTTTTACAACATTTGCGCATGTCACATGATGTTATATAAACACGGGGGTATACTTCATAATTGCAACACACTCCCCCGGTTTGATTCTACAGGAATCAAATGAAACTAACTACTACATTGAATAACAAAACTGACGATAAAAGTCCATTACACAATTTCTAAATAGCGCATAATCTAATATCCTTATTTACGTGCCAATTCTCCAACTACAGCGGCATTACGTTTAGCTCTTCCGAACATTTGCTGTGGAACTGGTGTTTCGATATTCTGCGCCTGCGCTTGCGCTTCGGTGTTCGGAGCTTGCGGCTCAGTGGGACTTGTTGCAAGGGCTGAATGTTTATCAGGCAAAGACGTTGGCCTTGTTCGGAAAACATTGCTCATTTTTCTTCAAGATTGCCCAAATTGAAAGGGGTCTCAAAGAATCGATATTATAAAATCACCGCGCGAATAATTCAAGAATAAGCGAACATATATATATTTACAATAATGTACAATTGATGTAGTCCAGTTCAATGCTTCCTCGAAGCGAATAGTCCTGTGCTCTTTTCACGACTCACGATAGTAATAACGTTATATTCTAGCTGCTTACTCAAATTAACATCTAGATCTCTCTCATTTCTCGTCAACTCCTTTCTCTCTCCTCTCAATTCTCCTCATGTCTCCTTCGCAACGTCTCTTGTCACGTGTTCAACTACTCTTCACAACACACTCCGGCCCGCGCAAAAGATTGGCTTGCCAATCATTTCAGTAATGTTACAAATATATAGTAATCATGAATAATTCTCCATTAGTTCCTTTACTTCCTCATCTGCAATAAATTGTATCTCCGGTTCAGATTTATCTGCAACCTGACTCTGGTGATTCTCAATAATATCTTCTGCATCTATATCTTCTCCAATCTCTACAGGATATAGTCTCGCTAACGGTCTTCTGATCGTACTGTTTCTATGACCAGCCTTGTTTACCCTTACAACTGCACTTCGAATTTCTCCATCACTACTGGGCAATAACTTTTCAATACGTCCTAAGCTCCATCTCTGTCGTGGTATTTTATCTTCGAAAATTATTACGACATCTCCTATATTAACTGGTCTTCCTTTCTTTGGCTTCTTGAATCTCTGATGCTCTCTTAACTCTGTAAGGTATTCTCTTCTAAATCTATTTCGAAAATGATCTAATACATTTCTCAAATGATTTGCTCGCTTTCTGAACTCTGTTGTCTCTGGATCTCGCTTAGAAGTTCTCATTACATCGTCAATTGGGCTTGGTCGATCTAAAATCCGTTTACCAATCATCAAGTGTGATGGTGTAAGAATCTCCCCCAGCTCCTCGCTACTATAAGTCAAAGGGCGTGAGTTTATTACACCCTCTATCTCTGTCAAAACTGTACAAAATTCCTCGAATGTGAGTTTTGCATTCCTCAATGTTTTACGTAAACATCTCTTCACTGATCGCACTAATCTTTCAAAAAATCCTCCGCTCCAAGGACATGACTCTACATTAAAGTCCCATCTTATTCCATTCCTCCGCAAATAATTACGTATATTTTTGTCTTTAAACGTTTTACCATTGTCACTAATAACATAATTAGGCACACCTCTTCTGGCCTGGAATCTGCTTAACCCGTTCACTAGACTAAATCCTGTTAAATCGGGAACAAGTTCGAGATGTACTCCACGTGTACTAGCGCATGTTATTAGCAATATATATGCTTTGTGTGTCTCATTATCACTTCCATATATATTTTTTACATAAACTGGTCCCGCATAGTCTATTCCAATTTTTGAAAACGCGTGATCGTCACTTAATCTGAATTTAGGCAAAGGGGGTGGCTGAGGAGTTTGATAACTCTTCCCCTCATAACGCGCACAAGTCTGACATTTGGCAATACTCTTACGGACATATTGTCTACCACGAACTATCCAAAATTTCGACCTCAATTGGGCCAACGTTTCTCTGGCTCCATCGTGCTTAACGATCTCGTGTGAATCCAAAACTAATAGCTTCGCCAAATGCGTATCTCTTGGTATCAATACTGGAAATCTCGTCTCAAAAAGCAATGATGCATTTTCTAATCTCCCCTTGCATCTCAACAGTCCATTTTTATCCTCAAACAAAGCCAAATTCCACTGTAAATTCTTATAATTTGCGCTATTTCTCAATATGGATTGCTCAGCTTTTATCAACGTGTTTAACGCAGCGTCTGTTTCCTCAGTACTTAAATCCCCTGTCAACGGTTCCTTCTTTTTAATTTTCGCCATCAAATTGTAGACAAATCTCAACATGAATCCAACTAACTCGTAAAAGCTTATGCAAATTGCTGTATCTCGTGATGTCCATCAATGAATAAATATTTCCATCCTTTTGCGCGTTAATCCTTAACACGTTAGTACTTTCACATTCATAATCGCTAGTCTCTCTTTCAGCTATGTCGATATCATCAATATTGTCATTATTTTTGAAGTTCTCATGGTTAGGCCAAAAGGAAGGGAGCTTTTTCAAAAATGTAGGACCTTCCCACCACAATTTTGATTCTTTCAATTTCGATGCTTGAATTCCCCTAGATGCTAGGTCCGCGGGTTTTTCTTCCGTTGGGCAGTATTTCCATTTCTGTGGGGGGACAAGTTTCCTGATTTCACTAGCGCGGTTTTGAACATATATTTTGTGCATCTTCTCAGTTTTCGATATCCAAAACAGTGCGATTTGAGAGTCTGACCAACATATTATGTCTTTTATATCAATGTTCTCTGCAATAGCCTTCTCAACATATGAAATTAACCGAGCTAAAATAAGTGCGGCCGACAATTCTAATTTCGGTATAGTCTGACCGTTAATTGGTGCAACCTTTGTTTTTGCAGCAACTAGTGAAACAACTGATTCTCCTGTTTTCATCCTGTAAACGATATAAACACAAGACCCATAGGCATTCATAGAAGCGTCAGAAAATCCATGCAGTTCTACAAAATCTATCAGCTCTCGTGACTCAAAACGTGACAAATAATATCTGTCAATTTCCATACTTTTTATAGCTTACAAATCAGACATCGTTTTCTCAAAACTCTCCTTTATAGTGTCCTTTATAGGCATATCCCAGTTACATTTCTCTTTACAAAGTTGTTGAAACAAAATCTTTAGATTGATAGTTATAGGACTCAAAATACCTAACGGATCAAATATCTTTGCTGTTGAACTCAGAATAGACCTCTTTGTAACGTTTTCCAAGGTTACATCTCTCAAAATTTCCTCGAAATCAAACTTTAAACGGTCCTCTGTTTTGTCCCAAAGTAGTCCTAACACCTTTTCATCACCCTGATCTTGTTCATATAGTCGGGAAGTTGATGGTTGTTCGAATTTATCTGATTCAATATTATTTTCAACTCTCGTTATTCGTTCAGATAAGGTTTCAACGTTTGACTTCCATTTTCTCAGATTCAACCCTGCATCTCTGAAACAATTCTTTAAACTACTATATTGGTTAAAAGCCTCTTCCTCACTAGCATAACTTGATACAAAGTCATCACAGTACAGGGATTTAATTACGTTATTTACAAATTCACCATTTTCCTCTCTGTATTTCTCTAAATGGTGTCGAATTGTTGCATTTAGCAAATACGGACTGCAGATAGCTCCAAACACAACACGGGTGAAACGATAAATTTCAGTTTTAGGTTCTGCGCTCTCTACGTTATCAACCCATAAGAACCGTAAAAAGTTTCTCTGTTCTGGGTTAATGGAAATGTTCAAAAAAGCTTTCTCTATATCTGAAATTAATCCAACTCTGTTTAGGCGAAAACGCAATAAAATATCCATTAAGTTAGGCAACAATGATGGCCCTGCATGCATACAGTCATTCAAACTTGGCCCTTCGGGGGTCTTGGCTGAGGCGTCAAATACTACTCTAACTTTCGTTGTCTCTTTATTCTCTCTAATTACGGCCTTATGAGGTAGATAGCAAACTTTTCCAACCTCAACAACTTCATTCTCATCAACCTTTTCAATTACTCCACTCTCTAATTGGCTGTCAATTACTTTCTGATACTCTACAGCAAGTGAAGGGTTATTTTTCAGCCCTTTTATTAAGTAATTCAATCTCATTTTAGATAAAGAGTAATTATCCGGCAGGGTAGGATGCTCATCTTTAAAGGGCATCTTTACTTCATATCTCCCATTCTCAAATTTAATTTCTGCTTCAAATTCATCTTCTATAGCAATGTCTCTATCACAACCTATATTTTCAGTCTCCCAAAATTTGTGTAACTCATTCACAATTGGATCTATCTCTTTAATAGTTTCAGCATCAACTCGGAAACAATGAGAATGTTGGCTACTGTTCACTCCTTCAACAGGGCCTGAAACAACCCATCCTAGCTTAGTTTTCATGGCTACAGGGCCAGTGCCATTACCTCTCAATATACCATCTTCAACAAGCAACCAAAAAGAATCTGAACCTACCAGTAAGTCCACTGGTTTGTCTATATTCAATTCATCTCCCACTGTATAATCTGCTAACTGAATATCTCTCAAGTGCTCGTACCTTTCGACAGCTATGCTCATAACTTGGTTGGTAATCGGCGAACAAATATTCGAAACAACGTAGGCATTTATGTATATCTCCATACCGTCTAATGACTTTACCGCGATTTGAACAATTTCACACTCTCGAGTACGTGGAGTTTCGCTTCCAAATGTTTTAATAAGGAGTCGATCTTTCCCAACAACTTTCAAGTTTAATGATCTCTTAACTCGCTCATTAATGTATGTTTTCTGGCTACCAGAATCAAAAATAATGCGAATATTTTCTGTCTTACCTCCTACTCCAGGGGCACTAACATCGGCTCGTGCGGTCTGCAGCAAAACAGAATTTCTTCCGGAAATGTGCATATTAGTGGTTGTTTGCGTTTCAACATCTTCGTTGGAATAGGCGTTTGCGCGCATCTCTCCTCGGTGCTGAACACTTTCTCCTCTTTTTACATAAGAATCACAAAGCGTTGTGTGATGCCGTCCTCCGCATCTGTAACAATTTGCATGTGAATTACACTTTCTCGCAAGGTGACCGCTTTTCAAACAAACATAACATTTACCTTTCCGCTTCACGATATCCCTCCTTGCTCTATGATTGCTGACAATGTTACATTTGCTCGAAGGATGATCTCTATCACAAAATACACAGGTTGGAATAAACCTGTGGCCTTTTCTATCCGTTTCTGACAACAGTGTTGCCGCTGTAAACTGACTTTGTTTAGGTGATACTCTCGCCGCCGTGTAGTTAAACGCGCGTACGTTTTCTCCCGACTTCCGCTCATTATTATTCATTGCAAAAAAACATTGTTCTCGAATATTTAACTCAGATTTGAGTTCCTGTAAGAGTAGCTCAAGGTTCCACTTCCCTTCTAATTTTCTCATTAGTGATATACGAAGCTCCTCGGGGACTTTTCCAAGAATTTTTGGCGTTAACCAAGTCTCGTACGATTCAGTAGCAATTCCCACGCTTTGTAAACTCCTCACATTTGATTCTATCTGATCATAAATATTTCGCAGCCCATTCAAATCTGCAATATGTCGTACTGCTTTTATTTCGTCGAATTTATGCATATGACTAGAAATTATTACCTGTTTGTTTCCAAATCTGTCAGAGAGCATCTTTACAGCTTCTGCATAGTTGTCACTGGTCGATGACAACCCGTCGAGTGCGCGAGCTGCATTTCCGTACAGATATGACTTTAAATAATTGAATTTTTGAACATCGTCGAGCTCTTCGTTACTATGAATAGCCGAAGAGAATGAGTCCCAAAATGCTCCCCAATCAGTAGGATTCCCTCCAAACTTCTGCAGCTGCAAGTATGGCAATTTTACGGCACGAGATTTCACGACAGGAGCAGCGCGCTCCGTTGTGGGCGTGTTTGCTACCGTTTTAGACTCGATTTTCGCTATCACTACTCTGTGACGCGATGCAAAAGTTCCGCTCTCAACAACAAACTTCTCGATGTCCTCCTCCTTAATTATCTTGAGTATTTCCAAGTCTAAATTCTTAAGTTCTATCAAAGTATCTTTTAAATGCTGACAATTTGCTATCAGTTCATCCCTTGCATTGGACGAATAATTCTCAAGCTTCGCGGTCGCCTCATTTGCGACTCTCTCAATATCAGCGCGGAGTCCATTTCGTATGATCGTGTTCCTTTTCAAAGCAGCCATCTACTCCATTTATTATGCTTTATATTAACAAATCTGTTATTCCCGGGTCACGGCACCATGTTCGGAAAACATTGCTCATTTTTCTTCAAGATTGCCCAAATTGAAAGGGGTCTCAAAGAATCGATATTATAAAATCACCGCGCGAATAATTCAAGAATAAGCGAACATATATATATTTACAATAATGTACAATTGATGTAGTCCAGTTCAATGCTTCCTCGAAGCGAATAGTCCTGTGCTCTTTTCACGACTCACGATAGTAATAACGTTATATTCTAGCTGCTTACTCAAATTAACATCTAGATCTCTCTCATTTCTCGTCAACTCCTTTCTCTCTCCTCTCAATTCTCCTCATGTCTCCTTCGCAACGTCTCTTGTCACGTGTTCAGCTACTCTTTTCACAACAGGCCTTATTTCCAATGGAATCAAATGCTTTATTGATCTTAAAAATTGCTTCTTACTACCATTAGTCAACACTGAAACCTTCGCTGATCTAACTGAGCCATCTCTACCTGGAACTAACTGTTCAACTTTACATAACTTCCAAATGCTCTCTTGGCCTGGGAATTGCGCAATATACACATATCATTGACTTGAATATCTGGATTAAACATGGAATCATCTCTAGGCCTATATTTTCCCATCAAACTAAGTAAATAGTCATTCTTCCAACGATTACAAAACTGCGACAATAATTGTCTGTGATATTTAGCTCTCTTTGATAGCCCTTGATATGTATTTATTATTTCAAATGTGCGTCATTTGGAGAGCTGCTCAGATTTCTACCGTTGACCAACTGTGATAGTGTTAAAGGATATGATATTCCATCACTATCGTCTACAACATACGTAAGGGGGCGCGAATTTATTACGTTTTCAATTTCAACTAATAAAGTTGCTAACTCATCGTATGTTACTAGTGCTCGCCCTACAACCTTGATCAAACAACGTTTGACTGACCGTACCATTCCTTCCCAGAACCCGCCTTGAAACGGTGCTAGTTCAGGTATGAATCTCCATTTAATGCCCTTAAGCTTAAGATGCTCAGAAAGTCTTGGAGCGCGCAATAACTTCTTAACTTCCACCGAAACTGACTTGAATGTTTTTGCGTTATCAGTTATTATTGTGGCAGGTAATCCTCGACGTCCACAAAAACGTCGAAATGCTCGAATGAAACTTTCTACAGACAAGGACTCAACCAATTCAATGTGGATAGCTCTTGTAGAACCACATGTAAATAGACATAAATAGGTTTTCACGATTTCACCTTTCTCTTTACTTGTCACCATAAGTGGGCCTGGAAAATCTATGCCCACATGAGAAAATGGGGGTGCTTCGTCTACACGTATACGGGGTAATTCTGGGTTATAAACTGTCTTGAACGGTAACCCCTCAATTCTCTTACACATGATACAATGACGAAGAATACGTTTAACTTGCTCTCTCCCCCGGAGTATCCAATACCTCTGTCTTATTAAACTTAACGTGTCCACAACTCCATTATAAATACCTTTTCATGTGATTGTTGCAAATGATGTAACTGCCCCATCCTTTAAAACTAAGTAATTGAACACATTTTTCCAATTTGAGTAAGAAAAGGAGGCTCTCTGGCCAACTACTTTCTCAAACAGGAACAAAAACTATCATATACTGCATACAATGTGTAGAGTTGTCTATTGGGCACAACAGAATTTATTCACATTGATGAAAAAGCTCCTGACTTTTTCCTGACTTTATTCACGTTTCAATAAAATTTCCTGACTTTTCCAGACTGTCCTTAAAAACACAGTTTTTTCCTGACTGTATAACCCTGTATAGTGGAAGCTTCTTCAAAAGTTAACTCAATGTTTCATGAATTCTCAAGTTTTGCAACATCTCTTGAGAATGGAGCCCAAATTTCATCCTATCTGCAATATGCATATCATAACTTTATGACTTTAAAAAAGCTTAAAAAATAATCAATTTAACGTATAGAATTAATATTATAGAGAGAAGATTCATTGCACATCTTGTGAGTTTATTACAAAATTCACAGACAAGCCTAGGGCTTGAGAAAAAGTAACACTTAGCAGCTCGTCTTTTGGTTATAGGAAATCCATGTTACATAGTGGATAGACTTCTAAGGGCAGAAAAATAATGAACTATTTTTCAAACACAATGCTTAGCTGCAGTGCCCAGACCAAAAGGCAGTTAGTGTTATTTTATGGTTTGAGGGGCAAACCACAATTCATTGTTAAAAACCTGTATTGTCTCTATCTGGAAGCCCTCCTGCTTGAATACTAAATAAAATGGATCAAATTCTGTAATAAGCAGCGCTTCCGTATAACTTAGAGCCAAAAATCTATACAAAAACAAGTTAAGGATTCAAACAGTAAACAAAAACGGACTGTCAATACTTGGTTTGCAATTGTGTGTAAAGTATGAAGAAAAACATATTTGAAACTTGAGAATTAACGTCCGCCCATGATATTCTCTATTGCAACTAATGAATCTGTCCTCCTTAATCTAATCTCAAGCTGGTATTTATGTTTCTTTGGATTTAACGACATCCCCCCCCCCCCCCATGAAGGCCAGTTGGTACTCCATCACAGCTATAAAATCTATTCAAGGAACAATAGGCGGTGCACTGTGTTCCAGCTGGCATAACACTCAACTCATTTCCAATGCTTTCTGCCAGTACTTCTCAAAGTAAAACATATCAGCAAACTTGTAAACTTAGTACAAATTGTGGAATGTAGTAAGTCTTCGCTACTGCAAATCCCAGGACATCATCGTTAGCCTCGCTTTCAACACTCAGACCTCTATTTCAAAATGAATGTGAAAGTGGTCTATTACGGATCGCTGCGCAGAACCGCCGCTGTTTGATAAAATAGTCGACAAACCGCTGTGCTAGCCCGACATAGAGCCCCTGTGCTATAGAAAATGACTTGGTCCTGCATGCTTTTCAGAAACCTACGGTGGCCCAGAAGGGTCACGGTAAACTCAACTTCTTTTACGGCAAACCCACTTTCTTTCACGGCAAACTCACTTTCTCTCACGGCATACTCACTTTCTCTCACGGCAAACTCAACTTCTTTCACGGCAAACTCAACTTCTTTCACGGCAAACTCACTGTCTTTCAAGGGAATCCCCTTGAAATATCCGATTACTTCCAATACTGTTAAAGTACTAGTTCTGTCATTTAGTTTGATTTTGTAATGTGGACTGAAATGTCGTTTTGTGTATTCATAGTAGTTCCGCTTTGTGATGTTCAGTTGTCCACATTTAGTGTTTACATCATGCCATGTCATCGTCCCATGTCCCTTGAGTGGTTATTACGTATTGTCTATTCTTGGTGTATTGTATTATTGTGTGTTGTCATCACTCTGTTGTTCTTGTGTAATTCGTTTTCGATATAAAAGTGGGTACGTTGTGTGTTTGAAAAGGGAGTCGCTAGTTGAGTCGTCATATGAAGTCGCTGAAAGTCGCCGACAGTTGCCGTTGCCGTTGCCGTTGCCGTTGCCGTTGCCGTTGCCGTTGCCGTTGCCGATCATTCTCCACTTAATAGACTTGTCGAACTTGGAACATTTATATATACTGTTACCTTTATGTGTTATTTATGTGTGTCGTAGCTGTGTTTAATATTCATCGTTCATTTGTTCTTGCTTGTAAAACGTCTGTTGTTTTACATTGGTGCCGTGACCCGGGATTCCTTCAAGGAAAGTATAGAAGAGATGCAGTCACCCCCACAAATTCAGGCAGCAAGTTGCCTACATTTGCCGGTGCCTTGTCCGCAAGCCCATTTTCGCACAATCGATGGTACCCCGATATGCTTCCTGTGCAAGAGAGTGGGCCATGTTAAGAAGTACTGTCGGTATCTTAAGTCAACTTTTCTTTTGCAACCTGGTCTGAAGCATGAAGTCAAGGGTGAAGACCATATTCCACCTATCGTTTCACCAAGGAGCAATGAGCGCATATCCGATAGTGTGACAGAGCCACAGGAAAATATTTGCCAATTGCTGGTAACATTGAAATCACTGGCAGCACGTGTCGAACAGGCTACATTGGATGCAAAGTTCAATGAAGGGAATATCGACGAATTTGAAGAGAGCATGTTTCAAATGGCATTGCTCGATGTGACAAAGAAAATCGCCAAAGTCAGCAAAGCTTTCCAGAGACAAAGGGAGAACACTTTCATATATACAAGGGTCTCTCGGGATTCAGTGGGGTCACATCAGTCGCCGTTGCAGCCATCGAACGTAGAAAACACAGTAAGAGATAAGAATGAGGTTGATATGGACTTTTTTCTTGAACATGTTACTTGATTACCTCTTGTCCTATAGTACAATTTTTTCTCTGTGTCGTTTTTGACTTTATCGTCATTTGTCACTTATATGTGTTTTATGGGAAGTTCTGTTGCACGGTGTGTTGTAACAGTGCTCATCTGTGAAGTGGATGTCTGTTCATCGTGCTTTGCTGCTTGTACTTTGTAACTTTTTGGCATTACTCTCTCTCGATAACTCAAGCCAGGAGGCTTGTTTCTGAAGGAGGGAGTAATGTTAAAGTACTAGTTCTGTCATTTAGTTTGATTTTGTAATGTGGACTGAAATGTCGTTTTGTGTATTCATAGTAGTTCCGCTTTGTGATGTTCAGTTGTCCACATTTAGTGTTTACATCATGCCATGTCATCGTCCCATGTCCCTTGAGTGGTTATTACGTATTGTCTATTCTTGGTGTATTGTATTATTGTGTGTTGTCATCACTCTGTTGTTCTTGTGTAATTCGTTTTCGATATAAAAGTGGGTACGTTGTGTGTTTGAAAAGGGAGTCGCTAGTTGAGTCGTCATATGAAGTCGCTGAAAGTCGCCGACAGTTGCCGTTGCCGTTGCCGTTGCCGTTGCCGTTGCCGTTGCCGTTGCCGTTGCCGTTGCCGTTGCCGTTGCCGTTGCCGTTGCCGTTGCCGTTGCCGATCATTCTCCACTTAATAGACTTGTCGAACTTGGAACATTTATATATACTGTTACCTTTATGTGTTATTTATGTGTGTCGTAGCTGTGTTTAATATTCATCGTTCATTTGTTCTTGCTTGTAAAACGTCTGTTGTTTTACAATACAAATATATTGCAGTTTCTCTACAAAATGGAACCAACGGAGGAAGGACTGATAAGAGAATATTTTTACATCGGCTTTAAGTACAAGGAGATTCTTTCTATTCTGAAAGAAAGGCACAAAATCACTTTGAGTTTATCTGGGCTGAAAAGACACTTGAAAAAAACTGTGGTCTGAAACGAAGAAACAGTGAATTAACTGAAGAAGAACTCAAGTGACAAATAACATTGATCTTGGATGGCCCAGGCTCATTAGTTGGATATCGTTTCGTTTGGCATCGTCTGAAAAAGCAAGGAACCATCGTTCCCAGGCGTGCTGTAGAAAAAATCCAGCGAGAAATTGATGCAACTGGGGTTCAGCAGCGAAGAACTCATCGACTGTTTCTCCGTTTTAGGCCAAGTATTTTCTAGTGCCTTTTCAGCCCAGATAAACTCAGCGAGATTTTGTGCCTTTCTTTCAGACTAGACAGAATCTCCTTGTACTCAAAGCAGGCCCTTAGCCAAGGAGGCCTGGGGGGCAAGCAAGGACTCTGTGCCTTCCCTAAAGACATGAATTATATAAATATATCTATTATATATGTTGGCTGTACCCCCCTTTGTGAATGCAAGCTGGCTACGGGGCCTGACTCAAAACCCATGTAAAAAAGTTCTTTTATCAGTCTTTCCTCTGTTGATTCCATTTTGTACAGAACTATACCGTAAATCCTCGAATTAGCCCCCCCCTCGAATAAGCCCCCATGCTAGAACTTCAAATTATAAATTATAAATTATAAATTATTAATAAGAATTATAAATTATAAATTATTATTAATATTTAATAATATTATTAAATTATAAATTATAAATTATTAATAAGCCCCCCTCGAATAAGCCCCCACCCCTGATGATGATGAAGACTTTCATAAAGACTAATGCTCAAATTTAAACTGTCCTAGTAATCAGTGTGTCCACTTTTAAGGAATTTTCCTTAGATCAAGGAATTTTAGACTCCACAAGGAATTTTTTAAGGAATTGCAATATTTAAGGAATTGTTTTAGAGAATTTACCATTTGTCCAAAGTTGTAAAATATTATTCGGGAAATTTGCTTTTCTGGTGTATAAAGTGTTACTTGTGGAGTCTAAAACTCAATTTTCTAAACATAACAACCATTTAAAATATTATTTTAAATGGAGACAATGAAGGTAAATGATTTGTAATAGTTAATGGCAAGATATGGTCATTCCATGCCGTGTTTAGTGTTTTAGTGTGTCATGGCCCCGGGGTAGTCATATGTAGCGTGGTTACTGTTCGAAGACTGAGACGCGAGAGAATACACGATTGTGTGCCTGTATGTCTGTACTCAACTTTCCAATTCTATAGACTGACTAACTTTTATGAATTATTTAACATATACGATATACAGGAAAATGCGCAATATATGTCCATTCATTTAGGGAAAGGGACTATATTGCACTACTCATAGTTATTGTTCCCCAGGGTATCGTTCTTGTCATGTATGTAATGTAGCTTATAAGTAATAGTAGTAGTAATTTTGTCTTGTAGATTTTTAATGGTGTAAAAAAAGTGTTACTTCGGTAAGAAAAATGCACCCAACAAACAGACACAGTGTCATAGGTGTTAGCAACATCAAAATTGAGATAGGATAGAATTTCTATTGTAAACTCCTTGTAAAAAAGATGTTTACAAATAGGAAACAGGTGTTTACAAATACTCTACATTTTGTTTCATTTGTGTTTGTAAATAGATCAAATTGTCAACCTTTTCGCTCAAACATCATGGACATTTTGGATTTGAACTAACATCACGATGAAGCGAAATATATTTGATGGTAAAAGTGCGGCTTCAACTTCCGAAAAGAAGAAAAAATACCAACAGAAATTTCGTGATTCTTGGCTAGAGGATCCACTATTCAAGTTCTGGATAAAAAAGTTAGAAATCAAGACAGTGATTCTCAGCCTATGTACGTGCCCTGTAACTCTAAAATATCTTGCGCCAAAACTTCTCTCTTGAGATACCAAGAGACTAAAGGTCATAAAGAATCTGTAAGCAGTGTTTTTTACACTTTTTCAATATCGTATAATTTAATTCACCATTAAACAGCTGCAAATGTTTGAAAGTAATCGTTAGAAACCAGCAGATGCATACTAATAGGGCTAATGTAGGAATAAAAATGACATGGAAATATTCAACGACAACTAAAATCCGGTTTGAGGAACTTTAAGGAATTTTGACAAATTTTAGCCTCGTTTTAAGGAATTCAAGATTTGAAAAGTGTAAATACTTTGCACAAACCTGCTTTTAGTGCTGCAATAATAAGGAAGTTGAGAAGTTGAACAGGTACCAATGGAACAGGGGCAGAACGTTGTTAGATTAGATCCAATTACCAAAGTGTTTCTGGAGGGGGTCTATGATGAGGAATGTGTGTTGTTCAAGCTCAACGGACTATGGCAACTTTTGCGAAATATTTGGAGACATGTCAAGGACTACTGGAAAGCGAGTATATTACATAGCGAGGAAACCGAGAAGGGTAGCATAATTTCTTATATAAACGTAAGCAATCCTTCCTCTAGTAAACTACACCGATTCTCATATGGCCAGTCGGTCACAGCAGGAAGAATATCTTTTCCCAAATCAAAGGGGATCAATATTAATATGATGCCGTTCATATTAGGAATCAGCTTTAAGGACTGCCATTTACCAAAGTACCTGGAGAAATATTGGAATGCTTTACTATCTCGGTGCTTATTTTTTGACAATAAAGAAATTGGTACTGTTTGCTATCTAACAATCCATGAAAGCGATGTCAAGAAAAGTGCTTCGCAGCGTATGCCTGGTATCCACACTGAGAGACCTGGGAGGTTAGAGCTGTCTGGTAGAAGACTTAATGATATTGATAAAGGACAGGGAGATGGAATGATTGAAGACAAACCTGAGTTGTCCTTTTGTAACTGGGATTTACATCATAATTTGGCAATTCATGGAGGTATATATATGGCATCAAACGTTGCAAATTCATGCAAGGTTTGGGACTGCCAGATTGTGGATGATACATGTATTGGGCATTTGGGTGATATAGAACACCTGAGAAGTCTTTTACCAGAAAGTGAAATTATGGAACCAAACTGTTTGTATTGGTTGACAGATAGAACACCCCATGAATCTCTGCCACTAAAGAAAAAGACCCACAGGCAATTCTTTCTCTTAGTTACAAGCCAAGTGCCTGTTTGGTTTGAAGAACATTCAACTAAGAATCCATTAGGTGTTGTTCCAGATCCAAATATTACCAAAATTGTGATGGGATCTAAATTCAAGAAAGGGGATGCCTATATTGTTTCAGATATATCAGAATAAACTTATTGTTTATACTATCAACACATCATCACAGATCACATACACACACACACACACACACACACACACACACACACACACACACACACACACACACACACACACACACACACACACACACACACACACACACACACACACACACACACACACACACACACACACACACACACACACACACACGCACATATCGATATATATATATATATATATATATATATATATATATATATATATATATATATATATATATATATATATATATATATATATACCATCAGTAGCTAGCGAGTAACCAGGATTTCTCCTTTTTCGGTGCAAATAGAAAGGTTGATATAATGCTCAGAAAAACCAGGAGAAAATTAAAATTTGCCACCACCTGGGATCGAACCAGGGTCTCTCGCATTCCGGGCAAGCGTCGTAACCACTAGACCACAGTGGCTTGTATATGTATATATAAGATTAAAGAGAATAAAAATTAGAACATACTTGTATACGCGACCGTCGGTTTCATGCCAACACAATCATCAGGCAAAACCGACGGTCGCGTATACAAGTATGTTCTAATTCTTCTTCTCTTTTATCTTATCGTATCGCTCCATTACATTGTTGAGCACTTTGGTAGAAGATACATTGGAATTTATCGCCGCTTGTCTATATATATATATATATATATATATATATATATATATATATATATATATATATATATATATATATATATATATATATATATATATATATATATATATATATATATATATATATATATATATATATATATATATATATTACATTTATATTTATATTTATATATTCTTGATCTGTGATTAAAATATGCTTTTAAGAGTGCTCAATGTTAAGGGTAACATATCAATACTTGTATTGAGACTTTGAAACAAAGAAACTCGTTGTTTGTTGCTACAAATTTATTTGATATGATCATTACATGATCACACTCATCAGAGAGTTTTTTTGATAGTATATATCTATATTTGTGCTGCCATGGGGTTGCTAGTTCTGTGTATTCATTAAGGCTGCGTAGGTGTTTTTGCAAATAATTATTAATATTTTGGTAAAGCATAGATTACATTTTTATCTACAGTAGTATTGTCATAGGGTTTGCATTTTTATGATTTTCCAACTTGTATTAAATGTTTTGTTGTTATCTTTCAAGTTTGATACATGTTTAGACAGCTCTGTTTCATTTCTTCATTTGTGATGTCAAAAGGAAATTAAGTGGTTTCTATATCTTTCTTTAAAGTTGTTTGGCAAGCATAGATTTGTTTCATATGATGTGTTTGCAGGTTTGCAGTTACTGTTGCTTGGTAGACTATGTTTGATTGTAAGCATTTTCCATTAAGAGGGCATTCAGGCATTTTTCTGCAGTTGCATTCTTTTGTAGGATGATGTGTGTTTATGTCTTTAATGTTGGAGGGGTCTTTTTGTTGTCAGAGGCAATGGTAATCTTTACATTGGGCATAGAGGAGTAGCTTAGTGTCAGTGTATGCCTATTGAACATCTTGTATAGTGAAAGCTTTTGCTGATGGCTATTAGGAAATTTTCCCGAGGTTGGTTTTTACTGATAATCCCAGGGCGAGTTGTACCAGAGAATGTTGCATTTTCTTATTTTGAACTTTGTTTTGTTAGTACTTGGGTTAAGAACTTGTTTCTTTTTGGTTCTTTTTGGTATGGTGCAATGGTTTCATTAAAGATATCCTGGTTAGATGAAATGCTTGATAGTCTCTTGTTAATGTTTAGTGGTATGTTTTTAAGTAACAATGGTGGATGGTTGCTCTGGCTGTGTTTGTAAAGGAGTATGTTGTTAGGTTTTATTTATGGTTTGATGGTGCCATGTTACGTCTAAAAAGTTAACGATTTTTTTGTTGGCGTCGATTGTGATCTTTAGACTGTTTGACTTGAAGATCTTGGTGACTTGTTGTTTGATTCTTTCTATTTCTTTAGGCTCTGCATTACAGGCTATTAGGCTGTCATCTTTGTATAACCCTATTTTGTCATGTAGCATGGGCTTTTTTCTCTCAAATATAAAATTTTACAGAGACAAAGTACTTAAACACTACAAACTACTAGATTGCAATACAAAGATGGAACCCGGGAGGAGCATAATATACATATGTATATATATGTATATATACATATTTATTGTGAACAGCTCATTGAAACCCCAGTTCCAATTTTTCCATTTTCAAAGTTTTTTGGCTTTTATCTTTTCCCCGTAAGTTACATGATAACGTGCTGACCACATTTTGCAATGACAGATTAACAGGATGCTGATGATGATTCTATGGGCAGCACGGTCATTTTTTCAGTTGATGCCAATGGCGAAGATTTTGAGGACGATTCTTATGATGATTCAAGTGATAGTTATGATTATGAGTTTGATCCCTTTGACTAGCCGGATGATGAAGAAGTGTTTTACGTTTAAAACCTAAACTAGATTCTTTTTCTATAAAACATGTTTTTTCGATAAATCTTACTTCTAGTGTATGTTTTTCCTTTTTTGCATTGTTTCTTGATCCCCTTTGTCCGTAAGTAGAAATTTTCTTACAAGTGCGATCGCACACGCAAATTCACTTGAGTGTGCTAATTACCGCACGCGCGGCATTTTCCTCATGACAAGGCCTTATATATATATATATATATATATATATATATATATATATATATATATATATATATATATATATATATATATATATATATATATATATATATATATATATATATATATATATATATATATATATATATATATAAGGTCTAGTGGTTACGACGCTTGCCCGGAATGCGAGAGACCCTGGTTCGATCCCAGGTGGTGGCAAATTTTAATTTTCTCCTGGTTTTTCTGAGCATTATATCAACCTTTCTGTTTGCACCGAAAAAGGAGAAATCCTGGTTACTCGCTAGCTACTGATCGTATTTATATATATATATATATATATATATATATATATATATATATATATATATATATATATATATATATATATATATATATATATATATATATATATATATATATATATATATATATATATATATATATATATATATTATTTATTTATTTATTTATTTATTGCAAAAAATCATACTTTAGAAAAACGACGATTGATTTCAATTTGTAGAAAACGTTTCGATTGCTTCGACAACCATCTTCAGTTACAAAATAAGCATATTTTATGGTGCAAACGATACATACATACATACCTTGTTTATTTGTTTAAGCAGGTTTAAAATTTGGGCGGCAAACAATGCTGATGTGGACCTGCTATCTAAAATGGAGAATATCTACGAAATTAAAGTAAACCTAATACAATTAGTAACTAATCATTATAGATTAAAACCATCTAAAATGTAAATTTTTAAGATTGCCTACAAAAAGAGAATCTAATAGTATACGTGGTTAACATCCTTACTGCTTATGGCACTGCTTTATTTTTCGTTGGAAATAGTTTCTATTAGGTGATTACTCCCTAGGGGTCTTATAACAAAAACTATTCCATTGAGATGGAATGCATCGGTGCTTAAAATGAGGGCTATAATATATCCTATTATAATATCAATGGGTGCCAAGTGCTTAGAATGCGGCCTGTAATATGACAACAAAGGGAAATACCTGGAGATATGGGACATATAGAGTAGGAGCAAATGAACAGGCAGCAGATATCATGAGCAAGAACAAAATAACAAAAAAAAACTAGATGCTTAATGTTAAGTTGCTATGTGTTAGTTGTGAATTAAGGTCAGGTTTGAGCCAGCTAATGTGCAGAGCTTCCTTAATTTTGAGTTGATAAGTACTTGTGGCACTATTATCATAGGATATTTTGGCAGTATTATCTTGCTATGTTTGAAGTTTGTACTCAATTATAGTTGTATTGTCGCAGAATTTAAATAAATTATAGCACTCATACTCATTAACACTATTAAAATTTAGCAACTTGTTCAACTTGCTGAATTCTCTTCATACTCTTTTTTCCATGTTGCATGTTGCTGGTGGTACAAAACGCACAAAGATGCACAGTCCAGGAAGCATTGTTTTGAATTTACACATACAACACACGGTATGGGCACTGCAGTCTGACCTTTTCCAAAATTTACCTGTCATGCCATGGTACTCCTAGCACAGAATAACCATAAAAGGGTTGCCACCTCTCTTATTTGTTTTATGACAAGGAAAATGTAGGGTGCTTGACCTGGTTGAAAACTTCTTTCATCTTTTTGGACTTCGAAGCCTATCCACTTTTGACTCCTTGGTCTTAGGACCAAAATTCCTGTTCCTGTTAGCAAATTAATGAGAGCCAAAAAGAAATTGAATCTGGCTTCACATGATACTGATTAAACGAATAGAAATTTTACGTCATAGGAGCATTTTAACGATTAGAAATTTTGCGACATACGACTATGTAATCGATTAGAAATTTTACGCCATATGACAGACTTAAAAGCAGTAATATAAGCAGTTTGCCAATGTAAATCACTTAGTTTAGCCTGAGGAGACCGCAAGAACAGGAGAAACAAGTAGCGAAAAAGATTGTCACTTGAAGATCCAAAGTCATTTCTGTCTTTTTTCTATCTTTTGAGAGTGTTCAGATTAAATCCAAAGTTTTTATGTAATATATATATATATATATATATATATATATATATATATATATATATATATATATATATATATATATATATATATATATATATATATATATATATATATATATATATATATTTATATGTTTATGTATACACATACATTTCAGCTTGGCCGCCCTAGTTTTGAAATCGGTGTGCAGCCCCTAATTAAACTATCATTAAATTACCATCGCAAAGGGTACGCTCATGTGCTACAACTACCACAAATGACCGAGTAAGGCTGCCCTTTGTCGAATATTCACACCAGTCCAAATAAACGCACCTTGTTAGTGTCAAAGCTCTAAAAAAAAGGCCTTTGTAGGTAAATCGATCGTTTAGGGTATTCCATGGGTTAGAATTACATAGAAGTTGAACTGAATGAAACATTCAAATAGACCATTTGGCTCCCTACAATGCTAGAAATGTTATAGATTTGCATGGCCCATATTACTTTAGTAACTTCACAGATGTTAAAATTGAATTTCTTATATTCTTAATCAGAAGTATCTATCTTCCCCAGCTATTAGCTTTATTCTTTTTCACTTCCTACCTGTTATCAATAAAAATCAGTTTTGATGTTCATTGATGAAGTTCATGGGTTTTGAAAATACAGATGATGTTCATATTGTGACATTTAAATCGCTTATGTGCCCCTGGATGAGTTCTTCCTCCGCTAATATTAACCCCTTGATAATATATAGAAATCAAATATGACTACCCGCTAAAAGAATTGCTGACGGTGTCTAAAATGGTAGCTGTGGCAAGTGGTATATCAAACTATTGGCAAGTATAGTAGTTGTTTGAAATTAGCAAACAAGTAGAAGAATTTAAGTTTAGAGTTTCGTGAAGTAAGGTACCCTTCACTCTTTAAAATCAAATTGATAAGTTCAGCAAGACCTACAAAAAGACATCCGTGACCTTTCAGGAGTGCGAAGATTAACTCAATTGAGAATGGGTTTGATTCCTCTTCATGAGCATAGGTTTGGGCATAATTTCCTTGATACCATTGATCCAATCAAATGATAACGTTGAAGCTACTATCCATTTTACGCTTCTCTGCCAAGAATACGCTATCCACAGAAATGTACTCCTTGGCAAAGTTACCCCCATTTGTGCATCTAATGGAGTTGACCGTAATATATTGCACGAAGAGGAACTGCTCACTCTTTTGCTTTGTGGCAATGATGCCTTTAATGACATTTCAAATAGGAACATTTTCTCGGCAGCAGTCGTCTGCAACAAATCTACTAACAGATTTAGTTAGTTGCAGTCATTTAGTTTAATTCATTTTATTTTCATTTATTTATTTGTCGTTATTTCTTCCTTATTGGATTTATTCAATTAGGGGTCAAACATCTGTCTATAATAGGAAATATTTCAATTTAACTTTCCTTACAGTCGTGTATGAAGGAAAATTCAATATATGTGATTTTCTTGAGTGCAAAATTCCCATTGGAATAGGAGAATTGTTGTCGTTAGTAATATGTCAGTAAGCATATTTGTTATTGTTGTTGTTGGCTGCAGCAGAGATGTGCTTGATCACATCTCCTGTGGTTTCGTCAGTAAATCGTCTTGTATTGCGGTGTAGTCGTGAATTTTTACTTTCGCAAAAGATTGTATTAGTTCTAAGCCGTTATAATTTAACTTTGTAACTATCCCTTGATATACAAAGCAAAAAAAATTATAGTGGCATTAACAAGAGATTATTCTATTTCACAGGACATCATGTAGTCATTGTTTGCTTACATCTCTAACATCAACCTATGCTTCAGGCCCCTTAGACAGCTGAACCGGATTGGGAGGCCACAGATGTAGAAGTCAAGTTAGAATCCTTCGGGGGAGCATTACATGTTATCCATAAGTATATGCCAAAATAGTGGTTTTTCATAGGCTTTCTGACGAAAAGTTGGGGTCTGGGGGCTTGCCCCAGAAAAATTGTTCATAGTAACGCCCTCCAGAACGTCGGAAAAGGTCCTTTTGCAAAATATAATGAAGCAGTTTCCATCACTGATCTTCATGCTAAGATGGAGAAACTGGCTCCTCTGCACTCTTTTTATTATAAGAACCAGTAAAATTGAGGTTTAGACTCACTGTTCTTAATTTTTGTTTAAATTTTTGAGGCTGAATTGCTCATAAGATTTGTTCTTAAATTTGTGGGGTGTAGACAATTTAGACATTAGACAATATGCAAGACAAAATTAGATGCCTATGAAACAGATATTATTTTTACGAGGGAATGACATTTCATGTTAATATAGTATTGGGCAGTGCATGCATCTTTGTGCAAAAATACATTTTACGATAGTACTTCAGCCTCAATTTGTTCTTAATTTGTTCTTAATTTCCGAACAATTTTGAGGATGTCTGTTTTATAAAATTGTTATTATAAAAAAAGAGTGAACTTAGTTTCATCGAAATTTGAAGATTTAAACGACAAAGGAAAAAGCTAAACCGTCTTTTCTCTCTGGTACTTCATGCATGTATACCAATGATAGAGGCAAAACTATATCTTACAAACACATTGAAGAAAAGACATTTCTCACCCTGAGATATCTGGCATGGGCTACATGGAATGTACTCAAAAGGAACAATGCCCTATTTCCTAAAAGGGTTGCCATCTACACAAGCAGAAACTCTAAGACACTCTTACAACACTCGTGTCGTCACTGAAAAAACGTTAACAGTTTGTCGTACAACAAAATCACGATATCTGCATGCCATATATCTGTGTTATGGTGCTTCTAGGTTCAAGATTGAGTGTGACTGAACTGAAAAATGATTAAAAAGTACTGTGTAGTATACTTCTATATACAACCTCGGTGAATTATTGGGGGGAATGCCCCCCTCCCCCCTAGTGTCTACGGGCCTGTGCTTAGAAGTCGCGTAGCAAGTTTATTAGATATGAATATCTGAGTTTCAATTGCTATTTTAGGGGTAACCTTCTGGATTTCAGAGATGCAAACGATTCAGTTAGTTTCCAAATTGACGGTGCTCTGTCCCGGTGTACTTGTAGCTAAAGCAATGAGTCCAGTTTAACTTATCTGACTTGATTGCTAACAATGCTTTATTTAATTTCGAAAATAATCTTCCAGCCTGCCCAAATGTTTTAGGTAGGATAGTAAGAACCTATGAAATTTGAATGTATGAAATTTGAAGAAGATTTTCTCTTGGTAGTTTCATAACTGAAGAGGATTTTTGCTTGGCTATCGGACATGTCTCATATGATGGTCAGTACTTCTTCCAAATTTCATATTCCCCTTGAATAACGCTTATGGATACTAAAGCCTTACGTGTTTCTTGACATCACATAAACTGTTACTTTTACTCATGACCAAGCAGTGCCTTACTGGAAACGCTATTTTAATAAGGTATATCATCTTCATAGTATTTTCCGGCCATTTTCAACTTGTAGTGAATGAAAGTTAGAAAATATATAAATCATTATATGAATAAAAGGCGAAACTTCTAAATTTCCAACGGTGCTACATTACCAAGAGGAAGGAAAACTAAATGCTTTGTCGATGGCTATCTAATTTTAAATGACGACAAATGCTATGGCATAATTGTTTTGCTTGGTCTAGGATTTCCAATTACTTTGGGATGTTTTGCATGACTCAAAGCTTACTCTGGAAAAATTGCCTTTAATTTTGCAAGAAAAGGTGGAAACCGTGTATCACACGATCATGGCATGAGTTCAGCAAAATATAATGCTATTGATTCCTTGAAAGATCTCTGGAAAACATTTGATCAGCTTTTACAAATCAAAAATGAAAGCCCTGACCATAATTCAAATTATTTTGCTATTGTATGGAAAAAGCTTTGCTGCCATTCCAACATAAGTTTCTGCTGCTGATGTGCAATACGTGGTGTAAAAACGAATTCATGTGTGTGAACATATCATAATGCAGAAGTTTGTTCTAAACCCAAGTTCGATTTGCTTCAGCTATTGCCTGTGGAAAAATAATTAAACTACATGCAGATCGCATCCCCTATTCACAACCAATAGTTTTTTCACGGGTCAGTGATTATGATGTTATTGAAGCTAAGCACCAATCTGGCCTACAGTGACGCACTTTGATATTATTCAAATTTATTTACAAAATTACCTCTTGGTGCTAACTTAAGAAATACCAAAGTTTTAATCGATGTGTCCTGAGCTGCTTACAGGTTAGTTCTCCCTTTTTAATCTTTCGTATAAACAAATACTGATTTGCAGGTATCTCTTTGCACAAGCAAACAAATCATATTCCATGCATAAATTTGATATGTTTTCGAAAACAAGTTCAAGCTATTAAACATGCGCATTCAATTCACATTTTCCTTTAGCATTCTAAATTGCTGTCCTTAACACAGTCATAGCCTGCTTAAGTACATGAAAATTGATGGCAGAATGTAATTAAATGTTCAGAAAGATTAGGAATGTTTACCAAGTTTATTAATTCACATCATTAAGTTTGAACCTCCTTCTTGAAGCCAATGCTGTTGGAAATTCTAATTTCTCTTCATTAATATCGAATGCAAGTTTCTTCTCTGATTTTCTTATTGAAATTCAGGTAAAGAATGATGTAAAGTGAAAAGGAAATTACCAAACATGACATTGAACACTTTGGCTCGTGTTATTACTATCCTTATTGGTAAACCTTATCTTCATTTTCTTCATCTTTCACCGATTAGCCTTTTTTACAACCGTAGTATCGACCCAAATACGGAGTCTTCTGTTGATAACTTAGAAGCTTGAAATCAATCTATAAATGTTGCATTACTAGTCTGTCACTGCTATGAATTAGTTGGTAAACAATTATTGTGAGAAATTTCACATATAACATATATTTTTTAGCTAGCCACTTTTGCTTTACAATACTGACTCAGCAGATTCATTTATATATCTACACATACCAAGCATAAGGAAATTGCTTCACGAACATTTCTTTTGATGTGAGAGTGGTATTTCTGTTTCTATTCTACACTTTATTTTACCACAGTACCTCTTTACCTTGTGCCTTTTCAAATGTTAATTGGATTTATCTATCTTTGTTTATTTAACTACTCAATCACTATCGCTTTCAATATCTTAAGTGTCTTGTCATAAAATACTGCATAACTGTTAGAATTCACTGTAATTTTACTTGCATTTTGTAGCTTTTCAGTTTTGCACATCAAAACTTCAATCGCAAAGTAGCAAATCAAATGCAACAGCTCGTTCATTACATACCTCTGTGAAGAAGCAAAATGCTACGTTGATCGATAAGCCCACGCCACCAAAGTTAGCAATGCAGATAAAAAGGACAAATGCTAAACATCATTATGGTAATAGAACAAGGAATGAGACCACTAATGCAGTTTCTCGCCAAATGAACATCGAAAATTTTATTGAAAACCACAAGGGAGCAATTGTGCGACTGCTGAAAAAGCTCCTCCTGCCTAAGCTAAAAGCCAGAGCATTGCAGCCTCACTCTTTTGAAAGTCCTCTAGAGACTGACCCATCAAACAAGAACCTCGATAAAGAAGCAATGAATTATGAACTTGGGTACTTTTTGGGCTTACAGAAGGCATTTAAAAACAGGCAAATGCTTATGGGTGATTCCGGTGAAGACAACCTGGTGCCTTTGAGACTAATCCATGCAAGTGGGTCTAAACAAGCAGTAACAGATAGTGGCCCAATGACAGGTTTTACATCTGTTGCTCTGCCTTTCCATAAACTAAAAAAGCATCCAATTCCTGAGAGTTTAGACTCAACTTTAGGCCATTATGGTATGCAAGACCCGGGGTTTCTCAAAAAGATAACAAAAGCTGATGAGAGTGATATTCTGCAGTTTGCGGGAAAACATAACATGGATGTCTTTGCTGAACGAAATAATCTGAAAGGAATAGGTGATTACTTGGCAAAGAGAAATTTTATCAGCAGACCTGTCAAAGCACCTTCAACAAATGAGGGGGCATCTCAAAGAATAAAAAAGGGTGATATTTTTGGACCCAGTGTCCAAGCAGAGGAACCAGATAAACCTAGCAACGATGATCCAACTGCAAGGGTGGAAGCTGGACCCAACCCTCTTGAAAATGATCCAACACCACTTCATCAAATTGTTTCACAAGCTGATCATATTTCATCAGGTGAGCTAAACGGGTTGCTTGGAGAATCTGGGGGAGAGAAAATCGATATGAAAGAATTATACAGTTTAATTGAAGCTGAAGAGAAAGCTAAAGAAAGTCTGGAGGATCCGGATAAAACGCCCCAAATTGGCACTGTCTACGGAGAGGATACACGTGTACAAGCTGAAAATGGATTCAGGGACATGCGAAATCAGCAAGAGATAACAACAGAGCAGCTAGAGCAGACAGATAGAGGTGACACGGAGTCTGATATCGAAAAGAGAACTTTGAAAGGTCTTCTGAGCATAGTACGGCAAAATGAATACGAAGAAGAAAGAGATGAATTAAGACGCGTTTTAAGAAAGATTATTGCGAAATTATCTGAAATACCAAACAACAATGAGAAACGTAATCAATTTCATTACGAGCTCCCCAGTTATCAAAATCGAGTTGTAATGAGCCGTGACTATATTCCTTATTATTACAATCCTTGGTATCGACCAGTCCAAGTAAAGAGGCTTTGGCGTAGGACTGTAATTCCAAGGCCGAAACAAAGTACGGTACAACGGCGGACAAACCTACCACAGACATATAGCATAAGAAATGTGGCATTGAAGTCATCCGATAAGTTAAATGATTATGAATTCCAGTCTGAGAACAAAAGACCCCCAGATCTTGAAGAGACAGGGGGTGTTGAAGCATATGCCTTACCAAAAGTTGTTGAGAACCCTGCATCAAGACTGGAGAATTTTGTTTCAACTCCAAAGGAAGAATCTCTTGGTGAAGCAATTGCATTGTTGAATCGGGGTAGCTCAATCGATGATAGTCTTGGGGATCATCTGCAAGCAGGATTCCTGCAGAGATTCGTTCTCCCTAATTCACCATCGACCATATATAAACGAAATATGCTGAGGAAGCCTCGTACTTTTAGATTGAAGCCAAGAATAAGAAGATCCAGCGATATAAAAGTCAATGGCAAAAGTGCGGAAAAGTTGAAAAAACCTGCAAAGCGCAAAACGCATCACGGGAAAAAGAAAAGTCATCAACCGGAATCAAATACTGTCATGAAGGTAATGAGTAAAGAAACAAATGCGGAAGTAACGAATGTTGGATCAAAGAAACATGAAATACTAAGAGATCCAACTGTTTCTGTTTTGTCGGGCTTTGATAATTATGTTTCCCCTGCAGTCTTTGAAAGCCGGTCACAGAATTTTTTTACATCGGGTCCTAATGACAATTCGCGTCTTATTAGCCAAATTGGTGACGGTACGGTCATGCTTTCAGGACAAAAGTTGGGGATAGAAACATCTATGACCAAACACCGAGGTTACCATAAACACAGAGGTTTACAAAATGGCAGGGATTATCAACATAAAAGCAGGTATCTGGAGCAGTTCATTTCCAATCCAAAAATGTCAAATTTCCGTTCACCCTCGTATTCCACTGGCCACTCAAGACCGAGTTTAGTTGGAAATAGGCGTATCTCTCCTGCATTGGAAATTTACAATGACAATTCCATATCAACAAATGGAGAACTTCCCCCTGTTATGGAAGTCAAATCTTTGAGGCCAAACGGTGCAATGCCAGAGCAAACTGGCTCAGGGCAGTTGATGCAAGAAGTGGCCCAAGGTGCCCCGGCGGTAGCCCAAGAGGGAGACAATGTTGCTCAAAATAGGATGGAAACTGAAGGGCAAGGTAGAATTGAAATTGGCAGCAAATATGAAGTAGTGAAATCACCTGCAGCACAAGATGGAAATATGGATAACATTAACGAGGATTTGTTAGCCCAACAAGCTAGTCAAGTTAGTGAAGACCCCAAGGGAGATGAACGTACAGGCGCCAATGCCATGGCTGTTGAAGAAATATCAGGTGAAACAAAACAAGCTATTTCAAATACTCTGGCAGCACTAGACAGGCAGAGTATTACACAAGCAAAACTTGGAGGTAGGCGTTGTCGGTACGTTATAATAATGTAGCAGTAGTAAAAATATCAAGACGAGTATGGTATGATAAATAATGTGGATCTTGGATTGAAATATCCAAAATGGCTACGTGTCACTAATGCGGTTAAGTATCAATATAGTAAAATATAGCTAAAGTGGAAATTACACTGAGTGCTCTATTCATGGTGCACAAATTTAAGTAGAGCGGAACCAAAGACCGAATGAAACTTGCTCACAAAAAGTGTAGCGATTAGTTTTAAACTAAAGGTATTTCATTATGATTAATGGCATTTCTATGTTATTGTGCAATTTTATGAAGATGAATATCTGTCATGTTGTAAGTCTCTAAGCCGCAGGTTGCAGCTTCAGGTGTTCTTTCATATCAATACAGTATTTATAAATCATTCTAAATGAGCTGTGGAATTAATAGCATCGACTTAAGCACGCTTCGAGTATTTCTCCTGCTGCTTAAACCTGGCAGATGTTTTCTCTCTTTTAGTCCCCAATCGCGTATACCTCCCTGGTGAAGATTTCGATGGAATTGATTGGAAGAAAATTCATCAGCCAGTTCATGGCCCACTAGGCTATGATGCCACAAGCAAAGAAGACATCCGAGTACTATCTGATCCATTTTTTGCACCAGGAGTTGGTGAACCAATAGGTGCGTTTATAGTCACTTTTCATATTTATTTTGGGATAAGTGTAAGATAAAAAGTGCAAATACAGACGATCAAACAAGCTAGTGATTATTAGCTAACATAATTAGTTATACGAAAATTAACGGATAATAGCAAAATTTGTGTTTTAGAAAATGTCTCACTAAATTGCTTAAGGAGAAATAAACACATGATACCTGATGATTCCTTCATTAGTACGAGAGAGTAGCTGTTACAGCTATGAAATATTTTACCTATCATAATTATAGCCCTTTGTAGTTGTTTTAGATACGACCTGCCATAGCTATGAGAGGTTATCAGCATAGCAGAGAGGTTATAGGCATTATAGTTATGAGAGCGCATACATGGTTCTCAGATAGTCATATCAACGCCCTCATTCACTGATGCCAAAGCCTTCTGCCATGTTAGCTGTAAGGTTATAAATGTTGTAATGATGAACTGTTGCAGAGACAAGAGTCTATAGCTGTTGATACTTCTAATTAAACAGGTGATCATTCAAAGCCACCAATCGTCGCTTCATCATTTTTCGACCACTCAATCAGTCCCTTTTTACAAAGGCCAATTGTAAATGGCTCTCAAATTGTCTTGTCAACACCCTCAGTCGCAGATGCTGAAGCAGCTCCTTCTGCCGTTTTAACTGCAGATGCAGTAAACACTGTCAAAGCTTTAACTAATACTGCCACCATTCAAGCAATGCCTGGTGCTAATGTTGCAGCTCCTGTCAATACCCATGCAAGTGCTGCCAATGTCCCAGGAACGGTAGCCAACCTTCCAGTACCTGCTGCCACTGCAGGTGCTGCTGTAGCTACTGGCACTGCTGGTGCTGCTGGCACTGCTGGTGCTGCTTCTACTCTGAATGCTGTTCAGACAGTTCTTGCATCCAACAAAATAGCTGGTAATTTTCCATACGTATCAATTCAATTTAGCTCTTAACGTATTTTTTTAAGCTTTTACATGTCTCTGGTGTTTTGTGTACTTCAATTTTATCCATAGCTACTCACCTGTCAGTTTTGAGCTTAAATTGTGAATTTCCATCATTGTGACTAAGTATGGCTAGTAAACGTTTCTCAGGGCTTCTTCCCTTCTTTCATGGTACACATTACATCTTGGATTTGGCAATTAGATACAATAATTCTTTATCAGAAAACTTAAATATGTCTAGCTGGGAAAAGTCTAACGAGTATATTGAGGGGTTTTTCATTACTCTATTTTTGGGTGGAACAGGCTGGTGAAGTGATTGACTGGCCTTCTCTTGACATGTCCAGTAGGAAATTAAAAGCAGTGTTTCATCACCGGCTTTTTATTTCAGGTTATTAAAGTTCATCGAATACGCGAACAATTGTTTTTTACTTTCCTTAGCTTTAGCTTCCATGTTTATGTATAGTTTAGTTTCCGCCTTTGCTACCAACAGTGCAACTATGTACGGCTTCATCTGCTTCCTACCTTCATACTAAAGGTGAACCCTTTCAAATTAATGGTTCTCTAGACTAGAGACTATAAAATATTTGGAAGTGCATCGTATTGTATTTGCTAGGGCTATAAATGTCTCTAGGCCCTGTTACACGGACAGATATTCGGTTTGAAATCTAATCAGATAATGAAGGGTAAGATATCTTAAGAATATCTTTTTCGTGTAAAGGATATTTGTAGAAGGATCATGAATAAAATCAGAATATCTGATGAAACTTGAGAAGCTTCCGACGAAGTTATGTATCGTAGCCATCTGTGCATGCGAAAAGTACTTCATGGTTCACGAGCGAGAGGACAGTCTTGGTGGCATATTTCAATCAGGAGGGACAAGCAGAGACACTTAAAAATGTCTTGTCTCTCCTCCTTTACTATATGTTTTCCCTTTCTACTCTTCATATTTGCTGCACCACAGGCATCAATGACAAAGTAGAGGGATTCTGTCTCCTCGTCATAAGAAATCATCTTCAAATGACAGCAAGTACGCTTTTCGGGTAAAGGGCGGTCTGTGATAATAATTGCAGGATAGCTAGCAAGATTATAGGATCTAACAAAGAAACAGCTTTAGCACAGCCCAGTGAACGATGGCCTGTGATGATGGAATATCAGAGGGGCCAGATACCACTGCCACTTTGGCACCAAACCCAGACCGTGCCTGAAACCACTTGGATGAAAATGAATTAACACTGTTGTTATCGTCTCATGTTCCATCATATACTCAGAATAAAATCAAATCCAATTGATTTTATTCGAAAGCTTTTTAATCCCTTTAAAAATTTCTCGGAATATCGTAAGAATATCATTTGTCAAGTTACACGATGAAATATGCAAAAGATATTCTTAAGATATCTTTTTCCCTCATAATATGATCAGATATCTTTTGAATATCTAAGCGTGTAACAGGACCTTTAGATAGAGTAATTATCAACACTAGGATTCAAAATAGGATGCCACTATATTCATTCTGTCAAATAATTAGTATATGGATGAGTCTAAATAGAAAATAGGATGCTAATGAGGTCAATGGACTTACAAAATTGCTACAGTCAAACAAGCTTTGCAGTAGTAGGAAGATTTGTTCTTTTTCGCAGATCAGAAAATGAAGTTTATGTTTGACATTTGTGTGTTATTTATTCCTTTATTGATAGCGCATATATTGTTGCTTGCAAGTAATCTTCATTTCCTGCTATCAAATGAAATGGTATACAATAAAGGATTCTAGCATCGAAAATCTTTCATACCTACTCAATTTGTAATTAAAATATTGTACCCAATGGCAAATGTATTGGGCGAACGTAATTGTTGGGTGATAACAGTTAAACGTTCCTTTTTTATGGAAATCTAGTAAAGTTAGCTGGAGCCGTCCCGTCCCCGTCCATGCTTGGACATGCTTGGTTAGGTTATTTAAGCCAAAACAAGAGCAATCGATTTTGCAGGTCCTCTTGTGAGCAATGCTGAACAGCAAATTCGAGCCCATGACCACGCAGTTCATGAGATGCACAAAAGCATTGCATCAAATGCAGAGTTATCGGCCGCGCAAATGGCAAAATCAATTGCTGATACAGCTCAGAATGCAACAAATGCGCATTATATGGCCAATGTGCAAAATGCTGCAGTCACAAAGATCAATGACAATAACGCACATGCTGCGCAGTTACACCAACTTGCCAACACCGTAACGGCACAAAATGCCAAAATAGCTGCCACAGCCAATAACTACCTAAATAATGCTGTTGCTGCTGCTGCTCACGATGTTCATATACCAGGTAATGTTGCATCATTTACAGATCCTAATCCTTGATCTTTGACCTGATTCTCCAGTTGTATGAATGCTGTCAGATATTTATGGTATTCCATAGCAGAACGGATCTTTTTATACAGAATAATAAAATGATAAAAGCTATATAATATTATTACTGGAAGCCCATTAAAATGTATTCAATGTCAGAGTTAATTTGAAAGAGATTTCTAGCATTCATGTCTAAAACTAAGTACCTGGCCTAGACCTATAAAGACAGTCTTCACGCAAGGTTTCGCTATAATTTTTGCAAATTGCATTATTTTATCATAATACGAGAGTCAATTTAGAAGTGATCTTCCAATTAAACAAGAATCAAAACTGGTTAGGGCAGTGTTTGCCATGTATCACTTTTAGTCTAAGATATGAGTTCGTTCAGAAACAAAAGGTCTCTAAATGACATGCCAAGTCTTAGCCATATTTCTATAAGTTCACAAATTGTTTGTGTAATTCAAATTCTCAAAATTTTACTGAACAAATCTGCTGCTGGGATAGTGCCCCAAATATGAATGTAGTCAAAGTGAACTTACATAGACACAAGCATCATTATTGATATTCAACTGATTTTCTGGACATTAAAAGTCTTGTTTATCTCGTGTCAACTACTCTCGATTAGTTGCAAACGGAGTGGGGAATATTACAAACACTGGAGCGGAGAATGTCTTCTCATCTTACAACGCCATGCATTCTTTGGAAGACCCCTATTCACCAGTTGTTCAAAGACTCGAAGATGATGCCAACAAAGCAGCGGATTTACATCATGTATGTCTCAAATCATCAGTTTTCAAACGCTTCTTAATGAAGATTACTTATATTTTGTTTTACAAATTTTCATTCAGGAACATGTTAAATATAGAAATAAGCATCTATGAAGAGATTAGTAGATTATTGATAGCAAATTAAATGAAAATTTTTTTATTAATGTGGCGATTAATAATACAGATTAGTAAATGCTTAAATGTTTTAAATTTCTTATGGTAGTTGATGATTAATCTTGTTCTTTTCTTGTTTTGCTTAAGTATAAAATATTTGTTATATCATTCAACAGGATTCTTTGCACATGGGAGCATACATCAATAAAAACGCTGCCAATGCTCTAAATGCACACAGTGTATCAAATGTGCTATCACATGATCATATTGATGCCAATATGCGTACTCCAGTAATTGTTGGAGGCCTTCACAATGTGGCAGAACAGCAGTCACATTGTGAGTACACGATATACATTAAGATTTAAGTTAAAATGCACTGCCGCTTCATTCTAATGCGAACATGTTGATAGCTGCAATCCCACAAAGCTATTTTACCATACCGGTTATTCTACATAACAGGGAGCAAATTGGACTGTGGAGCATTCATGTTGAAATAGTAAAAATAGTACTAGCCCAGTGAAGCTCGTCAATGTTCATGGGCAACGGGGGTAAACATAATATACAAGTTCTTAACTAGAGACATGGCATGATTTAAAGCAAAGTTAACGATGTTGCAGAAAATCAATTATGAGAGTTGTGTATCCGAAAAAATACTGCGACACAGGATTGAACGAAATGACTTGCTCTTGTCTTTCAAGGGGTAGACAACTAGTTAAAATCTGCTTACTTAAAGTTTTGTCATCTCAGATAGGTACCTTCATTTTAATGCTTCTGGTTAATTATCCTAGTTGCACAATTCTTTTTTGTTGCTTGCCATGAAGAACTAATGGTGAAGCATATTCCTTTGAATGACTGGTAATCCTGAACGAAAACTATTCCTGAACCATCTGAATAATATAGCTATTTGGTCACCTCCTTTCGTCGTGGTCTTTACCTCCCATCATGTAACTAGCCACCTTGTTGACTTTTGAGCAACAGAGCGCGAGTATCTAACAATGATCCAATCCAGACATGGTCCCATCCACAGAGTATGAACGCTTTGAAGGCCGTTAGGTGGGTAGGACCACAAGCTTACTAACGCGTACAGAGTGGGTGGTTTGTAAAGGTCAAAATGTGCGTAATATGACGCGCTCATCTATTAGGCTTACCTATCTTGCAAGTTATGAGAAAATCCATACAAAATGGTACGCAATGAAAATATTGCTGCAATTACCCCCAGAAAAGGGGAGAACTTAATGTATTTTTGGCACAGCTCATGAACAGTTGTTGCTAAAATGGAAAAAGGTAAGAAATTGCTAAGAAACATCAAAAAAAACCTTCGTACTTTTGTAGGGGAGGTGGCTAAAGTCAACAGCGCACTCAGATGCGTCAAGAGTCAAGAGTCAAAGATGGGGGTGATTTTGGACTTACGTCCTGTCTGGGTGCTCCCCATAGCTATATACGCTGAATGGTATAGACAGTGTAAATTTCATAAATACAACAGCACATTTCTCACGGGAAAATACTCGTAAATCCATTAAGCACCTGTTGTTTGTGCTAAGGCACTCCATCTCGCCTGCAGTAATATAATTCATTTATCATCTTACTTCTTTAGACCATGATGCATACCCATACCACTGGAATCACGTGAAATGTAAGTGATGCAATTTTATTAGTATCATCTTATAGTACTTCAATAAATTAAACCGTCAAAATGATGTTATTGCTTAGAATGATCGAAGTAAAAAGGGATATAGTCTGAGATATGAGCATTAAACGCAATGTACTTGTAGGTTTGGAATTAATTGCCTTAAGATTGAGTATTAATGAGTTACATCAAGAGGAATCGTGTCTAAAGGAACAGTACCTCTCTAGCATCGGCGAAATTGTAGTGCGTACCTATCAGATCTCTGTATATTTCCTTGGGGCTCACCATGTATTAATGTGCGTTTTTCCCATCTTAGTGGAATCACATCCGCAAGTTATTGATATGTCCCCAATGACACCAGGAGGTATACACTTCATGACAAATGCATTGGGTAATGACTTGGATGGTGTAGCCGGTTCAAATACTGCGATTGCAAATGCGGCTGGTGCAAATGCTGCTGGTGCAAATGCTGCCGGTGCAAATGCTGCTGCGGCAAATGCTGCCAGTGCAAATGCTGCTGCTGCAAATGCCGCCAGTGCAAATGCTGCTGCTGCAAATGCTGCCGGTGCAAATGCTGCTGCTGCAAATGCCGCCAGTGCAAATGCTGCTGCTGCAAATGCAGCCGGTGCAAATGCTGCTGGTGTAAATGCCGTCGGTGCAAATTCACTAGTTAATTCTGCAGCTAGTAATGCTGCTTCTGCTAGTGCCAGCATAGCTGCTGCCAACGGTGGAACTGGAGCTGCCGCTGGAGCAAATGCTGCAAGTGGAGCAGCAGCAGGAATATTGCAACCAGGTGTCGTCGGTGGAGCAGCTGCAGCTGTAAATAGTGCAAGTAGCGGATTTATAGGAGGAAGCACGGCAGCATCTAACATTGGCAGCAGCGGTGGAATAATGAAGCAAGGTGCTAATGTGGTGAAAGGAGCTGGATCAGCAAAAGCAGCATCAGTGAAAAATGAAATTTCTGATGATAGCATGAAAGATGGCTATCCAGATGTAAATAGGGACGACAGTGATAAAAGAAATATGACAAATACTGAAGAGAGTTTCGATAATGATGCGTCAAAGACAAATGAATTAAAGGAAAATATTCAGCCTGGTGAAAAGACAGATGAAGGAAATTCAGGATTTGATGTCTCAACAGGATCAACAGCCAGTAAAGAAGGGGGCAGTGAGATTAGTTTTGACACAGGAAAAAGTGATGATTTCCAAATGGACGACAGTACTGCTCAGCAGGACAGTGAACTGGATGGCAAAACAACAATGCAATTCATTCAAACAAATGATGAAGATGCAAGTGGAGCAGGGAGTGAAGAATTAAAGTCAGATCGGTCTTTGGAAAACCCGACAATAGGCTCTAATGATAAAACAGCATCTCTGCAGATAGGAAACTTAAAGGAATCCAGGGTTGAGAATTTAACGAGTAGTGCTGCAGGAGCAAATGAAGTAGATAGTGATTTCGTTACGGAGTCGGATACGCCAGAAAGTGCAACGGCAATAGATGGACATTCAGATGAGACTGAAACAATTTCAGACATGAGTGAAAACGGAGAGTCTAGGTCAGGGGAGAAGACTACACCATCATATAAAGCTCATCAGACAGGTGACGCGATTCAGAGTGATGAAGCAACCAGAGGGAACAGAGACAACCCAAAGCATAAGGCTCAGGTGAAATCAAAAGGAAGTAAAGCCAGGTTAAGCAAGCACTTAATGCGATCATTGCAAAAGAAAATAACAGCTGGCAAAAAGCATACTGTTGGCAAGAAGCGACTTCATAGGCCAATGCTAAAGTCAAAATTGAAAAATCAACCGCTAACAATCAAGGATCATTCAATACAGGCTGCTTCTCAGCTCAAAAACGCTGACTCCAAACTGGATAATTCTACAGAGTTTTTCATTGGAAGTGCTGGAAAACATTTTTTCAAGAATAGAAAAGGAAAGTTGTCTGAATTTCAAATGATTAATCATTTGAATGACAACGCGAAGGATATAAATTCAAAGCATAATAACACTTCTGAGTTCTTTATTATTAAAACAAATAATTTGACTTCAGATGAGCCTGTTAGCGAAGAGTCGTTATTTACGAAGAACGATAGTAAAAATGAGTTCATCACAGGTGATAAGAAAACTATTGTTGATGATTTAGCTGATTTCCAGCTTTCTGATTCAGCAAAAAAGCATTTACTGCCAGGTGATCTTGACAAATTAGCGAAACTCCATCGCATGCTTTCCATAGCTCAGATTAATTCTCTAAAAAAGGAAGAGCCAAAAGAGGTTAATGGAATGATCAGAACTTTAAGGCCTACAGGAACTGAACCGAGTAAAATACCAACTGTCAAAGAGGATCATGAAGATGCAGTTCAGGAAAAGTATAGGAGTGCAATAGCAGAAGCGCTGAGGCAAATTGAAGGAGTGAAACGGAGTTTAACAGATCAAGAGGACGAACAAGACAAGGGAAAACAACCCCAAAATGAAAGATATAGGAAAGCAATACATGAGGCATTAAAAGAAGTTGAAGCTGTAAGGAAAAGTTTACTGCAGACATCTTCATCATCTACTAAACTGTTGACCAATGCCTTAGCAATCTCTAATCTAGCAAATTTGCTACGTGAGAGTACAAACATTTTTAATAAAGCTTATGGCACAATTAGCGGTAACTATCCGAATGTTGCAGCAAATATGGTAACTGGTGACTTGATTTCGCCAGGAACCTCAGGGTTATTGATAAACCCAGCTGGATCATCAAGCTCAGGACAGGGCCAAAAGCTTTCTAATGCTGCCTCTCAAAAATCAGCCAAGGACATTTATGCAGAAATTGGATCACCGGCAATGGTTCAAGAGGAAAATTCTGATAAGAAATCTTTACGAGGAAATGTAATAGCAGCACATATGATTGGAAAGCACCCAGGAATTAGAACAATAAAAGAAACAAAGAGACAGAAAATAGGAAAGAACAAACAATAACTTCCATATCAGATTAAAATATAATTACAAATAGGTTGTGCACTGTTCGTGGGATTTTAAAGTTCCTTTGAGTCTACATCGAAGCAATAGAAGCCATCCCTGTATATACGTATGTATAGACAAATAGCTGCACACTGGTGTCATATTTGGAATATAACTATCGATTTCATAAGAAATGAATTATGTATTACTCACTAGCTTATTCAAGTGCGATAGCCTCCTGCATGCTTTGTATAAAAAAATTTGACTATGCATTTTTCTTGCTAAAAAGTGTTTACACTAGATCGTCTTTTATTTTTTATGCAAAATAATCTGTTCTTTAAGATATAGTCTATGAAGAATTTTCTCAAAGTGCTGAATACATATGAGCACATAGCATGTGCACGTATGACTTTCGACTAGAGGGGATAGATTAGCTCTCCACTACTCTGCGTTACGTGGTTGTGCACTCTTAGTGTCCGCCTTTTATAGTGTTCACAGCAGTCCGTCTGAAGAATGCGCAAGCACGAAGGGTAGCGGAAAACTAATATTTTCTCTTGTCGAAAGTCTTGTGTATAAACATATACCCTTGGATGCCTAATAGACGGAGGGGCTGGAATAGTCGGGGGCTGGAAAAATCCTCAAAGACTAATTAGAAGGGGGTTGGAATAAACGGGGGGGGGTTGGAAGATGACCATAAATGTTGTAGAAAAGACTATGGTTTCATATCTCAAATGTGTATTAAAGTAATATTACAAAGTCCACAGAACGAAAAAGGACACAACACATGCGATCAGCGTACTTTTCTTACTATACTTTTTACTTGCAGGCTAAAGTATCTCATCTAAAAATTGCCTTGATTGAGATAATACTTCCAAAGATTAATAGGCGGGGGAGTGGAATAAGAATGTCTTGGTTGGAAAATTTTTAAAAAATTAACTAGCGGTGGGACGTAGGTACCCAAGAGTATTTATATACGTGCTTGTGTGTCTGTGTGTCTACGTATGTTTGTATAAATGCCTATCCATGTTTGCCGCTGTGTGTTGATGTGTGTCTAAATTAGAAATATTCACGCCAGTAATACTTGTTTTAAGTCAATTCACATTTTTGCGCCATATTAAGGTTTTTATTTATAATTGTAATGACCTGAATCTGTTCAATGCCATAGAGTCTGCTTTCTAAGTGAATCTTCTATTGATTTCTATCGTGAAACAATGTAGTGAAGCCTACTTGCAATCTACTGCAATCTACTTGCAATCTACTTGCAATCTATTGCAAAGGTTCTGATAACGCGCACCTCTTATTCAGCAATTTCTTCACAATTGAAGAGTACGGTTTTGTAGCAAAATGTTTATGTCAAGGCAAGCAGGAAAAAAGAAAGGAGTAGAAAATGCCGAAACATACATAACGTCTTAAAAGAAATCAAATGAAATTGAAAAAATTTTTGGTAAACTTGTGACAAGCTGTCGGTCCGTCATTTAGGACTTTACTGCTAAAAGGGTTGCAAGGGACCATGTTAACATGTCATTCACCTGAGATGAAGACAAGATGGTTACATGATAAAAGCTGGCCGAGAAGTTTAGCTTCTTAGTAAATGCATTGAATCTCTTAATGAGCGATCAAAAATTTCCTCATGTGCCTGAAATGCGAATTACATAATTATGTGTATAAAAGTTAATGGAAAAGTTAAAGAAATACCAAATCAATTAAAATAGCTCGAAAGTCAAAACGGAATCCTGAAAGTATGCCTTTATTTCAGCAGAAATATAAAGGAGGGAAAATAATGAAAAGGAAATTGTACCAGATTGGTAGACATGTAATTTTACCATAAATAGCTTGAGAGCTATCGAGCTATCTTTATTACCTGAACTATCTGCAATCTCATGGTACATGCTACTAGTTGTGACTTGTTTACTGTTTCCAACCAAAGGTGCCGAGTGCTTTAACAGAAAAATCAGATTCTGTTTCTGTTGAAAACATCTTCAAAGTCCCTGGTCAAATAGCAACTAACGAAATTCATACTACTCATCGCTACCTAAGTGCCGGTGGAGTCGGAATTAGCGGGGGAGTTGAACTTTTCTGGAAAAATCAATTAGCGGGGGATTGGGTTGGATATACGCAATTACGCGAATATATGAATTTAGAAAATTGTTCCAAGCTGGTTCGATTCTTTATTAAACAGCAAAATTCCCTAAACATTATGGTTTCAATATTTCGAAACCGTAAGTTAAACCTAATGAGAAATCAGCCTGAACCAATATCAACAAAACAATTATTTCACTACGAGAACAGAACCTAATGTAGCAGTCTGTTTAGCTTCAATATGCAACAGTCAGTTAAGAAAATCGAGAAAACAAACGGTTCTTGCTGAGAGAAATTGTTCCTGACTCAGCTACTTTACACACCAAGTCCTCCATAGTTACTTGCCGTGGGGGTCTTAACAGGAGCGGGGCGGAAGGCAATTAGGCACCATAGAGTGGTATATGGAAAACTCCTTACTAGGCCCAAAGCTCTCACCAAGAGAAAACGGCCATATCAACGAATGCTCCCCTTGTTAGGGTCAACTCGATAGAAAATTCTCGAAATTTCCTGTTATTAGGCCTGCATTTATTGCTACGTTAGGAAATGGCTATGCATGCCAATGAAATTAGTAAAAGATCAGAAAACTATCTGTGGCAAGCTATCTAGGTGTGAGAGTGACACGGAGGCCTACATAATTCTATCGCATGTCATCAACAACCAAGAAGTTCATGATTAAGGAAGAGATGCATGTACCCTGAGGGAGAAAGGAGAAGTGTTACGAAAATTAGAATTAAAGTGCGAAGAAAGTGAGCTTGGGGAAAGGAAAGAGAAAGATTGTAATATAAATTAATATTAAACAATAGGAAAACCCATTACTTGAAAAAATCGTTAGAAAAGCTTAGTTTTTCGGATCCATAATTTCGGCAGAAAGTTATCAGGTCTTTGGCTGTAATTAGTAACATAACATACCAGTTGCTGATTGAAGCGGCCTCACGCTAAAACGTGTAAAACACTTAAATTTCGCAAATCTATGGTCAGACAAGCAATGCTGCAACTGTGGACAATGGTTTGTCCATACTTCTATTCTACATACCCTTCAAAGATAACCTATAATTTTTGGTTGATACTGAATGTCAATGAAATGATACAAAAGACATATCTCTGAAGCACAGTAAATGTTTGAACCAATGATATGAAAGCAAGTCATTAGTCAATAGAAACGCCAGTGAGGTAACAATTAGAATGTCCTCTTATCGTACAATCAGCATGTAAAAGAATGAAAAACTCTATACCAGATCGCTGCATACAATATTAAAAAGTGGCATGATATGAAAGTAAGTCATTTGCGTGTCGACTAAGTAAACATTATGATTTCCTATGCAATAACGAAGAAAGCAGAAGCCCTATTCCAGTAAACTAAGGAGACAACAAAACTAACGATCTAAAAATTAACACGAAGAAATTAACGTGAATAAAACAACTTATAAAATAGAGCTTGAGTAACGCGAAGTTTCCGATAACTTTGTTGCTCGTTAATTTCCTAGAATAGGGCATGTAATTTCACCAGGCTTTGTGAGTAACTACCCACTTTCAAGCACAGTGCAGGTCAACCGAGAACCAGTACGCGCAACTTGAAACACAGTTTCCTTTAAGTCACTATTTACTGGATTTCGAATTGTGACGTAGAATGCTTCTCTGCCTGCACTTGTAGAGTAAACATTTTTCACGTCAAAATAACAGGAATATTCTTACCATTCCTTCTCTTGCGGTTTGGAACTGGTTACCCGATAATAACTAAAAGGATTAAACCTCCCTTTTGAGAACTGAGACAACAATTACCAAATAACCTATAAAATTTCAGCTTTCAAATAGGTAACTGTTACAAGTCTGATCATTATCTTCAAATGTTGCACAAAAATCATTTAAAAACCATAAACGAAACATTCTCTCTAATAGAATATTTTACATCGATATATTTACATTCCTACTGAACAAAACAAAATTTTCCAATTGCATAAAAACATGAAAAAAGAAATTCTGTACAAGTGCATACTTTATACATACCTTGTATATACATAATAATATATATTATATTATATATATATATATATATATATATATATATATATATATATATATATATATATATATATATATATATATATATATATATATATATATATATATATATATATATATATATATATATATATATATATATATATATATATATAGCTGTACATAATATCGAGCGTGAGTGCCTCCACACTGGCCTTGCAAAAGCTACTGGTTCGATTATTCAAGCTCCTAGGGTCGGTGAAGTGTATTTCATTAAAACCCGTAAATCTCGTAAGAGTCACATGCAGACAAGGCTCTCAGGATGAATTTCATGTTGTGACATTGTGGAAGGTGTTGTAAGATTGCTCAGGAAATCCATCTCAATACAACACTAATCTATAAACAGTATTGTTATGTGTCACCTTCACTTCATAGCCACGGTGCCATGGAATGAAATTTGTCATACGCATTTTCCACCATACAGCTAAGCTGCCTTTGCAGAGTTTACTGCTCGAGGTAATTTGAGCAACATGAGCTCTGAGCGGATCACATTCTTTGAAGAAATAAAGTGGCTACAAACTCTACCGGCGCTGGCTCATCAGAACAATTGTCAACATTTAGATCTTGGGGAAAAGATAATGTTATTGGTCATGAAATAAAAAATATAAGTGATAAACAGCTCGTTACAAAAGTCTGGTGTAAGCTATGCACAAGGCACTGAAAGGCCATTCAGCAACAGCTCGCTTGTAAAGGCTCAGCTCGAAAGGCAATGCTGGCGTATGGTAACGGAGCATTCAATTGCAATTTGGGCATATCAAGCAACAAAATCTGAAGACGTAAGTTTAGAAACAACATCCTTAGCAACCCAAACCAAGATAACAACTTCAATCGATAATGCTGCAAGAGAAGTGCATCAAAAATTTTTCAACACGGGATATGAGCTTGCTAGAACTCCAACAATGCCCTTTGGGCACTTTGAAGTGTTGGTGAAATGCCAATGTGAAAATGGTGTTCACCTTATAAAAGGAAAGGAAGAAAGTCATGCATGTAAGGAGATATTCACTACATTGCAGAGGAAGTGAATGAACAAGTAGTTGCTATTCTTGGAGCCAGTGACTTCATATCAGTTTTTTTTATGGTTCTCAGGCGAGGAAGACTGGAAAGGCGAAGGAACTTGTTCTGGTAAGGACAGAAAGAAATGGCATTCCTAATGATTTTGCTTCTTCACCCTTGGAAATGGCGGATTATGGTGTAGCAAATGCCAACTGTATTAAAACTGTTATTGATCAAGTGTTCTGTGGGAAGATGCAACTAAATGAAGAATTTTACTCGAAGTCAATGGTTTCAGCTACAGCGGATGGTGCTGGTTTGACATATGGTATTTATCGAGGGGTGCTAACTCAGCTAAAATCCACTAGACCCTGACTACCTTCTGTCTATTGTGTAAACCACAGAGTTGAGCTGGCAGTTAAGGATGCAATGAAAGTGAAGCAATTTCAAGACGTTGAAGAGTTTCATGAAAAATGCAAGTGTTAAGGAAATCACGTGATCTTACATCATCACCCTCGGATACTGCAGTTGATATGAAGATTACATGCTACAGCTTCCCCAAAATTAAGGGGACAAGATTTGTAAGCCACAGAAGATGAGGGGTCCAAGACTGCTGCACATGTGGCCTATCCTTATAACTGCATATGAAAATGCGGTTGCAGAAAATAAAAAGAACGCTAAAACTATTGCAAAGCTCAGAGGTTTTTGTCAAAATTAAGAAGTGTCAAGATTCTGTTAAGAGTAAGCAGTTAGTAGACCTTCTTGATAAAATCAATCCAGTATCGCTAGTTTTTGCGGGAAGTAAGTGATCTATTGCCATGTGAAATACAGCCCAGTCTTCTCCTCACTTTGGATAGGTTTGATGAGTCAATTGAAGTCAAGGAAGTGGGTGATGTACCCATTGATAGTAAGTTGAGATTTTTCTCAATTGAGAAAAGCGATAGAGAGGCCACTGCTTCCATATCAAGAGAATATAAACAAGCTGGGCATGGGGCTGAATTTTTTATTTCAGATGCAGTAGTTGCTGCTATAGCCAAACTTAAAGACAATCTGACTGATAGGTTCAGTGATTTTTCGTCAAAAGTAACCCCCAGAGCTGTGTGTATGATGACAAAGATTATGGTAATCAGCAAACTAATGATCTCAGCAACAGTTTTCAAGTCCCACTGGAAAGCAAAGGGCTTCTGCTCAAACATATCCTTGTAGAATGGAAGAACATAAAGAAGATTGTTCCCAAATATTTTTCACCAGAAACATCTGTTTTTTCAGTCTGGAGAAGTGTGCTTTGCAAGAGAAAGCGTGAACTTCCCAAACATATCCCTAATATGAAAGCTGCTATAGAGCATTTCTAGATCAAACAGTTCTATTGAATGGGGATTTTCTATTCTATCCTTGAAGTTGTCAGATCATAGATTTTCTACTTCAGAAAGAAGTGCTTGAAGAGAAAATGATAATTTCAACAAATGATAAAAATTGGTCTGATACTGAAAGACAAGGAATAATTGAGCTGTAGTTGATGCATACATGAAGAAGAGATGTGTAAAACAGACTGAAGCTTCACAACCACCAGAAAAGATACAAAAAGTTACTTGTGCCAATGGGAGTGGCACTGACAGTTACCTCAGTTGTAGCAGTGACAGTGACAGTGAATCTGATGGAAGCTATTTCATGTCTGAGAGTGAGGGCGAAATATGAACAAAGCACAAATCCCAGACTATTAGCGACAATATCATTAAATAGTATCTGTCTAATTCATATTTTACTGCTAGTAAGAATATTCCAAAGCCTAATAAAATAAATAGAAATGGTTGTTGTTGTAAAACTATAGTTTTATTTCGCTTGTTCTATTATCTGTAAAACTAATTTGACCCTGGCACTATTTTTGAGAAAAAGAATGCATGTACACTTTGCCAAAAAGACTAATATAACATAGGAGCTTGATTAAGTGCCTAAGTGAATGGAGGAGCCTGATCAAACCAGTGCCTAAGGTTTGCTCGTTCCAAGCCTTGGCCAAGGCCTGATTTATATTCATATATATATATATATATATATATATATATATATATATATATATATATATATATATATATAGAATAAACCACAAATATACTATACTTTAAGTAAACGTTTCGATCAGAATCTTCATCAGTACTAAACTTACAATGACATTGGGCCTGCTTAAATTACCTACATAACAATGGGGTCACAATTGATATTACCTATGGGGGACCTACCTATTAACACCTCATGATAAATTAAGAATCCATTATATGGGGAGGGCCGAAGCTGTGAAGTAAGAAACAAAGGAGGATAATATAGAGCATATAAGGTGATGCAAAGAGTGCGAGAAGTGTGAAGAAAAGAATAGATGCTGGATAGACGCAAAATGGGCTGAGCTAGATCTTCTTTCCATTTCTCTGGTTTAGAGTTAGTTAGTGGGAATATGTAGCTAGGAGGGGAGGATGGATATATATATATATATTTGTCTATATATATATACAAATATATATATATTTATATATATATATATATATATATATATATATATATATATATATATATATATATATATATATATATCTATATATATATATATATATATATATATATATATATATATATATATATATATATATATATATATATATATATATATATATATATATATATATATATATATATATATATATATATATATATATATATATATATTGTATATATATATATTTGTATATATATATATTTGTATATATATATATATATATATATATATATATTTGTATATATATATATATATTTGTATATATATATATATATATATATATATATATATATATATATATATATATATATATATATGTTTGTATATATATATATATATATATATATATATATATATATATATATATATATATATATATATATATATATATATATATATATATATATATATATACAAATATATATATATATATACAAATATATATATACATATATATACAAATATATATATATATATATATATATACAAATATATATATATATACACAAATATATATATATATATATATATATATACAAATATATATAATATATATATATATATATATATATATATATATATATATATATATATATATATATATATATATATATATATATATATATATATATATATATATATATATATATATATATTTATATTTATATTTATATTTTTATATCTACATAAATACATACATACATATATACACATCAAAACTGTTCCTCAATGCACTCCACATCTGTAAGCAAAATGTTTAGGTAGCTATGTCTAGCTCTTAAACATTGACATTATATCATAGTACCACTCTTCTTCCACAATATTGGATTTAGTCAACTTAGCGCATGGCACTTTTCACATATCTAAAAATGATATCTCTTACACATTTGTAGGCATTGATCCGGAGTCAGAGCTGCTACTACTTTGCAGTCTCTGAAATTCACTGCTCTTTCCATTGGCACTTCTGTCTGGCATCAAATGAATTGGCTTGCTAAGTGATATCCCGTTTTTAGTCCCGGAGTTTACTGCAGATGCATCATCACTACAAATGTACAAATAAGCCTGTAAAAACTACACAAAAATTCAAGGAACGAAGAACATATATATCAAACAAATCCACGCTAGATTGCCACTTTTTCTCCTTCCTTCCATCCTCCCCTCCTAGCTACATACTCCCACTAACTAACTCTAAACCAGAGAAATGGAAAGAAGATCTAGCTCAGCCCATTCGCTAAAGCACTTCCTATTACTCTAATGTTTGGCACAGTGTAACTTTTAAACTCCTAGAATGAAGACCTAACACTAAATGCATGTACAATCCCATGACAGATGTATTCAAACAGCTTGCTAAAACTGGCGGCTTTCAGCAGCCAAGGGGCTATTCTCCAAAGTTTACATAACAAAATTACTACACTACAGGAGTTTCTTCCACCTTAATTTTGGCGGGAGCATAGTCGCCATGTCTTCGTGTTAGAAAGATAGTAAAGATATCTCTCTATTGAGATTTATTGATGGGAAAATCGACGAAAGTGTTAAAGGAGTGCAATTAAATATCTGGACAGTGATTTTTGGGGAGGTGACATAACAAGTTGGAGTAACAACACGCATTTTTCAAAGAAAGATCACGATGTTTCGCTGCATTTAACGCCAAAATATATTGACCCTAAAGCCCGCAGCAACACTTTTGCCGTGTTGGTTTCCTCCAATTAGATATGAGTGCAGTTTTTCATTGGGGCAGAGTCAGATGAGAAGTACCTATATGATACCAATTTGCATGCTATTTTGTAAAGCTTCTCCTTTCATACGTACGATATCAGAATAGGCTTTGAAGTTATTCTTGTGATAATTTTCAAAAAGCAAACGCGCCGAATACACTGTGAATGCTTTTCAAATACGCCTAATCTCATAATGCTACATACCTAATATATTTCACGTGCATGCAGAATCTCCAAATATGACTCACCTGAAATTGGCTCAAAAACAAAACCTTTCTTCATCAATATGGCAAGAGCTAGTTTACCATAAAATTACTGCAAATTCTAGGCCCGATATATACTGTTCTACAAACGCTGAAATGTCATACACTTGCTTTTAAACATACTAGAGTTAATTTTAATCTGCTATGCCTTCTCAACAACTCCTATTACAAAAGTATTAAACCACACTCTTCCACCAATCTGTCCTTCAATAAATCTGAACAGTGTTATAACTCTGTCTACATTCAAACTCTAAGCCATTTTTTGCAACTGTTCGAATACTTTTGTCATGGAAGTGTAGAACAAGATGATATCTAACCTTCTATATCTCTTTTTGTACAGACGCAAAAACACGGCTACCATAATTGTTATCATTGTTCCCACGACGATTCCAATCACAAAAGGAAATGCACTGAAGTCAAATGAACCTAAAAACAAAATTTCGCATTCCATAACAATACGAACTTATTTTGGTAGTCAGTCTAGATCTCATATACCAGGGAGTCAACACCCAAAATATTCCTTGGCTTTGCATCACTGTATACAGCAACCATCCAATCATTAAAATGGGGTGGCAGCTATTCATGTGACATATAACTTCATTACAAAAATGCAGGTAACCCAAATTACATACATATCTCATTGCAATCTCCCATGGATATATCCATAGGACTCGGATATAAATGTTTCCCACAAAGTTGGAAATCCTAATGGATCAAAACTATCAACACGGGCACAAACCAATTAAGACGTCAACAATAGTATCTTTCCTAGCTCTAAAAAGCGGGAACATTCTTTAAGCACACTGAAAAGCTTTTTTCGTCCAACACTCGTCAGGGTACGAAAAGTTGGACAACTACCAAAAGTTGAATCGAAATATATAGCTTTATGCGGATACACGTGATATGATGAATAATGCGTCTATTTGGCCTTATGATTGGCCAATTAGTATCTAATTATCACTGTTTAATTGAAGAGTCCAAGTGAGAAAATGAACTCTTGTTCTTTACACAGGACTGGGTTTTGAGTCTTAATGTGAACTTTTTTCAGTATGTTTAAAGAGTGTCCCTCCTTTTTCGAGCTACAGTAAAGCTCCGTAGCACTTTCAGCTTTATACTCGAAGACAATGTAAATAGCAAGTTTTAATTGCTAAAAACCCAACGCCAAGGGATATCGAATTAGCATTTATTCAAGACAGACAAAACCCATCTTTTGAGTAAAATGTATCTTTAGAGGACGCACCACCTAAACTACTGAATAATATGGATGAATAACAATAAAGCGTCTAGATGCTCAGCCACCCTACGTGCGGTGCACACTGATAATAAGTGCTGAGTATGGCTCGTACTAACGCTCGTATCATACCTAAAATCATACCTAACCATAAAAAGCTGCTGGCTCAACTAACCTCGCATCGTAGCTCTGCTATCCTTGCTCTTTGATGCTCTAACAATAAAACTACAATTACTTCCCGCCTCTTTGGATACCTTTTGCTTAGAATCAGATTCAACAGACGACGTTCGTGGACGATGTGTAGTTATGGCATCAGCTTTACTTCTATCAGCTTTAGTTTCTTTCGGTTCCACATGCTTTCGTTCTGTAGTCTTCTCCGTAACAGTATTCAGGGTAGTAGGAGACGCCGAAACTGGTTCACTTTTTAACACTTTCACATTTCTAGTTGTTCTTCGTTCACTAGTCATTCTTGTAGATAAGGTAGTTTGTGTTGTGGTAGCTGTAGTTGTTGGTGGCTTCGTTGTTGGTGGCTTCTCACAACACATACCTTTGCACTGAGAACACTTTTGTTCTGAAAAAGAAATATTCTTACTTATGATCTATTTGGCTGAAAATTTCATTAAGTAAACTGTTAACTGCAAACTACAGGCACTAGTTCTTCCTGTACATATTCACCCAAAGTTGTTTACTATATTCCTAATCATTTGGTGTACACCAATAGGTATCTCCAAAGAAACTGTGTCCTTTTATCAATTATGAGCCTATTATGAGCAAAGCATCTCCTATATAGGCTTTGAGCGATCAAGCCAGTCACATCATCCCTTGGGCACTTCTCCAGAAAAATTCAACGGCACTCTGAAGGATACGCACGCACCCCCTTTTCGCCTCATTCAAATTAGTTCCCCATGCAAATTTGATGTACGTGTATGTGTACGGTAGTATATATATATATATATATATATATATATATATATATATATATATATATATATATATATATATATATATATATATATATATATATATATATATATATATATATATATATATATATATATATATATATATATATATATATATATATATATATATATATATATATATATATATATATATATATACAACATAAAGCCATATTGCTTAGGTCTGATTTAATAAGTACATGAAATTGATATCTCGTTGCAGACTTATAACATTGTCAAGATTTATAATAAATTGTCCTTTAAACAAACTTTGCTGACAATGTTGTAAGCGACACATACCTCGAGGGCAAACTGTTACTTTCAGTTTCATGTTATGCGTATGGCACTTTCCTCCTGAAGTTCTATCTAGCCCAGCCATTGTCCCATTTGATGTGTCTAGGAGCAATAACAATAAAAACTATATTTTCAGGATACTGAATGATATATCTGACTGTATTATTATCAACATTAACCATTTCCCATCGCCACTAGTAAATGATAATGAACTGTCCACACCTATTTCAAAGTTCCAATAATTACTACCAACGAATGATCATAAACTGATTGGTATTGTCAAATGGGCACTGTCGGCCATTGCGTACAAATACTTGCTTGTGGCATATTGCACGTTTTTTTATAAGAAACAAGTATATAAGAATCACTAGGCTCAAATCAGGCAAAAATTAAGAAACTTAAAAGAAACACAGGCAGACTGAGTTTCAAAAGTGCACTTGCAAAATCTTTTTTCGCGAGAAATTCGCGAGAAAATGTTTTACTCAACTGGAAACAAAATACAAAGAACATCCATCTTTGAAATGCCTTAACCATGAATTCTATTCCTCATCACACTATTGCCGTGTTGCTATATGACATTTCATGAATTTTAAGAAATACTTAAGAAACAGTTAAGGCTGGATTTAACAAAATATTAAGAAACATCCAAAAGTTTGTTTCTTATAACAAAAAACGTGCACTGCATCTACAATTCAGTAAATCAGTGAATATCTTGATTGGCTGTGCATGATATGAAACTAACATGGCGTCACTTGCTAATGTCGTATTCCTAAGCTATGACTATTTAAAATATTAATTTTGTGGATTAACATGACCCTGAAACAGATCTACCAAGGTAAGACAGTAACCCTATTGGAAACAAACGCGAACAGACAAGATGTGGAATATAAGACAAAATAAGTCTAACAAAGCGGGCCACAATTGGTTACACTCTTTGGTTCTTGCATTCATTCTTACGACTGATATCAGAATTCTCATTAAGTGGGTAGCATTAAAATCAATAGTTATCTATCAATAAAATACTAGCCACTGCACAAATGGCGAACAAGAAACCACAACCATGTAAATAGCAAATTAATGAATGATTCCACATGCTAAGAAACGATTCAATACATTCATAGTTAAGGACTGGCCACGCATCCTTCCAATAATTCATATGTCCCTTAACCAGGGTTTATATGGAATTTTGAAAATAATCCCCCTGACTTTTGCCTAGAGAGTACAGAATTTCCCTGGCTTTTTTCTGGAAAACGTATATTCTTCCCCTGACCTTTCTAGGAAAAGAACCTTTTCCCTGACATGGGGGGCTCAAAAATGATTCAAGTCAGCAGATGGGAACTTGAAGCATACAAGCTAAAATGTAGAAAAGATTGAGCTTGCAAATACGTCTTCAAGCTTAGGAAAACTAAGCCTATGTTTTATACGCTTTTTTACAAGGAACCTGGCTTAATGCCTATTTCCAACAGTTCCGTATTTTTGAACCTAAAATCTTCACATTGTAGTAACAAAAGTTCCATAATAGTTTCTTAACTTTCACCCCACATTTAGTGCCATACATATGGTACAGACACAAGTGAACATTGAAGTTCTGAATTTTGCCTTTAATTTTACTATAGCGCAGAACCAATGTAACATGAAACACTTGACACAAGCATAGCAAACAATCTAAAATCGCTTTGGCTGTATGTATAAGTTAGTTGTATAAAGCTATAAGTCAAGACAAACGAAAAGGAAAAATGTACAATCTGAAGTAAAAGCTCAAAATATTTTCTTAGATAATCAAAAATTAAATTCCTCCCCTGACCTGCATCATGAAAATGCTATTTCCCCCTTACCATTGCAAGTTTCCATGACTTTCCCTGACTTTCCCTGCCCTAAATGAATAAGACCCTTCCCCCCTGACTTTCCCTGACCGTATAAACCATGTTAACTTGGTGGCTCGTATATTATTATCTATTCTGTGTTCTTGCTAAGATAGTCCTATTAAGATTCTTAGAAAAAGTTTCAGTACTGAAACCATGAAAAGATAAAAAGTTTCAATGCTGGGCGAAAACTCTCGTATAAAAATCGTGTATTTTGACAAACACAAAACAAAAACTATTGCATTAATAATCAGAGAACATCACACGGACATCTACTGCCAAACACAGAGACCCCGCCCACACGTGTACGTTTACAAGTGTACCCGGTCTCTATCAACAAACCGTACAAATGGCAGTCTAGGCTGTAACTGGACAAGCAACATATAGAAGGTAAGGCGAAATAAAACTGGAAAGGAAAAAAATTCTAGGGATATGCCTGCAAAACTGAAATCCATATTGTGGAATGTGGATGGGGAGGGCCCATTCAGCAGTTCTTTCAAAAGGAGATCCTAAACCAAAGATACTGGGGAAATTGCTTTAACTATATGACCTCATACTTCCTGTTTGCTGTAATATTGTGAAAAGGGAAGAAGTACAGTTTAAAAAAATCTTTCTGTAAAAATCTGCCCAGAAATGAGAAATATCGCGTGCACAATCAGCTTTTGTATGAGACGCTTTTTGTTAAAAAGCAAAAGTCTATGGTACCACTGAAACTGATGAAAAATGATTTTTTTTCTCTTTAGTTTCTATTACCTTTTAGGCGTTTATGACTGGCAAGTGGGGATGTACAAAAATGAGCTTATTGGCTCAAAGCATCTTCCCTTTGCTATCAAAAGTACTATTTCAAGATTCGAACATATCATTCGACATAACTGATCTGAATCTGAAAAATACCGCAATGATTCAATAAGCCCCTCCTTCGAAAACGTCCGCTGATATAAGCTCCCATCCCCAAGATAATTGTCTCACAAATAAGCCCCACCCTCGAATAAGCCTCCATGGGAGTTATCTGGGCTCAGTATAATACAGATTTTAATAAGGACAATAAGCAAATTCAGCTATTGGCTTGCTCACTTGTTGCTAATATTTGACGAGAACAACTGTCCAGCTTTCTCTTCTTCAATACCATCTCGATTTACAATTAAATTAAAGTATTATATATTGAAAAATGATATAAGATATTGTCTTTGGTAGACCAGAGGCCCCGCCCGAAAAATCATTTCCAACAAATAAGCCCCTAAATCGATCCATGACGGTACCTCAGGATGTTAAAACGACAATGGCAAAGATCATAGACGACTTGGTTGCAATCATACGGCAAAAATCTACACAACAACGGTATCAATGGCACATCTTAAGAGAACCTGGCGAGCGCATTCCACAATACTGCCTAAGGACCGCCCGAGCAATTTAGGCCCCGGTTGAGAACCACTGGCCTGAATACTTCAACACAGCATCCACACCTTACAAGTAATTCAAAAACAAGCAAAATAATCACCGTTCTTTACAGTTAGATGATTGTCATATCTATCTTATGGTATTAATCATAGCTGATCCTCCGAATGGTTAGGCTAATTAACATAATCGTTGATCAAACACCAAAATGTGTACACAAGAATTCGATGAGGAAATTCTGATATGATGTTAAAGGATGTAGGGTCAGTTGATTTCATTACGTAAAATCGCTGATAATTGCCTTTTTGGCCAAACCACATCGTCATGCTTCAAATGGTCATTAGAAAACATGGCTAGGAAGTGCGTAAATCATACTCGGAATATTGTTCATTTGAGGTTTCCTTATCATACCACTATGATCATAGTAACCCAATTGGCTTCGTACTCATGGCACTGCTTTGTCATTCAATTTCCACATAAAGCCCAAACAGAAACCACTATAGCAGGCCAACATCAGCTACAAATTACCTATTCTTAGCTTGTCATAATAAATAAGAATCTTATTGTACTACTATAGGCATGTAAGATATAAACCCTAAGCTCTGAAAAGATAATATGCAAACAATATCTACAACAATCCTTGACTAGAGGGCGTAAAAAACAAAGTAGATTTCTGAAAAAACAAATAAGCTTAAAGGTAGCAACAGCCATGCGCACCAGCGCAGTCTGTGGCGCAGTGCTCTATAATACGTACCGTATTTCTCCACTTATAAGCCCCCCCCCGCAGATAGGCCCACCCTTTCCTTAACGCACACATTACTCCGTGTATAAGCCCACCAGCACATAGGCCCACCATATTTATCTTTATTATCAAGGTTGTTGGTAAGGTTACAAAATGATTTAATATTACTCTTGTTGTTTGGGCCAGTGAATTGAGAACTTTTTACTGTTTCTCACTGAACTCTATTTTGCACCACATATTAGCCCCCTCCCCTCGCGTATAAGCTCCCCCGCAGAAAGGCCCACCAAAAATGCCTTACTAACAAAGAAAAGCCATGGGCCTATAGGCGGAGAAATACGGTATATAGTACAAATGAGATACATTGATAACTTACTGATGAAGTAATATGTGCTATTTTCCTTGAATGACCAACCATTCCAATTCATGCTGTGAAACATGACCAACTCAAATTTTAAAGAATTTACTTTTAAGGATTGATCGCATTTGAATAACAGGCTATCTGATCTATCAATTCGGCATTTGTTGAAGCCATCTTCATTCACCATATGTATGTTTTCGAACAATAAATATTTCTTTAAACGAGAACTTGCTTTTGCAACATCCATGACTTTATTTGGACAAATGAAATAAAATTCTGAACCATAAGGCACGTAAATATGAGCTGGATCTCTGCAAAGGCTCCTCTCTTCACCAGGCTTTCTACGTTGGAATCTGAAGAAAATAAATCAAAATACAGTTACTTAAAAACTACACCAAAGTTCTGTAAAACTCATTAAAAATTATGAATTTAGTGATAGATGTTTTTTACAAGAAAGTGTTCTTTCTCGAAGCAGTGAAACTTTCTTAACTTTTTCATCATTTCAGTAATGAGGTTTTCACAATATTTTTACATCGACAGAACGGCACTACACAAATAAAACACTTCAATACATAAGTTAAAAAAAATTATTCAAATTAAGTAAAATCGATGACTGCTTTGGGTGAATATTTAAATTTTAAATACTGAACTCTCTTAGTTTCTTGAGCAGGCGACACTTTGTTATAAAACAACATGTAATGTGTTATATGGCCTTGTGTTGAGACTGAAAACAAGTCGTGAAAGTAGATTTGTCATATAACGTTCCAAACTGTTGTAATAATGCAGAGCCGATGAGTCTACTTCTCCCTTCTTCCCCAGTTAACAGAAATGGAAAAATCGAGGCCAGGTTTTCTTGGCCTAACCATTGCTCTTCCTCAAATTCACATATGCCTTTGTGATTTTAACCCATGCACAAGTAAGATTTTCTATTTATGTATCTGTCTGGCAACTTTTATTATTTATAACATGCCACACAAGTTAACGATTAAGTTAATACAACATGGAAGACAGTCTAATAAGCTCACCGGAACACTACGCCAAAACAACCCTGCATTCTTATGTGAAAAAGTAATAAAACACTGTGATCCAATTATTGCGACTATGTATAACAAAGTAGAACATAACGGAATTAAATAAACAGCTCCATAATGAAATCCTTCGTGAGAGCTGTTACCGTGTCCATAAATTGAAAGGACAAAACCTACTAAGCTAAAACAACAATGTTTATATGTAACGTGCAATAAGCAATAACATTTCATGATTCTTCTAATCTAAATATATTTATTACATAAAATCGGATTTCTTGTCTGTAAAACCACAACAAAGTATCCTATTGAATGCGATAGGCTCATCAACCTAAATCAAGGCGAATTCCGTAATAAGAAACTGACAGCAAGTAACTGCAATATGTATCAATGCACCACTTCAAGACAACTGATTTGCCTCACAAACCCAACCTAATGAAAGAAATTCCACAAGTAATATTTGTGTGGACAGCAACTGGCAGGTAGGCGCTGCAACAAGCCTCGTATCAAAACCCATTAGGGTAAGCATGCCACAAGATCCCATATAAATACAGCTCAGATGATTTACAAAAGACCAACACGTAATCCTTCTGAATTGCGAAATAATGAGTGCTGCAATTCTGGCAACTAAGTGACTTCTCCATATAAATCAGTTATTCAAGTCAATAAAGTGAAGATCATCTATTCATTTGAAAAATTGTCAACTTTAACTTTGATCCGAAAACCTCCGTCTATTATGGTTACGGTTACGCGTATCCTTTCCAAGAGGCCAAATATGCCCTAAGTAAATAAAGATTGAACATTTGCGAATCTTGGCTTACAATATTCCTACTAGATTCTTACAAAAATGGCAAACAGTATTCCGAAGGTAGTAGATGCATTTAGGCTTGATACGTACAATGCCGGCAAAAAGCAGTTGGAACAACCACACAATTGTATGGATTTCCGACTCCTGCCGCTTCTCCGTGACACCACTTAAAATGTAAACCCCCTCCCCCCCCCTCAAACAATGTTGATTCGATAGCGAGAACCAGTAGCTTTATAACGACGCATCACTTTTAGCCTTCGAGAAGCTCATAATTGCTTAATACAATATTTTTTAACGGGGGAGTGGGTGCTCTAGCTCGTCTATAGCGTAAATCATAGCAAGTGTTCTAAAACTTTTGGCAGGCATTGTAGAATGAATAGAGAAAACTGCCCAAGCGATTATACTTCTATGTTGACAATAGGTAGCTACCAATTCTACAGTCCTATAACGCAACTTCAAAAACAAATAACATGCGGTAGAAGCAGGCTACGCTAAAAAATCTTAGGCTAAAAATTGAAAGCAGAATTATGAAACAATAGAAAAGAAAAACTATGCGGTACTTAAAAGTTGTACAATCTCACAGTAAATTTCTATCGCTTACACGCATTTTTCTTTATAAGCAACTGCTTTATAAGCAAGGCAGTACTCGGCAAGGCAAAAAGTTAAGCAATTTTAGTACTGGATTGAAGACTGCTAAGCGTGAATGGAGCTTTGGGCAGATCGCCAACTAACTTTGGAAAGAGCTATTATCTTGATTAGAAATATTACATTTGGCTGAGTTGGTGTTCATGAATAAAAAGTGAAAACAAAATCTATCGTTAATTATTTTATTTATCTTTAATTTATCGAGCCTTCTGACATGTATATGGCCCTATATTTACCTTTTTCTAATCTATTTTCAAAAAACACGAACAAAAAGATAAGCAATTGCTAAGCAATTTTGAGTACTCAAATTTGCCTTCCAGCTAAGCAATTTTTAGTACTGAGCCCGAGTTGAAATTGCTTATAAAAAAAGTGCGTGTATAGGTATGCTGGCAAGATTCCTATTATAGCAGAACCTTGGGAAAACGGAGATAGTACCTGTTTCACCATACGTGCTCCCCTGTTAAATATGGGATTTGGAATCAATAGTACACCTTAAATTGTGCAATCTCAGCTAATGGACTAATTTTTAAAAATTGCGAGAAGAAGTCTGGGATCTACTGTTTGTTCTACATGCAAATGGCTAAACAACATTCAAACAAATCAATCTGAATTCTCATCCCATAGTTGCCAAATTTTGGTTATCGAAATGCTGGAGAAATGGGGTGGGTTAATGCCGTCACAGTCGGGCAGTTATTAAGGAAACCATAAATACATAGCAATATCTAAAGAACTTTAGAAATAATTAGAATGATGAAGAAGTTCAATTTTGAATCTAAACAAGGGACTGATGATGAATGAAGTGTATATTGTCAGGTAGACAATTTTTGGATGTTCTTTGGAAATAAAGTAGATGCTGGAGATTTTACAACACTCTGCCATTGCTGGAGGTCGGCTGCAGATAACATTGAAATTCTTGAGTCTCCAGCAGAATACGGGAGACTTAGCAACTGTCATCTACACTAAACAACAACAGTCAGGCCTCAGCCGTAATTCAAGCTAGATCATAAAATGTCTTGGAGAGTGTCCGGCAGACACAGCCACATGGCAAAAGTTCAAGGTAAAAGCTCCTCGAACTGTGAGGCAACGCTCCTCAAACAGGAAAGTGCTTATTCCCTTCAAGAAAAAGAGACAGCACTCTAAAAAAAGAAAATTATGGGTGAGTGGCCAAGTGGTTAGAGCGCTTGACTGCTGAGCAAAACATCGATGGTTCAAGGTGGATCATAGTTGGGACGCTCGTCCACTGTCCACCCAACAGCAAATGGGTACCTGATGGCAACACTGGGGAATTTAAAGCCGGCAAGGAAAGGAGCTGGCCACCCTACCTCACTATGTCGTCATATATGGGACTGGCCTCTACGTTACTCTAAACTTGCAAACCTGGTGGGCCCCTACTAACAACGCTGCATTATTTTCTATACAGTATGTATTTATGTGGTCTTGTGATGGCAAAAACCGGGTTGCATGCGAATGGACTAAATTCAACAAAACTTACAATAAGGCCGACCTTTTGTTATGAGAGAACAAATACAAGCTTCAGATTACAATAACGCTATTCAAGATTCGACATGTTCCTGTCTGTTTCCAAACAACTGACAACCAAAGAGCTTCCGCAAGATCAAACACTTAGCTTTTCTGCTCGACATTAACCTAGTATTTCCATAGCCTTTCAATTCTCTTTCCTCGCATATCCTCAACAGGTTTCCTGCTTTCCTGTTGGTTCTTCTTTGCTCTAGATATACACACTGCTATGCCAGAAAGCTTCCTGAAACAGGTTGCACAGAGTAACTATATCCCACGCAATATAGAACTATAGCATGCAAAACACGGCCTTTTTGTTCTAATTTGCACTGACTTAAAACTACGACAATCACTTGCAAACACGAGCCGTAACTTAAGGAGTGAGGAATATAAGAGAGGTTACACATCGTCTTAAGTACGGATAGGCATTTAGCTTTTTTCCCAACCCGTCGCATTTCCCCAGTGCTGCCCACCGGAACACATTCAGTCCTGGATGTACTGGCATTTCCAAACCATAGGCATCCACACAGGAAGAGCGCACAACGTCTCCTAAACACGTACGTTGAAGACACGTTTTTTATAAGAAACAAGTATATAAGAAACATGAGGCTCAAATCAGGCAAAATCTAAGAAAGAACTACGAAGCACAGGCAGACTAAGTTTCAAATGAAAACTTGAAAAATCTGTTTTTGCGAGAAAAGTTCTAAGAACTGCAAACAAAACGCAAACAACATCTGTCTCTCAAATATTTCTAACAAAAACTTCAGTTTATCGTCTCATAGTTGCTTTGTTGCTATAGAACGCGTCACGAATTTTAAGAAACACCTAAGACACATGTAAGGCCACATCTTTACAGTGGTAAAATAATAAACAATTCTGAATGCCATGTGATATGGCATCCTCCTCGTAAAATTCTCTAAGCCTTAGCCATGGTTGCTTAATAACCGATTTCCTACTACAAGAGTGTAGGACAAAAATGCACGAAATAACAACCCACGACCATTTTTTATCAATTATGAGTACACAACTTCACGTTTGTTCGTAAGAGAGACTTTTATATGAGATTTTTCGCCCAGTAAGCAAGAATGTTCGAGGTTGCGTAGAACTATAGTGTTGCACAGAGAGGCAGACACTTTCTTAAAGGCCACTCTCATGTATAAAAATCATCCGTCACAACGTCTTACACACTACATACAGCCTGAAAGTAAAGCAGATGACGATAGTTCATTGAGTAAAACCGTGCTTTGTTGAAAGTATTTAAACTTATTATCCCAAAATCAGGTTTCACGCAAACAAGTCAAGATTTAATATCGTTATGTGTTGATATCTGTGTTCCTTACATCATCAAACTGTCACTTGACAAGCAACAGTGGGTGTAATACTTAATATCAACATCAAGCCAACCACTTTAACCAACATACACAAAAGATCTCCAGAAAAACAAATTAAGACAGGGAATTTAATGAAAAGATAACAAATGTATTCGTAGAAACAAAAATAATGCTCGTTCTGAGAACTTGAAAGGTCCTAGTAAATAACAATTTTCCTAACCCATTTGTCTGGTGCCGACACTTTCGTTTTCTATCTTGTTGTTTGATATTGAAGCAATACAAAACCCCTCCTTTTCTGGCGAGACCAAACACGAAAGAACCTTCAATTAAACCATTATTTCAGAGTCAAGCGCAACAAACTTGAAAACAATGTTTTGTATTCTAATACCTACTATCTACATTCTTCAACGAAGGCCTAAGTGGTTCTAACTGCAGCATCTCCAGCATTTCTTTCAATTTTAAGAACATTCAAAAATTGTCTACCTGAAAAAATAATGGACCTTAGTAACTCGCACTGTTTGTTCTTCATTACTCCCTTATTATAAACTAATCATTCTTAGAAGCACGACTTCTCATGGTTCTGATCTATTACGGTTTTCTATAATGTATTGATGGTATCCACAATAACTGCCGGCAGTGGCGGCGTCTTCCCAACGCCTACCCTTGTGATTCCGCCATACTGCCACGCCCATTTCTTCAGCATTTTGATAACCAAAACTTGGCAGCTATCCATTGCCCACTTAACTTCTATACACGAATGTTGGTTGGGCCGTGCACTGGGCTGTTTTCAAATAACATGGCATTGATCAAAGAAATAGAAGTGCGAATCACAATACCTTTTTCCTATTATTTTCACGATATGCTATACTCAATAAAGTAAACCCGACACGTTGGCACGAACATGGACGGAATCTCCTAAACCCAATGAGTAAACCGTACGAAATATGAGAGTAATCGATTCACTAACACACACTGAATCCACTTTTGAAACCTTATGAATGAACGAAAGACTAGATTTGCATTGCACTGTTTAGCAACGCCCACAGAATTACGAACAAGCCGCAAGAGATTAACGTAAGTAGCAAGGGCATTGACGCAAATCGCCCCCGTCCCTCTTAGCGGTGCACTAAGCAACACCGCAATTGCCTACCCCATCTTACCAAAACCAAAACACTGATGCATGCCGGTCATTGGCAATATGAACATATGAATCTAGGACACGATGCTAGGCCATAACACCCGTATACAGACATTAACCTGGATTCGCCCAAAAGAAAACCAATCCACTTCGCTATCATATAAATAAAAACCAACACAGGTTGCACACTCTTTTACAAGAATACATAATTTTCCATCGAGCTTCAATATTCTTAAATTCTTTTTATTTTCAGCCTAAAATATTCTTAACTTATTATTTGATTTTAGTGATTTTGAGCATTAATTTTCATACAAACTATCTTCTTGTACTAAAAATAGTTTAACGCGTTCAAGACAGGATAAGTCAAGCTCACTTTTGTATTGTCTTCCAAACATAGCTCAAATCAGCAAAATATCTAAACCTTGGTTAAACTTGAGCCTTGAATTATTTTTAAACTATCCATAAACTTCAGAGCACTTGAGCCGTGATATTCCTGTAGACTAGAGTCTTATAAAAAAGTGCGTAAGTACAGATATAACGAGAAGCTTCAGTGTGTTAAATAAGAAAGAAAATGTCACAATTGTCTTAACAAAAACTATATATCAAACAGTCATCATTATCATTAGAGGGAACATAGGACAAGCCTAGTCTAAGCAATGTAAAATAAGGAATTGGAAACTGGAAAGTTGCTACCGATAACAAGCCAGGAATACGTCCGTTTAAGCTTTGGGTGTGGCGATAAAGTTGACATCTAGGTTATTGTCTCCTGTAGCTTATTCATTCTCACTCTTCAAATTACGTCATTAATGTTGGGGGAATGAATACACAGAGGAAAAGGTTAACCATAGTGAAACATCCCACGCTGCAAATTGATCCTCGTTCACGAACCAGGAAATCCCTGCTCCTAAAATGGTCCTGAAAAAATGCACTTTATATCTACATAATACCGTATTCAGAATATTACAAACAGATATCGTATTAAACCGAAATATGTAAGACTTTGACAATTTAGGGTACGCAGTATGAAACAGCCAATTACTTTGAAGTTACTGGCATGAACCAGCAACAACTAGCAAAATACTTCAACTTTCAGGATTCATAATAAAATAAACATTGTGATCATGTATAAAAATTGACCGAAAGGTGAAAGAAAGTCTGGTTCCTATTTCCTTATTCATCTGCGCAATGTCAGCACATATGCACCTATCTATCTATATCGAAAAACTGTTGGTCAAGTGTACAGAATTCTCTAAGAACATATAGGGCCTTGGCGCATTGCCGGAAGATTTTGACGCATTACAAAATCATCTCCTGGTTTTAACCACTGGTTACATGCATAAGGCACCGTGAACCTCAAAAGTATAATCGACCAAAGAAATACCCAAGTGATAATCTACTTGGGTCGATACTAAATACGTAAACGGAAGGTTAACGGTTAACAGCAAATCAGAACCTACACATCTTGAAACAACTGAAATTCGACATGACAGAAGAAAGCGTTCTAGTACCGGTTCCTCAGAAACATACAGGAAAGTTTCCATTCACAGAAAAACAAATAGGGATTTCCGTGCTGGAAAGAACGTGGTAGAGAAAAACACCAATACTCCAGCAAAGCTTCAAGACAGAAACAGGCACGGCGCTACCAGGGAGCACAGGGGGGGTACGTATGTTCATCTACATGATGCTGCCCTCTCTTTGCTCACCCAACAATGTCCAGATGAAAAGGCGTTTCCTCAAAAAACAGCTGGAAAAATATATAAGGTTGGACAACAAGTAACAACAAAATTATTAAGGGCTTGCTTTGTTAACTTTAGGCTCTAGGGTGACCCACATTAGGGGGCATGAAGGTTGGACTTTCGGACAGTTTCTAGGCATTGCCTCTTATCCCGGCAATTCAAGCCCAGCGTCGCGCCTGGCTAAGAAGATAGGTAGTCAGAAGAGACTTTCCATCAAAACCTGAAGGTGATTTGGTTTTTCTCTAAGAATTCCCAAGTTTTCAATGCTACGTTTTTCAAAACTCCCTGATTTTTTCACATTTTCCCAGCAGTTTCAATGAACACAGGAATTACCTGGCATATGTACAAACAAAGAAGGAGTAAAAACAATGAAAGTGTGGAAAACATTCCATGACCACACAAACATTTCTAGGTTTTCCATACTCCTGAGAACCTGGTATGGTCTTGAAAGACTTGGTGATCTCTAGCATTCACGATGCAACATTACTTGTAATCTAGCTACAGCTAGAGTCGAATAGAATTGTACAAACAAAGTAAAAGGGAACAAGTAAATCGAAAGCATCTATATAGCCAGCCATGCGTGGTATTTTCACCTTTACGAGTAATATCAGTTTTCATTCGCATGAAGCGTTGACGGTACCTTACATAACTTCAGGACTAGAATGCAAAGAACTGGAATGTTCCTAGAGGGAACCGAGTACCGTAGTGTAAACGAATTTCCTGGTCAACTGGCTATAAATCGGCTTTTCAAAACTACGTCAGTATAATAAAAGAGTAGTAAAGAAATGTTGGCGACCCAATGAAATCATTCGCCCACCTTGCCCCTCCCCAATTACCACAGAGAGAGCCACATCTAGCCTGTGAAGAACCCAACGAGCGATGGACTTTGACAATGATTTCCATTCATCGTTCTTAGTTGTACATTATAAACAATACTACTTGCCTACAAAATGTTATAATAATGCTAAAGAAAAACAAAAAGCTGACATATAAACACAATGTTACCCAGCTCAAATCTCTAGACGACCTTGAAAACCTAAGATCATTGGCAAAAGACAGAACAAACTGGAGGATAACAATGACATGTATGTATAAAGTTGCTAAAGCAGAAGAAACGGATAGTTTTTCCGTGCCTGGATAGCTACTATATAGCTGAATTAGCATTCCAGTATTATTACTATCTTAATGATACTAAATTTTCATCGCAGACAGATTTGGTTACCAGAAAACTTATGTCCCCTTTGGATACTTGAGATAAAATTCTTCAGACGCATAATGAAATAATAATAATAGCCGCTTGTGTATTGAATTATAGGCCTAATTATGAGCATTTTAAACCGAAGATAAGCACACAGATATCCGCAATAATAAAGAAACCAGAACCACTTGATTCAGAATGAATGAACATTTAAATTATATGTCGACCACAAACACATATGTAGCCTCAATTTTTTCCTATTTTGTAATAGGGATCACATCTTCAATACAGCTGAAACAGACTGGTGTAATTTTCAATACAACAATATTCCATACTCCATAAGTAATTCTGCCCAAATGAACTGCCTACATGAAGCCTGCCATATTCCATGACCTACATCCCTTCCAACATCATCCTTTCGTCATAAGACTCTCAGGGTCACTCATCCAGAAGTCAGCCTCATTTATACTTAGATCCAAAAGCGTCAAACTTGAGAGTCGTTTAACTTCCTACAATACAAGAACTTCACTCGCTTCTATCTCCCTAACAGAGCACAACAGGCATGACCATTTCTATATATATATTTAAATGCTATCATCAACAATGAAAGACATGGATGCTGATAAGATGAGTTGTATACAATCACATTGCACTATGGTAAAAAGGAAGGCCTAGAATAGATCTACGTGTTTTTGGCTAGCACGACTACTATTCAATCTGCTTGTTCAACGTGAGAGCCCTGTATTTGAACCGTGGCTACAGCAAACTTGTTACATGGGCCAACCTAATGTGTCAGCAATATATCACATCTCTGTAGAGTTTTCTGAAATGAAATACAACAATGCCGTACGAATTTCGAGCCTTACTTATCATTGCAATAATAAGCTATTATTTTATCAATATCTTTAACTTATGTCTAGACTCCAAAGGCTGCTTGCGGCCAACATTTCTATCAGTTTTCAGTAATAAGTGTTGACCGTCCTCTGCAACACGTAGAGAATTGTGTGTAAAACATGATTTTGGGATGAATCGATCACATTTATCACTGAATGAACGCTCTATAGTGGGAGCTGATTGAATAATCTTTACCAGTCGTGAGGCCATGCAGAATGACAGCGGACAAATTTGGCTGCTGCTCTAGGGTATTTGAAGTCGCACCAATTAGGAAAATCTTTTTCTGAAAATGACAAAGGGGTCGTGCATGATATGATGTGGAGAATACAAAATTAACTCTAGTGCTCGATAGAAGAGAAACTCTTTTCAATTTATCCGATACGTGTTTCTCACAAAGAGCTATGCAAGATTCCTTCCTCCTCGTATGAAGGACAGACTATAAACAGATGCGCGCCCAAGATACTCTTGCCCGCGCATTAGCCTAAGTGCTACATGTTTATATATAAGTGTATATATTCCAGTCTGGTATGAAGGTTCATAGCAGTATGACTTGAAGTATTCACAAGCCTTTGCTAATACAGTGGTTACACTCTTTTTTATAAAATATTACATCGTGCTATGATATATCGGCGTATGATCAAGGAAGAGAGAGGTGACTTCTTCCAAAATGAGGGAGAGGATATATTTCTCACGAGCCTATTCCAAAGAAAACCGGCAGGTCTTTACAACAATTACAATCAACATTTCGATAAATAGGACATTTTATTTGAATCATTAACCATGAAAGTACTTCCGTTAGAGTTCATATTTACTCATCTCGGTCACAACCCGTTAATTGACAGTCGTTAGGGTTCCTATGATGTTTGAATGTCCCTCAGCAAACAACGCCAACGTAGAGGAAACAGGGTGAAACATCTTCTGCTATGTTACTTGAGAAATCTCCAACTGCCTGATAAACAACGACTTAACCAATGAGAATGGTCTGGAATTAAACCCTTGCCATCTAGCTTCATTCACGGTACAGTATATTCAATATGTTTTTACTGCCTATGTAATATAAAAACTGCTGTTGCCAGAAACACGGTCGCAGGTGGGCGTATAATGAAATCATAAAATACGTTGATTCAAAAAGGTCCTGTGTCAGCAAAAATCCTAAATATATATAACCTGGAACAGTCGCATATGCACTGAACGAATTACATTTTTATGCATCAATGAATTGCGATTAAAATTAGTCAGCCATGCAGGTACCGTAACGGCCACCCAAAATTCAAATTGCATTGTTGTGAAAGCGACTTAAAATCTGGTCAGCTGTGAACCCATTCAGGTTGAAAATTCGTGTTTTGATTATCAAAGTGATTTCATGCTACGGAAAAGTCAAGTCGTAGCTTTTATCGTCATTTTCAAGCCGGCTATCATTCATCAAAGTCGGGAAAACTGACCCTCTTGCTTTTGAAAATCTGGACTGCGGTTATCAAACAAAATACTAATCAGCCTAAGGTATTACAACAAACAATAATATAGTTAATATGTGTAGCAATATAAATGTAAAAATATCTTACATTGTATTTCGGTGGTTCCAGTGAAAGGCAGGTAATATCATATCACAAATAGTGCAGTTTGCATATAGGAGGAGTGCTAAAAGACAACGTAACGTCCAACTTCGTCTGATATACATAGTTATTGACTGCGCTTCCAACAGCAAGAAGACGTCCTCTATAGGCGTCGTGCGAGTAACTTTCGATATCAAAATGCAAGAGAAAAACTCTTCCTCTGAAAGAACTAGATAGCTTCCTGTTGTTTTCTCAACTCGAGTAGTTCCTCGTGGGATTCATACTTCCCGAATCACGACACGTCTAGGTGTGTTTAGTGTGTTACTACAATCAATGAGGCCCATTCACAGATGGGAGACTGGACAACGCGGACAATTGTCCTTCGATTCAGACGCTACCGTCATAAAACATGGACTGAGCTGGACTCAAAGAATCAAAACTTCAACGACTTTGTGAATATTCGGTAAAGCATCACATTTCTGCACATTTTTATTTACTGCGCTTCTCAGTCATAATGGACACCAATTCACAGTCATTGCAGTGCCATATTTTCGAATCTACCACTCCACTTTTATAGTAAAAAATTACAACCCTTTGCTGAAACGAAAAGAGTTTTCGAGGATTGGGCAAAGCTCACATTCCAAATGAGCTTATCATAGTATGATGAACCCATACTTTGGTAGCATGAATCAACCCCTTACTATAGTTTCATGTATCTTTACACAAATGTTGCTTTATTATATATGTATATTTAAATTGGAAAGGCATAGAATGATACTTTCGGTGTGGCCATGGGTGTGGCCCAGGTCCCCTTGTTAACATTTTAGGACGGCAGTACTGCTGCTAACCATCATATTTTGGCCGCTGCCGACACTCAGTTAAAGGGTGGAAATGATAGGGGAGTTTCACTCTTCAAATTACATCATTAATGTAGGGGAAATGAAACACAGAGGAAAAGGTTAACCATAGTGAAACATCCCACGCTGCATATTGATCCTCATTTCATGAACCAGGAAACCCATACTCCCAAAATGGTCCTGAAAAAATATACTTCACACCCAAACTATACTTTCCTCAGAAAAATTAAAAACTACTCGCAATAAAGGCCTGGTTACATGGGATTTGTCAACTCCGGGGATGAGTTTAAACCTATATGACCGAGGTGAAAGCCATCTGACTGAGATGAATCACCATCTGACCGAGGTGAAGTATCATCACACCTCGCTATTCAATCCATAGATGATTTCAATTTTCAATTACATTTCAACCTAGGGGTTGAAACGCTTTTGGCACAAGTGCAATGAGCGATCTATGATTCCTGAAAGCGGCTATTTTATTTACGTAGCTTCATAACTGCATTGAGTTTACATACTATGGTTTACATAAAAATATTAAGCTACAAGTTTGCATTTAGCGGCCATTTTTCTTATTTTCATGAAAATGATTCATTCGCTGGTGCGCTGTTTCATACCTGGGGCTGAAAAGTGATGGTGCGTTTTTGCAAACCCGGAGTTGAAAGTGATGTCACATTTTGTCATACCAGGGGTTGAAAAACAGATGAAACTCATCCCGGGGTTGAAAACTCCCATTAATCAGACCTTAAAATATGCAACATGAAGGAAGCAAATACGTTCAGTTTACTGGCATAATCCGGTATACCAGTAAGAACTAGCAAAATAGCTGAACACTCAAGACTCACTGTGACTGTCAATATTTCTTTTGGAAGATGATTAAATTAAGCTAATGTTTTTTAAACAATGTTGAATCGATAGTGAGAGCCATTAGCAACATACAAAGCAATCTCTTCTACCATTGGGGTTGGTCATATTGGCTTCATACAACTTTGCATAAATGGGAAGGGGTGCTATAGCTCGCCTATAACGTAAATCTTAGCACGGCTTCCAAGGCTTTGGCAGACATTGTAGACTGTTAGTTCCACAATACACCTTTTTTTACAAGAAGAAAGTTTATAAGAAAATGAGGCTCAAATGATGAAAATCTTAAGAAAATCCTAAGAAAATCACAAGGTTCAAGTTCAAGAAAATGCTAAGAAGATCACAGTTCATCTTCTTTACATGCCAGAAATTGATATTGGCTGATTTTTGCAAACTCTCGTACAAAGATCGAGACTTATGGTGGCCCAAGAAATACAGAGTAGCCTGTTTCAGCCATTTTATTCCTGCAGAAGTAAAGAAAGTCTTAAGAAAACCTCAGCCTCAAATTCGTGAAAAGTTAGGAAAATTGAGCCTCAGGAAAAAAGTATTTTTCTTATAACATAAAGGTGTATTCCTTGTCTGATACACTGGTCTATAATATGTAGATATCAGTCAATATTATCAGCAATGACTTTGTGAAACAAACCCTAATTTGAGATGCCATGCAATACTTTTAGCAGAATATTACACTTGCCATCGCCTTTAGCGATTTTTGGCCGTCCTTATTATCAAATATTGTCCTACCCAGATCAACACGACAAGATATGAGTTGACTTTGTGTTTAAAACAATGGTAATCGGTGCCTTAAAGATATCATAGTTCAAACTTACTACTGGACCTGAATAATCAATTTTTATCCTAGGTCATCAGATTTAAATCACAGCTTTCACTGTTAAAGTCAAGCTTCCTTGTTAAACTTGATACTTCTGACCTTAAGTGCTACATGCATTTCTAACCTAACCTGCAAAACTGTCACATATTAACACTGGGAAATGATTGGCTTATAGGAGAGCAGTTTTCGACTGTTCAAGAAGTTACGAAAATTTAGTACTAGTACTTTGTGACCTAAGAAGGCTGATAAGGGTTACTGGTGCTAAAGCAAGCCCGTTATCTCTTTTGCTTAATGTGCACAGATTTTCTGTGATAATCTACGTATATCGGTGTTATGTAGGTGAAATGCCTGCCTACCTGTGTAGTACCTAGGCCTGTGACCAGGGAGTTTGTGTTAGGGGGCATAGAGCTCAACTCAATGAAAACCTTGTGCAGTACCTGCACTCTGAGCATGGCAACTATCAGTCTGCTGGGTGGCGCAGCGGAAACCGTAGGAGGTTGGATTGCTTCATTTAGTGATGAAGAAGGGCTAACCATAATTGGATCCAACGAGGCAGAATGTTCTGTATATTTCATCCTCTGGATTAGCTTAAATGCATTTCCCAGACTAAAAGCTGGATCATTAGTACTATGCTCAAGTAAGCCTGATCCAGGAAAAATTTTTTGAATTACGTGTCAAATTGAGAGAATAAAGATTTCTTCGAAAAATGTTCTCGCTAGAGCCTTCATTCTCGAGTGACGGCATGCTTGAAGGATGAAGAACAGCAATTTTAGTAAAGCAAGCAAGTTTTATCTCCCCGAAAAGTTCAACAAATTAACGAAGAAGTTAAATTCAAAGCTTTCTAGGCCTTTAAATTCAATTGAGTAAAAGTATGTTAAATATTATTTTTTTATTAGAATCTGGCCTTCATACGAGAGATAAGTAAGACTACGTCCTCTGATTGCCACCACCAAGGGACGTAGGGGGGAAGATATTCTTTCCAAAGCTGAAATTTTATGAAAAGTGGATGCTGGTGGGCGAGGAAGAATAAAGACATGGCATAAAATGATCTAATCTATGGTGTGCAAACTTTCTACATGCTGCAATAAAACGTTCATGTTGCAATTCGTTTGCAAGCGAGCCTTATCTGACAAATGCGCAAATGAATCAAAACATGTTCGAATGTACTGTTGTATTCGTCTAGGGGGACACTGAAGCAGATTTTGAAACTGTAGGTAAAATCGTACCTCGAGAGCCCCCCTCCCTTGGCCAGTTGTTTGGTTGCTCTGTAGTGTTTCAAAAAGTCGAATATTCTTGCGAAGAAAACTAAAAAACCGTTTCAGTGCTGAAATCATGAGTATGCTCAGAAATTTTAAGTACTGGGCGAGAGAAACTGTCTTATAGACAACAAAGTGTATTCTCACACAAATAGTGACATTACACATAAGAAGTAGTAGTTGCCCATCTTTTAGAGTTCATGACAAAACTTACGGAAATGGAGGAACTGTGGAAGGACCTTCACAAGAGGCGCATAAGTGTGCATCATTGATTAATCAACGAATGGAGAGTATAAACAATATCAAGGATTATGAGCAACATCCAAGCTAATAGCACCAAAAGATCCATATCTTTAACTTTTATCCAATCATCTATGCACACACTCTTCTGGCCGTAATTTGGAAAATTCTCAGTGGATATTATCATGTAAACCTCACCTTTATGCATAACTTGGTTATATATACCATAGGTTTGATTTGAATATCAAAATGAAAGTTGAGAGAATTACTCTAATGATAGCTACAAAGTTAAGAGCCCCTCAGGGGGGCTCTTTCCTCGATTAGTTTATCAATTGGGTGAGCCCCTCTTTAAAAAATTCAACAACCAATAATTTGCGTTAAGTGCCCATTACATTTTATGTTCATCTATATAAATCCAATTGTTTTTAGTATCATTTTATTAAAGTATTACATTACTTGATTTTTGAATACACACATACATACATACATACATATATATATATATATATATATATATATATATATATATATATATATATATATATATATATATATATATATATATATATATATATATATATATATATATATATATATATATATATATATATATATATATATATATATATATATATATATATATATATATATATATATATATATATATATATATATATATATATATGAACTGGTCTAAACTGAACTGAACTGTCATAATAAATCTGTTTTTGCTAATACCTGATGCAACGTGTGAGTCATATGGTTATTGTAAGTGTGTTTTGTTACGACTTGAGACAACATCTGCTGAAGTCATCAATCATAGGTTTGGAATCAGCTGATTGGAGCAGGTGAAAGTCAGCAAGTTAGGAGATCGTACGATGTTTAGACACTGTTCACTATTCAACTTTTCATAGACAATATATTGTTGCTAAATTTTCGCCTTAAATGTCATTAATTTTTCACAAGATCTTGTGCTTTGTCCAAATCCATCCAATCCTGTATTGATGTGCCTTGCGATTGGCATTGAAATTGTTACGCAATAGCTTAGTTGTTCACTCCTATAGAACGATTTTTAGGAGCTTTGAGTCCCTAATATAATGGAGAATGACCAATAATAGTTGTTCTTGGAGTTGGACATGCAAAATTACTGAATATGTACCTGAATCTGTATACATTATTAAGAGGGCGTGGCCTGCAAACATTATAGTAGCATAACTGGCAATTTACAGAAAAATAGCCTCAGTCGATGAGCTAATAAACTTTTTTAATTTCCTTTCATCCACTCCTCCATCCCAAATTGAAGCTACCCTTGCACTGCTCTTATTGACTCTTGGTCATCAGAAGGCATTATACCTGAGGGCATTACAGAATATTCTGACTGAGCAAGAATACGATTCACCCTTAAAGACCATGAAGAACAGTTATGGGCAGACAGCTAAGGACAAAGCAATCAAATTCGAAAATATACTTTATGATTATGGTATTGAAGATGGTTAAAAATCCTTTGCAGCAAACTAGATGAGGTTCTTGGGTAACATTTTGTATGTTAGGTTTGTCAGGGTCTCCCTCGCAACGCCTCCCTCCCCCTTGATAATGAAACACAAAGTCAGCAGAGTGTTGCAGCATTTATTCCACATCACCTGCTGTTGCCTTAAAATACAACAAGTACTATGACTCTTATGAAAGTTCTCATAAAATCTGACAAGTAGAATTATTCCTAGTGACGCTAAATCATTTCTGATATTATTTAGTGAGTCTATTAACCGTCTAAATACTTTATTTCCTCCTAAGACGCTATGTTCATACACAGTGGAACTGTGATCAAGCTCATCTCAGACTTATGCCTTTAATAAGCCCGCTTTGAAAAAGATTTATAAGTTTACACTCGTGTCTTGCTTACATATATTGCAAGCTATTAATATTTCAAATGGTGTGTCTAATGAGCAATTACCATATGGGAATCGTTGATATAATGGGTGTCTCTCAAAGATACGATGTCATGTAGTTAAACATTATTTAATAACAGAACTGCTCCCCTACTCTAGACCAATGCCACAAACTCCATTTAAGGAAGCTAAGGTGATAGATCATTGAATCTATTGCGCATCCATTGAATAGCTTAGGCAGGTAAGTGCTTTCCTTGTCCTTCCTAAATAGGGGATTTATCACTGGCTATCAGCTTGTTGATTTATGCCAACCAGTTTATTCTTGTCAGTTTCACAGAACCATTCTCCGCTGTTGCCATGAAAGGCCTTTTCTGTACGGTCACAGAAGATGAGCGCACTAAAGCATTTAGTCTGTCATTTATAAGACTACATTTCTTAAACTCAGTAAGCACTTGCAATTTGAATTGTTATTGCATAATGACAGATGATGAGCAAAAAAGATAGTAATAACGATTACAATGGTGATTAGCGATGGTTCATGCAAATCTTGAATTACGAGGATCAACGAGTGATTGTCCCCTACAGGATTGCTCTGAACATACAAAGAACATAACAACCAATTCATCTTTAGGATCGTCTGAAATCAACTTATCTGTTTAAAACCTAAAGTGTTCTATTGAAGAATGCTAAGGGAGCAGTCAGACCGCGACGGATGGGATTGAGCTGGGATCTGAAATTTTGATGCATATTGGTGCCGGGGTACGAATTAATAACAACTCTCGTGTTGGGGTATGAAGTAAAATTTTAGGAAAGTCTAGAAGTAGTAGGTTGGCAGGTACCTGGTGAATACCCTGCAATTATTGAGGTTTGCACTAATTTTAACATTTGCATTCAATCCTATCTGCATAGTTTGGGCATCAAAATAATCTGAGACCTGAGTCCTCAGACATGGGCTGCAAATAGTCTTTCACGCTTCCGGCATTGGGTGACAGAAGTATTTGAGCTATGTTTTCATTTGCTTTTACCCCCCAACCCTTGTAAATGTTGACTGCTCCCTAAAGAAGACTGGCCTCTATTGAGAGATGCACATCCATCTAGATACAAATAAAAAGGAACAATATACACAAAGGTAATAATTTAAGCACGAACAGAAGGGTGTTCAACCTCTTGTCTTTCCAATGAACGTATGTCAGTTTGGTGAAGTCCAGGTTTCAGTTACATTACACATTTGTATAATCTTTCATGTATTTACAACGGTGCTAATGAGCGTAGTCCACTGAATAGCTAAAACACAGCTTTCTGTCTTGACAGTCTAAGACTCCACTCCTGAGTAGGAGGTTATGTTTGGGGGGAGTGGGCATACTAGAGCAAAGCTTTCCAGGGATTCTTTCCGATGTGCTGCTTCTTCAAAGTGGTTGAAGTTGTCACCAACCGATAGGTACTGCGATATTAGACTGTAGTATGAAACATTTTTTCAGAGTCAAGTAATGTACATCATTATAATGAAGTATTTCCTGGTGAAGGCAATCTATTATTAACATTTTTGTCCTTAATGTTATTTATAGGAATACGAGAGATTCTATCATAGTCCATAATGACCATTAGTGTCAACCAGATATGAATAAAGTAGGTCAGAGGGGCCTGGGTCAAACCAACCCTGATTTGTGAAGACCAACGTGACTAAAAGCTGGTATCCACTCAATCGAACTCGATCGATTCGCTTGAATGGATTAAAATAATCTAGACTCGGATTCAGTCTCGATAAGAATAAAATTCGATGCAAGTTAGTCAAAGAATCAGTGGAATAAAATATTTGATCCCAATGTTTATATTGCAAATGTATGCGGGAGAAAGGCATCCAAAGATGTCAAATACCGTATAGCTAAAAAGAAAATGATTCTTAAGTAAAAATAATTTCATATATTGCATACTTTGGCCAATACATTGAGATTGGGTGCTGTAACCATGTCAGAACTTGAACAATCTGAAATACGCAGATTACACTGGCTTCATTTTTTGATTTGTTTTGTTTTATGTGATTTGTAATATTCAAATTCAGAACACCAAAGAAAACAACAACAACACATACATCATAGAAATAAATATATGCACTTTTTTATAGAAATATTGTAACAGTAAACATTGAAAACAAAAGACAACTGAGAGAAAAAAGAAGAGTTTCCCATACATAGTATGAGAAATCTCAAATCTGACAAGTAGTTTGATCAAAAATAATATTATCAGGGCCATCATTGCAGCAGATAAGAGAGCAATGGTGTCATAGATCTGTTACAACTTTACAGCTAAAAGAAAGAGAGCAGAAGAAGCAGCTTCAGTGTGGACATGATTGTGACTTGACAGTGGATGTAAGGAAGAATACAGCACGTAGATTGCTTCAACTATGCAGGAAGTGTTTTGGCATCAGGCAGACACGTGGATAAAGATAGAAGGTGTAGAATTAGAATAACAAAGAGCATATGGAAGGATGTGAAACAGGGCCTAAATTAGATGTGGATCTCACTCACATTATTGAGGTGTTAATTAAAGGAAATGGATAGCACATTTTGTTAATCAGTGCTGTATATGGGGGTTGTTAATAGTTAAAGGAAGTCAGATTTAAAATGTTAAGTATAGATTTCCACCGTGATTTTATTAAAGTTCTTAGATAAACCTAATTACCTTTGAATGTCTCCATAAGTCTGTACCTGTACTGGCTAAATTTTTTAGGTTGTTTTCCTTTCCCTTGCTGTTGATATTTATTTGCATTTTATATTTCATTTACTCTTCCTTTTTCATATTTCGAAATCTTTAGTTAGGATGGGGTGTTAATAAAATGGGGGATTGGACTTTGCACAAAATTCCTTATTTGGGTGGTTCTAATAAATGGAAATAAATAGTGAAATATTTGAAACTTTACAGCCTGGGCCCCAGCAGCCAAAAAGGTGCTAAAGAATAACTGTGCTCATTCATCGGATTCTCCAATTGAATTCTCTCTCTCGAATCCCTTTCCTAGACGTAAACTCATTGCGTATAATTGGATTCTACTCTCAATTTTCTGTATACATTTGAGCAAATATTATTCTTTGGATCATTTTTAATACATGACTCATTACACTGAAAATCGTATATTATTGGCATATTGTTACTATCGGTTTCTTTGGCAATGTGAAAGCATTGACTCATCTATTTCAAATGTTATGCAGCTGCCTTTTATTTACTTCATTTACAAGTCTATGAATGAGTTCTAGCCCTGCTTCACCCGTTGCTTTTATCATTTCTGATGATTGTTTCTGAATTCGGATGTCAGTTGACCACTACCAGTAGCTTCGTCTGTTTTTAACTATTTGATAGTCGTTTCATTCTAGGATAATGAGACATCTTCGCCATTCATATTCTATGAGCCAATGGGGATCTCTTCAGCTGTTCTGGTATAGCTTACTTGTATATGCTTTCAAGCTTCACATTATTACAATGTGAATTCATTTCACTTGCACTTTCTGTTCAGCTGTAAAACCTAAGACAAGCGTGTAAGGGACAGCCTCGAGCGCATTTTTTTACCATGCTTCTCTCCTTTTTGAATGTTGAATTTTAATGATCATCAGTAGTTTTAAATTAAAGCTAAGTATTGGCTTAATAGAAAGGTTGGCTATCCAGGGAGTGGTTATGTTTCATTTGAATTGAGTGTGCAGCAATTGAAAACCGACCTACGAACCCACTGGCTACACGGGTTAAAAGCAATGCGTGTGAATTTAGCCTCTCAATTCTCAATTGTCTGTCGTAATAAATTCAAACTTTCGTCTGGGATTTTTTCTTTAGTGGTACATGTTTTTTAAAACTATTTTGAAAATTCTACCTAGATATTCTTGCTACAGCGGTTCCTTATGAAGAAAAGCGTGTTTCAACGACGCTTTGGAAAAGCACTGTCTTATCTTATCTATCTCAAATGTCCAGTTTTCAAGTCAGTAGGACACTGTCAGTGCATTTAATAATTTCTATTCAATTCAATAAACTATTGCTGCAAAGGATGGTTAAACAAAAGGCATTTATTTCAGACGAAGTAAAAAAACTTCTCAGACATGCATCCCTCCCACTTTCATAATTGCATTAAGGTGTCCAAGGCTCCTTGAAATGTTTAACGTGTTTGACACTACTTCATTAATAATTTAATTCATTCATATCATATTCATGAGAACAACAGAAACTAAGCTTATGAATGGATTTAACATCAAGAATTACATCAAAATATGGTAATGGAATTTGATTTCAGACCGCCATGTAAGTTGTGCAAGCATTTTAGGACTAAAAATAAGTAGAGTGATGGTTCAATATTGCATTAGGCCCGGTAATGGCCTAAGAGGATAAAACACGGAATAGGATCTTGAGCATATGATTAAAATTCACTTGAAATGAGACCTTGTCCGCAGTGTGATAAAATCTAGCATAACATTATACTCGCTTCTGATATAACACGATATAATTGCTCATTTCGTCTTCATTTTAAATAGAGAAGGGTAACTTTAAGCGGTAAAATTGATGTTGAATGGGTTCATCCATATCTTTCACAATTAACAGCTAGTGTCCAAACAATTTTACAGAAAGCATTCATTGGGGCTGTTAAAGATGAACGATTACCATGCCTTGGGCGGCCTCATTGGTTAAATCCAAAGTTATATGAGATATGAGGTTAAAAAAAGACTATTATTCAAGCAAGATTCAGGAAAATGTAAGTAATTTAAAGCAAACTTGGAAAATTGTTCATGAAATTGTAAATAAAACTTCTAAATCCACAAAAATAGATTCAATAAAAGTTAATGATAATGTAATTACTGACAAGAAAGTAATCCCTAACATTATGAACACATATTTTTCCAGAGTAGGGGAAAACCTCAAAGCTAAAATACCCCATGAACCGAACCCACTTACAACTGGTATGTATAGTATCAACAATAATCTCAAATTGTTCAACTTTCTAGAAATAACTGAAGAAGATGTTGTTAATGCTTCCTCTACTATTAAAACATCTCATGGGTCAGGGGTGGATGGTATTTCTGGCTATTTTATAAAGACTGCTATAACTATTCTTGCAAGGCCTCTATCATATCTCTTTAACTGCTCGCTTCTCAATGGAACTTTCCCTGATAGTTGGAAAGTTGCTAGAATAGCACCTATTTTCAAAGAAGGTCCTACTGATGACCCATCAAATTATAGGCCTACCGTATTTACTCTAATATTCCTGCTGCGGGATTAGCATTTCAACCTTAGAAAAAATGGCGGGATCATTAGAGAGGTGGGTATATTGGAGAGGCGGGATTATTTTTTCAATGCCTTGAAGTCTAGTTTAAGGATTCCGTTTCAACAAAACAAGGCTCTTAATAATGATTGTGGCAAATTAGAGTAAAAAGTATACAATTGAAAGAAGGTTCAAAACGATAAATTTTTTCAACATAGTAGCAAAACCAAAGCATTACATTAAGAGTGTCAGTGTTAGTCATGATCACGCCCAGTGACATAATGCTAAGTTTTCATTTCATGTCGGTACACGGCATTCGAAACGTAACATTTGATATTTGAAACAAAGATTGAACATTTATGCAAGCGAATGAATTAAGTTGAAAGTAATGTACACAGCAATCCCGCGTGTGGGATTACTGGGGAGGCGGGATTATTCTTTCAATCTATGAAATAAAGGCGGGATTACCAGAGAGGCGGGAATAAACGAGAAGCAGGAATATTAGAGTAAATACGGTATATCAGTATTGCCAGTTCTTTCACGCCTTTTCGAGAAAATAGTCTATAATCAACTATACAACTATCTTAATGAAAACCAGTTCATTTATAGGCACCAGTCAGGTTTTCGATCTCTCCATTCAGTAGTCACATGCCTATTATCCAACACAAATGATTGGTATTTTAATCTAGATGAAGGTAAATGCACAGGTATTGTGTTAGTTGACTTGAAAAAGGCATTTGATACAGTGGATCATGAAATTCTTATAAAAAAGCTCAGCCATTACGGAGTTAAAAATACTGAGCTGAAGTGGTTTTGCTCATATCTTAGCAATAGACGGCAATGCTGCAAGGTCAATGGAGGATCATCTAATTTTGAATATATAAGGAGTGGTGTCCCCCAGGGGTCATGTCTTGGACCTCTTTTGTTTCTTCTTTACATAAATGATATGGCATGTGCACTTAAATGCTCCAAGATTACGATGTATGCTGAGGATACTAGTCTGGCATACTCCGCTAAGAGTGTTAGCGATATATTCAGTGTTATGAACTATGAGCTAGAAAGTCTTAGGAAATGGCTTTCTATTAATAAGCTATCTTTAAATGTTGCCAAAACCACATCTATGCTGATAGGCACAAGGAATACATTACAAGATAAAAACAATGGTGAACTCTTAAAGACAGAGTTTAAGATATCAGAAGAACTTATTCAGCAAAAGACTTCCGTTAAATATTTGGGTATACAAATTGACAACCAGTTAAAATGGAAAGAGCATGTAGCGTCAGTGTCAAGGAAAGTCTCTCGTGCTATAGGAATGATTAAATATGCCAAAAAGATCCTCCCCCAGGAACGTTGAAATTGCTTTATCGTGGACTGATTGAACCACACCTAAGGTTTTGCTGTTCGGTTTGGGGCAACTGTGGGGTTAGTACCATCAAAATTCTTGAGAGACTACAAAATAGATCCGTCCGTATAATAACTAATAGTCCATATGACGCACCAGCTGAGCCTCTTCTTAAAACTCTTGGGTTGCCTAGAATTAAAGAAATGGTCCATCAAGAATCTGCAAGCATGGTTTATAAAGCTGTAAACAATCAGGCCCCAATCTATCTTACTACCCTCTTCAATGGAGTATCCTCTGTAACAAATAGAGTACTTCGCAATTGTGAATTAAATATAAGACCTCCGCGATTAAAAACAAAGCATGGGTAAAACTGTTTTGCATACAGGGGGGCCTCGGTTTGGAATTCCTTACCTAGTGATTGTAAGATAGCAAATAGTTTCCAGTCATTTAAGATGAGACTAAAAACCATGCTTGCTAAGTAGAAAAAACTCTCCATTTTTTTCAAAATCTTTCTTTAATTTTAATTTTATTCACATTTTTCATTGTAATTAACTTATTATTTTGAATTGCATGTATTAGTTATTAGGTATTTTGTATTGCATGTATTAGCTTTTTAACATGGCCCCCTGGAAACCAGATCTCTGTATCTTAGGGGCCACCATGTATAAATAATTAAAAGTGAATGAATGAAATTTCTTTGTGTCGAATTATTTCTTACATGAAATAAGTCTCGTTCTTACCACCTTTGCAGTTCAGAAAACAATGCATCTGCAAAGGTTAAAACAGCCAAGCAGTTACCATAGATCGATTGTAAATGCAGATAAATTTATGGAACCTTCAAATAAATTTTCAGGCACAAGTCTTATGAATCATTACAGCTGAATCAAACAACGTCTTTGGCTTGCTTTTTTCGGTTTTAGTAGATCTGCTCCATAAAAGTCCTGTTCACAGATTGTATTTTAGACACATAACAGTCAGATGAAGTGAATGGGTCAATTGTTACTTGGCAGCAAAGCATAAGAGGTACTCTACAGGGCTCTGTTTTAAGTACTCTAATTGTTTTCAAATGCAAGAAGTGATTGCCTACAAATGTGGTTAGAGCTGAAAACAGGTTTTCTCAAGTCTTAAAACAGATGATCTTAAACTCTGCATGATTTTAGATAAAGCAACAAAAGCAAAGTGAATATATGATTTTGGATGAAAAACTAATGCCAGAGGTGCAGATTTGATAAAAATTTCAATGTGCAACATAAACTAGTTTTGTCTATAACAAATATTCATAATGCCGCATGTTAAAAACAATTGGAATAAAAAAATCTGTTTTATAATTAGATAAAATTCCACTGGCTGCAACTTATGGCCGTTTTACCATAAAATCCAATTGCTTAAGTTTCAAGGATTAAGTATTCAAGAGGAATAAAATGTCAAATCACAACAAACTTTGAGTGTTTTCTGTTTGAAGTTGACTCCAAACATGTTTTACCTAATGCGCTTGGGATAATTAACAGCTGGTTAAATATCAATGAATTTTATATTTCTTTAAATAAAACATGCGAACACATTTTGTGGTAGCAAAAATTGATCCATAATATAATAAAATGAAAGAATGCAGTAAAACGTCAAAAATACACCATTTTTCTTGGATTTAGGATATATGCCATGCAGCTATGAGGTCCATAGAGCAACCGTTGACATGGGTATGGTATTCCCTTGAAAGAGCCCCCCTGGCGCTCATTTAGCAGTCGGTCATCGAGAGGAGGTGCTCATTTGAGGGGGGATTACTCATTTAAAAATCAGCAAATGAAATAACTGTATAGAGTATGAGCATAATGACGTGCAATAGTGAAGTTTTGACGACTAAAAGATAATATATCTAGCCGAATTTCACAAAACCAACAGAATGATAACAAGAGGCTATGGAACTATAGAGAACGGCATGAAAACATAAAGCACCAAAGAAAATGCACTAAACACGCCATGAAGGAGCAACAGAGTGAACTAGTTTGCAGCAATAGAGATGGCACAGCGTCATTGCAAACAAGAGGGCGCTCATTCGAGTGGGGCGCTTATGTAACAAAGCATTTCTCAGGGAGGCACTCATTCGAAGGAGGTGTGGCGCTCTTTTGAGGAAATACCGTAATTTCATAGAAAAGGAGAGGTACTATTTGCCTTCACCAATAGAGCATGCTGTTAAACATCAATAGTTCATGACCAAAAAACTTGAAAAATATTGCAAGATTGACACAGACGCACAAAATGCATTCAAATACAC